>CM060619.1:26847989-27565489 GCA_030578275.1 Meda fulgida | reverse complement strand
ACAGCGTCTCTCACACACTCCTCCTACAGCGTCTCTCACACACTCCTACAGCGTCACTCATACACTCCTTCTACAGCGTCTCTCACACACTCCTCCTAGAGCGTCTCTCACACACTCCTACAGCGTCTCTCACACACTCCTTCTACTGCGTCTCTCACACACTCCTACAGCATCACTCACACACTCCTTCTACAGCGTCTCTCACACACTCCTTCTAGAGCGTCTCTCACACACTCCTCCTACAGCGTCTCTCACACACTCCTACAGCGTCACTCACATACTCCTTCTACAGCGTCACTCACACACTCCTCCTACAGCGTCTCTCCCACACTCCTTCTACAGCGTCTCTCACACACTCCTTCTACAGCGTCACTCACACACTCCTCCTACAGCGTCACTCACACTCCTACAGCGTCTCTCACACACTCCTTCTACAGCGTCTCTCACACACTCCTCCTACAGCGTCTCTCACACACTCCTCCTACAGCGTCACTCCTACAGCGTCTCTCACACACTCCTCCTACAGCGTCACTCACACACTCCTCCTACAGCATCACTCCTACAGCGTCTCTCACACACTCCTTCTACAGCGTCTCTCACACACTCCTCCTACAGCGTCTCTCACACACTCCTACAGCGTCACTCCTCCTACAGCGTCACTCACACACTCCTCCTACAGCGTCTCACACACTCCTACAGCGTCTCTCACACACTCCTCCTACAGCGTCACTCACACTCCTCCTACAGCGTCTCTCACACACTCCTCCTACAGCGTCACTCCTTCTACAGCGTCTCTCACACTCCTCCTACAGCGTCTCTCACACACTCCTCCTACAGCGTCTCTCACAGTGTCTCACTCCTAGTCTCTCACACACTCCTTCTCACTCACTCGCTGTACAGCGTCTCTCACACACTCCTCCTACAGCGTCACTCACACACTCCTCCTACAGCATCTCTCACACACTCCTACAGCGTCACTCACACACTCCTCCTACAGCGTCACTCACACTCCTCCTACAGCGTCTCTCACACACTCCTCCTACAGTGTCTCTCACACACTCCTCCTACAGCGTCTCTCACACACCGAGCCTCATACACACAGTCCAGACCACATTCACTCACACTCTATCCTGTGTTTAGGGTTTGTAATGGATCATCAGTGAAACTGTGTTGATAAATCAGAATAGATTGTAGAGAGATTCTACCCATAATGCTTTGAGCTGCATGATAAATCAGTAACAGTGAGAAGTTATAGAGTCACTTATTGTCTTATTGATTAATTACATTAATACTACAGTAAAATATCATGTCAGAATAAATGTGTGCAATGATTCCTTATATAGACAGTCAGATCAGTGTGTGTGTGTGTGAGTCACGATGAGTGACGGTGTGTGTGTACTTTCTCTATATTCAGTTCTTATTGTCATATCACATAAATCATTACTATCAATATTAACTGTGAGTTTGAAATTATCACAAACAGGCTTCATTAAAAATGAAATACTGCACAGTGAAATAATATTTAATACCTCACAAGAGCAAACATCATCAACTGATCACAATAAGGAGAAGGGCTTTTATATATGTATATGTGGATTTAACGTGTAATTACATTTGTTAAATGTCTGGCATATTTCATCAGGTGTGAAGCGTTCTTAGATGACCTTCACATGTAATCTTAGTGAACCTGTGATGCAGTTGCATGATGGGACACGTAATATCCACTGAACATCCTGCCGAGTGTGTTTGTGGCAGACAGAGGAAACACAGAGTACAGGACGCGGCTTAAAGCTTTAATGGAGGACATCAGACAATCTCGTGATCTATGCGGTGGCCTGTGGCGCTCCTGCGAGATGAGCCAATCCCACGCGACTATGCCCCCTGTCGTAGATGCTGTAGACCTGCGAGAGGAACACGTCCCCCAGGATCCACACGGCGCCCGCGGGAGAGGCCAGGTCTATGGCCTGGAAGCCACTGAAGCACACCTGCTTGTTGCTCAGGATCTCCTACACAGAAAACCAGTTAGAATCATCCATCCATTCGCTTTCCCCTTGAAATAGACAGTAAAGTAAGGGATTCATATACATTTTCCTGTCATTTAAATAGCTGATATCATTGCATTAAATACTGTAGTTCTCAAACGCTTTACACCAAGTACCACTATAATGAGCAATATTTGATGAGTTCACGCGAGTCATAATTAGTAAGTGTGAGTTTACTAATCTGACGAAAATGTGTTTTCAAAATATGATTACAAAAAGCTCTTTTTTCAATGATACACCAATACTTTGGAAAAAACAGCATTTTCTGTCAACCAGCCGACGCTAAAGGAAAACTGGGAAATTGATCTGTCAGACAGAATCTAAAGAGACCAGTGATTTTAGGAGAAATGTTTCAGTTTCAGAAGACCCGTAGGTGGCGCTATGATGAAACTGCTCAGGAACCCTCAGCTCATGGTTGTCATTACACACACCAAGTTTGGCCTGAAGACGTTAAGGCGTTGTGAACATACAGCCTCGTTTCCATTTTTAGCGTGCTGGTCGTCAAATAATTTGCGCATTATCCGAGATCTGTTTGAATAATTTGAATGACCACTTTTTGTCAGCATGTTTTTTTAAGACGATCTGATAAAAGTTTTGTAAAAATAAATCTGACTGATGGTCTAAGAGGATTTGGATAAAGTACATTTTCAAAATGATGGGTCACACTTTATATTAGGTGTCTTACATCAAAAAACCTTGTCTTTAGGTACAATGTGCTTATTGTGTTCATGGTGTAATGCAAAACGGGTAAAGTAGGACAGGTTTGGGTCGGTTTAGTGGTGGGTTTAGCTGGAAGGAAAGGGTCAACAGTGTAATAATACATTGAAGAAATTAATTACAGCTGTATTTAGATGCAGATATTTTGAAAAA
Source organism: Meda fulgida (assembly GCA_030578275.1). NCBI lineage: Eukaryota > Metazoa > Chordata > Actinopteri > Cypriniformes > Leuciscidae > Meda > Meda fulgida. The sequence continues at coordinate 27,562,577 of CM060619.1, read as the reverse complement.
TATAAGTACTGTCAAAGTGTGTATATTCATGTTAAGTGTATTGTATCAAATTATTAACTTAAAATGTTAGTACATAGCAGTTAAAGACACATAAGATAAAAAAGGACCAAATTATGTCATGGGGTGAAATGGACTTTTATAGCAATTTTTGTATTTAGGCCTCGAGTTTGCTGTAGTAAATATTTCAACTGTGTGGCAAATTTCATTACCTTCTCATACACTGTTCTTTGAGCTGCCATTGACTCAAGAGCAAAAGAAGAAAACTAATGAAAAACAAAGTTTTATTAGTCCATTAGTGAAAGTTTGTGTTTTGTTGCACTCACCCTCCTGACATACTGCTGTCCAGTGAGGGAAAACTCCACACCGTTGATCAGGAAGGACACTACAGGAAGACTGCTGATCCTGGCACAGTCTAACAGATACTAAACCCCACAAACAAACAAGCCTTCAGCGTTCATCAACTTCAGAGAAGTCACCTGATGACCGTTTACTGAGGATAACCGTTCCCTAAGAGCGGGGTTGTACTCGCCTCTCCGGCCGCGGTAGGTGTTGCTCCGAGGAACTGCTGGAGGACCATGATGTCTCTGGATGGCCCGCCGATCAGAGACGTTCCTGTGTCCACTACAGCTTGACAGCCACGATTACTGTGATAGCAGAAACTCAGAGCTCCCTGAACCTTCACACTGGACACAACAAACACACTGATTTCTGCCGTCTTTGAGCCCACCTCCGTTAAAGACACTCATTTCACACTCACGCATCTAATCTGATCTGCCAGTAGCCCTTCTGAGTGACCGGAGCCCAAATGATGGGAGGAACGAACCGTGTTTCATCCACTCCTCCGAACAGCAGCTCCCCTCCAAAGCTCGAGCCGCCGTTCCTGTAGTCGTCACCAGGACATACGGTCTTATAAGTACTTATCGACAACACTTTATTTCGAGAGTCCACTTTAGACATTCTACTAACTATAAGTACCTTTGCAGCTGCATGTCCACTAACTGTCATTAGAGTATTTGTAGAACGTCAGGTTAAAGCAACACTAAGTAGGATTTTTTACCTTCAAGTAAAGTTTCCAAAATCGTTTCAGTGGTTCGTCAAGTCGTGACAGGGTGAAATGCACTTATGCCACCGCTTGCGGTCCTTTATCTGGTATATCCACGCTATGTGAGATTGCCAGATCGGGTCGTGTTTCTGTAGTTCGAATGAGACACAAATTTGACTTGCTTTACGGCAAGCGTTACAATTGCCGAAAGGTGGAGCGTACTCGACAGTAGATAAACAGCGAGGTGTTGCTTTAATATCTGCTAACACTTTATTTTGTTGGTCCCCCAACAGACATTCAACTGACTATAACTTGGCAACTACAAGTCAACTTGTTCTGCGAACCCTAAAAGCTAACCTAACAGTGTACTGATACTCTAATGAGAGTTAGTTGACATGTAGCTGCAAAGTTACTTATAGTTACTAGAATGTCTAAAGTGGACTATCGAAATAAAGTGTAACCTACTTATCAAACGGATAAATGAACATGAATGTGAGAATGTCACTGGGGGTGACATGTAGGAAACCTGATGATCATGTTCATGAACGAGACGTCAGCTTATCCTTTTTAGCAGCCGTTGTGCAGTTAAACTCTGCATTTGCCTCAGCCGTCCATCTTTCTTGAGAACCAGTATAACCCTTACGAAAATCAACTATGGTTTTATGATAGTAAAAGTGTAATAATCATAGTTTTTTGGTGGATTGAGTACCATTTGTATAACCACAGTTTTACAACAAATACCATGATTAAACTATGATTAGTGTAGCAAAACCATGGTTAAATTGTATTTACCATGGTTTAACTATAATAACCATGGCTTTTTGGTTTTATTTGTAGTAAAAGTAGTAAATTAATGTAGTTAATTTTCGTAAGGGGAAAACCCTTTCCGCGTGTCCTCGTGAGGAACTCTATCACATGATCTCTGAGAACAGACTGATCCTCTCTTCTTAATAATCTCTGCAATCTGTTACAAAACATCTGAGAACGACACCATTTTACAAGCTGAATCACATAACCTGCAGCGTCCATGTAATTAATCCTGGGAACGGCAGTTTCTTACGGGCATATTTGCAGAGTCAGTGTCATTGTCTTGACAAATGCAGCACACAACCCGTCTAAAGCCTCAAGCATAGCGCAAACCTTCATAATTCACCATTACATGTGTGTTTGGGTGACCTATACGCATATAGACCAAATCAGGAAGAGGGTATTTAAATTATATTTGGAATTACCTCGTTAGATTAGGCTGATACCGTTCGGTCACACATGCTTCAATACTTTCCTCCCATAAATTTAGTGTCTGAAAGTGAGACTCCTACAAATGCATATGCAAGAAGGTAATTCAAAATTCATACAGGCTTCAGACATTCCCATAGCGCCAGTGTCTATAGCGCTATTCGCACGGGATAAGTATTACCTGGTGACCTCTAGTCATGTGTGATAATTGCAGAGGTCGTCTGTGTTCTTAATCCCGTGCGAATCGGCAGCTCTGTGATTTGGCGGGTCGTTTATCATTTTTTCAAGGTTTTTGTTTCATGCACGCCTTTTTATTAATCTTTCATGATGATCTTTTCATGATTTCAACATTCTTCTGTTTATGATATACCATACAGCTACACCTATAATAATGCCAAGACTTTTCCAAGCAATAGCCTATTGACGGGAGATAAGTCAGTAAATGTCACAGGCTTCGGTCATCCCGCACGAATGCACATCTAGATGTGGGGGGGGTAATTTCTAAACCACACGTGCGAATCCCGTGCGAATAGAGCTGAAGTTCCTGGTTTGAAAAAGCATCAAAGTGTGGCTCTGTAAGTGATGTCGAGGTGATTTCTCACTTGAGATAGAAGGAGAAGACAGGCTCATCCAGCAGGCCCTGCGCCATCATGCTGTCGAACACAGGAGAGCCGAGCTCCTCTGCCAGCTGAGGGAAACCCAGACCCAGAACCCCGTCAAACTGGGCCAGGACGAAAGAGAAGCCCGGCTCGTATACAGCCTCACCGAACACCTGGTTCTGGACCCTCATAGAGCCCACCTGAACCCAAACAAGATATCTTCATACAATACAGTTCTATGTACTAGCTAACTGTGGTTATGATTGAATCCACATCATGAAGGCCAATCCATGTCAGAAATGGCTGCCACCTTCAGCTGTTCTCTGGCCATCACTCCCAGAAGGTGCCCGGAGCCGTAGTGGATGCCAAAGACTCGCCCGTCGTGTGCGTACGTGCTCGATTCAAAGGCCTTGAACTTGTGGTGCGTCGCTGTGTAAACAACAGCCAGGTCACTTCATCAGCACAAGGCAGGTCACACATGAAGCCGGGTGTGTGTGTGTGTGTGTGTGTGTGTGTGTGTTAGTTACCGCACGCTTGGCTCACGCAGGTGGACGACGGGACCCAGAGGTCCGAGGATCCCGTGTCAAACACCACCGTGAAGTTCTGCTCCGGTTTACCCAGGCTGATCTGACCGAAGAACTGCGCCTTCACAACACATGATTCAAAGCCCGTTTCAGTCTTAATCTTTGGCCTTTTAAGAAGAAATGTGTACTTTTATTCTACAAGTGACAGTAAAGACATTTATAATGATTTCTGTTTCAGATAAATGCTGTTCTTTTAAACTTTCTATGCATCAAAGAATCCTGAAAAAAAAATCAGCTTCAACACTGATAATAATGAGAAATGTTCCTTGAGCATCAGATCCTCATATTAGAGTGATTTGTGAAGGATCATGTGACACTGAAGACTGGAGTAATGATGCTGAACATTCAGTTCATAACTTTACTAGATATTCACACAGAAAACAGCTGTTTTATATTCTAATCATATTTCAGTTTATACTGTATTTCTGATCAAATTCTTACCAACCTCAAACTTTTGCATTTGGGAATTTATTTTGCATTTATTCCATATCTCTATAAATATATCAATTTTAGTTTATAGATTATTTTAAAGACTTAAATGCTGCCATTGTAATGCAATCCTGGGACTAGCATATGTTATGTCTTTTAAATATACTGTATTCAATAAATAAAAAGTCATAATCCTGTGAAGACGTGAATATTTGAAATATCTTTACTGTTTTATTACCAGGTAAGATGAGATGAAGAGCATCTTAAAATGTCAACCCCCATGATTTGAAGTAAACAGCTGATAATTGTAGAAACATCCGCACTAAATTCCCCTTCTAAGAAGCATCTTTCCTGACAATATTAAACTAAAACGCTCATCCCCGTTACCCCAGACAGCGACAGTGTCGGCCCACATCTGGCACACGTGGGCCGGGTCTGGGCCGACACTCGGCCGCTGTCTGGGACCCTCCAGAACACACGCTTTCGTGGCTCTAAACCTGGCCAGCCGAGGCCGGAGTTTGAAGGGACGAGGTTCACAGCGTGACCGCGGATGAGCACAGATCTCGGCTCACGTCCATGAAGTTGTAGAGTCTCTCAGTGGCTCTGCCGCCCGTGCGCAGGTAGTGTTCAGTGGCCGGGAAACACTGCGCGTAGCGGCGCGAGAAGGCGTCGTGCTGGTGCTCGCGCAGGAACTCCTCCAGCTGGCTGGCGGCGCGCAGGCGACCGCGCAGCGCGGGCACGCGACTCAGCGGCACCCTGGGGCGGGACAACACCTCGTCACCACCAAACCTCAGAAATTACTCTTGTTTTGAGAATTATTGGGCCTAATATTTTGTGCAGTATCTGTGTTAAATTAATAATTTATTTGATTTCAGTAGTGACTATGAAAGCCTTTTTAAATACGAGAAACAAAATGTTTTGGTTATTGGTAACACTTTACAAGGTCCATTCTCTTATGTATTCACTAACAATGAGCAAAACATTTGTTACAGTATTTTTTTAATCTTTGCTAATATTAGTTAGCTGTTCATTGTTTGTTCATGTTAGTTCACAGTGCATTAACTATACAACCTTTGATTTTAATAACTTATTAGTGAATGATGAAAGTAAAATGAACTACTATGAATCTGTAGAAGTATTGTTCATTCTTAGTTCATGTTAACTAAGGAAGTCAACTAATGAACCTTATTGTACCAATGTTTTCTTTATGAAATGATTATTTCTCCCACAGCATAAATAAATCGGTACACATAATACAGTAAAACCATATTTATTTTTGTGTTTATTAAAGTTTTACTACAAAACAATAGTTGAGCTGCTCTAGTGCAACCATTGTTCTCTTGTAGCTACTATGATTGTAGTACAAAATTTAGTTTTTGTTTTCACTGCAAATTGTGTGGTAAAACAGTTTTTAAAGTTACTTTGATTTTCCTGCAAAACCCATAGTTAGATCATGTCTGAAATACTCAGATGGATGGGCTTTTATGATCAATAATGAGCAGCCCGTTTTTAATCAGAAATGGAGTGAAGCGTGATCTTACCTCACCAGACTCTGAGCAAAGGCCAGCAAGGCCAGCAGGATCAGCCTGGTCCTCATGGTGCTCTGGATCCGTCGCTCTGAGCCTCGTGGCTCCAGCGGAGGCTTTAATGCAGATGTCAGGTCACCGCGGCCCTTTCACCTGTTGATTTAACACTCCGCAAACAGAGCAGAGATCTCTGGACACGTGCACGAGTACCACATCTAACAGTACTGTGCTTTTTCTACATTTCTCTGCAATAAAAACATTATTCCTGATGCTTAATCCCCGTTCCGGTTTCCACAAAACAGAAAAATATTTGACATAGTTCAAAGAAGACCATCACAATGGTTGCAATATGAAAACTAGTATGCAAGAAGCTGAAGAAGTCCTGATGTTCTTTCATTCAGCAGAGGCTCTCGCCTATGAGGAGCACCAGGGATTGTTACTTGTGTTTAGGTTTTAGTAGAAATATTTCATAGGTTTTGCATGACCTACAAATTGAAACATGGTATACTCCTCGAAAAAATAAAAGTCCTCTCAATTTAGAACAGACCCCCCCCCCCCAAGCAAATTTCTTAGTGTAAATATTTGTACATTTGCACTGTACAGCAGAATCTGATGCCTGTCATCCCTGACTGAGATGTTGTCCTCAGGGGCAGCTGCTCTGAAACGGGCCAGTATGACGCGCTGCAGAAGGAAAGCTGACTGGACTTGGCAAGAGACTCAAACACAACAGGCTTGGTTTGATCATGACAGATTTATTGAGTAAACAAAAGGTCAAAGCCAGTGCTGACATTCAGACATGCTGGAGAAGTGCATCGGCACAAGAAACTACAAAACAAAGAGAATCCGCTTCCTGTCAATAAATACACGGGCGCTAGCGGTGTGTGTTCAGCAGGGGTGATGATCCGGCACACGCTTCCTGAAACACAACACACACACACGTTAAACACAAGATGAAGCTGTTATCCACACACACACACACACCTCAACAACCTCTCAGCTGAGTCTCCTGAACAGATGAAGCTGTTATCTACACTGTTACTGAACTCGACACACACACACACACACACACACACACACACACACACACACACACACACACACAAAAGAACATTATCACAAAAGGCTACTAATTCTGTCAGTTGCTGTTAATGCCAGCGCACTGACCTGGGCGCAGCTTTGATGATGTTGTCCACGCGCAGGATCATCTCGGCCGCCTCGGCTGCGCTCAGCAACACCTGCCTCTTCACCTGGAAGCTCTCGGTGATGCCCAGATCCGCCATGTCTCCCACACAGCCCTGGGTCATGTCTGTGGGGCGGCACGGGTCAAAGGTCAGAGCAGAGGCGCGGGCTACCCTGACATCAGGCGCGCACGTGTGTGTGTGTGTGTGTGTCTCACCCAGGCCGAAAGTGATCTTGTTGTCCTGGTGGGCGGCTCTCAGCTGGGACACCAGCTCTGCGCTGTCATATCCTGCGTTATCGGCGATGATGGTGGGCAGCTGCAACAACAGACAGCCTTAAAGCTTGAAAACAGACACCCATACACATTCAGAAAATAACAGGTGCTAAACGGCCACCAAGATTAACTAATAAACGTCCCCGATACTCCAGATGCAGGGGCACGGAAAGCATTTACACATACATGTACATCATAAGATACAGTTGAGCGGGCCGTTTCCCCAATATCAGCACGACTGCAAACGGTTCACTCTGTTAATAGTGACTGACAGTGTCCGTTTTTGCTCTTTTCCCCAACAAAAACAGCAAATCAGTTGAGTGAATGATTCAATGACCCATTCATACAGACAGTGGCTCTCTGACATCACATAGGCTGCGTTTACACTGGCACAAAAAATCTGATCTTTTATCTGATATCTGGACATCCGACCTCCGTCTTAACGCGCAGAGCCGATTCATCTTTGAACTCAAGCCACCACAAGGCACGTTTATCCAGAAAGACAGCTTTTTAACAGGGTTTTTAATTGCATTTTTAATTAGCCTACATTAGTAACAGTTATATTTATTACGGTATGAACTTAATCCTAGTAAAGGCAAAAAATATAATACCTTTGTAACGAAATCCAAGACTTTGTATATCAAATTCAAGACTTGCAGTGTAAATGCAAACATACTTCCCTATCATATAGTAGGCAAAAACAGCATGTAAAAATGAGTAGTGCGTCCAAATTCACCGTAGGTGAATAGCAGCCATTCTGAAGCGCACATCCAGTGCACACTTAACTACCCCTGAGGAATCGCCAGTGAATGATAGCAGAACTATGCAAATAATGCAAGTAGGTCACATGACAAAGCAACATGATGGTTGTAATAACAATCTCTGAGTAGGTACTTCTATTGAATTAGCAATTTTGTTTTCTTGCTTAATTCCTGAATGAATCCATGTATGTGAACGAATCGACTGAGTGAATAATTCGACGACTTCCTAATTAAAGACTTTGAACGAATCGTTAATTTAATGACTCACTAATCACTTTAAACGAATAGGTTGAGTGAATAATTCAACGACTCCCTTATTAAAGGCTTTGACAACTTCAAGTGGTTTTAGTTTCACATAATTTAATTTTTTCAAATTATTTATGCATTATGTGATCATAATTGCACTATAAATGCATACAAATATGGTGCATATATTTAGTAAAGAAAACACATGGAAACCAATTTAGGGTGAGAAAAATATCCTTTAGAAGTAAATTTGCATCCCTGCACTGATCCTCTCTAAACAAGAGCTGACGTGACGCACCATCATCAGGGCTTTAGCGAAGGACTCCATGGCCACGGCCTCTTTGCCTGGCGTCCGGTTGGCCAGATCTGACACCACTCTAGCCATCAGCATCTCTGAGCATCCTGAAACACAAACACACCAGCGTGAGAGTGAGAGTGAGTCTCAGCAAACACTGATCAGAGAGCCACTGATGTACTGAACTGACCTCCGCCGAACACGGTGCGTGTCTCTTTGACGGTCTGCGACAGCACACACAGCGCGTCGTGGAGCGAGCGCTCGGCCTCGTCCAGGATCTGCTGCGTCGCCCCGCGCAGGACGATGGTGCACGCCTCTCCTGCACATGGGGAACACATCAATTATTACTAGAAATATTGCTTATAAACCTGATGCCAACAAACGAGAAGACTTAAGGGCTTCCTGTGGTTATCCACCAAAACAAAAGCTTGATGGATTAACATTTATAAATAGAAATGACAATACGGAGTAGTCTAAATTCCTCAGAAAAACTGCAGTTAGATGTGTTTGCCCAGCACGTACCCATGTCCACTCCTGAGAAGTGAATGAGCATGTCTTCTCCGATCATCACTTCCTCGATCAGCTTACAGTGGCCGATCTTCACCAGCTCAGGATGGTCAAAGGTAGACGTGATCTCACCGCCTGCACAAACAAACGCAATGAGTACTAGCACACTAGCTCATGTGAGAGATGCTAGCTGAAACAGCAGTGCGCTACACTGTTCTGAAATAAACACTTGTATTTTAACTTCTGTGAGTCTTTTGCCAGTCTGATCATGTAATGAGTCACACACAGTTGGTGATCAGGACAGTGCACACTGGGATAGTTTTCACAGCGGTGTGTTTGTGTACCTGTGACGAGGGCCAGGCGCTCCACTCCTGCGAAATCAGCGTGCTCGATGGCCATCACGCCAGCGGCGGCAAACAGCTGCTCAGGGTAGTTATAGATCAGCTGCCTGAGGATCGACAACATGTCAGACGGACACACACACACACACACAATTCTGCGGTTTTACTTGGTCAAAACAATCACACTAAAGATACATTTGAGTGTGTTTAAAGTTATGTTGTAATGTTACTCTGTGTTATTAAATTTTATTTATATCATTCAAATATTATAACGTTGTTTGTTATTATAAAAAAAACACATTATTTAATTTGAGTTAGTTTTAACTTTTAATAATACCAGCTGAGAGGGCTCTCTGTATGTTTATAGCATTAGGTGATTTATTTTTGGAGAACAATTAGCACATTCACGTATCTACTGTACCTAATATTTATACAAAGGAATTGATATTGAATCAATATCAGAATCAAATCACAAGAATTGAAATGAAATTGTGAAATTTGTGTCAAGCAATAATGAAAACAGTAGCATACCAGTCTTTGTACCATGTAAACATTGTGTTTACATAGTTAATAAACTTGATAAAATTATGTTTAGATACCAAATAATTTGACAAACAATAAACTTAAGTTTTTTTTTTTTTTTTATACACATCCCCCCAATCCACCCATTTTATGTTATGTTACATTTACACTGACAGGGCCTGCCTTGTCTTTTTGGCTTGTTGTTTCTGATTGCACTTTAATCCAGATAATATCCCAGAAGGGAATATCAAAACAAAATAAAGTTACAACTTGTTTTGAACAATTTCTTTGTCATCTGCAGATTGATTTTTAGTAGGGAGAGAAAAAAATCGATTTAAATCGTAAATCTGATTTTTTTAGGCCATATCGCCCAGCCCTATATGAGACACACTGCAGTAAGCTAGATCAATATTACAATTTCATATATTAATAAAAGCTAAATAGCATATTCATTTTAAAACATTGTATAAGGGAGAAAATGCTGTATAACTACTACTATAGCATGCCATTTTAGAGGAAGCCTCCCACTTGCTTCATTCTGAAATAATCAGCTTTTTTGAATGAATTGGTCGAGTGAAGGATTCCATGAAACACTCATAAAGACAACCTCTTCCTTCTTGAATGAACTGGCCGTTTTGCTGACACCTACTGGGAGCTTGAATTTATATCATTTACGTTTTTCAAATATTTTATGCATATGTTATTGCAACTGCAGCGCGAATGCCTAAATAAACACATTTAAAAAGATTAGAAAAAACTGTTGTTATAAAAGGAAAAAGTCCTCTAGATATCAATTTAAGAGGGCAGATTTGGGCCCTTAATAAAACATCAGTGGATGGCTGCGAACACTCTGAAAGCGGCCTCAAGGCACCTGTTGATGAAGCAGTTGATGCCGTGCTTGAGAATGCGCTCCACCTTCTCCTTCATCTTCTCCTTCTCGGCCATCTCGATCTCGGCCACCTTGGCTGTGGAGTCCACGCGCACCCTGGAGCCGAAGATCTGCGGGACACACACACACACACCCACGTTACTCGTGCTAATGGTGCTGCATCAGTGCTGGCGCTCAGTGCCTGAACGAGGCCGTACCTTGATCTTGTCCGTGTCCATGCCGGTGTTGGCGATGAGGATGTTGGCGTTCTCGATCCTCTTGGGCTGGTTCACTCCGATCCTCTTGTCCAGCAGGAAGCCTGTGAAGAACAAGAGCGGTCACATGACGCAGACGAGCAAAACACGAACGCTACTCGTGTGCCGCCTTCTGATTGGCTGATCCACAAAACGTTAACCAAACCGGACAGCTTTCACAGATCAATTAAACACCTGTTGTTACTGCTATTTTACAAACACTTAGTATTATTAAAGATGAGATAATGAATATAAACTATGAGACCTAGTAATGTGTTTTGCAATAGTATATTTTGTACACAATAAATAAATATGACACGTAAATGATGGGGGAATATATATGTATAGAAAGATTAAAACACCCATTATTTCATGAAGGCCATTAAAGACTATTCAAAACATTTCATTAAATAAAATTAAAAAAATTGAATGTTCAAATACAGAGCGATGAGAAATTGTATAGGTTAAATATAAAGATGTATATAGGTGTAATTCACATGGGTGAAAACAAGTCATTTATATTGGTGTTGAATCATCAGGATGAAGGCATGTATTTACAGGGTATCTGCACATTTTTAAAGTCAAATTTAAGGCTTTTTAAAGGGTTAGTTCACCCAAAAATGAAAATGATGTCATTAAAGACCTCCGTTCATCTTCGGGACACAGTTTAAGATATTTTAGATTTAGTCTGAGAGTTTTCTGTCCCTCCATTGAAAATCTATGTACGGTATACTGTCCTTGTCCAGAAAGGCAATAAAGACATCATCTCAGTGGGTTAGTTTGAATTTTTTGAAGCATCAAAAATACATTTTGCTCCAAAAATAACAAAAGCGACTGTATTCATCATTGTATTCTCTTCCGGTTCCGTTGTCAATCCGCGTTCATGAGTCCAGTGACGTAAGACAAGCTGAAGTATTATCTGGTGCGCCCGAGCTTCGTTTACAGTCTGAGGGAGACGCACGCTGGAAATAAAACAATCTTCGCAAAAATGTCTAAGGATTTCGACACAGGGGAAGACATGCATTTTTTTAACCAGACATATTTATTTGAACCCGAATACACGGGCGCACCAGATAACACGTCAGCTTGTCTTACGTCAGCAGCGTCACTGGACTCGTGAACGCGGATCCACAACAGAACCGGAAGAGAACACAATCCTGAATAAAGTCGTTTTTGTTATTTTTGGAATAAAATGTATTTTCGATGCTTCAAAAAATTCGAACTAACCCACTGAGGTCACATGGACTACTTTGATGATGTCTCTATTGCCTTTCTGGACAAGGACAGTATACCGTACATAGATTTTCAATGGAGGGACAGAAAACTCTCGGACTAAATCTAAAATATCTTAAACTGTGTCCCGAAGATGAACAGAGGTCTTACGGGCTTGGAACGGCATGAGGGAGAGTCATTAATGACATAATTTTCATTTTTGGGTGAACTAACCCTTTAAGACCTTTTTAAGACCCGAAAAAAAATCAAAATTAATGCCTTACATTAGGGGGTGCGCAATATTGACAAAAATATGTCTCGATATTTTCAAAGTTTTGTTGATGACAATCAGATAATTTACTGATTGTGTTTGTGTGCTGGTGCCATGGCTGGTTTAGGCCTGTTGTTGACAGCTGACTCAAAGATATTCATATTTTTCATATTCTATGTAGTGGTCAGTTCACAGCAGTGACAGAATTAAATTTTTTTATTAACGGGCAATATTTGCAACTTTAAATTGATTTCCAGGGGCATTTTCACCTATATATGGACTTTTTTTCTTTTTTTACTTAGAGGTATGCATCACCTTTTATGTCAAATTCTAACATTGAAATTAAATTATATTGGAATAATAACACAATACCACTGTTACCAGTTAAATTAAATAATTAAATCAAAATCCATCTTTGCAGTGCAGAGAAGACACATAAGCAGCATCAGAACTGCCATTAATATATTTACACTCCATTTACAATTGCATAAATAAAGCTATGAGATCATTTTTTTATTCAACATTTAAATATTAACTGATTTCTAATTGCAACATTTTAATTAAAGGGTAGGCTACTTTAAATGTGTAAGTAAAACCGCCAGTAGGTGGTGGCAAGTCACTCACTGTCTTAGGGAGTCATTCATCAACCGATTCGTTCAAACGGCTGAATCATTCAGGAAGAACAAGTGATTGTTTCTTTGAATCGTTTAAATGATTCGTGCAAAACGCGGATTTCAATAAAAAAAAAAAATAATCGCTGTCAGTTGCATTGATTGACTCTGCTACGGTTTCATTTTGAAATTCTCGTCAGCGAAATATATATATATCATATTATGTTGTTATAATACAATATCACATCAGCACATATCACACATATATATGCCTAATGCAAAACCTCATTTAGGACATACCTATAACTACACTGACACATTGCGCAGTGAGAGCAAGCATGAGAGACAGACGCGATGTCAGCTCGCAGTGCGCCCTCATACATAGTTAAAAGTAAAACAATGATTACAATATCATAATAGACATAATACACATCGCACACCATTAAAGAATGAACTTACAATTGAACTGACATGTGCTGTTTCGCGCGCAGGAGACAGACGTAATGCTGAATGTGACGCGAAATGTCACGTGTACGAGCAAATCCACAAAGAAAGAATAATAAATAAAAAAGTACGCTAATTAGATAGTTTTAATTTGGAAAACATTTAGATATGTCTACGTCAAATTGCCATCGAAAATTTAAGACCTTTCATAAGTAAAAATAAGTCTTTTTAAGACTTATCATGGTCTTAAAATTTTAAAAATCTAATTTAAGACGTTTTAACGAACCGCGGGGACCCTAATTTATTGAAGGTGGCATGCATTATTATTTAAAGGGATAGTTCACCCAAAAATGAAAATTAGCCCACGATTTACTCACGCTCAAGCCACCTTTGGTGTATATGACTTTTCTTTCAGCCAAACACAATCTGAGTTATATTAAAATATGTCTCAGCTAATCCAAGATTTATAATGGCAGGCCAAAATTTGAATCTCAAAAAAGTGCATCAATCCATCATAAACGTGCCCGACACGGCTCCGGATAAAGGCCATCAGAAACAAGCTTTATTAGCTATATTAACTAGCTTGCGTCTGAAAGAAGATGTCATATACACCTAGGCTGACTTGAGGCTGAGTAAAGCATGGGCTAATTCTCATTTGTGGGTGAGCTCTCCCTTGAATATCAGCCAGTCACACACACCTTCGTCCAGGTAGGAGTCGGTGAGGCTGCCGCCCAGCTTCTTGATGACGTGGATGGCCTCCAGGTTCCCGGAGCCCTTGAGCCGCATCACGGCCTGCACCGCCAGCCGGGCGAAGTGGTCCTTGTGGTGCGTCAGCAGCTTGGAGGAGAGCGTGGTGCGCGCGATGTTCAGCAGGTCCACCTGGAACTTCTGCTCGTCGTTCCTGAGAAACACACACACACGAGCTCACGTCCACCGCCTCACTGTTCACACACTCACACTAGGGGTGGAACGGACGCGGTTGATCGTGATGCGCCTAATATTCCTGCTGGTGTCAATGTTAATAAAACAACCAAATGCAGTTTTTAACAAAGATGAAACTATATTAAGTTTCTACAGCATATACTACGGTTACGTTTACTCTGCTTGTAATTTGTGTATTTATTCTTATTTTATCACTGACTGTTCATTTGTGTTTAATAATGTGACCTTTATCAGTTAGGGAAGTAGTTTTAGCTGACACACATGCTCACAGGCAACACCTCTCCTGTCCTCACACACACACACACTACCCATGATCCACCGCTGCCTGCCGCAGGGCGTCGCGGGCCGCTTGCGTGGCCTTCCTCCAGCCGGAGATGATGATCTGAGGATGGATCTTCTTGGCGATCAGCAGCTCTGCTTCCTGAGGCACAAACATCACACACACGATGAAGCCTGCGCTGCGACCGGCGGGAGACAGTGTGTGTGTGTGTGTGTGTGTGTGAGAGAGAGAGTCGTACCCGCAGCAGCTCAGCGGCCAGAACCGTCACAGAGGTCGTGCCGTCGCCCACCTCGTCATCCTGAACCTTCGACATGTCTGCGCGTTCATCACATCAGCACACACAACCAGATCATCACGACATTTGTTTTTTGGAAATAATAACAATATTTTACAGGAATTAATCTGTCTAAAATGACAGCGCAAACCCAGATTTTTTATTTTTATTAAACCGTAAGTTAGTGAGAATGGTATGAATCTCAGTGGCTTTTGCGATACTTGCTATGAGATCAACGACAATAACATGGACTTTGGAAAAGCTAAATGATCGTTAAAAAAACAAAAAGTCACACTTGTGTTATACGTGATCAGCACAGGAAATTAGTGGAAATTACAGAGCAAGTACAATCTACAAATCAGCCCCAATGCAGAAAATGTGTGCAAATCTAACATCAAGAGTGCAAAACACACACACACACACGGAGACTCACCCACGAGCACTTTGGCGGCGGGGTTGTCGACGCCGATGGCCTTGAGGATGGTGGCGCCGTCGTTGGTCACGGTCACCTGACTGTCCCTGCCACCGCCCAGCAGGATCTTGTCCTATGAGGTCAGAGGTCATTAACGAGCAATATTCACCGGTTATGATCATAACGGAGCGGCCGGCACGCGTACCATGCCCTTGGGTCCCAGAGTGCTTTTCACCAGATCCCCGATGGCAATGGCGCCGATGAAGGAGGACTGAAAGCACAGAGAGAGATCTCGTTAATCACGGTTATTAATAATCACGGTTATTAATATTCCCTGCACGAGTCGCACACTCACCAGTCGAGCCGTCTCGGCCTTCTCCTCGTCCGCTCCTTGTCTGAAGATGTTCATGGGGGCCATCGATAGAGACGCCTGTGCACACACACACACACACACACATTCTGGTCACAATCAAGGTTTGCATCTCCTTATAAATGTACACTTCTGATATTAATAATGCTGTGTCCATTTATCATGCAGCTAATCTGAATCATGATTCAGTGTCCCTCAGAAAACACCAGAAGCTCTTCATAACATGCGCCGTTATTCTGGAAACTTATTATATTAATATCATTATGGCGTCTTCTCAACAAAAGAGTATATTAAAAAGCTTTCCAGAGAGGGAATTGATTCATTCTAGTAATTGTGATTTGTGATAATATTCATTTAATTATTATACTAATATCAGATATTTCCATAATTAAATCATGCATTCAATCATCGTTTTAATAATTATCCGTATAAACATTAACTGCACTCTCGTGCTCAGATCAGTGACGTCAGTAGCCACGCCCTCCACAGAAAGCACTAGAAACTCCTATGATGATCCGCTATTTTATTATATCCATCACAACACAAACTATCGAAACACACACGAGTTAACTCATCACACATCAAACAAAACAATGAGATCTGATAATAATGGCAAACACGTCCATTTCAACATCATAACGCAGTCGGCTGAACTCATTGTTCGTGTTCACGCGCATGCCGCGCACAAACCCTCACTCTTTTAGCGTGAATAAAATGCGAATGCCGCGGCAAAATCAAACTACGGAGTAACTGCAGTCACACGCGCTGCACTACATCCCATCTCACTCATTATATCTCCGCTGAATTATGATTTAACCACAAAATCGCTCACCATGATGATAATAGGATGTGCTGAAGAGACGCGCACGAGACAGGAAGAACAGAGCAGGGAAGCGCGCGATAGATCTACCGCTTCCTGTCTGCGCGCGAACACTTTTCAATTTAAAAGTCCCTGTAGTGCGCTTACGCATTTGAGCAGTTTCAAAACATTTTAATTAGTGATACATAACTTTTTTTATTTTCCTATCCCAGTAAAGTTTTCTTTACATAAACAGAACGTACCCCTGACCTCTTTATTCCGATATCATTTACTGGACAAGCGCGTGCAGATCAGAGGCGCGCAGCGCGCAGTAAATGTTCTGTAGTGCAGATGACGTAATGATTTACACATTAATAAATTAATACACATCAATTAAACCTCAACTGTATTAATTTGTGAGACAAAATATCACTGAAACTCACGCCCATCCATGATACGCAGCGTTTCCACCCAGAAAAGAGATTATGCTTTTTATAATGAACTCCTCATCCGTCCCTAGAGCAATTAATCAGAAGTTAATCAAAAAATCAAGCTTTAATCAAAAATGCTCCAGAGATCAGAGAAGCCGCAATCCATATAGCCTACTGTAAAAAGAAAATGATGCCAAATGCGTGTTCTGATGTAAAACACAAAAACACTTTTTTTAGTAAGTCAGAGCTCACTAAAAACATACAAAAGTACATAAAAAAAAACAAAAGTAGAAAACACTGGACTGCAGTACGAGCAGCAGATGAAAAGGAAACCATACCAAAAAACACCTCAAACATTGTTTTTGTAAATATTGTATCAAAAAATCCCCTCAAAATTTAAAATAATCCAAAAATATTATCGAACAAAACCTCTCCGTGTTTTGACTGTAATACGATAGGGGGCGCTATTATAGATCTTCTGGAAGAGTGTGATCAAACCACCGTTATCAAAGTCACACACTGTAACTGTGGCTGCTGCTAGGTGCAGGATTAGTGATGCCACGGGACTGTTCTGTGATGAGCATCAGTGATGAGAGCTGCATTTGCACTCTTTATTATTCTTTAGATATATTTGTTCTTGTCTCTGTAATGTTTTGAGTAGACCCAGGTAACTGGCTGACTGGGTAGTGTCACCTGTCCCTTCTCTCTAGACATGTCCTCTTTTTCTTGAGTGTCCTGAACCTTTGAAACTGATAGAGGCAGAATACATAGTATTGCTAATATTAAATATGGAAAATATCACATCACTTCAAAATTAGAAAAAATATTTCAACTAGTACGAGTTTATACTTATATATGTATCACCTGTACTGAATAGAGGTATGCGCGTGACGTCACCGTCGGTTTTTAAATAAACAATGACAAAAAACGATACAAGTTTTAGGGCTGGACGATATGATGATATATATATATATATATATATATATATATATAACACTGATATAAGTGATCACCCAGATTTAGACCTACCTATTTTATATTTATATAAAGCGTTCACAGGCAAATTTGATTTAGGCCTATGTATTTCCCCGGCGTCGAAATTAGGCGCACATAAATGTCTATATCCATGATCACTGGATCTTTAGAAAGTTGTAAGGAACACTATATTGAGTCCAAACTATAGTTTAAATTGATAATCGTTCATTTTACTTGCATTTTCACAGTTTCCCCTATTAAATCCAGTCACACAGCAGCTCTTCTGCCACTCAGTCCCGCTGAGGGGGCGTGTTCCGGCGGGAAAGTGACGTCAATGCATTCCCTCTATACACACACACACACCACCCACCCAAAATAAAGGTACCGCTATAGCTGTGGTCAGCAGGGGTGTGCTGTGTGTGTACAGGTACCGCTATAGCTGTGGTCAGCAGGGGTGTGCTGTGTGTGTACAGGTACCGCTATAGCTGTGGTCAGCAGGGGTGTGCTGTGTGTGTACAGGTACCGCTATAGCTGTGGTCAGCAGGGGTGTGCTGTGTGTGTACAGGTACCGCTATAGCTGTGGTCAGCAGGGGTGTGCTGTGTGTGTACAGGTACCGCTATAGCTGTGGTCAGCAGGGGTGTGCCGTGTGTGCACAGGTACCGCTATAGCTGTGGTCAGCAGGGGTGTGCTGTGTGTACAGGTACCGCTATAGCTGTGGTCAGCAGGGGTGTGCTGTGTGTGTACAGGTACCGCTATAGCTGTGGTCAGCAGGGGTGTGCTGTGTGTGTACAGGTACCGCTATAGCTGTGGTCAGCAGTGGTGTGCTGTGTGTGTACAGGTACCGCTATAGCTGTGGTCAGCAGGGGTGTGCCGTGTGTGCACAGGTACCGCTATAGCTGTGGTCAGCAGGGGTGTGCTGTGTGTGTACAGGTACCGCTATAGCTGTGGTCAGCAGGGGTGTGCTGTGTGTGTACAGGTACCGCTATAGCTGTGGTCAGCAGGGGTGTGCTGTGTGTGCACAGGTACCGCTATAGCTGTGGTCAGCAGGGGTGTGCTGTGTGTGTACAGGTACCGCTATAGCTGTGGTCAGCAGGGGTGTGCTGTGTGTGTACAGGTACCGCTATAGCTGTGGTCAGCAGGGGTGTGCTGTGTGTGTACAGGTACCGCTATAGCTGTGGTCAGCAGGGGTGTGCTGTGTGTGTACAGGTACCGCTATAGCTGTGGTCAGCAGGGGTGTGCTGTGTGTGTACAGGTACCGCAATAGCTGTGGTCAGCAGTGGTGTCCTGTGTGTGCACAGGTACCGCTATAGCTGTGGTCAGCAGTGGTGTGCTATGTGTGCACAGGTACCGCTATAGCTGTGGTCAGCAGGGGTGTGCTGTGTGTGCACAGGTACCGCTATAGCTGTGGTCAGCAGGGGTGTGCTGTGTGTGTACAGGTACCGCTATAGCTGTGGTCAGCAGGGGTGTGCTGTGTGTGTACAGGTACCGCTATAGCTGTGGTCAGCAGGGGTGTGCTGTGTGTGTACAGGTACCGCTATAGCTGTGGTCAGCAGGGGTGTGCTGTGTGTGTACAGGTACCGCAATAGCTGTGGTCAGCAGTGGTGTGCTGTGTGTGCACAGGTACCGCTATAGCTGTGGTCAGCAGTGGTGTGCTGTGTGTGCACAGGTACCGCTATAGCTGTGGTCAGCAGTGGTGTGCTGTGTGTGCACAGGTACCGCTTTAGCTGTGGTCAGCAGGGGTGTGCTGTGTGTGCACAGGTACCGCTATAGCTGTGGTCAGCAGGGGTGTGCTGTGTGTGTACAGGTACCGCTATAGCTGTGGTCAGCAGGGGTGTGCTGTGTGTGTACAGGTACCGCTATAGCTGTGGTCAGCAGGGGTGTGCTGTGTGTGTACAGGTACCGCTATAGCTGTGGTCAGCAGTGGTGTGCTGTGTGTGTACAGGTACCGCTATAGCTGTGGTCAGCAGGGGTGTGCCGTGTGTGCACAGGTACCGCTATAGCTGTGGTCAGCAGGGGTGTGCTGTGTGTGTACAGGTACCGCTATAGCTGTGGTCAGCAGGGGTGTGCTGTGTGTGTACAGGTACCGCTATAGCTGTGGTCAGCAGGGGTGTGCTGTGTGTGCACAGGTACCGCTATAGCTGTGGTCAGCAGGGGTGTGCTGTGTGTGTACAGGTACCGCTATAGCTGTGGTCAGCAGGGGTGTGCTGTGTGTGTACAGGTACCGCTATAGCTGTGGTCAGCAGGGGTGTGCTGTGTGTGTACAGGTACCGCTATAGCTGTGGTCAGCAGGGGTGTGCTGTGTGTGTACAGGTACCGCTATAGCTGTGGTCAGCAGGGGTGTGCTGTGTGTGTACAGGTACCGCAATAGCTGTGGTCAGCAGTGGTGTGCTGTGTGTGCACAGGTACCGCTATAGCTGTGGTCAGCAGTGGTGTGCTGTGTGTGCACAGGTACCGCTATAGCTGTGGTCAGCAGTGGTGTGCTGTGTGTGCACAGGTACCGCTATAGCTGTGGTCAGCAGGGGTGTGCCGTGTGTGCACAGGTACCGCTATAGCTGTGGTCAGCAGGGGTGTGCCGTGTGTGTACAGGTACCGCTATAGCTGTGGTCAGCAGGGGTGTGCTGTGTGTGCACAGGTACCGCTATAGCTGTGGTCAGCAGGGGTGTGCTGTGTGTGCACAGGTACCGCTATAGCTGTGGTCAGCAGGGGTGTGCTGTGTGTGTACAGGTACCGCTATAGCTGTGGTCAGCAGGGGTGTGCCGTGTGTGCACAGGTACCGCTATAGCTGTGGTCAGCAGGGGTGTGCCGTGTGTGCACAGGTACCGCTATAGCTGTGGTCAGCAGGGGTGTGCCGTGTGTGTACAGGTACCGCTATAGCTGTGGTCAGCTGGGGTGTGCTGTGTGTGTACAGGTACCGCTATAGCTGTGGTCAGCAGGGGTGAGCTGTGTGTGTACAGGTACCGCTATAGCTGTGGTCAGCAGGGGTGTGCTGTGTGTGTACAGGTACCGCTATAGCTGTGGTCAGCAGGGGTGTGCCGTGTGTGCACAGGTACCGCTATAGCTGTGGTCAGCAGGGGTGAGCTGTGTGTTTACAGGTACCGCTATAGCTGTGGTCAGCAGGGGTGTGCTGTGTGTGTACAGGTACCGCTATAGCTGTGGTCAGCAGGGGTGTGCTGTGTGTGTACAGGTACCGCTATAGCTGTGGTCAGCCGGGGTGTGCTGTGTGTGTACAGGTACCGCTATAGCTGTGGTCAGCAGTGGTGTGCTGTGTGTGCACAGGTACCGCTATAGCTGTGGTCAGCAGGGGTGTGCTGTGTGTGTACAGGTACCGCTATAGCTGTGGTCAGCAGTGGTGTGCTGTGTGTGCACAGGTACCGCTATAGCTGTGGTCAGCAGGGGTGTGCTGTGTGTGTACAGGTACCGCTATAGCTGTGGTCAGCCGGGGTGTGCTGTGTGTGTACGGGTACCGCTATAGCTGTGGTCAGCAGGGGTGTGCTGTGTGTGTACAGGTACCGCTATAGCTGTGGTCAGCAGGGGTGTGCTGTGTGTGTACGGGTACCGCTATAGCTGTGGTCAGCAGGGGTGTGCTGTGTGTGTACAGGTACCGCTATAGCTGTGGTCAGCAGGGGTGTGCTGTGTGTGTACAGGTACCGCTATAGCTGTGGTCAGCAGGGGTGTGCCGTGTGTGTACAGGTACCGCTATAGCTGTGGTCAGCAGGGGTGTGCCGTGTGTGTACAGGTACCGCTATAGCTGTGGTCAGCAGGGGTGTGCCGTGTGTGTACAGGTACCGCTATAGCTGTGGTCAGCAGGGGTGTGCCGTGTGTGTACAGGTACCGCTATAGCTGTGGTCAGCAGGGGTGTGCCGTGTGTGTACAGGTACCGCTATAGCTGTGGTCAGCAGGGGTGTGCCGTGTGTGCACAGGTACCGCTATAGCTGTGGTCAGCAGGGGTGTGCCGTGTGTGCACAGGTACCGCTATAGCTGTGGTCAGCAGGGGTGTGCTGTGTGTGTACAGGTACCGCTATAGCTGTGGTCAGCAGGGGTGTGCTGTGTGTGTACAGGTACCGCTATAGCTGTGGTCAGCAGGGGTGTGCCGTGTGTGCACAGGTACCGCTATAGCTGTGGTCAGCAGGGGTGTGCTGTGTGTGTACAGGTACCGCTATAGCTGTGGTCAGCAGGGGTGTGCCGTGTGTGTACAGGTACCGCTATAGCTGTGGTCAGCAGGGGTGTGCCGTGTGTGCACAGGTACCGCTATAGCTGTGGTCAGCAGGGGTGTGCTGTGTGTGCACAGGTACCGCTATAGCTGTGGTCAGCAGGGGTGTGCTGTGTGTGTACAGGTACCGCTATAGCTGTGGTCAGCAGGGGTGTGCTGTGTGTGCACAGGTACCGCTATAGCTGTGGTCAGCAGGGGTGTGCTGTGTGTGTACAGGTACCGCTATAGCTGTGGTCAGCAGGGGTTTGCTGTGTGTGTACAGGTACCGCTATAGCTGTGGTCAGCAGTGGTGTGCTGTGTGTGTACAGGTACTGCTCTAACTGAACACACAGCAATTGATATTGCCGAAAAAAGCTTAATAGAACAGAACACTCGCATCTAACTAACTCTTACTTAGCATTTTCCGGTGATTAGCCGCGTAAACCGGAAGTTCGAAGACAATCGGTAGTGCTCCACTGACACACAGTGTAAAATGGAACATAAGAGCTGCGTCCGAAGTCGAATACTTCCCCATTATATAGTATGCGAAAAACAGTACGCGAGCAGAGTAGTATGTCCGAAATCATAGAAAACCAGTAGGCGAAAAGTACCCGGATGACCTACTACTTCCAGCGAGATTCTGAAGTGCGATGGACACTTTACTATCCCATGATGCCACGGGAGAGGAGTGGTTGTCGTTAAATGTGAAAATGGCGGAAACCGGCTGTTTTTAAGTGTAAGTCCTTTAGAAAGCACTTTTTGTTTCTTTGTGGTTAAATTGTATTTGTTTAACATCATATAAGTAAACGGCTGACTTGTTAAAAGTTTAAATAATGTAAATTATTAATAAAAAATGTAATTTTAATAATGTAAACTGAGGGTGTCCCTTTCCAGCCAATTCAGAAAAAGTATAGTTTTATCATTATTATTTCGGAATAGACCAAGCTAATGTTAATTCAGCTAGCTAACACTGTTTTCTTTACAAGTGTACCTCAGCTTGTCCATGTAACATTAATAGATTGACCGTGGTTCATCACTAATGTTAAATCCTGTGTTGCTGTTGCAGGGCTGGTGAACACACGCGTGTTCTGATTGAGTGGAGAGTGGCTAATGAAGCCCTCTTCACTGGAAAGCGAAATGCTGCAATAAAAGGTTTTGAGTAAGTATACAAGACAAATGTAATATGTCATTTTATTCAAGTGCTGTAGATTCAGTGGTAGGCTAAGTTAGGTAACACTTTACTTGAAGGGGTGTACATAAGACTGACATGACACCTTCATAACCATGACATGACACGTCATGAAAATGAAGTAGGGTTTATGCATGTTTATGACAACTGTCATTAAGTGTCTTTCGCTCAATAATGACATTTTTAATGCAAATATGACATTGTTTAAGATGTCTTTGTTATGACATCTTGACATAAACCAATACATCATAACCTGTCAGTGTCTTTGTCATGACAACTTGACATTAAATTAAGTTAAACTGTCATGTGGTTGGTTTTGACATTGGCTGTCATCAGTCCATTATAACTGTGTCATGAATATTTTTCGTGACCTCAACTACAGTGGTACAAATTGAATTTGTCATTAAACAGTTATAATGGCTTCATGACAGCCAATGTCAAAACCAACCACCTGACAGTTTAATGAAATGTTAACCCATAAAGCTAAGTGGTTTAAGTTTGATAATTAATCTGCTATGTCATGTTTATGACAGGTTGTGTTGTCTTAGTAATGTCAAGTTGTCATGACAAAGACACAGACAGGTTATGATGTATGGGTTTATGTCAAGGTGTCATAACAAAGACATCTCAAACAATGTCATATTTGCATT
The DNA here is from genome assembly GCA_030578275.1 of Meda fulgida. Lineage (NCBI taxonomy): Eukaryota > Metazoa > Chordata > Actinopteri > Cypriniformes > Leuciscidae > Meda > Meda fulgida. The sequence continues at coordinate 27,538,864 of CM060619.1, read as the reverse complement.
AAAAATGTCATAATTGAGCGAATGACACTTAATGACAGTTGTCACAAACATGCATAAAACTTCCTTCATATTCATAACATGTGTCATGATTATGAAGCTGTCATGTTAGTCTTATATACACCCCTTCAAGTAAAGTGTTACCGTAAGTTATTTGTAGATGGAAACATTTATACTTAAGCTCTTTCTGCATTCCTTTTTTGCTTGATTTCTGTGCATTTATTGCAGTTTTTATCACAGGCAAAATGTCTGCTGTTCAGATTTAAAAAAAAAAACTTAATATAAAAACAAAAATATAAAGTATTTATTATTATTATTATTATAGTTCACCCCAAAATGAGAATTTTGTCATGATTGAATCAAGCTCATGTTTGGCCCTGTAATGCAATCATTTAGCGAATGATAATTAATATTCTGTTTAGACATATATGTAGGATCCACAGACTGGGGTAAGAAATCAAATGCTACACACTCTCTTTTAATTTTTTTTGTTAGTAAGTTCACTGTGTCATGCTGTTTTAGCAAGTTTTTGTCTCGTCTGGCGTGGTTGTAGCAGAAAGGAAGCAAGAGAAGCTGGATCCAAATGCAGCACACTTTAATTAGAAACTCAGGTAACAGAAAACACAATACAAGGTCAGGAACTCGAACTAGAACTCAAACTCAAACAGGAACAACCGACACTAACTGGTAACATAGACAAGAACTCACAAACACAGGCCGGAAACACAGGGCTTAAATAACAAAGACAAACGAGCTCACAAGATAACGAGGGGGCGGAACCAACAAGAAACACCTGGGACAACCAAATGAGAAGACAGGGAACCACCAAACACGACAGGACACAAAAGTACATCATAACATAGCCCCCCCCCTATGGGCGGCTCCCGACGCCCACCAAAACAAGCAAGACAGTCCAGGAAGGAGGTCCTGGAGGAGGGACGGGGGACCAGGCCCGCACTGGGAACCGGGACCAGGATACGAGCATGGCGGGCCTGGGCCGTGGTGTATGGGTGACCTGGGCGGAACAGGACGAGGCGAAGGCCAGGGCGGAGCAGGATGCGCGGGCGGCCAAGGCGGAGCAGGATGCGCGGGCGGCCAGGGCGGAGCAGGATGCGCGGGCGGAGAAGACCCCCTCGGGCGGCCCGGGCGGAGAAGACCCCTCGGGCGGCCCGGGCGGAGAAGACCCCTCGGGCGGCCAGGGCACGGCGGACACCGGGTCAGGAACGGCGGACACCGGCTCAGGAACGGCGGACACCGGCTCAGGAACGGCGGACACCGGCTCAGGAACAACAGACAACACACAAACTAGCTCGGGAACAGAAGACACACTCACAGGCTTGGAGACAGACAATACACTCACAGGCTCGGGAACAGAAGACACACTCACTGGCTCGGAGACAGACGACACACTCACTGGTTCGGGAACAGATGACACGCACACAGGCACGGAGACAGACGACACGCACACAGGCACGGAGACAGACGACACGCACACAGGCTCGGAGACAGACGACACGCACACAGGCTCGGAGACAGACGACACGCACACAGGCTCGGAGACAGACGACACGCACACAGGCTCGGAGACAGACGACACGCACACAGGCTCGGAGACAGACGACACGCACACAGGCTCGGGGACAGACGACACACTCTCTGGCTCGGGGACAAACGACACACTCACTGGCTCGGGGACAGACGACACACACACAGGCTCGGAGACAGACGACACACTCTCTGGCTCGGGGACAAACGACACACTCACTGGCTCGGGGACAAACGACACACTCACTGGCTCAGAAATGGATAACACACTCATTGGCTCGAGGACGAACGACATACTCTCTGGCTCGGGGACAGACGACACACTCACTGGCTCGGGGACAGACGACACACACACAGGCTCGGAGACAGACGACACACTCTCTGGCTCGGGGACAAACGACACACTCACTGGCTCGGGGACAAACGACACACTCACTGGCTCAGAAATGGATAACACACTCATTGGCTCGAGGACAAACGACACACTCACCGGCTCAGGGACAAGCGACACACACGCTGGCTTGGGAACAGGCGGAGCAGCCTCAGGCTCGGGAACAGGCGGAGCAGCCTCAGGCTCGGGAACAGGCGGAGCAGCCTCAGGCTCGGGAACAGGCGGAGCAGCCTCAGGCTCGGGAACAGGCGGAGCAGCCTCAGGCTCGGGAACAGGCGGAGCAGCCTCAGGCTCGGGAACAGGCGGAGCAGCCTCAGGCTCGGGAACAGGCGGAGCAGCCTCAGGCTCGGGAACAGGCGGAGCAGCCTCAGGCTCGGGAACAGGCGGAGCAGCCTCAGGCTCGGGAACAGGCGGAGCAGCCTCAGGCTCGGGAACAGGCGGAGCAGCCTCAGGCTCGGGAACAGGCGGAGCAGCCTCAGGCTCGGGAACAGGCGGAGCAGCCTCAGGCTCGGGAACAGGCGGAGCAGCCTCAGGCTCGGGAACAGGCGGAGCAGCCTCAGGCTCGGGAACAGGCGGAGCAGCCTCAGGCTCGGGAACAGGCGGAGCAGCCTCAGGCTCGGGAACAGGCGGAGCAGCCTCAGGCTCGGGAACAGGCGGAGCAGCCTCAGGCTCGGGAACAGGCGGAGCAGCCTCAGGCTCGGGAACAGGCGGAGCAGCCTCAGGCTCGGGAACAGGCGGAGCAGCCTCAGGCTCGGGAACAGGCGGAGCAGCCTCAGGCTCGGGAACAGGCGGAGCAGCCTCAGGCTCGGGAACAGGCGGAGCAGCCTCAGGCTCGGGAACAGGCGGAGCAGCCTCAGGCTCGGGAACAGGCGGAGCAGCCTCAGGCTCGGGAACAGGCGGAGCAGCCTCAGGCTCGGGAACAGGCGGAGCAGCCTCAGGCTCGGGAACAGGCGGAGCAGCCTCAGGCTCGGGAACAGGCGGAGCAGCCTCAGGCTCGGGAACAGGCGGAGCAGCCTCAGGCTCGGGAACAGGCGGAGCAGCCTCAGGCTCGGGAACAGGCGGAGCAGCCTCAGGCTCGGGAACAGGCGGAGCAGCCTCAGGCTCGGGAACAGGCGGAGCAGCCTCAGGCTCGGGAACAGGCGGAGCAGCCTCAGGCTCGGGAACAGGCGGAGCAGCCTCAGGCTCGGGAACAGGCGGAGCAGCCTCAGGCTCGGGAACAGGCGGAGCAGCCTCAGGCTCGGGAACAGGCGGAGCAGCCTCAGGCTCGGGAACAGGCGGAGCAGCCTCAGGCTCGGGAACAGGCGGAGCAGCCTCAGGCTCGGGAACAGGCGGAGCAGCCTCAGGCTCGGGAACAGGCGGAGCAGCCTCAGGCTCGGGAACAGGCGGAGCAGCCTCAGGCTCGGGAACAGGCGGAGCAGCCTCAGGCTCGGGAACAGGCGGAGCAGCCTCAGGCTCGGGAACAGGCGGAGCAGCCTCAGGCTCGGGAACAGGCGGAGCAGCCTCAGGCTCGGGAACAGGCGGAGCAGCCTCAGGCTCGGGAACAGGCGGAGCAGCCTCAGGCTCGGGAACAGGCGGAGCAGCCTCAGGCTCGGGAACAGGCGGAGCAGCCTCAGGCTCGGGAACAGGCGGAGCAGCCTCAGGCTCGGGAACAGGCGGAGCAGCCTCAGGCTCGGGAACAGGCGGAGCAGCCTCAGGCTCGGGAACAGGCGGAGCAGCCTCAGGCTCGGGAACAGGCGGAGCAGCCTCAGGCTCGGGAACAGGCGGAGCAGCCTCAGGCTCGGGAACAGGCGGAGCAGCCTCAGGCTCGGGAACAGGCGGAGCAGCCTCAGGCTCGGGAACAGGCGGAGCAGCCTCAGGCTCGGGAACAGGCGGAGCAGCCTCAGGCTCGGGAACAGGCGGAGCAGCCTCAGGCTCGGGAACAGGCGGAGCAGCCTCAGGCTCGGGAACAGGCGGAGCAGCCTCAGGCTCGGGAACAGGCGGAGCAGCCTCAGGCTCGGGAACAGGCGGAGCAGCCTCAGGCTGACGTGGCAGACGTGAAGCTCAGGCTGGACGTGGCAGACGTGAAGCTCTGGCTGGACGTGGCAGACGTGAAGCTCTGGCTGGACGTGGCAGACGTGAAGCTCTGGCTGGACGTGGCAGACGTGAAGCTCTGGCTGGACGTGGCAGACGTGAAGCTCTGGCTGGACGTGGCAGACGTGAAGCTCTGGCTGGACGTGGCAGACGTGAAGCTCTGGCTGGACGTGGCAGACGTGAAGCTCTGGCTGGACGTGGCAGACGTGAAGCTCTGGCTGGACGTGGCAGACGTGAAGCTCTGGCTGGACGTGGCAGACGTGAAGCTCTGGCTGGACGTGGCAGACGTGAAGCTCTGGCTGGACGTGGCAGACGTGAAGCTCTGGCTGGACGTGGCAGACGTGAAGCTCTGGCTGGACGTGAAGCTCTGGCTGGACGTGGCAGACGTGAAGCTCTGGCTGGACGTGGCAGACGTGAAGCTCTGGCTGGACGTGGCTGACGTGAAGCTCTGGCTGGACGGTCTCTGGCTGGACGGTCTGTGGCTGGACGGTCTGTGGCTGGACGGTCTGTGGCTGGACGGTCTCTGGCTGGACGGTCTCTGGCTGGATGGTCTCTGGCTGGACGGTCTCTGGCTGGACGGTCTCTGGCTGGACGGATACAGTGGTTTCACAGGGTTCCTCCTCTACCACCGTATACACTGAACCGCTTAACCGAAGAGCCCGGTCAATATAGCTCTCCAGGGTTTCGTGAGGCTTATGCCAGGGCATGAATGTGCTAAGCGGTTCTGATAGCCCTCCTCGAAAGAAGATTATCAGGCTCTCCTCGCTCATCGAGGTGAAGGGTGCCAGCTTGATAAACTCTATCACGTACTCTTCAATCGGGCGGTTCTCCTGACGGAGACGGATAATCTGGACGTCTGGACTCCAGAAAGACATGGCTGCTGGATCACGATGCTGGTGAGTTCTTCTGTCTCGTCTGGCGTGGTTGTAGCAGAAAGGAAGCAAGAGAAGCTGGATCCAAATGCAGCACACTTTAATTAGAAACTCAGGTAACAGAAAACACAATACAAGGTCAGGAACTAGAACTCAAACTCAAACTCAAACTCAAACTCAAACTCAAACTCAAACAACCGACACTAACTGGTAACATAGACAAGAACTCACAAACACAGGCCGGAAACACAGGGCTTAAATAATAAAGACAAACGAGCTCACAAGATAACGAGGGGGCGGAACCAACAAGAAACACCTGGGACAACCAAATGAGAAGACAGGGAACCACCAAACACGACAGGACACAAAAGTACATCATAACAGTTTTATTACAAAACACTTAATTCCCAGGGATTTACAGTAGCTAGATTGTCAGTTGTAATTTATTAATTAATAATTAAAAAGTGTTTTGTGTGTGTATTTTGTAGCAGATCTGACTATGAATGCCGCACTGTAGAGAAATACCCACACACTTCAGACACCTTACAAAAGTAATTGCTTTATTTTTGTGTATTTAACTTTTAAATGGATACAGAATACAAAGCTTAAAACAAGATCACATAACTTTGGCATAAAGTAGTATTATAGAGCTTAAAGCAACACCAAAAGGAAAAGTATTAAAACATTTTTATTATGGTGTCATCATGAGGAAAGACAATGAACTTCAGCAGCTTCAGTAAGGTAACTTTCACAGGTATCTTAAAGATCTGAAGGGACTTTGATAATAGCAATCTCACTCGTAGGGCATCACTTTAAAATAATTCAATATGTTTCTTTCAACACATGTGTACATGATGACGACTTTACCCCTTGGGCAATTTTTGGATTTCCACTTGAAGTAAATAATTTGTACAACATTAAGCTCAAATATGTGATATGTAGCTAGAATTTTAAAGATTTGGTATACAAATTCACACAGCGCCTAAGGCAGTGTGCCAGTGGTTGGTGTGTCACCTCTAGGGGCCGCTGTGGCTCCGAGACCCCCTGTCGATTAGCCTGGGTCTGCAATATCCCAGTCACCATGTGCAGCCGCGAGGAGGCCCGACAGGAGTCTTGGTGACGGAGAGGCTTTGTCCAGCGGCAGTGAGCTGTAACACAGAGAGCCATGACCTCTCTAACTACTGCTGCACTGTACGCATCACAGCACACACACACACACACACCTAACTATTTACATTATAACTATCATAGACAAGCTGGAACACTGTCAATCTGAGAACAAGAACTGATTTTTAGTGTCTTAACCTGTTGAAGTGTCTTTACAGGTAATCATGCTCATGAAGAGCAGGCACACAGTTGCTGGTGCAGACGCCGCTGCAGCGAGATTGTCCCGCACGTGGTCTCCTGCGCTGGCTTCTGCGGGGTTCAGGTGGGTCACCGTCATCCTCCGCAACTTCTGGATCAAGTATGTCCCGGTTGAGAAGACAGAGGTTGTGGAGCACCATGCAGCATGCAACAACATCTGGCACAAAAGCAGGGCTGACTTCCAGGGCCTTGGATCGCCAGCGTGTCTTCAGCATCCCGAAGGCCCTCTCGACGATGTTCCTGTTGTAGCGAGCCTGTACAGCAAGGCTCTCTGTATGGGCTCATGAGGCAGCTGGGCGCACTCAGGCAAGGATCCCCACCATCTCCAAGGATGCACTTTCCTGCAGGTGGAAACAGGCGGACAGTGTACACAGGGATGTTCTTCAGCACCCTGGCATCATGCAGCGACCCAGGATACCCTAAAAAATGTCGACGAACTTCCCCTGGTGGTCAGTGATGGCCTGCAGCTGTACAGAATTAAACAGCTTCCGGTTAAAATAGCACTGGACGTCACTTGCTGGTGGTTTGATGCGTATGTGACACCCATCTATAGCACCAGCTACTATACTGAAAGCTGGAGACACTGCCAGCTGGGCAAAACCTGCTCCCACTGCCTCCAGGTCATTTGCGCTGGGGAAAGCGATAACCTGTCTCAAAATGCTGATGACTGCCTTACTCATCCTGTGCACAATGTCGTGCACAGTAGACTTTGGGATGTCAAAGGCGAGCGACACTACCCGGTACGATGCTGCATGGGCCAGCCAACTTTTGTTGAATGTAGGAGAAATCTTCAGACGCAAATACAAGTGTAGTAAAGACCTTAATGTTTATTTTATAAGACATGTTATTGAAGACAACTAGCCCCAAATCTCAAAATTGACCAGTGAAAAAAATTGTTTTACCTGCTCCCCTTGACTTAACTTACTAACTTTATACAATTACCAATACAACCAACTGTATTGTAAAACCAACACAAATTTTCGCGCTCAAATGTAGACCCGAGTCTGCTCCAGCTAAGTTACAAAAACTTAACCTACAACGGTAACGTTAATGTGGTTCATACTTTTAAATGACATGCACTATCATATAAAAAAACAGTTCAAATTGACAAATCAAATTGACAGAGTTTGGCATTTAAACACTTTCCGCCGAATCCAATGAGACCACGAAGGAGATGAGTGAGCTCAGGGGACATGGGCCCTGTCCCAAATGGCACACTCCGGACTTATGGACTTCCTCAGAGTCCACACTTCGGTGGCGTCGTGTAGTGCAGACCTACAGGGCCCTTAGCGCGCGTCCGCGAGGGCGCATTGAAAGGTATTTTGGGCCAGACTCGATCGTCACGCCGGGAACAGGAAGAAGGTCTGGGTGCTGCTGCTGGACAGGAGCTGCGGGTCGATCTGCTGCCGATTGTTGCTGTTGTTTTTACTATTGTTTTTGCAAGATGGCTTTCCATGCGGAGAAATATATATATTTTTTTACCTCAGTTTGTATTGTACATGTTTAAGAACATTTAATATTGTGCACTTTATATAATTGTATAACTTTATTTTCATTTACTTGTTGAAAGTTAAAGTTGTTTCACTTTATTGTTCACTTAAACTTTTTTTTAAAGATTTTACAATAAACTTTTATTCTGTTATAGTTACCTTTACTCCTCTTTGATTTTTTTCTCAAATAAATTACACAATTCACAATGTGAGTGTTATTACACATCTACTACAGTTATAGCTGTCCTTATATGTAAATTATCATCATCCAAACAACATATTAAAGAATATATTTTAAAACTTATCCCATTTTTTCTAAAAGACGTGAATAGTATATTTATTTTTTTAACAAATGTGTTTGTCATGTTAATCTTTTTACCGTTACATGTAGAATAGTTCATAACATCACCCATAATATATATATATATTAATATTGCTTTGATTTTAAATATGTAAAGTGAACACAATAAAAGCAATTTATTGGTTAGAGTTAGTTTTCTGATCTCATCCGCTGTCTGATTGGCCTTTCGCAAGGATTCCTGGGTAGTTAAATGCGTGGAGCCGGCATCTATGCGGGTTTCGCGGAAGACTGCTTCAAGGGCACAAAGGGGGCGCTGCTGAGCACACTTCAGAGCGTTAAAACGCTAAATGGGACGGCCTACGGACTCGTAGACTCGGCGAGCACGCGCAATTTAAGTCCATGAGACCGAAAGTCCGCATGAAGTGCGCCATTTGGGACACGGCCGCAGTTGCAGTCCGAAAAAGACTGAATTCATAGAGGTTTTTTGTTTGTAATAGCCCCGCATTTTTTTTTCACAGTAAAAGTCCAAATATTGAATTATATATCTAAGTATTATATTGTTAAATATATATCTATATATTAGGCTACTATAAAATCCTGAAAATATTTTAGTGTAGGCCTACCTTACCTATCATGCAGAAATTCTTGGCTCTCCTTCTCAAGACAAAACAGGTTTTTTTGTTGGCATCTTTGGGATATTCGCCCTCAATAAGATATTTTTTCAATTCAAAATACTTGTCAAAATCCATATTAATGTAAAGATAGCATCGAAACTTATACCTATAATAAAAATGGATGCGCACAAAGTTCTCGTTGGATGTTTGGACCACATGTGACCTGCCTGCACGAATGGCAAACCGTTATGTTAGAACCTTCGAAAAAAAGTGAATATACAAATACACAGCCCTTCTTTTTAAACGCATTTCTCTCGTTAAACGTGGACGGTCGCCAGGGTCCTTTTCTCGCGCGAATATTTAATGCACAAGCTACTCAGTCAGAAAACGACCACATTGTGCTTAATCTGTGCAAAATAATCCTTGAATCATTTATTTAAAGTCATTCCCGTTTCGAATATGTGATTGTGCACTGTCAACAATAAGCATACAAAAAATTCAGCATTTCCATTTTGTAGTGTGGATTATTCATTGCGACATTTAAACTAATTCTCATATTAATCTGTTATCTGCTTGACAGAATCATTTATGCTACTGCCCACTGACAACACCTTCAAATGAATCAGATCAGGAAAAACTACATGTTATTTATAAAACCCTGCGTACGGCCCTGATGGTAACATCCTCAAAACAAAATGTTTTATAAAATGATAAATATCACATTTCAACCCTTTTAACCATTGTTTAAGAAAAACAATATTTTATCCAAAAAGGTTTATCCAAATTATTTTGCATTCTAGAATGCACATCAGCTTCCCTTCCCTTAAAACGGGATTTACCTTTACATGTTTAATAAGTGTTGATTTTAAGTCATCCAAAATATTCCTCAGTTTTCTTTAACCAGGGGACAAATGTTTTTAAAGGTTTGTGTGACCTGTTCAATTCTGCATGCAGCACATATGCAGATTCCTAGGCTTTAATTTGGCCAAAATCAAACAAGTAATTACATTTTCTCCAAGCAGAGATTCTGTTGAATAAACGTGTTTGTGCCACACACAATTAATAAATGTTGTTCATTGACCTTTCATGATGTGCCTGTCTTGATAATTAAGAAAATATTGTTTGGAGGAAACATGGAATTGGCCTGTTTAATGCCAATATAGATTATATAATACTTAATTTTTTAAGTACATCTGAAAAGTCATTAAAAGTATTTTTTTTAATTGAGTCCCCCCAGTGAATCTTAGCTATTGATTGTTGCATTTTTTCTATAGTCAATTGCCCTTATGAAGGTTTAATTTTATTGACAAATTTCGTTTATTCTATAGTAACAAAATAACCGTTTTTGATAAAAGCTCTTTTTTTTAAATACACCAAACAAATACATTTAAAAGGTGATTTGTGTTTTGCCATTTAGACAATCTCACATATGTGTGGTCCAAACTCTGTTTTTTTTTATTCAGCACAAGAATTTAACTTTGAACGTCGTTAAAGTAGGTTTTATAATTTGTATATGTGCATTTCTATGGACTACTATGATTTTAGCGTTTGAACTGGACTTTTATTTTGGTGTTTTTATGTGACGTCATAAGGCCGCGTCGCGCTCCTGCATCTGTTGTGATTCTGCTGAAGAAGGTTTGTGTTTCTTAGCATTTAAAGAGTTAAAAATCTTTCAATAACTTTTTTAGTTTTTACACGCGATGTAAAAATGTATTATATATAATTGAATGTAACTTTGTAATGCTTTATATAACAAATGAACGTTATTTTTGTGAGTAAAGAGTATCCACACACGAGAAACAGAAAAGATGCATGTCGTTTCGCTCCCTATATCGTGAAACCGGTCATTATAAACACGAGTTGATCACTGGTAAGTGGTTTTAAAAGAGAGACGGAGGTTTTCGAAACTCCATTAAACCAAATGTTGTGCAATATGATTCATTTTCAAAGTGCTCGAATCACCTCAAACACTGACGACTCCTGGTCAAACAGTGTAAAAACAACGAGAACAACAAACACACACAGGTGTAATGACAACTTTTACTGTGTAATATATTAAAGTTATTAAATGTCAAATATAAATCAGAATTAAATATAATTTGTCTGTTATAATGCTAGTTTGTCTAATCAGATCATTTAAGTCCATTAACTCTCTCTGACTGACTCTTACCAGTGAACTGAACTACTGAACTAGATCGGATTGAAACACTCAGAGATTTAGTTTGGAGTGTTTTTACTTTATTTATTCTCATCTTAAAGATGGCGTTTATTAAAGAGGAGAGTGAAGACTTCAAGATTGCAGAATCATTCAGTGTGAAACAAGAAGAAACTGAGGAACAAACAGGTCAGTTTCATTCTCAAAGCTGAACTCTATCATTTGATCCTTATTAAAATGTCCATCTCTACAGAAATGAATAGCGTTTCCACTGTCGGGCCAGTGTGAGCCAGGGCTTTCAACGGGCCGGTCGGGGCTGTTATACTTAAGCAAAAAGGGTTCATTTGTTTGTTAGTTAATATGAATTAACAATGAATGAACAATAGGCCTACTTCTACATGATTTGCTAATCTAGTTAATGTTAATCTCAACATTTTCTAAACCATTTGTTGTATCTGTTAGCATTAGTTAATGCACTGTGTACTAACATGAACACAAATATTTTATTGACTAACATTAACAAAGGTTATTGCTCTCTGTTAGTTCATGTTAGTTAATGCATTGACAAATGAAGCCTTATTGTAAAGAGTTAGCAAAAATTGGCAAACAATAAATAAAGAAATAAAGAAAATGCCTAAATAATGCAAACAAGGTACTTAGGTTACTTTTAAAGAATCAAAATGCATGTGCCAAGGATAAATAAAATACGAGAAAAATAAAAGTGCTAGTTATTCATAATAATGCATTGTAAATATTTGTAATATTACTGTAATGGTAAACCTCTTTTATATCATCAAATAGCCTAACATTAATGCTGTTTAAGCTGAAGAGAAGAAACACACGTGAACTGAAGCGCTTTGCTGGAAGGTTAGTTAACTCAACAGAACGAATCCTATATTACGTAAATCAGTTATTTATACTTCATAGACTTAACATTACAACTTATTTCTGCACAAAATGCACAAGCGAACTTGACTGTGCTGGTCAGAATGTGTAACTCCTGTTGTGGATGCGATATCACGTTTCCTGATATTATATCCTATGTCTCGCGACAACTATGCAATGTTTTGTTTATGGTCCCATCCAACATGCACCTCTTGAAAAAATACACGTCGCTTGGTAGCGTTGCATTTCCCCCGACTCGTTTCCTGGTTCTCCTCCTCCATAAACATGAAATCAAGCAGAGGGTTAACTCTTCATGCCACAGATATGCCACAGTGGTCAGACAGAACACGGGACACACCTTGTTTCTCTCAATATGACTCTAGAGTCGCTACTCGCTCCAAAGCTAATCGCCGTCACGCTCTCACTTCTCCCTCGCTCCCTCGGGTACAACAGTCAACACGATGAAACTCTCCAAGATGAGCCAATCTTCCTATTATTATACTGTAGATCTGTAGATAAAGGTCTATGGTTTGCATAAAAGGCTTTTAACGTGCTGGAGTTTCACATGTTACTTTCTACCGGGTGTCTGCTAGATCACAACACAACTGATCAGTGATCACAACACTGGGGTAGAGAGCGATATAATTGCTCTTCACGCGCACATTAACTGAAATTTAAAACTGTTAAAAAGTCTCAAACTAATGAATAAATAAAGAAATATATGTATATCTTTTGTGCTTTTGAACTTTCCAATGCGAAGTGCTGCGCACCGTGACTCATGTTGCTTCGAGCGCATCATTCTGCGCACGGGATGCGCATACGGTTTCGTGCCGCTCTGAATTGGAGCCTTTCATATTATAATAGTTTTGCGCAATGGCAGTTTATTGATAGCCTTAGTTGTTCTGTCCAATCTATCATGTTGCTGCTTCATTAAAAAGATGCGCTTAAAATTTTAAAATAAATGTCTTTTAATTATATAGTATATATTTTGTCTGTATTGTTTTACAAAGTAAGGAAAATAATGTTCAAGTCAAGCTTTAATGCCTCTAACAATCCAATATTTTAGTATTGGATTGGATCGGTATCGGCCAATACTGAGCCCCAAGAATCGGTATCAGAGGCAAAAAAGGCGGATCGTGCCACCCTTATTATTTGAGTCTCTTTCACACTGATAAGAAAAAAAGCGAGATGAAAAAAAGCCGGTGCGACCGCCGACCCCAGGGGGTTTACACGGCACTTGTATTAATCCAGGGGGTTTACACGGCACTTGTATTAATCCAGGGGGTTTACACAGCACTTGTATTAATCCAGGGGGTTTACACGGCACTTGTATTAATCCAGGGGGTTTACACGGCACTTGTATTAATCCAGGGGGTTTACACAGCACTTGTATTAATCCAGGGGGTTTACACGGCACTTGTATTAATCCAGGGGGTTTACACGGCACTTGTATTAATCCAGGGGGTTTACACAGCACTTGTATTAATCCAGGGGGTTTACACGGCACTTGTATTAATCCAGGGGGTTTACACGGCACTTGTATTAATCCAGGGGGTTTACACGGCACTTGTATTAATCCAGGGGGTTAATTCTGATGTTAACTGGTGTATGAAATCAGCGGCACTGCCGTCTCCTGACTCTAAACTCTGCCTCTGTCCGTAGCCACTCCTCAAGCCCAAAATGGGCCGCTTTGGAGCTAGGTATTCGGCGGGCCAAAAAACCCTGGCCGTTGGCCCCGAGGAAGCCCCGGAAGTGACAGTGGAAACGCGACTGGCACGCACTAGCACGCTAGCTTTTGGGCCGACAGTGGAAATCGCTTTTATTTGACATGGAGCGTGTCGCCTCATGGACAGATGTTGAGATCACATGAACAGACAAAACAAATACATTTATTTAGCCTAAAGCGAACTGTGAAATCTGAGTGACCAATATTATATTTGTTGTCTATATGTAAGTGCTGGCTGTATCAAACCAGTGTCTTGTAGACAGACTGATTAAAAACACTTTTTAAAGGAAATAAGATTGAAAGATATTTAAGTGGCAGTATGAGAGTCATCAGTGAATTTAGTCTTAATGCTAAATACTATATATATATATATATATATATATATATATATATATATATATATATATATATATATATATATATTAGGGCTGTCAGTTAAACGCGTTATTAACGGCGTTAACGCAAACCCATTTTAACGGCGTCAATTTTTTTTATCGCAAGATTAACGTTCTTTTTGGCCTAGCAAACTTTGTAGTTTTTTTTACATGCTTTTGCAACAGGATGCTGCATGCGCGGCGCTGCGCTATGAAACCCATTCATTTCAATCATGATTTCAATGGCTTAAGTTGCGCCGCGCGAGGACGTTATGTTGCTTTGTCAACCAAAGCGCAGTGGCGCGCACGCCACGGTCAAAGTTCGAAATAGTTCAACTTTTGACGCTGCGCATTCTTCGTCCTGTCTGAAAGTTAAACTACAACACCACACTGGATCTAGCTAGACCGAAAACAACAGGCACGCGCACACACTTGTTTGGGCTTGCGATCCGGCCAAGGAGAAGTAGGCTCGGTTAACGTTACATTTTGAGTGGATGACGAGCGCGAGACGCCGAAATGGATGGCAATAAGATTCTGAATGGAAAGTTTACTTTTAAAAAGTTGCCAAATGGTTCCATTGACAAGACCAAAGTGATCTGTGTGTTTTGTCGTTGTGAACTGAGCTATCATCATCGCAGCACGTCCAGTCTGAAATATCACTTGATGGCCACACACACACACACACACACACACACACACACACACACACACAGCTGATGCGAATTCTCCACCCCCTCGTCAATATCAGGACCTCATCAGTATTTCTTTAACCCTTTTATTGATGGACAGCGTTACATCGTTTGAGAGATTATTTGCTCTAAGTGAGAATGTTAGTGTGAAATTGAACAGTATATGCCAAAGTTGTTTTCAATAATAAAAAAAAACATTTGCACAAAGCAAGCCGATCCACTTTTCCATGTTGATAAGAGCATCAAAATGAGAAAAAAAATAATGGGACAAAAAGAAATCAAGAGATATTTCGAATAAATAAAAATGTGCGATTATTTGCGATTAATCGCAGGTTAACTATGACATTAATGCGATTAATCGTTTGACAGCACTAATATATATTTAGTACATATTTACATGTGGAAAATGATTATAAAATAAAGTGCTACCGAAATGTCATTATCAAAGAACCAATTTCTGTCAACGCAACACCCAGGGTTCTAAATTGTAAAAAAAACAATGTAACAATACATGCAAACTCTGTTTCATTGACATAACAGTAAAATTTAATGATAATGACTTCCAGGGAAAGCATGTACAAGAAGAAAAGTAGAGGACCTAATACTGAGCCCTGTGGCACACCATACTTGTGTTTGATGAGATGTCTCTGCATTAGTAGCATAGTAGTAGCGGTCAGATAGATAGGTCATAAACCATGCTAATGCTTGTCCACAAATGCCAACATAATTATCAAGCTATCCAAAAGAAATTGGTAGTCTTTGTTGCAGAAAGATCTAATAGCGCTTGTAAGAAGATATAGTCATGACTAGATGCCAAAAATGGGTTATTTGTTTATAACTTTAAAACAAACAACGAGGCTTAAATCCTGACTGATACTGTTCAAAAATACCCTTTCTTTGCAAAACTGAACATAGTCGAGAGGCCAATATTTTTGTATTTTAGACATAATTGCCGGTTTGATGCCTGTCTATAATTAAATAGTTCTTGGTAAAACTGGGTTTTTGGTAAGGGGTTTGATAACTTCCAGTTTGAAGGTATTTGGGATGTGTCCTAAACAAATTTGACAAGAGGTTCTTAGATTACAGATAACAACTCTTTCAGTTGCTTAGTGGGTGTATGATTCAGCATGTCTAAAGGTTTTGATGAGTGTTGCTTCGTCATTAAACTGGTGTTAACTTGTATTTCTCTTTTCTCCTTAGACCTGATGCCGCTGAAAGAGCATAGTGAAGTACTGAATGAAATGGAGGAGAGAGATCAATATGAGAAACATGATTCCACAACTGGAGAAAAACGGTTTAGTTGTTCACAGACTGAGAAATATTCCTCACAAAAAAGAGCTCAACAGACAAGTTATTTCATCTGCTCTCAGTGTGGAAAGAGTTTCACTAAAAAAGGAACCCTTAAAGCCCACATGAATATTCACACTGGAGAGAAGGCTTTCACCTGCCAACAGTGTGGAAGCAGTTTCACTACGAAAGGAATCCTTAAAGGCCACATGATGGTTCACACCAAAGAGAAGCCTTTCACCTGCTCTCAGTGTGGAAACCGTTTCTCTCAAAAAGGAAGCTTTAACAGGCACATGAGAATTCATACTGGAGAGAAGCCTTACATCTGCAAACTGTGTGGAAAGAGTTTCACAACTGAACTAAACCTAAGGTATCACATGAACCGTCACACTGGAGTGAAGCCATTCTCATGTGAACAGTGTGGAAAGAGTTTCAGACACAAAGTAACCCTTACAAAGCACCTGAGGACTCACTCAAGAGAAGACTGTTGTATATGTCATCAATGTGGAATGAGTTTCACAGATAGAAATCATCTTACGGCGCACATAGTAACTCACACCGGAGAGAAGCCTTTCATGTGCAATCACTGTGGAAAGACTTTCGCAAACAAAACAAACCTTGAGGTTCACATGAGAGTTCACACTGGAGAGAAGCCTTACACCTGCCCTCAGTGTGGAAAGAGTTTCAGATTTAAAGGAAACCTTCAGACGCATATAAGAGTTCACACTGGAGAGAGGCCTTACTCATGTCTTCAATGTGAAATGTGTTTCACATATCAAAGGGACCTGAAGCGACATTTGCAAACTCATTCTGGAATTGAGTGTTCCTCAATCTGGCAAGAAGTTTAGAAAAATAAGCAATTTCAAAGTCATTTGTGCATTCACTATGGAAGAAGGAAATTTAACTTCCCCGCCTTTGACGAAAAATCTCCAGCTTTCCGTGTTTTCACTGTTATACTGTAGGGGGCGCTTTGACGACATCTGAGCAAGTACTGAACCTCCTGATCAAAACACAGGCGAAGAAGCAGAAACAAGCGATAGTAAATGTAAGCAGGTGCTTATGTAAAATAAATAACACGATCAACAGCATACAAATCAAAACTGCCTAATGTTACTGAATGAAATGTCGACACAGGACGAGCTTTAGGGGTGTTGATGGACTCGATCTACTCCATCTGTGTTTTGATCATCGTTTTGAAACTGATCTGGATGTGGTCTTTGACAACAACGTGATTTTTTGCTTTTTTTATGATAGTCACCCACATTCAAGTGTTGATAAAGGAATGCCTAGAACAAAATCTTTTTTTTTTGTTTAAAGCACATGCTTTTTTCCTTCTTTTGATATATTGCATGTTCAGATATTCATACAACAAAATATTCTGGGGGCCATGAAACTTTTGTGAAAATTATCAAAAATACTGGCGGTGGCTTTAAACGGGGATCAGTGGAATTAAAAATGTAATTTGCCATCACACTTACAGATAAGTGAAAAAACATGTAGATGTGAGACTTTTTGTTTGTGTGGAGTTTAAAATGGCCCAAGACAGTTTGTATGTGAATCAAATAAAGGTTATTTTCACACCTGAGCTTAATGTGGGTCAAATCTGATTTTCTGTTAAAAAAAAAAATCAGACGAAAGGTTTTACTGTTAACATGACTTTTTAAATGTGCCCCATGTCAGATACTCGTCTGAACAGTTGATGTTCCTACACTCCACCAAGTCATTTATTTGCATCTGTCACATTGCCTTGAGGCTTTTATTTGCTTTTGTCATATAGAATATTTGAACGCACATGGCCAAACCTGACCATCTCCTTTGCTAAAGTTTCAAATATTGCGCGGTTGTGGGAGACACACTCTTCAGTCAACGGCCCTCCCGATAGCGCTGGCATCAGTCAAAAGAGTAGGTGATTTACAAGTGCTCTCCTCTAATGTGTCATGCCTAGAGTTTGGGCCCAACGACTCCAACATCGTGCTCAGGCCAAGACATGGTTATGTGCCTAAGGTGCTCTCAACACTATTCAGAGCCCAGGTTATTTCCCTATCTGCTCTTCCCTCGTCAGGAGAAGAGGAAGACTCGAGTCTGCTCTGCCCAGTCAGGGCTCTCAGTTTATGTGGAGCGCTCTGCAGTCTTTAGACAGGTGGAGCAGCTCTTTGTATGTTTTGGTGGCCGCACCAAGCATCTGCCAGTCACAAAACAGAGGCTATCTAGATAGATAGTAGACGCTATCTCCTTAGCTTAGGCCTCTTTGGGCCTTCAATGCCCCATAGCCGTGAGAGCCCATTCAACTAGAGGTATGGCCTCCTCATGGTCATGGTCTAGTGGTGTACCAATGGAAGACATTTGTGCGGCGGCAGGTTGGTCCTCACCATCCACTTTTGTTACATTTTATAACCTTCAGGTCCCTGCTTTGCAAGCACGGATTCTCTCTGTTTAGGGTTTTCAGGCTATGGACTAACAGATCTGGAAGCATTTTTCCTATGTCGGGTTCCGGTATCCCCGTAACGTGCAGGGTTGAGTTTACAATAAATATATTCCGTCATAAGAATTCTTAACTTCTATCCTATGCTATTGGCCTTGAGCGTATGCTCAGAGCAATAATATAGGGTGAAGTAATGATGATAGCACAGCGTTTTACAATGGGTTCCCATTAGGGCTGTCGCGGTGAAAGAATTTCCCTCGCGGTACTTTTGAGTGGCTCAATAGCGCGATATGCGGTTTTATCGCCATTTATTTATTAATATTTATTTGTTGCTAAATAAGTGTTACGATGTGGTCAGCATGTACAAAAATGAGGACATTTTCAATGTAACCAAAACTAAACAGCGTCTCTGCGCATTGAAAGGCTGTCACTCAGCGCGCAGTTTTATTGTCGCGGCAACGGACTGTCAGAGTGAGTCATTTAACCATTCATTCAACAAACACGTTAAAAAACGCTGATTCATAGATGTAAACAAGGTGTTCATTATTTTTAACTTTGAGCTCCACTTTTCAAGGCTCAGCTGACCAGCAATGCGTCGCATGGGTAACGCTGAAGCTGATAGAGACCAGTTGCATTGATTCAATGCGTGACTCGCCGGTTTGTTTTCCCACGGCTTGCTCGTGCTGTGGATGCTGACCAGCGCGACCATTATTGGTAAATACCTTTAAACGTTGAAAGAAAGATACGTCAAATGTTTTGCTTTCCTTGGACACGGCAACCCTTTCACGAATATATTGACCTCAAAGACAGACGCAGGTAATCACACGCGCTCAGTCGATCTCTCATTCACAGTCTGTTTAGGCTTCAATGCAAATCTAAGCCTCTGTACAAATCACCATGATACACAGTCTTGTTTTAATTATTAGCTTATTTAACATTCAATAAACATGCACAAAGTTCAAAACAAGAAGGCCTTATGAAAAAAAAAAACACGAATATCGCGGTTGCTGCGGTTACTTGCAGTCCTCTGCGGTTGGCCTGTAAGTAGCGCGGTACAACAATATTGCGGTTATCGCGACAGCCCTAGTTCCCATAGCGTTTAGCTAGACGTAACACGAAGTGACCGTTCTCGAAAGGGAACGTATCGGTTACTAACGTAACCTCGGTTCACTGAGAATAGAGAACGAGTGTTGCGTACCCTGCCGTGCTACCACATCTGTCGGTTGTTTTGCTTCAGTCGATTTAACCTCACTCCATGGCGAGCTGGCCAGGCTTATATAGTCACAAGCCATGCCCCTTCTGGCGGGCTCTGACGCGAAGCGCTATGATTGGTTTGTGCGTCTCAGCCGCCTCGCCATTGGATGTGCAGTTGCTGCAGCACAGCCAATGGCAAGCTAGACGCTCTGCTCTATGCTCGTTGTGCAGCTGCACAGCGTATTAAAATAAAGGCTTCAATATTCTCGAGAAATGGAGTTTTCCCATAGCGTCTAGCTAGATGCAACATGTAGAATGTAGGAGAATTATTGCTATGCGCAAACACATTAGGCGCGTTTCCATTACAGATTTGCGCAAAACTTTTGCGATTTTTTTCTAAATGCCGACAAAACTATTGGGAAATGATGCCATTTCCATTGGAGCGGCACATATGAGAAGTTTCCTGGTGTTTCTCCCTAATTTCTGCTTCGAGGTCTTGATTCTTTGAGGATTAGAATCCAGTATTCCTGTAATTCTTTCGTCTTTTATGAATTTAATAAAGAACTGTCTGTATTAAAGAACTCGCTACAAATTTTTACACTCACAAAAACTCGTATTCTGTCCGAATACACCGGGTCATCTACGTCAGACGTACACTTAGTTTAAAAAGGGTCTGTTTCAAGGAATTGTAATGCAAATTTAATGTCAAATGGAGTACTTTAGCCTGTATGTTTAGTTTGTATGGAAAAGGTTATTATTATTAATTGTGTTAACCTCATTATAAAATGATTAATACATATATTTAATTCAACAGCAATTTTTAATTATGGTTCCCAAATATTAAATCCTGATTAATACATTTTAGTTGAATGAACTATAAAACTAGTTGAGCCAACGTATTGGGTTTAAAAAAAAAAACACTTTAAAGAGGGAAATTGAGTGAACCTAAATAATTACTAAATAATTAGTTGAACCTTCTAGAATTTTTTTACAGTGTATGAAAAAACAAAATGACATCAAAAACATCAATAACTTCTATTGAAAGCTTGAAGTGAGTTCTCGAGCCGAATCAAGGATCATATGAAACTCGAGGGGCAATAATTGTGGCATCTCTGGGTCTTGTACCTCTAACACCAAAAGCAGTTGATTTGGACATTAGTCGTATTGAATTGATAGATTTACTAGGAACATTATCAATACCAAATAAAGCCAGTAAAAAGTAAATGATTGATCTTGGGTGTCACGATTCTTCTCAAAGATCGCAAACGCCACACAATCGCTGCATAAACCATACGATTTATTTACATAAAGTAATTAACATGTGGTGTCAAGAGATCAGTATAAATGTTAGTTAGTATGTCAGCATGTATTTGTACGTGGCTAGCTCAAGTGATGTCAGTTCAACCAAACATAACCAAAACAATCAAGAAAGGCCAAATCAGTAGAATGTCATCAGGGGAAGAAGATCACATCAGCTCTCCGAAGCGATTGTGCTCTCCCATGACCCATATGTCCTGTGAGCTCTCTGGAAGTTCCCAGAGCTGCAACATCACCCGCGAGCCATCGACCTCCCCTCTCTGTTTGACCCAGTGTCTTTTAAAACACCATAATCTGGTTCAGGTGTAAAGCCACGCCCCCCAGCAATCAGCCTATAACTCAGGGACAAAACACACGAGCACTCACTGCACAAACACTCATTGAACCGTCACACACCCCCCTTTAAAAGATCAGATATCTTATGAGGATCCTCAGAACTTCTAAAAAAAAAAAAACCTGAAAATATATATTTTTTTTAAATCATACTTTCCTTTCAAAAACATTCATGAAGTCCGATTCCCGCGTTACCAGTGTTTTCCCACAGTCACCTCTAATCTCCTAGATTACTCTGCAATCTGGATCCTGAAAGCATATTAAGGCAACAAACAGAGCGCACAGAAAAATAGTAACAACTGTTAAAACACCTACAGTACACCATTCAATCTACTCAGGAACACGAAATAACGCATCTGCAACTACGTTATCAGTTCCCTTGATGTGTTTTACAGTTAAACTGTAAGGCTGCAAAAAGAGAATCCAGCGCATTAACCGCTGACTCGGAGACTGTAAAGAGTGTAAAAACGTTAAAGGGTTATGATCAGAATAAACCTCCACAGGTAATCCGCCCCCCACGTACACATCAAAATGCTGAAGAGCCCAAATTAAGGATAATGCTACCTTCTCTATTACAGAATAGTTCCTTTGGTAAGTATTAAACTTACGAGAAAAAAAAAAAAAACTTACAGGATGGTCAAGTCCACTCTCACCAGTCTGTAATAGGACGGCTCCAGCACCAATCTGGCTTGCATCTACTTGTATCTTAAATGGCTTATCCAGCCTAGGGGCAGCTAAAACAGGAGCAACAGTTAATAACATTTTAACATGTTCAAACGCCTTCTGACAATTTGTACTCCAAACAAAATTGACAGCACCCTTAAGGAGATCAGTTAACGGAGAAACAACAGTTGAAAAATTTTGGCAAAAACCCCGGTAATACCCAACCATCCCTAAAAAACGCATTAACTCCTTTGTGGATGGAGGAAATTGTTGAATAGCCGCCTCTTTAGCTTGAACAGGACGCACCTCACCCTGTCCAACTTTTCCCAAATATCTGACAGTACCCTTGGCAAACTCACATTTTGCCAAGTTAACTGTCAGACATGACTCAGCTAAACGCAGCAGAGGCGCACGTAGATGTACCAAATGTTGTTCCCATGTATCACTGAACACAATAACATCATCCAAATATACCGCACAACACTGCAGGCCGAATACCACTTTATCCATCAATCTCTGGAAGGTTGCGGGCGCATTTCTCAAACCGAAACTCATAACAGAGTAAGAATATAACCCTGATGGTGTAATGAATGAAGTTATCTCTTGAGCTCTGGGAGTTAAAGGCACTTGCCAATATCCCTTTAGAAGGTCTAGTTTGCTTACGAACTTCGCAGACCCCATCCTGATCCACACAATCCTCCATTCGAGGAAGTGGAAAAGCGTCAGATTTAGTAATAGTGTTTAATTTGCGGTAATCAGTGCAAAATCTATAAGTAGAATCTGGCTTTTTTACCAACAAGCATGGTGAAGCCCAACTGGAGCATGAAGGAACAGCAATCTCATTATCAAGCATATACTGAACCTCTGACTCCAACACATTCCGCTTGTTGATAGGAACCCTATAAAAACGCTGACGGATAGGTCTTGCCTCTCCCACATCCACATCATGCTGGATCAAATGCGTACGGGTGGACACATCTGCAAACAAACTAGGAAAATCAAACAACAACTCAATCAATTCTGACTTTTTTAACTCTGACAAATGTGCCAACAATGCATCTAGACTCTGAAGGGTCTCTGAATTATTTAACCTTGGAAGCAAAACACAGTCTCCAGGTACAATCACATCCTCCCCTCCCTCTACAGAAAAAGGTTGAGAAGTATCCAGAGGGACAGCAGCAACAGTAACAGCTGGCCTAACCAGTTGAGTGTCAGATTTACGAGAATGATAAGGCTTAAGTAAATTTACGTGAAAACACTGTTTAGCCTTACGCCGATTTGGAGTTGCAATTTGATAATTGGTGAGTCATTTTTTTAAGAACAGTATACGGACCAGTAAATCGTGCGCAAAACGGAGATCCAGACGAAGGTAACAAAACCAACACCTGATCACCCGGCATAAAAACACCGCATTCGATATGTTTGTCAAAGTGTTTCTTCATCTTATCTTGTGCTCCGACAAGATTTTTCTGAGCACTCATTCCAGCTAAAAATAAGCGTCTACGGAAACCATCTACATATTCCAACAAATTCTGAGGAGGATCCTTTTCAACCAATCCTTCCCTCCAAACAGAAAGAGGACCCCGTACACTGTGACCAAATACAAGATCATTCGGGCTAAAACCCAAACTCTCCTGTAGTACCTCTCTAGCTGCAAGTAATAACCAGGGTAAACCCTCCTCCCAGTCACGATTCAACTCCACACAGGGAGCACGTAGTAACGCTTTCAATGTTTGGTGAAACCGTTCAAGCACACCTTGACTTTGGGCGTGATATGGGCTTGATTGTGCTTGACCTTAATCACTCTCAAAATCTCAGCAAACATACGTGAAGTAAAATTAGAACCTTTATCGCTCTGAATAATCTTCGGTATCCCAAAAATAGAGAGGAATTGGGTTAACGCTTTCACAACTGCTTTAGTTGTAATTCTTCTAATCGGATACGCTGCCGGGTATCGAGTTGTTTGGCACATCACAGTCAGCAAATATACATTACCTGATTTAGATTTAGGTAATAGACCCACGCAGTCAATTATTAGGTGCTCAAAAGGTTTACTTGTGACCACAATAGGACACAAATGCACCGGTCTCAAAGACTGATTCGGTTTCCCTGTTAACTGACAGGTATGACATGTTTTAATAAAGGCCGAAATATCTTTTTTCAGACCCGGCCAATAAAACTGTCTCAAAACTCTGTTGTACGTTTTATTTACTCCGAAATGACCAGCAACTTCACCATGTGAAACTCGCATTACCACCTCTCGAAATTGCTTTGGCACCACTACTTGAATTACAGATTCTTCAATCAAACCCTTCGCACAGGGAATACATTTCCTCAAGAGTAGCTCATCTTGGATAAAATATCCACTGGCAGCACTTCTTACCTCCTGCGATGGAACAAACATTCTCAAACAGTTGTTGTAACCCAGGATCGTTCTGTTGTGCAGTCATCAACTCCCTATGAGTAATAGGAAAAAGAGTAGACAAACCCGGCACAACACAATTAAACAATTCTTTCTCTTCACAAGATTCCTCACGACTCCTCGAACGAGTTACTCCACACGTTACAAATACCTCAGGGAATTCTTGCTTTAGCACATCAGACTTTTCCATCAATGGAGTGGGCACTACCACAGGTGGTGGAATTACCTCTCGCCATACCCTATCTCCAGCTAAATTATTTCCCAATATTACCATGACACCATCCACTGGCAAGGATGGACGGACTCCCAAGGTTACTTCTCCACAGACCAACTCTGAAGTCAAGTTCATCCTGTGCAAAGGGACAGAAAGAGTCTGTAATCCAATTCCCCTGATTAAAACGTTCCTCCCTTCACTAGATACATCAGAAAAAGGCAGGACAGATTCAAGAATAAAGGATTCTGAAGCTCCGGTATCTCTCAATCTTAACTGGAACTTTTTTATCTGAATTAATCAAAGAAACAAACCCCTCCGTGATGAATGGTGCAAACTGTTTTGTACTATCACTCTTTGACTCAGACACTGCGTTCCCTACTTCCATAGAAGCACCACTCGCAAAATCATGAATTCCTGTAGTCTCTGTCAGCAATACAGGACTAACATTTGCATTCGTCTTACTCTTTGGACTAAATTTCAACTTTGAGGCCAAAATAAGACACTTATTTTTCCAATGACCAACATTGAAACAATAATTGCATACCAAGTCTCGGTCACTCCTCCCACGATTTTTCTTCTCAAAATTTGAAATATAAGGTTGTTCAAATCTCTTTGATGCCGTTCTATTTTCACTAAAGTTACCATACTGACGCCCTGGTCGACCCTCTTGGTACACGTTCTTATGTGTCAATATGTAATCATCTGCCAAGACTGCAGCTTCACTCACGTCATTTGGCTTATTTTCATTTATATATGTAGCAATATAGTCAGGAACAATGTTCTTAAATTGTTCTAAAATAACCAAGTTACGCAACTTCTCAAAATTATCAACATCGGAAGCACTGCACCAACGATCAAAATGTGAAACAAGTTCTCTTACCACCTCAGAATGTGTTTGCCGTTCACCTTTTCTCCAACTTCTAAAACGCTGGCGGTATGCCTCAGGGACTAACTCATACGCTTTTAGAATAGTCACTTTTACCTTATCATAGCTCCTTCTGTCCTCCATCGTAAGCGCTGCGAATGCCTCCTGTGCTTTGCCTGTAATGACAGTTTGAAGCATAATAACTCGGACTGCACTTGGCCATTTGCCTTCTTCCGCTACAGTCTCAAATAAAGAGAAAAAAAACCATCAGGGTCACGTTCGTTAAATTTAGGGAGCAGTCTTAAATTACTAGCAAAGTCAAAACTGCCAGACAAACGTAACCTTTCACCACCCTCTGATGGTAATAGACCATCCTTTATTAATTGCAAACGTTCGGCCTGCAGCTCAAACTCCCGTTCTGATTGTTCAAGCTCTACTTTCTTCTGTGCCCATTCAATTTCACATTGTTTGAGTAAATTATCTGTTCTTAATTTTTCCATCTCCAACGTTTAGTTTCCAGGGCCAAATCTCTATCGTGAGTCTGTTGCATTTGCAAAATTTCTTTTTTCTGTTCGAAAGACAACCCTGAAAATATATCTGACAGAGTTTTCTTTTCAATATCATGTTTTTTCTTTGCGGGAATAATCAGAAGATTATTTTTGATTAAACAATCTCTCACAATAGAACAAAGTTCGTTCTTTATCTTTTTATCCACATCACCAATTTTAAAATGCTCTACAAGTTCCCACAATTGTTGCTTCACGAACGAATTTAACACGTCCTCTGACGGAGATTTAACAAATTCTTCAACGGATGTCATTTTAACTCTTAAACTTGTAGATTTAACCTACACTCTCAACTTAAAGTAAGTGCATCTACAATTCCAGTAAGGCACAAATATAACACTCATTCACCGTCTCCCCTACTACCCTGCCTATCAACCCACTAAACTGCATTTATTGCCTAATCTTTATGCAGCTTTCAAGAGCAAAGCGACATTAAACACCAGATACCGATGGTTCCGAACTGAGCAGTACAGCCCAACCCGTAGCCACGGCGGTGTGCTTCACCCAAAAGCCTGCACAAAAATAAAAAAGGCAAGATAACAAATCAACACAAGGCGTTGCTAATACCTACTAGGGGAAAAATGGATGAGGTTTCATCTGTACCCCAATAAAAATGCACTTACCTTCAAATGACGACTACCTTTGACTCACAAAACAAATTTACATCTATCTCAAAAAATACAAATAATCAAGGATTAACTTTTCAAAATTATCATTCAACTGAGCACCTAATCAACCAAATGAGCTAAACAATATCTAATCGAACGAACTCTCATTTGTTATCGAATTACTCTTTTGGACGAGCCCCCATTTGTTACGATTCTTCTCAAAGATCGCAAACGCTACACAATCGCTGCATAAACCATACGATTTATTTACATAAAGTAATTAACATGTGGTGTCAAGAGATCAGTATAAATGTTAGTTAGTATGTCAGCATGTATTTGTACGTGGCTAGCTCAAGTGATGTCAGTTCAACCAAACATAACCAAAACAATCAAGAAAGTCCAAATCAGTAGAATGTCATCAGGGGAAGTAGATCACATCAGCTCTCCGAAGCGATTGTGCTCTCCCATGACCCATATGTCCTGTGAGCTCTCTGGAAGTTCCCAGAGCTGCAACATCACCCGCGAGCCATCGACCTCCCCTCTCTGTTTGACCCAGTGTCTTTTAAAACACCATAATCTGGTTCAGGTGTAAAGCCACGCCCCCCAGCAATCAGCCTATAACTCAGGGACAAAACACACGAGCACTCACTGCACAAACACTCATTGAACCGTCACAGGTGACGAAATACTGATGCCTTTATTCTTTGTCAGTTAACTGGAAAAGGGTGCCATTAGGTTTCATGATGAGCATCGATAAAGATTGTATTTTCTTGAGAAATTGCACCTGGTTAACTGGAAAAAGAGAAAAAGACAGCAGCTTCTCATTCCCAAGGTTCAACACACCAAAAACGTCCTTTATTGTGCCGCAGCCGGAAGCTCATTGCTCTCATTTAGAAACCTTTGGCATCAATACACAGACGCAATGGGCATGGGAATGTTATCATCATAAAATTATATATTGGGGTATAATTTTGTCCCCATGACATGATATTCTGGGTTATGACAGTTGTGTAGATGAGCACCTAATCCGACCCAACCCCTAAACCTAACCATTTCTCAATACAACACACATAACAAGCAGATAAAGTACAGTCACAATAATTTATTCAAAAACGTGGTAACTCCCTTCTTACATCTACTTACCGACCTATTAGCATTTTGCCAACAGTATCTAAAGTTTTTGATTTGATATAGCCAGCACTTACTTATAGACAACAAATATAATATTGATCACTCAGATTTCACATTTGACTTTATGCAACATTTTTCCTAATTTAATGTGTGACATTTCATAATAACAAAAGCCCAAGTCAAATCTTCTCAGGTTGAAGCAGCATTAGTATTTTTCTGGTCATGAGAGTTTAATGGGTTTGAAACAGAATGTCTAACGAATGTCAAACATTAAAATACAAAGTTCAGAAATGAAATTCTAACTAATGCCAATTGGTTCTTTCAATATATATATATATATATATATATATATATATATATATATATATATATATATATAGCTTATATAATTTTTTTTGCGCAGTATTTGGTGTTAAGGGAGGCTACAGTTAAAATTACAATTTTGGTGTTCAACTTTGCGTTTTAAAAATAGGTCTACAACAACCGTTCATTTTTGGTTCAGCAAAATTATGGGTTAAAAAATGAAAAACGAATGGATACAAAAGTATTTCTTAAATTCATAAAAAATAAACAATAATTAGGCTACAGGAATACTGGATTCTAAACCTCAAAGAAATACCACAATCACGAGCTTGAAGCAGAAATGAGGGAGAAACCGACTGTAAAAAATGGGAGAACACCCCGAAACTCCTTATTAGGCTATATGTGCCGTTCGCAGTAGCCTAAAGGATATTTGCCTTTGATGACACACCACGTCTCCTTCTATTAATAATAATAATAATGTCTAGTGCGGTGGCTGTGATATAGGCTATAAAACTACCAACGTCCATTGCCATTAGTCGCATAACACCGGTTAATGGAAACGCCGTCATTTCGCAATAGTTTTTTTTGTAAATTGACATTTAGAAAAAAATTCAAAAGTTTTGCGCAAATCTGTAATGGAAACGCGCCTAATGATATCAATATCATATCTTTTATTCAAATGGAGAGGCCCCGGTAAATTGATGTTCTTAGTCTTACACTTTTTTTTTACAGTCTATTGCACTGAAAACCCCTGCGGTAGGATATTCTGAACTGAGATGCATTAACGGAAACCACTAGGGGCGTAGGTTATAGCCTGTTTTACTTTCCCTAAGTACACAACGTTACGCTTCCATAACGTGTTGATTATTCTTCCCGGACCTAGGTCATTAGAAAAATGGACACTTATATTGTTTTCAGGGGCGACAGACGGGTCTCTCTAAAACTGGATGACATGCGAGCAGAGAGAATATCTCGGATTTTTGAGGTGTGTCCATAAACTGTTGATTGCTCAATTAGCCTAGGTAAATTGCAAAGTGTTAACACATGGCTGCTGAAGGTTAGCTGCTAGTCGATCGACAAATGAATCCGGTAGCTTGATTCTTGCTGATTGAGAAATGTTTGGTTTTCTTGTAGAGCAAATTTAGTGATATTGCATGGCCGTGTAGCCGTAGGGTTGGTAGGTTTAGCAGTAGAGTGAGTATTGGTCCAAATGAATGCCGGTGGTCTGCACCGGTTGGCGCTCGACCAAGATGGCTTTAAGCGCCTCCACCGTGAACTTCATAATGTTCCTGCTCATTTACATCAAAACTGCTGAAGTGACCATCTTGCAAAGGGAAAATAACTACGTCGCCAGCATCGGTCAAATAAATACTGCCCACATCGATCTGAAATAAAGAAGTATGAAGCATAAAGGATAACAATAAAACCATTAAAAGCATTATACAAACCAGCATTAAAAATACTGGATAAAAAAAAACATACCACTACCACCACTGTAGTATACTAAGGAAATATCAGTTACTTACTTGGGATAATCTCATTAAATTCAAAAACATCTGTTTAATTTATAAAATCAGACATGGTCTAGCACCTTCTCCACTATGTGACGTTATACATTTTAGATCTAGTGAGGTTAGGGTAACCAGAGGGGCAGTGAGGGAAGACTGCATTATCCCCGGAGAAAAACAGCGTTTGGTCAGGCTGTGTTCTCCGTAAGAGCAGCGCAGCGATGGAACACAGGCCCGAAAACATCAGGGAGTCTTTGTCATTCTTTTCATTCAAAAAGAATGCAAAAAAATGGCTTGTAGAGAGCCAAACTTCTGGGCACTAATGCTTTCTGTGTGCACTTAAACATTCTGTAATTATTTTATATGAATTGTATTTCTTAACCATAATGTGTTGTATGTCATTTTAATTTTGTGATTTTATACCTGTGGTTATCTTTAAGGTTGCCTTTTTTACACCCGGCTGGGGGACTACCGATGAAAATTAGCACTTCTGAGCTAACTCGGGTACATTTACATTGTTTCAATGTCGATTAATGTACACTGTCCCCTTTCAAATAAAGAGAAAATGAAATGAAAATGAAAAATAAATGAAAATGTAAACGTAACAAAAAGAGAGAATTGAAACAAGGAGCATTGCGATATTTCAGAGTCTTTATTTTCTGAGTTGACAGATTAAAACAGCATCTGTTGTCTCTTTCTCAGCATAATATAAATCCAAAATCCCTTTCAATATTTCACTCTCATCAAACAGGGGAAATACATTCAAATACAATATGATCTGTAGTAGATCCATAACAATTCCAAAACTCTATTTCATTGCATATGTTTACTGATACTGATCGCTACTGGTGAAAAGCCAAACAACCAGCAGCTTAAAAGCTTTTCTAATAAAATTAAAACTTGTTATATAACATTTGCCAAATTCACATGTACAGTATGTCTTTACACAGATATCCTCAAATGATAAGGTTGAGTCTAATTGCATGAAGTTTCTTCAGACTTATTGGAGTCCCAGTCATTGTTTCTGGTCCAGATCAGTCTTCCTCCACCACCTCGCTCTTTCCAGAAGGGATTCGGTTCATATTCAGCTGCAGAAAGCGGACTTTGAATGATGCCGTTTATGGATTCGGCAGCAAGGGACGCACACAGCTGACCACATTGTTGAAGGAGAGCGGAAAATAGCTGGGAACTTCTTCGCCAGGGAAAGCAATAAGCTGGGAACCCTGACGATTGATGCCCTCGTACAGCACCCAGACGCCACTTCTCACTTTGTGGGAAGAAGCCATGTCACTGAAACCAATGTCCTGAAGATTGGTTTCTTTGCGTATGGTCACGCTTTTTCCTTGATAGTTCACGTACTCAAACAGCTGGATTTCAGGGTCGGTCAGGTCCTCCGAGACCCTCTTGAGGGAGGAAAACTTGTCTTTGTCTTCAAGGGTGGCGTACTCTCCTGCCTCAAACACCCGCTGCTTTCCAGCAAAGTTCTTGTCATAATACGCCACCCATGGTTCACCAATGACTTTTATGGAGGCGATGGCGTTGTTGAAGCCCCGCTCTTCTAAGTTGCTGACATCATACTTGAATTCAGCTGATCTGCCCTCGAATCCATTTCTGCTATAAACGGTGATCTTGCTCATTTTGAACGATGACTGGAGGAGAGAGAGGCTGGAGGAGGCAAGTGTTTCTGAAGCAGCTTCCCGTGGTTCTGCTGGGAACAGTGACTTGCTTGGTGTGCAGAGCTGCCTTTTAAAGCACAACTACACCAAAGGGGGCGTTGACTGGGTTATGACTGGACATGTATGTGTGGAAGCGGAGAAACATGCCAAATCTCAAACTTCTGCTCATGGTGACAAAATTATACCAATATATAATTTCATGATGATAAAATTCCCATGCCCATTGCGTCTGTGTATTGATTCCAAAGGTTTCTCAATGAAACCAATGAGCTTCCGGCTGCGGCACAATGAAGAGGTGAAAGGGGCGCTTTTGTCATCTGTCTAGTGTCACGCGCATTTGTGTCAGATATTATTTCTCAAGAATATTCCTTATCAGGTCTAATCGAAAAACCACTGCCACCCTTTTCCAGGGAACTGACAAAAAAAAATTGCATCAGAATTACCATAAGGTTTTAAGGCGTTAGGGTTTTATTAGTGGGCTGGTGTTTTGAAATATATGACTGATTTGTTGCTTGAATCAGTACTGTTATTTACACTATTTATGTTCAGGCATGTTAATATTTGCTTGGAAACTAAGTGACTTTTATGAAGCTCTGATGATTTGTTAGCTTCCATGTTCATCACACAAAAACTTTCTTTTAAAACAACTGAATTCACTAATGCCTCTCATACAGGCACTCAAATGACTTTCAATCTTATTTTCTTTAAAAAGTTATTAACAGTATTTTTAATCAGTCCGTCTTGAAAAATAGTAGTGCTTACAAGACAACGGTTTGATACAGCCAGCACTTACTTATAGACAACAAATATAATATTGATCACTCAGATTTCACATTTGACTTTATGCAACATTTTTCCTAATTTAATGTGTGACATTTCATAATAACAAAAGCCCAAGTCAAATCTTCTCAGGTTGAAGCAGCATTAATATTTTTCTGGTCATGAGAGTTTAATGGGTTTGAAACAGAATGTCTAACGAATGTCAAACATTAAAATACAAAGTTCAGAAATGAAATTCTAACTAATGCCAATTGGTTCTTTCAATGCCGCGGCACGAGCCAATCAGAAGTACTTCCATATCTACGTAATCACACACACACACATATATGTGTGTGTGTGTGTGTGAGTGTGTGTGTGTGTGATTACGTAGATTTGGAAGTACTTCTGATTTGGAAGTACTTTTTACCGACTGTAAAAAATGGGAGAACACCCCGAAACTCCTTGTCAAGTCCTACTCCTGTTCAACTTCCAAAGGACACAAGGACAACTCAAATTTCCGACTCAATCACTTTTATTTTGGCTTTGTCAGGTGATTGTTCTGCTCAGCAAATTAGGTTGTAAACCTTCAAAGACAAAGAACAAAACTTACAATTTTATTTAAACATTTTAATTCAACATTAATGCATTTTTTTTAAATGAATTAACCATTTAAGCCTTTTACATGGAATAAAGAAAAATGTAATTTCATGAATCTTCCAAAATTTGATTGTAAAGTTACCATTTTTAACTTTATACCATCATTTTGCATCTTATACTGATAATTTTCAAATTTAAAATCTACTATTATTTTAGCACAAACACAAAATAAATGAAGGCAATGCTGCAACGTGTTACTTAAACATCTACACAGCAGTTAAACATAGCTCGAACATATTAAGCAGCATTTTAAACACCATGAAAGTAAATAAAACATTTTACAGACCATTGGCGTCTTTGGACTGAACCTATGAGTGACTTGAGCCTCTTCTCCCTGAAGTTTATTTTTTGACTGACCGACTGAGAACCTCCATGTTTTTTTTCAGGTGGTCCAAATCAGTGACAATGACAATCAGGTGACAAGCAGCCGGTTTGCTGCTGCAGGTGGTACACTCTGGGAAGCGTAGTTCTTTATCACTCCTGAGATTCAGCTCAACATGTTGAGGTATTAGGCTATATGTGCCGTTCGCAGTAGCCTAAAGGATCTTTGCCTTTGATGACACACCACGTCTCCTTCCATTAATAATAATAATGTCTAGTGCGGTGGCTGTGATATAGGCTATAAAACGTCTCGGGTTATGACTATAACCCTTGTTCCCTGAGAAGGGAACGAGACACTGCGTCGAGAATCGACACTTTGGGGACGCTCCCTTAGCGTGCGCCTCTGAAGTATGAATTAAACTAATCCAATCCTGATTGGTGTTGCGTCGTGACGTAACATGTGACGGCATACCCGGAAGTATAAAAGTGACGCTGTCACAACACACACTAGCCTCGCGATGAAGCAAGACGCTCAAAGGCCTCAAGGGGCGTGGCAGAACGACGTAGTG
The DNA here is from genome assembly GCA_030578275.1 of Meda fulgida. NCBI lineage: Eukaryota > Metazoa > Chordata > Actinopteri > Cypriniformes > Leuciscidae > Meda > Meda fulgida. Next base: position 27,505,575 of record CM060619.1, on the reverse strand, counting down.
TCTCGTTCCCTTCTCAGGGAACAAGGGTTATAGTCACAACCCGAGACGTTCCCTTTCGAGGGAACTCTACACTGCGTCGAGAATCGACACTTTGGGGAACGAGTGCCCACTAGGCCACGCACCGAATAGGCCTGTCCCGGAGTGAAACTGTCTAGGCACTCAGCAAGGACTGAGCACGTGTGCGCCAGGCGTACTAGGAAGGTGGAGACTGTAGAACCTAATAAAAGTATGTGTAGTAGCCCAACCGGCTGCCTCACAGATCTCCTGTAGGGGTACTCCCGAAAGAAGGGCCCTAGAAGAAGCCATGCTTCTAGTTGAGTGAGCCCTTACGGCTAAAGGTGAAGGCAAATTGCGCACCTTGTAAGCCTCAGTAATAGCCTGAACAATCCAATTACTAACAGTTTGCTTGGATGCCGGGAGCCTCTTCTTAGGGGACCCAAAACATACTAATAACTGGTCCGACCTTCTCCAAGAAGAGGACCTCTCAAGGGACACGCTTAAAGCTCTGACGGGGCTGAGCAAATGAAGCTTCTCTTCTTCTGCCGACACATGAGGTGGAGGATGGAATGCCTGAAGGACTGTAGACCGAGCCGTATTCGATGGAACTTTAGGCACGTAGCCCGAACTCGGGTGCAAAAAAGCTTTTACTCTGCCAGGGGCAAACTCCAAGCAAGCTGGTGTTACTGCCAGGGCTTGGAGATCTCCCACCCTCTTAAGTGAGGTAATAGCCAAGAGAAAAACCATTTTCAGCGTTAAATCCTTAGGCGAAGCCGACTCTAGAGGTTCGAAGGGGGCCAGGGATAACCCTTCCAGAACTATCGCCAGGTCCCAGGCAGGAACCCTAGACCTTGTTGCCGGCCTCATCCTCCAAGTACCGCGGAGAAACCGAATGACCAACTGGTGCCTCCCTAGAGGCCCATCAACTAATGGTGCGTGGAAAGCCGCAATGGCTGCCACGTACACCTTAAGCGTGGAAGGGGAGAGACCCGCAGAGAAACGATTTTGAAGAAATTCCAGAACTGAAGCCACCGGGCAGTTTACTGGATCTAACTCATGTTCTCTACACCAAGTGACAAACACATTCCACTTGAGGCCATATACTCTCCTAGTAGATGGAGCTCTAGAGCTAAGTATGGTTTCAACCACTCCAGCTGATAGATTTAGGTACTGAACCCCCTTAGAGGCCAGACCCACAGCTTCCACAGCTCTGGCTGAGGGTGGAAGATCGTGCCCTCCGCCTGAGACAACAGATCCCTCCTCAGAGGAATCTGCCATGGCGGAGCTATCAGGAGTGATATTATGTCTGAAAACCACACTCGGGTCGGCCACATTGGGGCAACCAGAAGAAGACTGATGCCCTCCTGACGGACCCTCTCCAGGACTCCCGGGAGCAGAGCGATCGGGGAAAATGCGTACAGGCGAAGCCTCGGCCAGGCCTGTACCATGGCATCCAACCCCAGTGGGGCTGGAAGTGAGAGGGAGAACCAAAGTGGACAGTGGGACGTCTCTCGAGACGCAAATAGATCCACTTCCATTGGTCCAAACCTCTCCCATATTAACTTCACCACATCTGGATGAAGTCTCCATTCCCCGGGCCTCAGCCCCTGCCTCAACAGGATGTCTGCACTCTGATTCTGAACCCCCGGAATATACATTGCCCTGATAGACAGTATTTTCCCCTGGGACCAAAGAATAATCTGATGCGCCAGTCTGCACAGAGGGCGCGATCTGAATCCCCCTTGTCGGTTCAGATAGGCTACCACCGACGTATTGTCTGATCGTACTAAGACATGGTAACCTTTGATGTCTGGGAGGAAGCTCCTCAAAGCCCTGAACACAGCCATCATCTCTAGGCAGTTTATATGCCAAGAATGATGATGGTCCTGCCACAGACCCCTGGCAAAGCCGCCGTCCATGAACGCGCCCCAGCCAGTGAGAGAAGCGTCTGTCGAAACGGATTTCCGGCGACATGACACTCCCAACACTGGCCCTTGGGATAGGAACCAAGGTTTCTTCCATATTTGCAGAGAACGAAGGCATCTGCGCGTTACTCTGATTATACGAAACGGATTCCCCTTGGGAGAAAACCCCTTGGTTTTTAACCACCACTGAAGGGGCCTCATGTGTAGAAGGCCCAAAGGAATGATGTTGGATGCCGCTGCCATGAGGCCCAGCATTCTTTGAAATTGTTTTACCGTGATGGCCTGGCCCAGCCTTAACCCGGATACCATCGCCAGAATTGACTCGATACGTGCGGGAGACATTCGTGCCTGCATCGTAATCGAGTTCCACACGACTCCCAAAAATATCGTGCACTGGGATGGTTCTAGCACACTCTTCTTTGTATTGAGTCTCAACCCCAATTTCTGAATGTGGCCAAGGATGACATCTCGATGCCGAACCGCCATTTCTCGAGACTGAGCCAAAATGAGCCAGTCGTCGAGATAATTCAATATACGAATGCCTTGAAGTCTCAGTGGAGCAAGGGCTACATCCATACATTTGGTGAATGTGTGGGGAGAGAGTGCTAGGCCGAATGGAAGAACCCGATATTGGTAAGCTTCGTCCCCGAAAGCAAACCTCAGGTATCTCCTGTGACATGGAAGGATGGAGATGTGAAAATAGGCGTCTTTTAGATCTATCGTGACAAACCAGTCCTCGGATCTGATCTGACTCACGATTGCAGGAATGGTTAACATTTTTAACCTGAACCTCCTCAGAGATCGGTTCAAAACCCTGAGATCTAGAATTGGCCTTAACCCCCCATCCTTCTTTGGAACTATAAAGTACCGGCTGTAAAACCCGGACCCCCTGTCTAAAGGATGAACATGTTCTATGGCTTCCTTTAGTAGCAGAGTCTGTACTTCTTGTTCCATTACCTGAGCCTGCCCTGGAACCACTGTAGTTTGCACCCCCCCTGAAAACTTGGGGGGGGGGGGGGGGTGCGCGAACTGCAGTCTGTACCCTGATTTTATTATATGAAGGACCCACGCAGATATGTTGGGAAGATGATACCATGCCTCTACAAAATCTACTAGGGGTACCAGCCTCTCGAGACTGGCCTCTGGTGTTTTTCGAGCATCTTTCTCGACTCCCTGAAGCAGATGACCGGCAGAAAAGTCTAGAATTTTTTTTTTTTTTTTACCATAGTCGGTGCCCGGTAGCAAGCTCTTGGAGTGAACGCCACGGTGTGGGTTCGCTGGAAATCGATGTAGCCCGAAACGTTCAAAACGGCGGGACAACATATATATTTTTATATATATATATATATATATATATATATATATATATATATTTAGTTTTTATATATATATATATATATATATATATTTTTTTTTTAATTTATTTATAAACCTGTCGACGATTGAAGTTACAGCGTCGGAGAACAGGCCAGAAGGTGATAGCGGAGCGTTCAGCAGAAAATATTTGTCTTTCCCTTTTTTTGTACCAGACAAAATTAGCCACTGATGTCTCTTAGATTTGGGGAAAAACACAGTTAGCCGGGCGCTGAGGTTGTGAATAGTGCTACAGGAATCTCTCGTCTAGCTCTTCTTGCTTTGACAAGGATCATCCTGCTTATTATGTGGAAAGCTAATATATATACACATATATATTTAATTATTTGTTTTAAGACTGGACTCCACAGTATGCATCACAACCTCCACAAGCTCTACATAAGCAGAAACATGAGCCGGCGAGTGTGACTCATGTTGCTCGTTCCCGATGCTGAGCATAATCTATTTCCTCAGAAACAGATAGCTCGAGCAACAGGCACTTGTCACGGGCAGAAGAAACCGCATCGCGGGCTTCTGCGTCATGAACGAGTGTTATAGAATCAGCAGATGATGAACGAAAAAGTGCCTCAGCAGTCTCGTTTCTCATCCGCGAGATCCTTCTGCGATCAACGCGATCCAAGCCGCCGCGCCGCCTCAACGGACGCGGGAGCCGAATCGCGGGGATCGCGAGCCTGGTCATCATAAGAAAATACTATGGCCGAGCGGGAGCGCAGCACTCTATTAGGAAGTGCTTCACAGTGTTCACAGGCAGCCCTCTCGAGAGCTGCCTGTGTGTGCTGCGCTCCTATAACTATACACACACAACTGATGCGTGTCCCCGCCCGTGAGATAAACAGGGCAGGGGTACACACACTAGTGTAATGTTCACTCGCCATATGTAGAGCTTTGTCACAGACAAACAAAACCAAATAAGACAGACAGTTTCACAGAGAGCGCTTGCTGAAGAGCGAAAGCTAGTGTGTGTTGTGACAGCGTCACTTTTATACTTCCGGGTATGCCGTCACATGTTACGTCATGACGCAACACCAATCAGGATTGGATTAGTTTAATTCATACTTCAGAGGCGCACGCTAAGGGGGCGTCCCCAAAGTGTCGATTCTCGACGCAGTGTAGAGTTCCCTCGAAAGGGAACTACCAACGTCCATTGCCATTAGTCGCATAACACTGGTTAATGGAAACGCCGTCATTTCGCAATAGTTTTTTTTTAAATTGACATTTAGAAAAAAATTCAAAAGTTTTGCGCAAATCTGTAATGGAAACGCGCCTAATGATATTAATATCATATCTTTTATTCAAATGGAGAGGCCCCAGTAAATTGATGTTCTTAGTCTTACACTTTTTTTTTTACAGTCTATTTAACTGAAAACCCCTGCGGTAGGATATTCTGAACTGAGATGCATTAACGGAAACCACTAGGGGCGTAGGTTATAGCCTGTTTTACTTTCCCTAAGTACACAACGTTACGCTTCCATAACGTGATGATTATTCTTCCCGGACCTAGGTCATTAGAAAAATGGACACTTATATTGTTTTCAGGGGCGACAGACGGGTCTCTCTAAAACTGGATGACATGCGTGCAGAGAGAATATCTCGGATTTTTGAGGTGTGTCCATAAACTGTTGATTGCTCAATTAGCTTGGGTAAATTGCAAAGTGTTAACACATGGCTGCTGAAGGTTAGCTGCTAGTCGATCGACAAATGACTGCGTTAGCTTGATTCTTGCTGATTGAGAAATGTTTGGTTTTCTTGTAGAGCAAATTTAGTGATATTGCATGGCCGTGTAGCCGTAGGGTTGGTAGGTTTAGCAGTTGTACTTTATGCTTCACACTTCTTTATTTCAGATCGATGCTGGCAACGTAGTTATTTTCCCTTTGCAAGATGGTCACTTCAGCAGTTTTGATGTAAATGAGCAGGAACATTATGAAGTTCACGGTGGAGGTGCTCAAAGCCATCTTGGTCGAGCGCCAACCGGTGCAGACCACCGGCAATCATTTGGATTTCTTCAACCAACTAGTGTGCCCTCTTCAAACCTGCAACCACGTGCGAGCACACCGAGATCCTTCCAAAGGTAACGTTACCACATTACATTTAATTACTGTGCATTTGCAAGTGAGGCAAAAAAGCCTATACAAATGGCTCTCATCCAAATTGTATAGCCTAGTCTATACAGTAATGTTTTACATAACTGTTCATTTCAGATCAATTCACATCTCTGAACCAAGGGATGGAAAACTCTTCTCCACAAAAGTAGTTGTGGTGAGATTTTTGGAGTCTGAAGCCAATCTCCCTTCAATCCTGGATAAGGTGAAGTTGGCCATGGGGAACAATGAGATGTATGTCCTTACTGATGAACATGGAAGTCAAGTGAAGTCAATACTCTAGGCCTATATGCTCCATTATCAGGGTGTAGTTTATCCATTTGCAAAAACAAAATGGTATGTTTATAGCACTAATTTGTAACCCTCTGTTGTTAAAGGGTCATTTTATTGGAGGCAAAATTCCAGAAAGATTCATGCCATCGAACAGGCCACCTTTAAGCAGTGGCACCAGAGAAGGACTTCAACAAGGTAAGTGAAGAGTAAATGCAATATTACATTTTTTTTACACTTTCTGTTCTCCGTAGGCTGTTGAAAAGCATACTGCCAACATAACTATTGTATAATATATATTTTGTGTAGAAGCGTTAAAGTCATGACTGACTTCTGTCTCCCAGTCCCTGCTCTCCCTCGTGAGAAAGCGGTCCAAAAAAAGAATAATTCTGAGCATGCATATCATGTGAAGAGTAGGTTTTTGTCACCACAATCAGGTTTTCGGTCTGAAGGTGGTGACGTACAGTCTGATAATGGTAAAAAAAAAAAAAAACTCCAAATAGTCCTCAACGGAGGTTAGAATATACTGTAATTGTTGATCACAATAAATACGGGCTCACGGCTGTAGTTCTGCCACAGCCTCAAGGCCGAACCACAGCTGTGAAGATATCCACAAAAACCTGACCACGTTGCTTATGTCCTGGAGGGATTGTGTAGATGTAGATGGATTCAGCAGTGAAAAATGTTATTCATTTCCAACAGAATTAGCACTTTTCTTAGTGAGACATGTTTTTGCCAAAGTTTTAAGAAACAGTGATTTGTGTGCTACGCTTAATGCTTATTAGAATATAAACCTATGTGGTCTTATTGGTGTGTTAATGAACCCCAGGTTCATTTTGCGCCGGAGTTCTCCTTTAAAACTGGTATGGCAGTAAAATATGACGGCAATGTAACAACACACACAGAGCGTCACAGATACATGCACACAGACAAGGGCTAACCATACTCACAAACACAAATACACAAGCCCTAACTGTGATTTTATTATATTATAAATATTATTTTATATTAATATTAGATTTATTTTATTGTTAAACTATGATATTAGTCATTGATGTATTTTAAATTACTACTTATTACTAGGCTTATTATAAATGTGCATTGAAGTTTTAAAATGTATATAATATAATACTTGAATTGAATGTTTTGGATACCACCATTAAATTATTTTTTTATTATTATTTTACTGACTCAAAGTTCCCTCTCTTGGCACTGTGCATGTAAAATACCCCAACTAGTGTTTTTATGGGAGAAAAAAAGAGCTGTCTACTGGCGTCAAGTAAGCCTATCTTTGGATAACTGTCTGTTTTTTAGGTAATAACGAGTGAAAATAGTTAGGTTAGATACATTTGAGTAGGCCTGTTTTGTTAAAGATCGAAAGCTGTAATGCTTAGGTGCAGAAGGAAGCCCGTGAGCCACAAAGGTAAGTTTGCGTGCAGATTAGGCTAATTTCCGCCTATTAGACAGCCTAGTCAGCTCGTTTTTTTTTTTTTTTTTGTATTGCATCACATTTAGCTCATAAACTTTTAAAATAGAGTTTAGGAAGATATATCTAACCACAACCATGAGCTTTGATTAGCTCTTAAAGCCTTGTCTCGTCAAAAGGCTCAACGCGACCGCGGACTTTAATGAACACAGTGAAGTCTGCGTCCGTTCCCTTCTTATCAATGACAGCGTAAACTCGTATCTCCCTGCTCCCAAGTCATAAACCTCGTATCTCAGATTAAACATGATTTTTGGGGAAATGTTGTGTTAATGTTGGTACACAACAGTATATAATAACAATATAATGTATAATACCAACTTTAACGAAACAATGTTTAATAACAAAAAATCAGCAGTTTTTTTTTTATTTCCTGAAAAATAATGGTTTCGGAGATACAAGGATTCCGCCGACAGCGACGATATACGAAAAACATACTTTGCCATGTACTTTCCTAATAAACAGCATATATATTGTTTGTTTGATTCATACTTAATTCATATAATTACATTGTATGAGAAAAATGTGAAAGTGGCCACTTTCATGAGTAAATCATAATATGAGACATATAACTCTCATAAGACATATAATGCATATAAAACATAAACATTTACTATTGTAGGCAATAGGAAATTCTTACAAGTATTTTCTGTTTCTTTTGCATATGGGCATGGATGCTTTTAACTTCAACTGTGCGAGTGTTGACTCCTTTTCCAGTGTGAAAGTACAGATGAGCCCCAAACTCTTTGTAAAAAGCAAGGGCCAGAACAAACACATCAGTGTCAGGACTTCTGATGACTATATGTCTGCTGTAATTAGCAGCATGTGCACAGTGTAGCAGAAGTCAGGTGTCTGCCTCTTCCTGTACTGTGAAGTCCTATCACCATTTGGCGTGTTGCAGGGCTCCAGACTAACTGTTTTACAAGGAGCTAGAGCCCCTGACTAAACATTTTAGGAGCGCAAGCAGAAAGTTTAGGAGCACACCTTAAATCAGCTTGCAATGCAATTATTCACATTTTCCCCCAAAATATCTGTATTACTGACAAATGCTTTGATAATAAATAGACTTAACGTACAGAAATGACAATATGCAGTTTTATTTTAAGTTCACAGGGGCTCCAGACTAACACTTGAGGGAGCAGCACCAGAGCCACTGCGTTCTACACAAAGTTATAAGCTCAGTGCTTTACTGTCAGCCCCGCATTGGTACCAAATGCTTTATTATTATCATTCAGAATGTCTAAATATTAATTCAAAAGCAAAACGAGGGAAAAGATAGATATTAGGGACTGAAAATATCCAATAAGCGTCCTCTGCAGCTACATACTGTTTACAATGGTTTTTTGTTATTAAACATTGTTTCGTTAACGTTGGTATTATACATTATATTGCTATTATATACCAACATTATATTCCTATTGTGTACCAACATTAACACATTTCCCCAAAATCATGTTTAATCGGAGATACGAGGTTTATGACTTGGGAGCAGGGAGATACGAGTTTACGCTGTCATTGATAAGAAGGGAACGGACGCAGACTTCGCTGTGTTCATTAAAGTCCGCGGTCGCGTTGAGCCATTTGACGAGACAAGGCTTTAAGAGCTAATCAAAGCAAAAAAAAATTATATAGGCTATATATTTATATATATATATACAGGTATATATATATATATGTGTGTGTGATTAAGTAGATTTGGAAGTACTTCAGATTGGCTCGTGCCGCGGCATTGAAAGAACCAATTGGCATTAGTTAGAATTTCATTTCTGAACTTTGTATTTTAATGTTTGACATTCGTTAGACATTCTGTTTCAAACCCATTAAACTCTCATGACCAGAAAAATACTAATGCTGCTTCAACCTGAGAAGATTTGACTTGGGCTTTTGTTATTATGAAATGTCACACATTAAATTAGGAAAAATGTTGCATAAAGTCAAATGTGAAATCTGAGTGATCAATATTATATTTGTTGTCTATAAGTAAGTGCTGGCTGTATCAAACCGTTGTCTTGTAAGCACTACTATTTTTCAAGACGGACTGATTAAAAATACTGTTAATAACTTTTTAAAGAAAATAAGATTGAAAGTCATTTGAGTGCCTGTATGAGAGGCATTAGTGAATTCAGTTGTTTTAAAAGAAAGTTTTTGTGTGATGAACATGGAAGCTAACAAATCATCAGAGCTTCATAAAAGTCACTTAGTTTCCAAGCAAATATTAACATGCCTGAACATAAATAGTGTAAATAACAGTACTGATTCAAGCAACAAATCAGTCATATATTTCAAAACACCAGCCCACTAATAAAACCCTAACGCCTTAAAACCTTATGGTAATTCTGATGCAATTTTTTTTTGTCAGTTCCCTGGAAAAGGGTGGCAGTGGTTTTTCGATTAGACCTGATAAGGAATATTCTTGAGAAATAATATCTGACACAAATGCGCGTGACACTAGACAGATGACAAAAGCGCCCCTTTCACCTCTTCATTGTGCCGCAGCCGGAAGCTCATTGGTTTCATTGAGAAACCTTTGGAATCAATACACAGACACAATGGGCATGGGAATTTTATCATCATGAAATTATATATTGGTATAATTTTGTCACCATGAGCAGAAGTTTGAGATTTGGCATGTTTCTCCGCTTCCACACATACATGTCCAGTCATAACCCAGTCAACGCCCCCTTTGGTGTAGTTGTGCTTTAAAAGGCAGCTCTGCACACCAAGCAAGTCACTGTTCCCAGCAGAACCACGGGAAGCTGCTTCAGAAACACTTGCCTCCTCCAGCCTCTCTCTCCTCCAGTCATCGTTCAAAATGAGCAAGATCACCGTTTATAGCAGAAATGGATTCGAGGGCAGATCAGCTGAATTCAAGTATGATGTCAGCAACTTAGAAGAGCGGGGCTTCAACAACGCCATCGCCTCCATAAAAGTCATTGGTGAACCATGGGTGGCGTATTATGACAAGAACTTTGCTGGAAAGCAGCGGGTGTTTGAGGCAGGAGAGTACGCCACCCTTGAAGACAAAGACAAGTTTTCCTCCCTCAAGAGGGTCTCGGAGGACCTGACCGACCCTGAAATCCAGCTGTTTGAGTACGTGAACTATCAAGGAAAAAGCGTGACCATACGCAAAGAAACCAATCTTCAGGACATTGGTTTCAGTGACATGGCTTCTTCCCACAAAGTGAGAAGTGGCGTCTGGGTGCTGTACGAGGGCATCAATCGTCAGGGTTCCCAGCTTATTGCTTTCCCTGGCGAAGAAGTTCCCAGCTATTTTCCGCTCTCCTTCAACAATGTGGTCAGCTGTGTGCGTCCCTTGCTGCCGAATCCATAAACGGCATCATTCAAAGTCCGCTTTCTGCAGCTGAATATGAACCGAATCCCTTCTGGAAAGAGCGAGGTGGTGGAGGAAGACTGATCTGGACCAGAAACAATGACTGGGACTCCAATAAGTCTGAAGAAACTTCATGCAATTAGACTCAACCTTATCATTTGAGGATATCTGTGTAAAGACATACTGTACATGTGAATTTGGCAAATGTTATATAACAAGTTTTAATTTTATTAGAAAAGCTTTTAAGCTGCTGGTTGTTTGGCTTTTCACCAGTAGCGATCAGTATCAGTAAACATATGCAATGAAATAGAGTTTTGGAATTGTTATGGATCTACTACAGATCATATTGTATTTGAATGTATTTCCCCTGTTTGATGAGAGTGAAATATTGAAAGGGATTTTGGATTTATATTATGCTGAGAAAGAGACAACAGATGCTGTTTTAATCTGTCAACTCAGAAAATAAAGACTCTGAAATATCGCAATGCTCCTTGTTTCAATTCTCTCTTTTTGTTACGTTTACATTTTCATTTATTTTTCATTTTCATTTCATTTTCTCTTTATTTGAAAGGGGACAGTGTACATTAATCGACATTGAAACAATGTAAATGTACCCGAGTTAGCTCAGAAGTGCTAATTTTCATCGGTAGTCCCCCAGCCGGGTGTAAAAAAGGCAACCTTAAAGATAACCACAGGTATAAAATCACAAAATTAAAATGACATACAACACATTATGGTTAAGAAATACAATTCATATAAAATAATTACAGAATGTTTAAGTGCACACAGAAAGCATTAGTGCCCAGAAGTTTGGCTCTCTACAAGCCATTTTTTTGCATTCTTTTTGAATGAAAAGAATGACAAAGACTCCCTGATGTTTTCGGGCCTGTGTTCCATCGCTGCGCTGCTCTTACGGAGAACACAGCCTGACCAAACGCTGTTTTTCTCCGGGGATAATGCAGTCTTCCCTCACTGCCCCTCTGGTTACCCTAACCTCACTAGATCTAAAATGTATAACGTCACATAGTGGAGGAGGTGCTAGACCATGTCTGATTTTATAAATTAAACAGATGTTTTTGAATTTAATGAGATTATCCCAAGTAAGTAACTGATATTTCCTTAGTATACTACAGTGGTGGTAGTGGTATGTTTTTTTTATCCAGTATTTTAAAAGCTGGTTTGTATAATGCTTTTAATGGTTTTATTGTTGTAGAGTGAGTATTGGTCCAAATGATTGCCGGTGGTCTGCACCGGTTGGCGCTCGACCAAGATGGCTTTGAGCGCCTCCACCGTGAACTTCATAATGTTCCTGCTTATTTACACAAATAAAAACACATTACTCTTTATTTTATCATCTTCATTTATACCTTTTCCATACAAACTAAACATACAGGCTAAAGTACTCCATTTGACATTAAATTTGCATTACAATTCCTTGAAACAGACCCTTTTTAAACTAAGTGTACGTCTGACGTAGATGACCCCGGTGTATTCGGACAGAATACGAGTTTTTGTGAGTGTAAAAATTTGTAGCGAGTTCTTTAATACAGACAGAGTTCTTTATTAAATTCATAAAAGACGAAAGAATTACAGGAATACTGGATTCTAATCCTCAAAGAAAAGCCACAATCAAGACCTCGAAGCAGAAATTAGGGAGAAACACCAGGAAACTTCTCATATGTGCCGCTCCAATGGAAACGGCATCATTTCCATCATTTGATTATTCTTCAACGACGCTTTGGGAACGAGAATACCCAAAACGCCAGAATTCCAAGAACCTGAGTGTTAGTCTGTAACTAAGCACCTGAGAACCTGGGGCAGCATCCACGTCCAGACTGTAAAACCTAAAGAATGTGAGCGGTGAGGACCAGCCTGCCGCATCACACACGTCTTGAAGAGAAACTCCAAATAATAAGGCTTTAGAGGCCGCCATACTCCTAGTAGAGTGAGCTCTGACCGCCAAAGGACACGGCTGGTCAGAGTACTCGTATGCAAGTGCAATAGCCTCAACTATCCACCTACTAACCGTCTGTTTAGAAGCAGGAAGACCCTTCTTAGGTGATCCAAAGCAAAGAAATTACTGGTCGGACTTCCTCATTGAAGAAGTCCGATGAACATAAGTATCCAGTGCTCGCACTGGACACAAGAGGTTCAGCCTTTCCTGGTCCACAGATGTAAAAAGAGGAGGACAGAAAGCCTGCAGCACAATAGGCCTCTGAATCAAGGTCGGCACCTTAGGGATGTATCCCTGTTTCGGATATAAAAAAGCCTTGACCATCCCCGGTGCAAACTCAAGGCAAGTGGGGGAAACCGAAAGGGCCTGAAGGTCTCCAACTCTTTTAAGGGATGATATAGCTAGCAGAAAGATAGTCTTAAAGGTCAGAAATTTCTCTGAAACTGAATCCAAAGGCTCGAACGGAGCCCTAGACAGGCCTTCTAGTACTATTGCCAAATCCCAAGCTGGCACCCTAGTGCGAGTTGCAGGCCTCAGCCTCAATGTGCCACGAAGGAAACGTGAAATCAGGGGGTCTCGACCCAAAGATGTACCCCCCACCAGGGCGTGGTAAGCTGCAATGGCCGCCAAGTAAACCTTAAGCGCAGAAGGACATAGACCTGACGTAAAACGCTCCTGCAGAAACTCAAGTACTGTGTTCACAGAACAGTTAACCGGATCCCAATGATGTCGGTGACACCATAAAGAAAAAACTCTCCATTTAAGCGCATATAGTTTCCTAGTAGCTGGAGCTCTGGAGCTTAGAATGGTCTCAACAACCTCAGTTGAGAGACCACTCTCTATGAGCTGGGCCCCCCTCTCTATGAGGCCAAACCCATAGGTTCCAAATCTCTGGTCGGGGGTGAAATATTGTGCCCCCGGCCTGAGAAAGAAGGGCCGTGCACTGGTTCGCTGGCTGAAAAGCCACAGAATGATCAGATAGGCCGACTGACTGACAAGCCCTGACACGCCGATTCAACATGTCGAATCGGCTGTTACAAAGCCAACGAGGACCAATTTCAGCCGACGGTGCGGAACACACTGAGGAAACTTAGTCGGCCGACGCACAAAAACTGCCCGACGGCTGACCGTCGGCTTGGTGTGTTCCGGGCTTAAGTAAACACGATACAGGTAAGTCTGATAACAGGCTGGAGAAATCCCGAAGAAGAGTCAGGTAGTCGAGGTAGTGACGACGAGACCAGACAGTGAGCAGCTTCTTCTTCTTCTTTAAATTTATTGCCGGTTGGAATACCAATTTGGTGCATTACCGCCACCAACTGTTTGGGGTGTGGAGCTTCAATGCGGATTTAGACGGTTATATAAAAAAAAAATATATAAAAAAAATCTTGGGTGATCTTAAATTCTATCATATAGACCTGTTTCTTTTAGGTACCTCATGAGAACTGGCCATGTGTCACGTAAACCACACGGGAAGCAGAGAATCCAAGCGCAGTAGTTTAATTGAAGGGCAATCCAAAACACGTAGTCAAGCAGGCAGGGGTCAAAATCCAAAAACACAAGTACAAAACCAGGACGCAGAACAGGAAGTGGTGTGACATTAAACAAGGACTCCGTAACAAACACTAAACAAGCAGGGTATTTAAACACATATCTAACAAGACTAACACAGAACAGCTGGGAACAATGAAAACAGGGAACAGCTGAGTGCAATGAACTGATGAGTAACAGTGACAGACAGAATGCTGGGAGTTGAAGTTAAATGTGAAGGACACCGTGAGAACGAGGACCTCTAGTGATAGACAAGGGAACACAACCAGACACTTGTGACATAACCCCCCCTCTACAGAGCGGCTACCAGACGCTCCACGACAACACTAAAACACGACACAAGAGTTCAGGAGGGAGGTGGAACGTTGGAGGATCAGGGGGAGGGATGGTGGGCCAGGTCCATGAAGGGAGACAGGAACAAGGGGTGAGGGCTTAACCGGGAACCAGGGCAAAACAGAAAGTCTATCGGGCGGCCAGGGCGGAGCAGACGACCCATCGGGCGGCCAGGGCGGAGCAGACGACCCATCGGGCGGCCAGGGCGGAGCAGACGACCCATCGGGCGGCCAGGGCGGAGCAGACACCGGCTCCGGAACAGCAGACACACTGTAACTGTAACAGTCACAAAAACAGACACAAACACAGAAACAAACACAGGCTCTGCCTCCGGCTCTGGAACGGGCACAGGCTCTGCCTCCGGCTCTGGAACGGGCACAGGCTCTGCCTCCGGCTCTGGAACGGGCACAGGCTCTGCCTCCGGCTCTGGAACGGGCACAGGCTCTGCCTCCGGCTCTGGAACGGGCACTGGCTCTGCCTCCGGCTCTGGAACGGGCACTGGCTCTGCCTCCGGCTCTGGAACGGGCACTGGCTCTGCCTCCGGCTCTGGAACGGGCACTGGCTCTGCCTCCGGCTCTGGAACGGGCACTGGCTCTGCCTCCGGCTCTGGAACGGGCACTGGCTCTGCCTCCGGCTCTGGAACGGCAGACACTAGCTCCGGCTCTGGAACGGCAGACATGGGCATGTCCAGGATCCGAACCAGACGCTCCAGATAGTCCAGATCCAAGAAGGCAGACGGCACTGGCTCTGCCTCCGGCTCTGGAATGAGTACTGGCTCTGCCTCCGGCTCTGGAACCGGCAATGGCTCTGCCTCCGGCTCAGGAACGAGCACTGTCTCTGCCTCCGGCTCTGGAACGGCCATTGGCTCTGCCTCCGGCTCCAGCTCTGGAACAGCAGACACGGGCGTGTCCAGGATCCGAGCCAGACGCTCCAGATAGTCCAGGTCCAGGAACGTGAACAGTCTCTCGCTGGGCAGACGTGACGTGAACAGTCTCTCGCTGGGCAGACGGGACGTGAACAGTCTCTCGCTGGGCAGACGGGACGTGAACAGTCTCTCGCTGGGCAGACGGGACGTGAACAGTCTCTCGCTGGGCAGACGGGACGTGAACAGTCTCTCGCTGGGCAGACGGGACGTGAACAGTCTCTCGCTGGGCAGACGGGACGTGAACAGTCTCTCGCTGGGCAGACGGGACGTGAACAGTCTCTGGCTGGGCAGACGGGACGTGAACAGTCTCTGGCTGTGCCGACGGGACGTGATACATCTCCCTATCACCTCCTCTGCGGCGACCTCTACGGGTCCCGCGGAACTTTACCAATCGGGTCCCCTTAAACAGCTCCCTTCTCTCCCGCTCGGTGGCTGGGGAAGAGATGTCATGAAACATACCGCTGGATTCAGTGTGACGGAGTCCTTCTGTCACGTAAACCACACGGGAAGCAGAGAATCCAAGCGCAGTAGTTTAATTGAAGGGCAATCCAAAACACGTAGTCAAGCAGGCAGGGGTCAAAATCCAAAAACACAAGTACAACACCAGGACAAGAACCAGGACGCAGATCAGGAAGTGGTGTGACATTAAACAAGGACTCCATAACAAACACTAAACAAGCAGGGTATTTAAACACATATCTAACAAGACTAACACAGAACAGCTGGGAACAATGAAAACAGGGAACAGCTGAGTGCAATGAACTGATGAGTGACAGTGACAGACAGAATTCTGGGAATTGAAGTTAAATGTGAAGGACACCGTGAGAACGAGGACCTCTAGTGATAGACAAGGGAACACAACCAGACACTGTGACAGCCATGCTGATGGTTTTAATATGACAGACTTGCTCTGCACTTAACTGTATTTTCCTTTTCAAAGTAAATACAATCATTCAAATGCATCATGACGAACAGTGCGTATCTGAAGTGTCTCAGCTGAAGGAAATAACACATCTATCGGCTTTAACATAGCTGCCAACTCTCACGCATTGGCCGTGAGACACACGCATTTGATTGGTCTTACACGCCACACCCCCGATTTCTCACTCTGAAGTGTCAACCCGGTCAGTCAAATGCCTGAAAGATGAGTTTATCTATAGATCTACCTGTTGATACCAATCTTTCATTTGAAAGTCACGTGTCTAGTATCTGTAAATCTAAATTACGCCATATGCTCTCATTGACAAATGCGGAACAATTAGTTCATGCTTTCATGACCTCAAGGCTAGATTATTGGAATGATCTACTGGGTGGTTGCCCTGCACGCTTAATAAACAAACTACAGCTGGTCCAAAATGCTGCAGCTCGAGTTCTTACCAGAACCAGGAAGTATTACCATATTAGCCCGGTTCTGTCAACACTGCATTGGCTGCCTATTAAACATCGTATCCATTTTAAAATATCGCTGATTACTTACAAAGCACTAAATGGTTTAGCTCCGCAGTACTTGAGCGAGCTCTTAACACATTATAGTCCTTAAACGTCTATTGCGATCTCAAAACTCCGGCCAGTTGATAATCCCTAGAATATCAAAATCGACTGCTGGCGGAAGATCCTTTTCCTATTTAGCACCAAAACTCTGGAACAGTCTTCCTACCATTTTCCGGGAAGCAGACACAGTTTGTCAGTTCAAAGCTAGATTAAAGACACATCTCTTTGACCTAGCTTACACATAATACATGATCGACTTCTATAGCTCAATGTTAGGCTGCATAGATTAGGTCAGCCGGAACCGGGAACACTTCCCATAAATCCTGATGTACTCGTTACATCATAAGAAGAATGGCGTCTACATTAATATTAGTCTCTCTGTTTATCCCGAGGTTTACCGCAGTCCGCCGTATCCAGATCTGATGAAGGACCTGCGTCTGGACGCGACGACAATGCATCCCTGAAGTGCCAGCCCATCAGCCCTGTGAAGGCCTCATCGACACGACAGGCATCGGCACTGATCCTCAACACACTCGTCTCCATACCGGCGTGATGACTCCGATTTCCAACCAGATGGAACTGGATAATATTCTGAATGCTCTGATCCAATCTGACCTCTGACTTGTAATGCTGCCTGAATCATAAACATACTGTAGGAGCCAAATTGAGCTTTGAGTTTGATTTCATGTTTCTTTCTAGTGAATAGTGGTGTGTGTCTGTGGATGAATTATAGTGATTATATGTGACCACAGGTATGTCTACCGCCCCCTAAAGGACAGTTGAGAGGCTGAAGGTGGAGCCCTAGGGAAAGGCCTTAAAGACAGGAAGCCACAGTATCTGGGTGTGGCTGAGAGGGCAAACAGTCTTTTGACCGTGTGGTGGTGTGCCGTATGGTTCCATGACGTGACAAGCCGTTTGTTACCATATTAAGAGACTACATTCTTTGTTTTATTAGCTTTTGTGTAACATTCATACAAGTAACAATAAATGTTCATTGGACAAACTGGATCATTTTCTCACTCATCAACTGCACTCGTCGAGCTATATCCAGCTCAGCCAACAGTAATAGCTTTTATGGAGTAAAGGACAGAAAAGGCTATTACACATACACTGTTCGTTCTTTGGCCAGAAGAGGACTGAGCGACTGAGCCTGGGTTCTCCCAAGGTTTTTTCTCCATTCTGTCACCTTATGGAGTTTTGGTTCCTTGCCACTGTCGCCTTGGCTTTTGGCTTGCTTAGTTGGGGACATGTAAATATTCAACAATATTATTGATTTGCCTTACTTAAGGTGGATGATGATGCAATTTTCTTCTAGAAACAAACTTTGATGTATTATTTTCTTGTTATCACTATGAAGCTGCTTTGATACAATCTGTATTGTAAAAAGCACTATATAAATAAAGTTGACATGACATGACCTGTTGAGCCACTCGTGATCAACTAGTTATACCACAAATTAGTTAAAATCTCCCGGAATCTAGAGCGAGCGTGCATGCCAGACAGAGACTGTCTCCAAACCGCAGAGAGGGACAGCGAGCGAGAGACCTTGCGTGTGCAGAGAGTTGGAGAAGTCTCACTCCAAGCTAAACTCAAAAGTTGGCAGCTATGCTTTAATTTATATGACTATTTTTCTTAGCGGATTGATAACGATAACATTCAAATGACATGCATCCCTAATTTCTGCCTAATACACTTGCTGCTGTCTGAAAGTGAGTTTTGAGCTAAAATGATTTTAAAAGTCTTAAATGCTGATGTTAACTGGTGTTTGAAATCATCGGTGGCACTGCCATCTCCTGACTCGGATTAACTCTGCCTCTGTTCGTAACCACTCCTCAAGCCCGAGATGGCCCGCTTTGGACCAAGGTATTCGGCGGGCCAAACATCCCTGGCCGTCGGCCCAGAGGAAGTCCCGGAAGTGACAGTGGAAACGCGGCTAATGATATTTTTGAAGAAAGTCCTAACTAAAGCGCTTTTTTTTTTACATGGAGCTGGTCACCTCATGTGGACAGATATGTTGAGATCACATGACCACAGGGTTTTTCCTGTATTGAAAATGTTTTGGCGGCCGCTAAAGCGATTTTTTTGTCCCGCCAAAGTCTTATTTGATTGGTGAGTAATGTAGAGGAACTGCTGCGCTGCATCCCTCTTGGGATGATGAGACTTATCAGAGATGGTGATGGTGAGGCTTACACAGAGATTGTCCATCACTGCTGTTCTGTGATAGTCCAGACAGTGAGACTGTTGGATAACTCTGGGAAAGCGTGCCCTTCCCACTGGAAAGGGAACGAGCGGAAGCCACATTCTCCCCCAAAGGAGTTAACCCTCTGGGGTCTGAGGTGTTTTGTGGGTCCTTGAGATGTTTTGACAAGCCCTGACATTTGTGCTTTTTTCAGTTGCTTATAAACATATTAATGGCAAAGTTGTCATTGCACTCTATTTAGCACAAACAGGGTTTAGCATGTACAAGTTTGTATTTTTGATGGAAAATTGTTTATGCATGGTTATTGAAAAAACTAAAACTTAAAGCCTCTGAAATAAGGCCACAAAATACATACTAAATATGTGTCCACAAGAATTTTGACTAATGGATGTTGTCGCCTAGAATTTTTGCTTCAAAATGATCTGAAAATCATCCTGCCTAATCATTTACACAAAACAATACATTGATTTAAATTTTTAAATTGGCAATATGCGGGGGGCGGGGGGATGGGGCGTGATTCTCACCTGAGAAGATAATGACCTGCATAATGAGCACATAATGAGCCTTTCACACAGGTGTGTCACTGGGTACCAAAGAATGTGAGGACAAAAGAAGCTATATACACATACACACACTTTATATATATAAATATATATACAGTGGTTAAATTGTCTTTTGCAGGGAGGGGGAGCCCTTATTTACAGTAAATGGACATCATTCAAAATCGCGCCATAAAATGACAATGTGTTTTTACACCAAAGTGGCTCTTTTTCCAGTATTAACGTGTATTTGTTCAAACAAAGATAAATACCACACAATTCACTTACTTTATTATTCTTTTTTTACCTTTAATGTTTACAAGCAGGCAATGGATTTCAACCTCGGAAAATGTATGAAATTGAACATATTTAACATTGGCAAATATGTAAACATCTTTTTAAACAAGAAAATCATGTAGATTTAAGAGAATCAGGGCCAATTTCTTTGGCAGTTTATGTTATGTTTGATTTAATCTTACCGACACGGGAGGTAATGAAACAACCCGAACAACACTTGAGGCACTTGTGTGCTGACATAACAGTTTACACTTTAAATAAATCACATTTACTTATTCACATACTACAATTCATGCATTCATCAGCTTCCAAATAGGAGTAAATGCAGACTCCTCTGGTTTATGATTTATGGGTCTTTGTCTACAAGCAGCATGGTCTGCATCACCCACTTCCTAACCAACTTAGTTGGGTTCCACAACTCTAGTGGTGGACCCACTAACTTTACAAACATCAAAGAGGACACATTGACAATCTTCAGCTGATTTCTCAGTGGTGAAACAATAACATTCATCGCTGAAAATCCCCTTTCACATTCAGCTGTGCTCACAGCCAGTGTATCTACGGTGTGCTTTAATTTCATAAGACCCTCTTTAATTGCCATGTTTGAGTTTTCCTTGTAGTCCCTGAAACCTTGTTTGACACTACAGTAGTTCATTGCCAGACTGACACACAGCTGCCTCAATTCTTGTTCTTCATACAGCAGTGGCACTGGAGAGGGCCAGGTGTCAGGTGACAACACATTTATTTGGTCAAAAAGCCCCATGCTCATGCTCTGGGACCATCCTGGACTACATGCTACAACTGAGTGCATGAAAAAACTTTTCGTGATTGATTTTTATTTGTCTCCCACCAGTTTTCAATGGAACCCCCTCAAAAACACCATCATGAACAGCCTGACAGGCAATCTGGTAATGAGGGCCTGGTGTCTCCCATCATTGCTAAGAAAACATCAGCCTGCCATTTTTTTTTTAAACCTTCTGAGAGACGAATTTCTCTGTTTTGTAATGCCTCAGACAAGTCTTTAAGCTCTTCTAGAGCATCCAACATTAGTCCCAAATTTATGACAAAACCCTCTGAGGATAATTTAGCTGCAAGCCCGTCATACATGCACCTTTCAGCCGGGGTCCTGGATGTATCTTTACCAGCACTAATAAAGTGCTGGTGCAAAGCACCATACACATTCCAGACAGCCTTAACTATCCTGTAGGAAGAGGCAACTCATCTCACATTTAACACACAACCTATTTTTCTCAACTCTGTGCCCGCTACTGATGCAGCCTTATCCAGTTCCCTCAAATTCTTTGGGGACTGACTATAAAGACAGTACAGTTTATCCAGGAAACTGGTGAAGTGGTTGGTGTCCACACAGCTCCTTACGGCATCCCCAACTGATTAGCTCTAGCCTGTGATTAAGGCAGTGCCAGCCAACCACTGCTGGATATCTGGCCTTTAGCTTTGCATACACCCCAGGCTTTCTACCCAGCATCACCGATGCCCCATCTGAGCAGAAGCCAAGAAAGCACTGCTTCAGAAACTCATCATCTAACCCATTGTCCATGAGACACTTGAGCAATGCATCAGTGATGCCATCTGCAGTAGTCTGTTCTAGCTCAATAACCTCTAAAAAAAGTGAGTGGGTCTAAATTTTGAATCGATGCGCGAACGTATACAATTAAACAAGATTTTTTGCTTAGTGTCGTGCTCTCATCTATCAGGATAGACACTTTGGGCCTTGTATTCCTGATGCTGGTCATCAGGGCATGTTTCATTTCTATTGAGATGAAATTAACCATCTCTGTGCATGTGAGATTAGTGTGCAAAACTCTCCCCATATTAAGACCATTCATGCGCTGTAGGTCGATGAGCGAAGGGTGATCTGTGTATGGGCGATTTCTTTTGGCAATGTGATATGCCGTCCTAAACACCTTCTCAGTGGTGCACAGCTGTTCTTGTTGTGCTTTTAGGAAGCTGACATCTAATGTACTTTCTTCTTTTTTTTCACAGATCGACTCGGCTAATTTGTGGCTATGCGAGGTTACGTGCTCGCATATTTTTTTTCGTAACGATCTCATCTGCTTGTCTTTAGTATCCCCATAAGGTTTAACTCTGCCATATTGCCACTCTGATGAAAACGTTTATTTGTTTGAACCAGATCTTAGCACACCTGGTGACCCTGCATCTCTACATATTTCACATCCCAGTGCATTATTAGATAGGAATATGAACATGCTGGGCTGCTGCTGCTGCTAACAATGCTGCTATCACTGCTGAGGGCTGACACTGGGCTGCTGCTGCTAACACTGCTGAGGGCTGATGCTGGGCTGCTGCTGGGCTGCTGCTGCTGCTACCACTGCTGAGGGCTGATGCTGGGCTGCTGCTACCACTGCTGAGGGCTGATGCTGGGCTGCTGCTGCTGCTGCTACCACTGCTGAGGGCTGATGCTGGGCTGCTGCTGCTGCCGAGGGCTGACACTGGGCTGCTGCTGCTACCACTGCTGAGGGCTGACACTGGGCTGCTGCTGCAAACACTGCTGAGGGCTGATGCTGGGCTGCTGCTGCTACCACTGCTGAGGGCTGACACTGGGCTGCTGCTGCTAACACTGCTGAGGGCTGCTGCTGGGCTGCTTCTGCTAACACTGCTGAGGGCTGATGCTGCTGCCACTGCTGAGGGCTGACACTGGGCTGCTGCTGCTGAGGGCTGACACTGGGCTGCTGCTGAGGGCTGAAACTGGGCTGCTGCTGCTGAAGGCTGACACTGGGCTGCTGCTGCTGAGGGCTGAAACTGGGCTGCTGCTGAGGGCTGACACTGGGCTGGTGCTGCTGAGGGCTGACAATGGGCTGCTGAAGCTACCACTGCCATTGCTGAGAGCTGGGTTGCTGGTTGTCCATTTCTTTAGGGCTTTTTTACTAAATGCATAGTTCCAAAAATCAAAATTACTGACATTGCATGGGCTTACATCTTCAATCTCTATCATTATTTTGATATGACAATTGCACCATTATCTTACCCCCCCCCCCCAAAAAAATCTTCCTGGGTCCGCTTCATGTTATAGATCAATGTTTATTCAGCATCTGAATGAACACAATCAGCTTTTGTTTAATCTTTTTCTGAAAGTGGGACATTCTACAACGCTTAACGTGTTTTAATGTACCTAAACATCGATCAGTGATCACCAAATTTCTCAGGAGCAATTTGAAAGAGAAATTTGGTTATCACTGATCGTTGTTTATGTACTTTAAACCACGTTAAGCTTTTTCCTCACAATAGGCTCTAATAAAGCAGAAACACTTAATGCCAGATAACATTGTAACAATTGTAAGACGCAACAGGGCTGTAGCAACGTTGTTGCGTGACATTCAGCCACTGCGAGACGACGGTCTGGCAAAAAAAATGTAATGCTAGATAGGCCTATATATATAACCCCCATTTAGCATTTAATGTTTTGAGGTTAATTGTGAATTAGTCAGATGTTAGATTATTATTTACTTTTTAAATATTGTTTATCCTTATTTGTATTAAATGGGGCTATCAGTAAATTAGCCTAATTATAATCAACACATGCAAGTGTACACTTTGAAGAGTACAAATTAAAACGGTATATTTTTAAATGATTGAACAAACAATTATTTCCTTTTCCTTTATCTAACAGAGGTGGGAAAAAGTCAGGAACATATATATTTTTTGCCAGTTTGCTGATAACAAACACCAAAAAATGTCAAGAGAAAATACAAGCAGCAGAAACATGATAAAATACCTAAACAATGGAAAGGGATTGAGTGTGTATTGTATAAAGAACAGCTGGAGCAGAAAAATATGTAGTGTGTGGGTGACGTAGATGTCACCCATTGGTTATGTCAAATGAGGAAGTGCGTATTTAAATGGGCTGCGCCTGTTTGGTGAAGCAATCGGTTGTAACACCTGTCCTTTTCTGTGTCGTCATTTTGTCTCGATGTGCTGCAGGGAAAAGGTATGTGTAAGTGTTTGCGTTCGATATGTTTTCTTATGATATGACTTAAATATTCTCTGTTGGCGCTGTTACAGACTGGGAGGTAGCATGCAAATCAGTTGGACCACTTAATACAGGAGCGGATAGGTTGGGGTTGGCTGGTTGTTTATTTAGGTGAGTGGCGTTCATGTGGGCTCAATGTGTTGGTGTACGTGCGCTTATAGTGTGTATCATTGCAGCGTTCGGTGGCGTTGGTTGTTTAGTGGCGTCTATGCACCAGATGCAGTTCACCTATGTAAACAAAATCGTCATCCTCGGTATGTATTGAGCATTTCTTCCACTCGGATTGATTTGACCATACTCTGACTCTTGATATCTTTGTGTTGGATAGGTTGGGTTTGACGTGCTGCTATATTTGGCAGTAGCGCAAGCGGCCCGGTCAGCACTGTTGTCTCGCTCAGATTTCATGATTTGGTCTTCTTTTCTTTTGTTTCCAGTTAACCTGGGTTGTTTTTCTGTCTAAAAATGCAATGGTGAATTGAATTGATATGTAGTTTCTTTTTGCTTTCCTTGTAGGCCACTTCCAGTCGGGGGTGCCCAAAGTAGATGTCCTCCAGCCCTGTATGGTCATGTTGATGAATGTGTGGGAATTAATGCATTCTTTTGATTTATTCTTTTGATAATTTACTGTTGTTGTTATTTACATTTTCAACTCTTTAATTTTTTTTTGTCAGTTCTTGTGTGTATGTTTGGAATTTAGTATTTTGTCTAATGCTCCATTGAGGGGTGGTTTTACAGTGCGTCTGAGGTCTGTTGGAATAAAGTCTATTTCCGTAGAACCCATGACTCTGCCCAGTTACTTACTGATAACGCACCTGTGTGCTCTGAGTAGACAAAAGCCGTTGGCTAGTAATTCTTAGGGTGCAAGTCCCTAGGTGGCGTAGTCGACAACTAAAAATTATATTAAGAATTATTTCCGTAGATTAGGCTGACTTCCGTCTTGCCGGTAACCGTTCGGTCACAAATACAAGATGGAAGCAATGAAAACCTACCCATGTTTAAACTCCACCTGGATGAAACATGGCAGAACAGCAATGGATTCTACATAAGAAGCACTTTTAGGAATAACATCACCGTTATGATGATCAGAGCCACAGGTGCAGGAAAAACGTCTCGGTTACGTATGTAACCCTCGTTCCCTGAGTAGGGAACGGAGACGTTACGTCGGATGACGACGAATGGGGTTTCGCTTAGAAAGCCTATCAGCTTCGAGTATTTAAAAACGAGCCAATGGCAAAGAAATGCCATGGGTCTGCGGAATTTGCATGGGGTAACTCCGCCCCACCTCGTGGGTATAAAAGGAGGACGCCGGCAACATGCAGTTATGTTTCTTCGCTGAGGAGCCAAGACTGAACTCAGGCGATCCCCGTGGTACAGCGGAAGTGGCAGGAAGACGTAACGTCTCCGTTCCCTACTCAGGGAACGAGGGTTACATACATAACCGAGACGTTCCCTTTCGTTGTCACTCCGAGCTACGTCGGATGACGACGAATGGGGTTACCAGTCTAATCACGCCACCTTCACAGCTGTCTTCCAGTGCCCTGCGTAAATCTGAGCCCTCGAGAGACTTTGGACGAAGGACTCCTATTTATCACAGGAATACCAAGGTACACTGGGAAGCATATCCCATAGCTTTAGAGGAAATATGCAATTAACACCAACCCAGAGGGGGGGGGGGCATTTGGAAATACACATATGACCCGAAGGAAACATATGGAGAAACTCTGAGGTGTCCAGCCGCAGGTGGAATATCAGAGAGGCTTACAGTGGAAATACATGTGTGGGGGCAGCTCCGGGGAGGGACCATGCACACGGGAGGCACCTAGCCGACGCCCAGGCAATAGACACTGGCGCTAGCATCAGGGGTGCTGGAGGAACTCAGGGCTTGCGGAGAAGCTCACCTGAGCAGAATATCGCACGTATCCAGTACGTGGAGTGGAATGGCGAGCAAGCGAAGACACCTGAGCGGGTCCGGTACTAGCTAGTTGAAGCGAGTACTAGAGAGGACACTGGCTCCACTCGGAGATTGTAGAATCTGGCGAATGTGTTCGGTGTCGCCCAGCCTGCAGCTCTGCAGATGTCTGTTAGCGAGGCGCCATGTGCTAGAGCCCAAGAGGATGAGAGTCTGGATGGAGTGGGCAGTCACACCAAGGGGGCACGGTCGACCTTGCTGCTGGTATGCCAAAGCAATGGTGTCCACAATCCAGTGAGACAACCTCTGCTTTGAGAGAGCCTTTCCCTTCAGCTTCCCACCATAACAGACAAAGAGCTGGTCTGAGGTCCTGAAACACTGCGTCCTGTCTACATAGGCGCGGAGAGCGCGTACTGGACAGAGCAGTGCCAAGGCTGGGTCTGCCTCCTCCAAGGGCAGCGCTTGCAGGTTCACCACCTGGTCCCGGAAGGGAGTGGTAGGAACCTTGGGCACATATCCAAGCCGGGGTCTCAGGATCACGTGAGAGTAAGCCGGCCCGAATTCCAGGCACTTTTCGTCAACGGAGAATGCGTGCAGGTCCCCGACCCTCTTGAGAGAGGCCAATGCAACCAGGAGCGCTGTCTTCATTGACAGGAACTTAAGCTCCACTGATTGCAGAGGCTCAAAGGGAGCACTCTGCAGGGCACTTAAGACCACTGAGAGGTCCCAAGAGGGAACGAGAGGAGAACGAGGAGGATTCAGCCTCCTCGCCCCCCTCAGGAACCTGACGATCAGGTCGTGCTTCCCTATGAACTTACCTTCCACTAAGTCATGGTGAGCGGCAATAGTGGCAACATAAACTTTGAGGGTGGAGGGAGACAGCCTTCGCTCCAACCCATCTTGAAGGAAGGAAAGCACGAAACTGATCGAACACCTTATCGGGTCTTCACGGCGAAGAGTTGACGAAGAGGTTCCACTTCAACGCGTAGGCGTGCCTAGTGGATGACGCTCTAGCGGAAGTGATGGTAGCCACCACCGTAGGTGGTAGGGTACTCAAACCTGCCTCGTCCCGTCCAGGAGCCACACGTGGAGGTTCCAGAGATCGGGACGAGGGTGCCACAGGGAGGTCCTTCCTCAGAGGAATTGGACAAGGAGGTGCTGTCGCGAGGAGCACTAGTTCGGAGAACCAAGTCCGGGTGGGCCAGTACGGCGCAACCAGAAGGACCTGCTCCTCGTCCTCCCTGACCTTGCGCAAGACCTGCGCAAGAAGGCTCACTGGGGGAAACGCATATTTGCGGCCCCGCAGCCAGCTGTGCGCCAGAGCATCCGTGCCGAGCGTGCCCTCGGTCAGAGAATAATACTGGTCGCAATGGGTCGAGTCGTGGGAGGCAAACAGATCTATCTGTGCGTCCTGGAACTGGTCCCAAATCAGCTGGACCGACTGGGGATGGAGTCGCCATTCTCCAGGGAGGGGCTGAAGCCGTGACAGCTCGTCGGCAGCACGGTTCAGGGCTCCGGGAATGTAAATGGCACGAAGGGACCTCAGATGCCTCTGACTCCATAAGAGGAGGTGGCGAGCGAGTTGCGACATACGGCGGGAGCGTAGACCACCTTGATGGTTGATGTACGCTACAGTGGCGGTATTGTCTGATAGGACTAGTACGTGTTGACCCATGAGCAGCGCCCGGAAGCGGTGCAGGGCAAGGCGTACTGCCAGCAACTCGAGGCAATTGACATGCCATAGGCGCTGGGGTCCTGTCCAGGAGCCCGCGGCAGCATGTCCATTGCACATGGCGCCCCAGCCCGTGGTGGAGGCATCTGTTGAGACAACAACATGCCGGGACACTCGTTACAGGGGGACACCAGCCCTGAGAAAACGGAGGTTCAACCACGGGGTGAAGGTCTGACGGCAGGTCGGAGTAACTGGTACTCGGAGCGTGCCTTGTTGCCATGCCCACCTCGGGACTCGGTCGCGAAGCCAAAGCTGAAGCGGTCTCATAAAGCAATCCGAGCGGCGTCACCGCGGCTGCAGATGCCATATGCCCCAGGAGCCTCTGAAAATGTTTCAGTGGAACCGCACTCTTGCCCTGAATTTGTCTCAGACAAGTCAGCAGTGACTGCGCGCGCTCGCTCGTAAGCTGCGCGGACATGGCGACCGAGTCGATGTCCAAACCGAGAAAAGAGATCCTCTGCACGGGGCAAAGTTTGCTCTTCTCCCAGTTGACCCGAAGGCCCAGACGAGCTAGGTGCCGGAGCACAAGGTCTCTGTGTTCGCAAACCTGATCTCGAGAGTGAGCTAGGATCAGCCAGTCGTCGAGATAGTTCAGGATGCGAACCCCGTGAACCCGAAGGGGAACAAGGGCTGCCTCGACGACCTTCGTGAAGACGCGAGGAGACAGGGCTAGCCCGAAAGGGAGAACCGCGTAATGGTATGCCTTTTTGAAAGGCATCCTGCGAAGGGAGCGATTCAGTATGCGCAGGTCCAGGATTGGTCTTAACCCACCGGTTTTCTTGGGGACAATGAAGTAAGGGCTGTAAAAGCCGGACCTCATCTCGGCTGGAGGGACAGTCTCGATTGCTACCTTCGCCAGCAGGGTGGCGATCTCTGCTCGCATGATGGGGGCATTGCCACCGACAAAAGTGGAGCGGACTCCCTTGTAGCGGGGAGGAGACCGTGTGAACTGAATCGCATAGCCGAGCCTGATGGTGCGGGCGACCCAGCGGGACAGGTGGGGAAGCTCTAGCCAGGCTCCCAAGAACTGTACCAGCGGGGTCATGCGGACCACAGGCGTCCCCCCGGAGGGGCAGCGAAGCGGAGTAACTGGTAACTGGACGGCATAGCGATCCGGTGTGGGGGCGCAGTTAACATCCCCGCGCCCTGACAGAGGAGGCCAGGGAAGGACCAGCGTTCCACGGGGGCCTGCTCTGCCAGGGGTCTGGCGACAGAGTGGGACAGGGACGAAACGGTCCGTGGACGGCACGCCGTGTCAACCGACTCTGAGACAGAGGGGGACGAGGAGAGCACGGCTTGTGGGCGGCGCTCTGTGACGTCCGAGAACTCTGTGTGCTCAGGGATGAGGGTGTTGTTTCTTTCTTTAACCACATTAGGGTGCTGCCCACCCGTGGGTGAGCAGCGGGGAGTGGAGAACAAAAGATTCTCCCCCGGCCCTCCACCGGGGGAAGGAGTGGTCCTGCTACTATATCCTGAGAAACAACCATCATCCCTGAGCAGCCCGTCTCAGGAGCGCCGCTTGGCCCGGTGCTTGGCGGGGGGCGGGGCTGGAGAGGGCTGTGGCGCCTTCCTACGGCTTCCTCCGCGACTGGGCCTGGGTGAAGGCTGCTGCTTTGGCCTAGCGGGAGGGGCGGGAGCCTTAGGAGGCTGAGGAACAGGCTGAGGCGTCTGCCCGGCCGACGTCGAGGCAGCAGCGGGTCGGCGGGGCAGAATGTGTTTGATTGCCTCTGTCTGTTTCTGTGCAGTTGAGAACTGTTGGGCGAAGTCCTCAACTGCGCCGCCGAAGAGGCCGGCCTGGGACAGGGGCGCATCGAGCAGACGTGTCCGCTCGGAATCCCGCATGTCAGCCAGGTTCAGCCAGAGGTGTCTCTCCTGGACCACCGCAGTGGACATCACCAGACCGAGGGAGCGCGCGGCTACCTTCGTCGCCCGGAGAGCGAGGTCGGTTGCGGCACGCAGCTCATTGAAGAGCCCTGTGTCTGTCCTGCCCTTGTGCATGTCTCTGAGCATCTGGGCCTGGTAGACCTGTAGAGTGGCCATAGCATGCAGAGAGGTAGCCGCCTGTCCCGCCGCTCTGTAAGACTTCGCCACCATAGATGACGAAAATCTACAGGCCTTGGATGGGTGCTTAGGCTCGCCCCGAGAAGAAGCACTCTGAGGACACAGTTGCATCGCAACAGAGCGTTCAGCCGGAGGAAGCCCAGTGTACCCGCGGGCGGCCGCCTCATCGAGGGGAGGAAAGGCAGATGAGATCAGCGAGCGGTCCCGAGAAGACAGGGGGGTCCTCCAGGACTTCGAGATCTCATCATGCACATCCGGGAAGAAAGGTATTGGGGTTTGCCGTGGACTACGGGGGTCGGCAGCCTTACCCAAAAACCAATCGTCCAGCCGCGAGCGCTCAGGACAGGGTGGAGGCCTCCACTCTAGACCGATGCTCGCGGCTGCCCGGGAAAGCATGGCCGTCATTTCCGGATCCGACTCAGGCACAGCCGTATGCACACCGGAAGGTGGCAGCTGCGCTGAATCTTCACTTCCGGAAGAATCAAGCCCAAACACACTAGACAGCGCTCGTGCCCATCAGAGTCAGACACCAGCCTGCCGCAACCAGAAGTGCACGGGCGAGGCATCTTTAAAAAGACGTGCCGCGTGCAAGCTCTTTTAAGAGAGAAACACTCTGAGTGTTGAAGCGCCCGGGGAGACACGCACTCTCTGGCAAACCACTGCACAGATAAGCAGGAAGCACGCGCTCGCTGGATATCGCCATCACACCAACACCAGAGGAACTCGTTCGTGAAGCTGACAGTTCAGAGATGGCTTGTGGAGTGAAGAGAAACTCTTGGCTCCGAAGCGAAAACATAACTGCATATTTTCGACGTCCTCCTTTTATACCCACGAGGTGGGGCGGAGTTACGCCATGCAAATTCCGCAGATCATGGCATTTCTTTGCCATTGGCTCGTTTTTAAATACTCGAAGCTGATAGGCTTTCTAAGCGAAACCCCATTCGTCGTCATCCGACGTAACTCGGAGTGACAACGAAAGGGAACCACTCTAATTAACAGCATGATCAACTACATCCTGGGAGTGCAATGGGAAGATGACTTCCGCTTCCACAGAAATACGTCTTTTACTCCATTCTTTCCATATTTGGGAAGGATATTTTTGAAAACATCCTTGTGCTGGTCACCTTTGCAGATGGGTAAACACCTCCTGTTCTCGAGGCCATCAAAGTCTCTGATGTGCCCTGTTCTACCAATGAGTCTGGAGAGCCACTTCACTTCAAGTTCAACAACTCTGCTCTGTTTGCTACCAATAACACATCTGCAGACGATGAGGAGTCTGACTGTGAAATCTTTGACAAATCTTTGTTCTGGAAGCTGAGATTATCTAGCATGAAAAAGTTCTTCACATCCCTTAACAAGATGCAAACCAAGAACTTGTCTCTGACACGGGAAGTCCTGAAAGAGCGATAGCAGCTAGAAGTGCTTGTGGAAGGTCTTCAGCCCCAAATCAATGCTAGTCTGCCAAAACTGGATGAAATCAAAAAGACAAGAGCTGCTCTGGAGCAACACAAGGCTGAAATGGATGCAAACAAGGATTTTGAATACGAATTCGAAGTTGACCCAAAACAACACTAGCTACTTCTTAACCAACTGCCAAACTTGTCACTTTACATGTCATGACACATGTGTTTATGCAAGCGACAGAGATAAATATAAGTGCAGTGCTATGAAAGCTGGAGTGTGTCAGGTCTGTCCAGGAAAGTGTGCTTGGAATGTGCACTTAAGTCAGAAATACAAATGGACTTAAGTCCAAGAAAAGAAAAAGGGAACCTATCAGGATTTAAAAAAGCGATTTGAGGCTGCACATGGACAGGTCAAGTCAAAAGAAAAGATCTTTGAAGAGCTTGAAAAGGACCTCGAGGTTGTCCAGGATACTGTGACTGGACTAATTGGAGAATCTCAAATGTCCTTGGAGCGTCTGCAGGAAATCGCCCTCAAGCCCAATCCTCTGTCCACCCCTGACTTCATTAATCTGATGATTGAGTCTGAGAAACAAGAAGCCAACCCTGGGCTCAAGATTGCATTCAGTCTTTAATGGACGTCAGGAAGAAGGCAGAGATCATCAGTAAGGTTTCCATGGGAGGAGTGCTTTCTGAGGATTGGAAAGCATACAAACTCGCAACAAGAAAAAAAGAATCATCCTATGATCCAAGGGTCCTGTTCAGTAAGGTAACAAATTATGTGTTCAAGAAAAAGTAACTACTGCATTGAAGTAAAACTTTGAACCTTTTATCAACAATTACTACACCTATAAACAAAAATATTTGGTTTTGTGGTAATATGCTCTGCATGCATTTTTATTATACTTAAAAATATTTAGCTTTTTTTATTTTTTATTTGTGCTTTAGCAGATACAGGCTTTAGCAGTTCGTGGTCCGAAAGCCTATCGTGATCTGCAGCTACTCAGGACTAAGAATATGGGATAAGTGACATTAAGCATCAAGAAATTACATTTTTTTTGCAAAGGAGATGTTTGTTTAGTCTCTTCTTGAAGGCCTGAACATTCTTTGAGGTGATTTCACCTACTAAAGTAGTAGCTTAAAATCGGTCTTCATCTTCTTTTACTCAAAAGCAGGTATGTATTATAAGACACACTGGCTGCGTGGCATAAGCGTCTCAGCTGCGTGGCGTGTACGTTTTTATTTCGGCTCCCATGTTAACAGGTTAGAGCTTGCACACTGCCTGCGTGACACGCAGACGCGTGCATGCTAGAAATAGAACAGACGCCTATTTTTCACGCGTCACGCAAGCGTGTTGGAAGCGTTTCCAGGCAAAATAGAATAAGAAAAGATGTTTATATGTCATTTTGTACTAATAAATTACATCTTGATGTTTGAAAGTCTATGCCTTGACATAAATTCAGATATAAATGTCATTTAAAAAATAATAATAATAATTATCGATTTTCAAATATTGCCATTATTTTGGCCTATACATATTATTTCATGTCATTTAATTTTTAAACAATCGAGTCCTGGTGTCCACTACAGAGGTCATAGCATAACATATGAATACAATATCATTTTTTTTTCTAATTTGTTTCTTATGCTCTTAACAATGTGATTACATTTTTTTTTTTTTTTTTACTTTCTGGGCCTCTGGAGGATATAAAGATAACAACGTAGTGTGTCCTCTGAGTGACGGTCCAACATCAGGTAGGCTAAATATAGGCTCTTTAAAGCTACACAAAATGTGTAAATGTTGATGAAATAAACAGGTAAGACTGGAAATAAGACTGGTCTGTCGGCGCCCTGCCTCTATGTCACTAGCAGCAGCAACGCCGCGTCAGACACGCTTCTGCTGTGCAAAGACACAGAAAACGCGACGCAGCCGACACGCAACAGAAACGCCATGTAGCCTTATAGGTACGCTGAGTAGGAATTTCTCCCATCTAGCAGTGAAATTGTATTTTTGCATTCAAACGAATATTGCTCTCTAGCGCCTCTATTTTTCAAATGCGTGTTCCAACTACGGTAGCCGTTGTGTACCAAGATGCTATGACAGCTTAGGCTGCGTTCTAGTCCTGGTCATGCCCTTCACTCGCTAACCTCCCTCCGTCTCGTTCACTCGGATGTACGTCACTGCTTACGCTGCACGAGTGCCACTACTGGCGGAAACTGCAATGGGCTGAACTGGAACGCCCTTGTTCACTTGGAGTCAGCTATGGAGTTGATTTATCATTTACTTTTTTTTCCCTTTAAGAATTTGTTCAATGCAGCATCCAAATGTATACAGGTGTCTTTGGGTTGTTTTAAATAAAATAAAAATTATAATTTGTTTGTGGTGGTGTTGATTAGACAAGATCTGCGTTGACGTCACAATCGTGTTGCATTGTGGTATATGGAGCTGCCTGAAGTGTACATATGAAGTAGACTCGCTCCCTCGGTCTAAATCGAGGGAACGAGGGTCTGTCCATATAAACTTCCCTCGTCCAGGTAGGCTAGTGATTTTTGTCCCTCTCTGCTATTATAGTTTTTCAAAATGGCGGAACGACTTGGAAGCCTCCGTGGACTTACCCGTCCAATGTAAGAAATTCTCCTCTTACGAGGATAAGTCAGATCATTGGCAGAGGTAATTTTACACCAATTAGGACATATTTATGAATACAGACATTGATTTTAGCTAAGAAAAATAATTAAAAAACTACACAGTGTACCTTTAAGTAAATTCTCCAAATGTTAAAGATTTGACCCACCCAACCCCAATCATTATCCATCCTCCACTACACTTTGTGTGTGTGTGTGTGTGTGTGTGTGTGTGTGTGTGTGTGTGTGTGTGTGTGTGTGTGTGTGTGTGTGTGTGTGTGTGTGTGTGTGTGTGTGTGTGAGGGTTGCGGGAGAATAAACGATTTTCGGGATTCCTACAAAATAGAACTATCTAAAAAATAAAACATCTAAAAACAAATAAATTGTTATTCATCTATTGCAGAAAAGCAACAAGAACCACTAAAACAAAATAAAAATGATTTACAGGCAGAGTTTCTATTTATAACATATTTTGTAATATTTTGTAACACAGACATGTGTGTTTTGTTTGCTTAAATGCAATGGCCAATCAGAAGCATTTAAGATTTTCAGTGCTGAATTCTGCATGCTGGCAAATCCTCTGATTATAACAACAAAAAAATTGCAGACATTATGAAAGATTCATTATGCAGTCAGCTTCATTGATAATAACAGAGATTTTTAAAATCGCATTGAACTGAGATGTCAGCTTTTTAGGTATTATTAAATTTGTATTTTTGAAATTAAGCTTGATGAATAAAACTTATCTTACATTTTATTACTTTTGTGTTATTTTGGTGGTCGAGAAGACATCAGTGTGTGGATGTCAAACAGACGTCATGTTTTCGACGTCAGTTTGATTTGCATATTTGACCAGTTTTTTTATGTCGATTTGATGTCTTTTCAACATCAATTGCCTGCTCTTAATCTCATAGAGAACCTGTGGTCACTCCTCAAAAGGCGAGTGGACAAATTGTGATCAAGTCTGAGCACTAATAAGGCAAGAATGGATCACCTTCAGTCAGGATTGGACCCAGAAGCTGACATCCATCATGCTGGAGTGAATTGAAGAGGGGTCAACACTGTAAATATTGATGCTTTGACTATATCTTTTCCAACAAAAGCTTTTACAACTTAGGAGATGCTTATTGTTTTCCAGTATACCATAAAAACGTGAAAGAAAGAAAAATCTTTGAATGAAAATGAAAAAAGGTTTAAAAATAAAATAAATGTTGTTTATGTGTGTTTAACAGTGAGAGTTTCCACCACACTCATGTCAAGTCAAGTCAAGTATATTTATATAACGATCATCCACTATAAGGAAAATAATCAGAGGACACACACACGCACACACAATTAGAATTAATTTTGCACAATTGATAACATATTGAATAATGTTACGTATTCATTGTTTCATTGTTGCATTTTTTTTGAGTCTGTGGCCCTAAATGAGTTTTTAATTAGATTGACAAACCTTTATTGGTTTCGATAAAGCTCTTTCCTTTTTTCTTAAATAACTACATCAAACTTAATTTAGTTTGTTATTGAAAAAAAGTGTATAAATGTATCAGTTGTATACTGGTTTCTGCACACCAATATGAGTATTTAGCCAGTAACAGAATCTCACATATTAGATGTTGTTCACTCTGTAATTGGTAATTATCATTGATTAACATTCATTTAAATATGTATTCCACCAAGAATTTAACTTTGAACCCATCTGATATTTGGTGTATTATTTGTATGTGAATTTCAATTCACTTTTCAGATTTTAGTGCATGAATAAGACTTTTATTTTGGAGTGGGACGATGACGTCATAAGGCTGCGCCGCGCTCCAGTATCTGTTGTGATTCTGTTTAAGAAAGGTTTGTGTTTTAAGCATTAAAAGTGTTTAAATTAATACATACTGTTAAATCAATTTACTCGTTTTTGCAAGCTATGTAAAATAAATAAATTATTATTGAATGTAACATTATATTAAGTTATCTAACAGTAATGACCGTTATTTGACCGAATTGGTCAGAATGAGTAACCCCTGTTTTGGACGCGCTATTCCCGAAAGAAATCGCAAATAAACCCTGAGAATTCACAACGTTTTATTACAAGAGTATCCTCATTATAATGTCGTGTCAGTCCCAATTATAATTATTAACGTGCATTGCTGTGTGCGCTAAAGATAAAGATGATCAACGGTTCAATATGAATCGCTTTACTACATCGTTCATTAACTCAACCAAACGCATCCTATGAGATTAATCATATATATATATATATACACAAAATATACACAATATTACAACGTTTACAGTCGTGTTCTCATTTTAATATTATGAAGCCAATATGACACACTTATGTTGCACATGTTGTGCTGAAATGTTTCTTCCTTTTTGAAGTGATTCATATCAAGCAATTCAAAACCATCACGACTAACAGTGTGCATCTGAAGGAAAAAATCCATTATCTACCGGCTTTAATAAAGGGGCTTAATTTTTTTTTTTTGGATCGATAACAGTACATAGTGCATTTCTATATAATATTAGTGCTCTCAATCGATTTGAAAATCAACTAATTAATCACATTTTTTCCTGTATTAATAATGATAATCGTGATTAAAAACATCAGATTTTAAAAATAAATGGTTTAAAAATATTTTTATATTGTGCATGCTGTCTCAGGGTTTGAGAACTGGTGTTTCGGGACCTTTCAGAAATCAACACATTTTTTGCAATTTTCAGCCATTTCTTTGGTAACTACATTAGTATTATGTCAAATAAGGGATAAATGTATTGTTTTTTGTGTATGAACAAATAGTACTTTATCATTTTCCTTTAAATGGAAAGATGAGTTTTATTAGCTTGCGTTCAAAGCTAATCTCTAGGTCTAACCCATAGCCTTACAGAAAGGCTAGACTGACAAAGAATTAAGCATGTGAACTGCAAACAATAAATGTTTTATGATTCATTTTGCATTACAAATAAATACATCATAAATTGTTATGTAGAGAAGATTATTTTCATAAATTAACTTTTTTTAAAGATGGGCTTAAATGGAACAGCGCCACAAAACGCATGCAAACTATAGCCAACACAAGCTAACCTTGAATGAAAAACACTTGTGGGCACAATGAAAATTACTATGATACTCAGTCCACAGTATATTTAACCCTTGTGCTGCATTAGGGACATTTTTTGGTCATTTGCAGTTTAATTTCTTTGACCATTTTGGCTGTTTTAATGGAAATGGTATGTAATTTGGCAAAATTGTGACTTTTTGGATAAATGAAAAAAATTTGATTCCATTTTGCAAAATATGTATAACACACACTGTGTAGGTCAAATAGTAACACTCAGCACCATAATGACAAAAAATGGCCCATTGAAACCCATTAAAACGTTGTTTAAAGCCGGGGCCGTAATTAATACATGAGTCATGATTTATGTTGAAACAACCTTTCATTTTGAAGCAAAAGCATTATATTTGGATTATATAGTGTATTCAAACAGATGACATCACTACATAGGTATTCCCTATGGGTGGAAATGCACGTTATTTTCCTGGTTTCCACTAGGGGCACTATTGACTGTGTTATGAAGCATTTTAATGGCTCAGTGATCTAAAATTATGTTTCTGAGTATGTGTGGATGTCTGAGAGCAATGTGTGTCTGCGTTGACAAATGTGTGTGTGTAGGGCCTAAATATAATGCATGGTGTTTAGGCGAGTGACAAATCACAATATCCTGAAGGTCATATTTTACCCTTTCTGTCTACTCTCTCTCTCTCTCTCTCTCTCTCTCTCTCTCTCCCCCCCTCTGTGTGTGTGTGTGTGTGTGTGTGTGTGTGTGTGTGTGTCAGTGGTGTAGGATGTGTGTGTAGGCGTGTGTGTGTGTCAGTGGTGTAGGATGTGTGTGTAGGCATATGTGTGTGTTTGTGTGTGTGTGCATTTAGCAAGAGAAAGCGCTCACTGCATTGTTTTCTTTCGGTTTGATTCATGCGTATTTTCCGCACAAACATGAACCTTTGACACAGCTTCGTTTTTTTAGCAGTGTATGTTTCAAAGTTAATTGATAATTTCTTACATGCGTAGAGGCACAAACACAGCCATACAATCAGTCATTAGACAATAATAACATCTTTCATCTTGCAGCAACACAAAGATATGTAGCTGTGAGGGATCCAAAACAAAGTCTGCCTTTCATACAAGTGCGGTTGAGGCAAAAGTTATAAAGCTGTGCACATCTTTGGTGCGGCAATTTCAAACTCGACGAGATCAAGAAAAGCTACATGATCACCGAAGCAGTGGACCACGTTACTACTGAACCGACAGACAGCGAGCCGGAGTCTGATGGCAGTGAAACGGAGTTTCAGCTGACTTTGGATTCTGACTCCTCATCTGACCCAACTCAGAGTGAGGAACTGGATGACACCTAGGAGACACCCGATTCTATGTGGACATCAAAAACGGACTTCACTGGTCACCAACTAACGCCGAGACGCTCCGCTTCGTGCCACCCAAGATAACGACACCGGACCGACACATTACGCAACAGCTTGCAGGAGAAAAAATTGCTCTGGTTGGAACAATCCGGAGGAACAAACCAGAGCTTCCTCCACACCTACTCCAAACCAGTGCTTCCCCCACACCTACTCCAAACCAGAGCTTCCTCCACACCTACTCCAAACCAGTGCTTCCCCCACACCTACTCCAAACCAGAGCTTCCTCCACACCTACTCCAAACCAGAGCTTCCTCCACACCTACTCCAAACCAGAGCTTCCTCCTCACCTACTCCAAACCAAAGCTTCCTCCACACCTACTCCAAACCAGAGCTTCCTCCACACCTACTACAAACCAGTGCTTCCCCCACACCTACTCCAAACCAGAGCTTCCTCCACACCTACTCCAAGAGAGCTTCCTCCACACCTACTCCAAACCAGAGCTTCCTCCACACCTACTCCAAACCAGTGCTTCCTCCACACCTACTCCAAACCAAAGCGTACTCCACATCTACTCCAAACCAGAGCTTCCTCCACACCTACTCCAAACCAGAGCTTCCTCCATACCTACTCCAAACCAGAGCTTCCTCCACACCTACTCCAAACCAGAGCTTCCTCCACACCTACTCCAAACCAAAGCTTCCTCCACACCTACTCCAAACCAGAGCTTCCTCCACACCTACTCCAAAACAGTGCTTCCCTCACACCTACTCCAAACATAAGCTTCCTCCACAACTACTCCAAACCAGTGCTTCCCCCACACCTACTCCAAACCAGAGCTTCCTCCACACCTACTCCAAACCAGTGCTTCCTCCACACCTACTCCAAACCAAAGCTTACTCCACATCTACTCCAAACCAGTGCTTCCTCCACACCTACTCCAAACCAGAGCTTCCTCCACACCTACTCCAAACCAAAGCTTCCTTCACACCTACTCCAAACCAGTGCTTCCCCCACATCTACTCCAAACCAAAGCTTCGTCCACACCTACTCCAAACCAGTGCTTCCCCCACACCTACTCTCCACACCCACTCCAAACCAGAGCTTCCTCCACACCTACTCCAAACCAGAGCGCGACCACCCAGATCCTCAGAGTTTGCGTTCAGGAAGACCACGTTACTACTGAACCGACAGACAGCGAGCCGGAGTCTGATGGCAGTGAAACGGAGTTTCAGCTGACTTTGGATTCTGACTCCTCATCTGACCCAACTCAGAGTGAGGAACTGGATGACACACAGGAGACACCCGATTCTATGTGGACATAAAAAACGGACTTCACTGGTCACCCACTAACGCCGAGACGCTCCGCTTCGTGCCACCCAAGATAACGACACCGGACCGACACATTACGCAACAGCTTGCATCGTGGACCCTACGTCTGCATTCCAGCTACTGTTCACGGAGGATATGGTAAGATTAATTGTGGACCAAACAAATCTCCAGGGGAGACGGTCCGAGACCAATTGGATGAATGTGGATGCAACAGACTTCGAGGCTTGCCTCGGGCAGCTAATTCTGGTTGGAGTCTACAGGCCCAGAAATGAGTCCACCCGGAGCCTGTGGGATGACCACACAGGACGGCCCATCTTCAGGGCCACCATGCCCCACCGCAATTTCCAGAAGTTCAGTTCAAATGTAAGATTTGACGACAGGCTAACCCGACCTGGACGTTACCGGGATGACAAGCTTGGCGGCGTTCAGGCCGATCTTCACCGCCTCCCCCTTCTCTTTAACCCCGGGGTGGACGAGCTGCTTGTCGGGTTCAAAGGCCGATGCAGTTTCCGGCAGTATTTGCCCAGCTAACCGGCAAAATATGGCATTAAGATCTGGGTCACAAGTGATGTTTCCACGTCTTATGCATGGAAAATGCAGATTTAAGGCGGAAAATTCGCAGGATAAGCTCCCGAGGTAAACCAGCGACAGAGGGTTGTGCGGAACATGACTGACGGACTGGAGGGACACACTGTTACCAGACAAATTCTTCACCTCTTATGCACTGGCAGAAGAGCTGCTGAAGAAAAAATTGCTCTGGTTGGAACAATCCGGAGGAACAAAACAGAGCTTCCTCCACACCTACTCCAAACCAGAGCTTCCTCCACACCTACTCCAAACCAGTGCTTCCCCCACACCTACTCCAAACCAGAGCTTCCTCCACACCTACTCCAAACCAGTGCTTCCCCCACACCTACTCCAAACCAGAGCTTCCTCCACACCTACTCCAAACCAGAGCTTCCTCCACACCTACTCCAAACCAGTGCTTCCTCCACACCTACTCCAAACCAAAGCGAACTCCACACCTACTCCAAACCAGAGCTTCCTCCTCACCTACTCCAAAACAGAGCTTCCTCCACACCTACTCCAAACCAAAGCTTCCTCCACACCTACTCCAAACCAGAGCTTCCTCCACACCTACTCCAAACCAGTGCTTCCCCCACACCTACTCCAAACCAGAGCTTCCTCCACACCTACTCCAAGAGAGCTTCCTCCACACCTACTCCAAACCAGAGCTTCCTCCACACCTACTCCAAACCAGTGCTTCCTCCACACCTACTCCAAACCAAAGCGTACTCCACATCTACTCCAAACCAGAGCTTCCTCCACACCTACTCCAAACCAGAGCTTCCTCCATACCTACTCCAAACCAGAGCTTCCTCCACACCTACTCCAAACCAGAGCTTCCTCCACACCTACTCCAAACCAAAGCTTCCTCCACACCTACTCCAAAACAGTGCTTCCCCCACACCTACTCCAAACCAAAGCTTCCTCCACACCTACTCCAAACCAGTGCTTCCCCCACACCTACTCCAAACCAGAGCTTCCTCCACACCTACTCCAAACCAGAGCTTCCTCCACACCTACTCCAAACCAGAGCTTCCTCCACACCTACTCCAAACCAGAGCTTCCTCCACACCTACTCCAAACCAGTGCTTCCTCCACACCTACTCCAAACCAAAGCTTACTCCACATCTACTCCAAACCAGTGCTTCCTCCACACCTACTCCAAACCAGAGCTTCCTCCACACCTACTCCAAACCAAAGCTTCCTCCACACCTACTCCAAACCAGAGCTTCCTCCACACCTACTCCAAACCAGTGCTTCCCCCACACCTACTCCAAACCAAAGCTTCGTCCACACCTACTCCAAAACAGTGCTTCCCCCACACCTACTCCAAACCAGAGCTTCCTCCACACCTACTCCAAACCAGAGCTTCCTCCACACCTACTCCAAACCAAAGCTTACTCCACATCTACTCCAAACCAGTGCTTCCCCCACACCTACTCCAAACCAGAGCTTCCTCCACACCTACTCCAAACCAAAGCTTCCTCCACACCTACTCCAAACCAGAGCTTCCTCCACACCTACTCCAAACCAGTGCTTCCCCCACACCTACTCCAAACCAAAGCTTCGTCCACACCTACTCCAAACCAGTGCTTCCCCCACACCTACTCTCCACACCTACTCCAGACCAGAGCTTCCTCCACACCTACTCCAAACCAGAGCGCTACCACCCAGATCCTCAGAGTTTGCGTTCAGGAAGACCACAACGGCCGTGTCGTATGTGCCAAAACGGGGGGGGGGGGGAATTTGCTTTTGCTGAGCACTAAGCACCGCGAGCCCGTTGTGATGATAATGGTCTACAACCGGTGTGGATCAGGTATGTGCTATTAGCAACAGTAACTCACACATTTGTTTTATATACACATCTTTGTGGTTTTCTAAAATATAGGCATATTTAGTTCTAAGTTTATCATGCATTTTTTTTCCTTAGTATTTATTTTCTCTTATAACTTGAGCCAAAAAATAGATAAATGTTATTAATTTTTCCTTGATCTTTTTTTATTTTGCAGGCTGTTGGCACATCCAGTTGCAAGAGGAAGACAAGTCGGTGGCCGATG
The DNA here is from genome assembly GCA_030578275.1 of Meda fulgida. Classification (NCBI taxonomy): domain Eukaryota; kingdom Metazoa; phylum Chordata; class Actinopteri; order Cypriniformes; family Leuciscidae; genus Meda; species Meda fulgida. Next base: position 27,463,705 of record CM060619.1, on the reverse strand, counting down.
GCGCTTTTCTACAATCTAATAGATGTCTCTGCTTTCAACGCCTTTGTCCTGTGGGTGGCTGTTGACCCTTCCTGTGGAACTAGGAGAAAACCCTCAAAAAGAGGCTGTTCTTGGAGGAGCTGGGGAGGATGCTGGTGTATCCCCAGATGGAGAGGAGAGAGCGCCTCCCCCGAACACCAGCCGCAGCAGCCATGGTGCAATCACAGCAGAGAGCAGAAAATTCAGAGGCAAGTGGGTCTGCAGACACCCATGACAAGAGGAGGAGGGGGTGCAGTTTCTGCCCTAACAAAAAAGAAAAATCTCCACCACTTGCTCCAAATGTTTCATTTACATATGTAAGAAGCATGCATTGCAATTCTGCAGCTCCTGCAAATGAGCTGAAGAATGACCCCATTTTGTTTCGAAATGTTTTATATGTTTATAGAATTAACTTGTTTATAGAAAAAATAAAAATTCATGTTCATGGTGATCTTGTAGTTTTGCTTTCTTTCTAGAGCAAATTTTGATGTGTAGTGAGACAGGCACAGGTTATAACCACCTAGTAGAAATCAGGAAAATGTTTGCAGTACTACAGATGTTTGCAGTATGTCAATTATATGAAAAATGGTACTAACTGGTGGAAAACAGTAAAAAGTACTGTTCTGCACACAAAAATCTTTAAATGCGCCAGAAATAATGTTGCCGCTAACATTGCCGTTGACATATTCAAGCCTGTGATAATCCAAACCTAAAGTTTTCTCTGCATTTAGTGTATGGAAAATAATTACATTTTTGCGTTTTTTCCTCTTATACAAATTGATGGTATCGCCACCAAAACTGGTATTTAAAGGGTTACAATCCTGAAATTAAATACATATTTGGTAGTTATGATGAGGACTGATGCTGGTTAAAAGATTTAACTTGGTAAAAGTGGAAATTAATAATATATAATATTTTAGGCAATGTTTATTATGTGACCATTTTTGGTCATTAATGCACTCAACGGTGTAAAATATATAATGAAGCACAAGGGTAAAGCTCCATGCATGTATTTGTAAACATCTTCCATTTTTAAAGGAAAACATTGTCTTTTTCCACCATTACTCACTGTGGAACCATTTAAGCCAACCTTGTGTGTTTCATTGAGGAATCCCTCTAACTGCAAACTTTGATACATTTTCTGAAAGTGTTTAATGATAGCATTTCTTTGTGTGCTTTTACCTTACTAACCTTTTAGCCTTACCTTACTTACTACCTTAATTTACAACTATATTTAGATAGGCCTACAAACTACACATTCATTCAAATGAAACGGAGCCTGCTTTGTCCTAAAGCCCCTTATGTATAACCGAGCATAATTCGGGAACCAAGCCGAGTTAAGGCTTGAGGTTTCCGGGCATGGAAGGCCCTACATTCCCCACAGTCCTGAGTCCATGGGACCGTCCGGCTCAGAGATACTGCCACTTCCTGTCCAGCTTTGACCGGGCTAAACTCGGGACCCAAGCCGAGTTGGGGTTCCGGACTCCGGGCATGGAGGGGTCACCCAGTTGGCCCCCTATGCCGGGAATATTGAGCCCTAACTCGGCTTTCTTCAAGAAATCCAAGATATGGTCACTTCCTGTGGAACTTTGATCGGACATAACTCTGGATCCAAGCCAACCTATGGCTCCATACTCCAGGCACGAGGGGCCAACTACAGGGGACCGCCTATCCCCAGAGTCTGGAGCCCAAACTCGGCTTCCTTCCCGAGGTACACCTGGTCAAACTTCCACCTTTGACCAGGCATAACTCGGGAGAAGAGCCGACTTAAGGCTCCAGACTCCCGGCGTGGGGGGCCCACTAGGATGCCCCCCTAAGCCCAGAGTATGGAGCCCCCAACTCGGTTTGGCTCCTGAGATACACCCGGTCAAACTTCCAGCTTGACTCCAACTACAACTCCAGTCAAGCCGACTTAAGGCTCCAGACCATCGGCCACTAACACTACCCCACCCAGGGCTCTAATCAAACATAAGCAAAAGGATTTTTTTTTAGTACTTCTCGTCACTGAATAAATATATTGATGTTTTACTTCTTTAAAATCAATTAATTTTTATATTTTGTGAATCAATGATGATGTGGACTTATTTGGAACTCATGCAGGCTTAAATGGTGCCAAAGTACCAGTTAAGCCTATGCCAGACTTGTCTTTATTTCTAAAATATTTTAATTTTATATTCTAAAATGTACATCAACTAATTAATATATTTTCAAATGAGAGATAAATCTTGCATTTTAACACATAATTTTTCTTATAAACCATGTCAATATCTATGAAAAAAAAAGATTTTGGTGGTACTCTACAAATAAATGTTGGACTAGTTCCACACTTGCTTCAGATGGTATCATGCTGGAGGCGTTCCCCATGTGTCGTCTTCAGTGCAACAATAGTTCCCTCAAAACAGAACTGCTGATTTAGGCACACCCAGAGAATCAATTTTGATGTGTTTTTCATTCTGTTACTTTATTCTCATTTTAAACAGGACAGTGTTCAAACACACAGAAACTCCTGGCGAAGGAACTGAGATCCATGTGACACTATTATAAAGATGGAGTTTAAAGAAAAGAGTGAAGACATGAAGATTGAAGAAACATTCAGAGTGAAACATGAAGATACTGAGACACAAACCGAGATGGCGTTTATTAAAGAGGAGAGTAAAGACATGAAGATTGGAGAAACAATCCAAATGAAACACGAAGACACTGAGACACAAACAAAGATGGTGTTTATTAAAGAGGAGATTGAAGACGTGAAGATTGAAGAAACATTCAGTGTGAAACGAGAAGAAACTGAGGAACAAACTGGTTAGTTTCATTCTCAAAGCTGAACTCAGTCATTTGATCCTTTTTAAAATGTCCAGCTCTACAGAAATGAGTGATATTTACATTTATATAGTGTGAAATATGTAAATGCTCTAGGAGCATCAGCACATTCCCTTTATATAAAATATTGAAACCAGCTTTGCTTTGTCTAGAGTGCAGGAAAAGAGGACCTCCACTAAGTGCTGTTGGCAGATTGGGCTTCTTTTAATCGGGTTGGACTGATAAGCATATTCAAAAATATTTACAAAAAAGTATATACATATACAAAAAAAAAAACAAGCATTGGTCGGGTGGGCAAAAATCGGGATGCTTTTTAAAATAAAATCTTTTTATTTCGCTTTTTTATTTAGTCATGTTATCTTAATACATACCTACATTTGTAAATAAACTATCTCAGAAAAATAATGTAGTGCAGTCCAGACATCAAAACATTTTCCCTAACTCAACCCTTTTTGGTTCAGTTTAACCAATCAGGGCTGGGAAAGGGAGACCTGTCAATCAATTTACCGTCTTTCATGTTGGTGAGACGTGATGACTCATCATCATGAGTGACGGGGTTTTAGCACAATTTTGAGAGTGTATCTTATAACAAATTAGCTCTATGAAATATTAATAATCAATAATAACTTGTTATGATTAATTATGAATATTTGGGTCAGTTAATTGGATTAACTTGATGTAGCTAAATTAATATTACAATCAATTAATCAGTTCGTCCAACAAATTCTTTTGATTATTCATTTATTCTAAGAAAAGGGTATCTTCCATGGCCACAGAAAAATAATTATTTCTTAGCATGTACAGCGCTTTGAGCGTGTAAAAAGATCAAGATCGTGAAAGAGACTTTGTTTGCAAGCAGTGAATCAGAACCAAATACATATTGTGCACAAGTTTTATTAACTAAATCACAAACATAACTAAATTAAACAAACATATACATACATACATACATGCATAGGCAAAATGGTGAGTGAAAGGGTGAAACTGGAAGCAGGAAATGGAACTATGGAGAAGATCCATTTAACTATGAAAAGAACCATCATCTTATCATTTGGAGCACTTCATTGAATTGATACTTGCATTTTTAGGGCAAGGTACACAGTTCTTGAAGTTGTTGAAAAATGAAGTCGTTGATGGTTCTGTGAGTGTCAAATGTGGAAGTTGGTTGAAAGTTGTCTCTCTCCATCATCAGCACACGGCTGGTTGTGAGTCGAGGCCTGCTTGCCGGCCCTGGGCCAGAGAGGCCACGCAGAGCACCCAGGAAAAGGGAGGAAGTCGGAAGAGTTGATGGTTGGAGTCGTTGTGCCAAACTCCTGAGATTGTCCTTGGTTCTGTTGTGGTTGAGAGAGTCTTCTCTCTCTCTCCTGGATGAGCACATGGCTGGTTGTGAGTCAAGGTCTGCTGCCTTGGGGTCTGCTGAGTCCATGCAGGACAGCACAGTACCCGGAACATACAGAGGAGGCAAGGGCTTGTGTGGATGCCCTTTAAAGTCTGAGAAAGGTCCAACCCTTCCGGGTTTGCTTGACCAATGAGAAGGGTGGAATGGGGGAGATGGAACCACAGATCCCAGAGGGAGTTTTAAAGATTGTTTGGTGCATATACCAAATAATTGTGTCTGATTTGTCTCAGTCGTTTCAATCTGTAAATTCAAACGATCGCAATGCCAAAGTGGCCTAAATAAATAAAAGTTACACAGTGAAGAGTGGGAGAGTGAGCAACTATCGAATGCTCTTGGTAAATTATAATTTTAACTCTGAAATCAGAGTATGATTTAATCAAAATCGAAACTGTATTTGGGACTATACTACTCGCATCTAGCATCAGGTCATCTTTTAAACCGACTAAATAATGTCCAACCTTAGGTGAATTTAAGTCTTTGAAATTCGTCATCAGACACAATCGCTCCTGGCAACAGGTGCATAAGTGATAGCTAGCATGTTATCTTAGCATCAAAATATAACAATTTATGAGTTTAAGATTATGTTTTTGTTTTAAACTCACTATATAACAGCGGGGGCCCCTGTCAGTGCATTCATAAAAATAAAAAAAGACAAACCCCTTAAACTGTTCTTCAAAGCAGTTTCCCTGTCAACCAACAACAGTGAGTTGAAATGTTCAGTAATACAATAAAAAAAAGATATGTATGAAATGAAAAATGAATAAATAAATAAAACATTGCATATACTTCACTGTATGAATTTAATATACATTGATTCTTATTAAAGTTATTTATGGTATTCAGTGAAGAGCAGTGAATGATTCTCTCGTTTTCTTTTGTTGTTTGATTAACATTTAATGACAGAGAGAACAGTGGTTCTGTTATGACCACTATCGTCAAATATGATGACAATTAGCATACATTTTGGATTGGCGGTATGGTTCCATTCTGGGCGAGAACTCCCTGCGCATCCATGCAGTCTAGCATGGGTAAGAGCAGCAATAACCCCCCTTGGGGTAAACAGAACAGAACCAACATGAATGTTTTGCAGATATCATTATTCAAGATTTAAAGTACAACATAATTCGTGAATTTATTCTGATTCTGAATCAAAATGTCAAATCCTGACTGACGAGAGGAGGAGCTGGGGAGGGAGGAGGGTTATTAGCTCCTGAGAAACACATCAGCTCCTGATAATACTGAAGGAGCTTATATATGTATACTGTGATAGGCGTCGTATTCCTTTAGGTAGACATGGATCAGCTGATGCGAGCTTGACTTACGTGACCTGCCAGAACTAACACTACGCTTGATGTTTATAAGACCTAATACACTGACAAGCATTTGATTACTTTCCCGTTACTTACTGAATGCGTTTCAATGAAAAAGTCCCCAAGACAAACATTTAGAAACATTTTTGCTTGTATTTGTCAATTTAAGCTCACACCCGAAGCCCAAAATAGCATGTACTTGTCCTTGTTTCCCCTCCATCTAGGATCGCGCGGACAGAAAGCCATCTCTTTCGCAGTTCAGTATGCTTTTACATGCAACGATACATGATTTGACTGATTTAGATGATAAGTATGGTGACAGCGCAGCACTTCAAAGGAAAGGAACTGAAAGCGGCATCATGTTTTCATAATCGTTGGAAGCCAAAATAAAAAACAAATCTAAAACATCCCTAAATCATTCTTGAGTGCAAAGCAGGGGGGCCCTGCGCGACTTGCGTGCTTTGCGTATAGGGAGGACCGGCATTGATAAGTGCAGTTGAGTGTTATGGCGCTTTTCCACTACACAGTACCAGCTTGCCTCGACTTGACTCGCCTTTGTTTGGTTTTCCACTGTGTAAAAGTTGCACCTGTACTCGCTTCCGGGTACTTTTTTTCGTATCACCTCCGGCGAGGTTCTGAGGCGAGCTGAGGCGATACTAATATGTGGTGCGTAAACACAGCAGACTGCTGATTGGTCAGAGAGAATCGTCACTATTCACTGCGTCATTATTGCACGCACCAGACGGATTATCCTGAATAACCCAGACATTTTTAAATAGTTTGGCCAGAGATTGCGTGATTTTTAATAGCATTTAAAATGTATACATTTAAAATAGATATATACCCATGGCAAATCGGAAGAATACGCCGTGGTCAAACGAGGAGGTGCAGACTTTCCTTTGTTTGGTTGCCGAAGAGAGGATTCAGCGAGAACTTGATGGGGCAACGAGGAACGAAAAGGTATACCAAGAAGTCTCTGAACTGCTGTCCACAAATGGCTACAACAGGACTTTCCAGCAATGTAGGGAAAAGTAAAAAAGACCTGAAAAGTGACTACAGAGCTGTAAAGGACCACAACAGCCGCAGTGGTTCAAACCGAAAAAGCTGGAAGTGGTACGAACAGATGGATGGTATCTACGGCCATAGACCAGCGAGCAACTGGAGGGAGGGTGGACTTGACTCGGCCACCAGTTTGTTGGAATGGAAAACGGAGCGAAAAGCGAGCCAAGTCGAGTCCAGCTGGTACTGGTAATGGAAAAGCGCTATTAGAAATAACTTCCTTCTGAGATCTGCTCAGGATTCTTATCATAGAATGAGGAACAAAAATATATTAACTTCTAGTATTCTATTCAATAATAAAGCCTATGCTGATTAGCATCGAATTATACTTGTAGTTCATTCTTATATAAATACTTGATGGCTTTAAGAATACAGATGGTTAGTGACAATAGGTTTCACTTCATTTTGATAGTCCACTTTAGACATTCTAGTAGCTATAAGTAACTTTTCAACTACATGTCAACTAACTCTAATTAGAGTATTAGTAGACTGTAGTAGACTGTTAGGTTAGGGTTAGGTGTTATGGTTCGGGTTAGGAGAATAAGTTGACTTGTAGTTGCCAAGTTAGTAGTAGCCTTTATTGTCACTTAGTCACAAGTACCAGTGAAATTTGCCATCAACCTGTCCATACAGACATACCTGTCCATACAGACTGTCGCTGACTTCTTAATTCCTCGATAAACAGGGCAATGCCTGATCCAATCACAAGAAAACCTGTTATCATGGTTCCGAATAGGTAGATATCTTCACGGAAAGAACCGCCAGACACACGACCCGCCACCTCTCCCACGCGTCCATCGTGTAGCTAGCTGCGAACGTTCCGGCAGGGCAGTCAGGTTCCCCCGAACCCAAGCTTCTCGTCGAGAAGATGGTGTCAATTACTTATAGTTAGTAGAATGTCTAAAGTGGACTATTAAATAAATTGTTACCTGACAATATAGTTACATTGTCTCAATCGTGTGTTTGTTGTCATCTTTATTCTGATTTTGAAATCTGATTTTTATTTAGCTGGTGTGAAAGCTGGATGCCTTTGTGCATATACTGTATAAGGGACTTCATGTCATAAGTTTTTTGACTTCAATGAGTCTCACTTGTTGACTTTCTGCGCAAGGGCGCCCTGTAGTTTCGTTTATGAATGAAACCCATTACTTGTGTGTTTAGCGCTACATAATGCTCACAACACCCCTATTTGGGCAAAAATAGAACAAAAAAAAAATACTCCTCTCAAAAGAAATGTGAAATAAACATGAGAATCCATACGTTTTTCTCCAGATGTGCACAGTTGTGGACTAAAAGCCCCGAGGTACAGAGTTTAGTGCATGGACTTTGCATATCTTTTGGTAAAATTAAGAAATTACTGTCATTATAAGATATTAAAACTTTTACCTTTCTAATGTTGCATCAGGACTAAATAAAGCGACTCATTATTTTATCATGCAATATACATATATTTCTGTCATGACAATTCTTGGAGACATTGCCATGGTGATGGATATGGCAATTTGAATGTATTTGGTCTTGGTGGAATAGATCTCCTAAACTGCTGCTTCAGAGCAAGAACAGAGACTTGGCTACTGCCAATACATTCACAGACATGCGGCTGCTGCACATATAACATACATTAAATAATGTAGAGGGTTTTGAAAGCGCACTGCAGACTGCTAACCTGAAACAAAGCCAAGTATTTGAATATTGAGCCGCAGCTCATTGGCCACCTATGCCACAGAAACCAACCAGCTTTGCTATGTAGATAATGATGTGATCGCTAACTAATTGAGTTAAAGGAATAGTTCACTTAATAATGAAAATTCTGCAATTTACTCGTCCGCAAGTTGTTTCAAACTGTATGAATTTCTTCTGCTGAAAACAAAATAAGATATTTTGAAGAATGTCAGTAACCAAACAGTTGATGTACCCTATTGACTAAGTAGACATAGTATTTTTTTGCTTTATGATCACGGTAGTTAAAATATACTTGGTCACTGTGTGACAGTACGCGACCTTGCGCAGAAAGAGGTAGGAGGAGGCTGTGGTTGAGGTCAGGAACCCAGGAGAGGTGACAACTGAGGAAACCAGGATGGTGTAGAAGGTGGGAGAAGCCAGGTGCAATCTCAGAGTCCTGCCAGGATGGAAACACACGGCGACGTTGAAGGAGGGAGAAGCCATGGCGGAGATTTCTTTGACACGGCCATGGAGACGATTTATGGTGACAGTGCCGATGGTGGTAGAGACCCAGTTGCTGACAGAGAGCTGATGAAATCAGGCGACTCTGAAGGCCTCGGAGGCTGCGATGGAGCTGCAGCAACGATCCCTCGAGGTGGAACCAGTGGTCCAAGGGAGTCCAGTGGAGCTGTAAGCCCGATGGTCTCTGGTGGAGCCGAGGGAGGGAGAAGTCAAGACGGAGGTGTCGGCGGGAGAGCAAAGGTTGCGCAACAAGATCAGTGGCCTGAGGCGGAGCCAGGAGATCCACATGCCCAGGAGTATCTGGCTCACGGAAGGCCCAAGGTAGATCCATGCCACTGAGAGGGGGCTGAGGAGGAACAGAAGGGCTGACGGGACAGAAATCAACAAAATAATAGTATTAAAAGACATTACACAAGACACTAAATCATTCACAAAATGGTCAGGGATTCATGCTCATTTATAGATCAGTTCGTCGGTAAATGAATGCAGAAAAGTCTTATTTTGTTTTAATGTCTGTAGGTTCTAATGGCCCTGACCACATTCTTAACAGCAATATAACTTATCTGATCATAGTCATGGTAACTAAGACCTTCTTGCCCTTGTTGGGGGGATGGGACCACAGATCCCTGAGTGAGTTTTAAAAATTATTTGTTAGCTATAACAAATACTTGTGTCTGATTTGTCTCAGTCGTTACAGCTGAAACTGAAGAGTGAATGTACTGTCGGTAAACTGCAGCATTTTGTTAACTGGTTATTAAACTCAACCAAACACGTCTTATTTGAGATTAATCAGATATAGACAACATAAAAGTAATCTTGCAATTTACATCTGCACAAAAGGACGCGAATTGTGCACATGAACTTGACTGCGCTAGTCTGATGTGTAACACATGAAAGCACTCTTCCTTTAAAAGCACGCTGAAAATCTCCTTTTGTGTACCACAGAAGAAAGGACCCAGGATTCACGTCTGCTTCTAAAAACATGAAGTTGTATATTTAATGTACCAGAACTTGACTGATTTTCCCACTACACAGTTACTGATATGGCTCATGCATTTATAATTTTACATCAAAGACCACTCTAAAATAATAATAAAAATAATTGAATGTCTTCATACAATATGTCAGGCCGCTTCTTTATTTCAAATATTAACCAAAACGTTTTTAATACCGTCTTGTACGTGGTCCCCACCGGCCTTGTTCCATTCCCATGACTCTTGGCCCCACCGTGATTCCCACACTTATAAGGTTAGGACCCTTTCATCAAAGGCTGGAGATTAATCTGCTGTTGCCTTCTCTGAACAGACCAGAGACCTGGAACTATATTGCTATAACTATATTGTATATTGCTGCTTCCAACCTAACAGACCAGAGATTCAGAACATGGTGTATGGAGTTCAACATGGAGTACCGCAAGGCTCTGTACTAGGACTTTTGCTTTTTACCCTGTGCATGCTACCCTTTAAAGATATCATTAGGAAACATGGCATTAGTTTTTACTGCTACTCTGAAGATACTCAGCTCTATACGTCTCTATTGTCTTGTGTTCTGTTTTATTATTATTTGTTATTATCTGTAGACTTCTTTTAACTGTACAGCCCTTTGGTCTACATTGTAGTGGAAAGGGCTCCATAAATAAACTAGACTTGAGAAAATCTATTTCTTTGCGGCCTGACGAAACACACCAAAGTCGTCTGCACAGACTGATACAAAATCTGAACTGTGATGCAGCCTGAAATCATAATCACACCATTTTTGTTTGTTTAGCCAGAGGAGAACACCTAAGGTTTTTTCTTTTCCATTTCTGTCACCCAATGGAGTTTGTGTTCCTTGCCACTCTCTTATTTAGGGATATTTTATATTCAGCAATATTATTGATTTGACTGTACTGACACTATTTGATGAGAACAGAATTGATCTGGATGATGGCATCACTGTTTTCTGTAGAGCTGCTTTATAGCCAAATTGAACTCGATTCATAATTTATGAAATTTTCACAGTTATTGAATGGAGCTGAACTGACTTCAGCTGGATAATTACAGTTTTATTTATATAGCTGCTTTACAGAATTGAATTCTGTTTGCATCATTGAATAATTCTCTGTATTTCACAGTAAAGCTGATTTGAAGCAATATGTATTGTGTAAAGCGCTATTCAAATATACTTGACTTGACTTAAGTTGCCTATGTGTTAATGTCTTAACAGTACAGGAACTCTGTCAGGATAGAAATGCAGTATATTGTATCGTGTCTGTTATTCTTTTACTGGATGGACTGGAGACTCAGAACGGGGAGAGTCTCTTGAAAGGATAAATTATCCCTTTATGATGAGGAGGATTGCAATTTGGTGCTTTTCACTTCCAAAGCTGTGATTGGCTATTGACAACAGAGGTGGCACACACAGTATGGTCCACCCTTCTTTCTCCTTGTAGAACTCATTTTCATAAAGCACATGGTTAGAACAGTGACTTTTTTACCATTGCCATTTTACCGTCCTTCGGATGAGACGTAAAACCCAGGTCCTGACTCTCTGTGGTCATTAAAAATCCCATGGCATTTCTCGTAAAGAGTAGGGGTGTAACTGGTGTCCTGGCACACATTCCACCCATTGTCCCTTGCCAATCATGGCCTCCTAATAATCCCCATCCATTGAATTGGCTCTATCACTCTCTCCTCTCCACCTATAGCTGGTGTGTGGTGAGCGCACTGGCGCCGTTGTACTGAGTGGATGCTACACACTGGTGGTGTTGAGGAGAGACCCCCTGATATGATTGTAAAGCGCTTTGGGTGTACAGTAGTACATATGAAAGCGCTATATAAATGCCTCATTCATTCATACATGTTTTTGGTTTTGATGCTTTAAATGTGTTAATGTCTTGATGTCTGTTCTTTGTGCCATTAAAGTAGGGTTTAATAGGATTTGTCTTTTTTAGATCTGATGGCACTGAAAGTGGAGAATCAAGAACTAAATGAAATGGAAGAGAAAGATCAGTATGGGGCACATCATGATTTCATAACTGGAGAAAAATGGAGCACTGGAGCAAAGCCATATAAATGTAATCAGTGTGGAAAGAGTTTCACTCAAAAAGGAAACCTTAACAAGCACATAAGAATTCACTCTGGAGAAAAGCCGTACACCTGCCAACAGTGTGGAAAGTGTTTCACTGATAAAGGAATCCTTAAAATACACATGAGAATTCACACTGGAGAGAAGCCTTACAGCTGCCAACAGTGTGGAAAGAGGTTCACTCAAGAAGTAGTCCTTAACAGGCATCTCAGAATTCACACTGGAGAGAAGCCTTTCACCTGCAAATTGTGTGGAAAGAGCTTCACTGAAAAAGGACACCTTAAAGTCCACATAAGGGTTCACACTGGAGAGAAACCTTTCACCTGCCAACAGTGTGGAAAGAGTTTTATCAAAAAAGCAAACCTTGAGGATCACATGAGGAGAATGCACAATGGAGAGACGCCTTTAACCTGCAAATTGTGTGGAAAGAGTTTCATTCAAAAAGGACATCTTACAGGCCACATGAGAATTCACTCTGAAGAGAAGACTTTCACCTGCCAACAGTGTGGAAAGTGTTTCACTCAAAAAGGAAGACTTGAGAATCACATGAGGATTCACACTGGAGAGAAGGCCTTCACTTGCCAACAGTGTGGAAAGAGTTTCATTCAAAAAGGACATCTTAAAGGCCACATGAGAATTCACACTGGAGAGAAGCCTTTTACCTGCACATTGTGTGGAAAGAGCCACACTGATAAAGGAAACCTTAAAAAACACATGAGAATTCACACTGGAGAGAAGGCATTCATTTGCCAACAGTGTGGAAAGAGTTTTGCTCAAAAAGGAAACCTTAATAGGCACATGTCAATTCACAATGAAGAGAAGCTTACACCTGCCAAAAGTGTGGAAAGAGTTTCACAACAGAAATAAACCTTGTATATCACATGAATATATCCGATTCACACCGGAGGAAAGCCGTTCACATGTGATCAGTGTGGAAAGAGTTTCAAACATAAAGAAACCCTTAATTGCCACTTTAGAATTCACTCATGTGTGGGAAAAGTTTCAGTCAAAAAAGACACTATAAAGTACCCATGAGATGTCACGCTGGAGAGAAGCCTTTGTAATTTATTTAGCCTTATTACACGGCTCTTTGGAATACTTGATTCTGATTGGTCAATCGCACCATCCAGCGGTAAGTAATTCCCAGATAACAACCTCTGAAAACAGAAACACAGGCTCATCTGGGCCACTGAAGTCAGCAGCGATATATGCCTGCTAGGAATGTTTTTTCTTTGTGGAAGTTTTGCATTTGGTGACCTTATAAAATTTTTAACTCAGTCGAATCAATATTTTGTGTACAGTTATTTAATTATACCATCCAGTATCATGGATACTGCATATCAATAGCAGCATATCGTAGCATATCTGCCCCCTTTTGAGTGTCCGATGGTGTTAGGCAGGGAGGAATCTTGTCCCCAGTCTTATTTCATTTATATATGGATGAACTGTCAAGGAGACTTAATGGTTGCAACACTGGCTGTATGATTGGTGGCATGCTGGTGAATCATCTTATGTATGTAGATGACCTTGTTATCTTTAGTCCGAGTAGTGCTGCGCAGCAGGAGCTTTCTTAATATATGCTCTGACTATGGGGTGGAATTTGATATAAAATACAGTTCCAGCAAAAGTGCTGTCTTAATATGCAGAACGAAACAGGATAAATGGCTTAATTTTCCTGTGTTCATGCTAGCCAATAATTGTCTTGAGGTCTGCAAAAATATTAAATACCCTGGTCATTGTATTACAGATGATATGAATGATAATGATGACATATACAGACAGTGTTATAAGTTATATGCACAGGCAAACATCGTAGCACGTAAGTTTAGTTACTGCTCTACTCAAGTTAAAGTGGCTCTGTTCAAAGCTTACTGTACACCACTCTATAATGCCCACCTGTGGTCTTCTTGCAAAAAATCCAGCATGCAGAAGTTAAAAGTTTCCTACAATGATGCAATGAGAATTTTACTCAAGGTTCCCAGAGGAGTGAGTGCTAGTCAGATGTTTGTATCTGTAGGAGTAATCACACTGAAAGCACTTTTAAGAAATTTGATGTTTAAGTTTAATCAACGTCTGGATGAGTCTACCAACAGTATCATGGTGGCACTCTCAAATCCCTTAGTGAGCTGCTCCAGGTACACATCCAGACTGAGAGTGCATTGGCTGAAATGTCTGTATGTATTTTTTTTTTATCCTGTCTTGCATGGCTTTTTGGACATGAGGCAAATTAACTGAATTGAATTGATATATGTAAATAAAAGTGACTTGACTGAGCCTGTCTGTTCTATTTTGTATGAGCTGGTCCCACCAGCCTCCCTCTCCCACCTCCTCTCCATACTAGTCCCTTTGTTCCTCTTCAGTCCCTTCTCCAGCCCTCAGCCACACCTGCAACCCAGTCCTTGCGGTTTCCCATCAACCCCTGTGTTCCTCATCAGCCTCCTCTCAGTGGCGCGGCTACACCTGGGGCCCGCTGTGAGCCAGCTTCTCCCGGGCGTGGAGATCCTGTGGCTCAGATCCCATCGAGACTCCTCGACCCATCGCCCTGAGTCCTCTGCCAGCGCTTCTTCCTCCCTCAACTCCAACAGCAGCCTTCGAGCTTTCAGCTCCACTTGACTCCCTCTGCCCATCGGCTTTGCCTGGGTCAGACATCGCCACTGACTTGAGGGCCATTTGCTGCTCTCCTGCCCTCCACCCCTACGTAGGGGTTTGGCACCGCCTCTCCTCAAGCTACGCCTCATTTACATTTATTCAATTAGCAGACGTTTTTATCCAAAGCGACTTACAAATTAGAACAATAGAAGCAGTTAAACTAACAATAAGACAACAATATAAGTGCTATGACCCTTCCAAGTTTAGTCTAACACAGTAAATGTACTTTTATTTTAAAATGGATAAAGGACAGAATAGAAGAGAAACGGTTAGTATTAAAGGATCAAGTGTTGCCTCAGCCCTCAATCCCCCACGCTCCCGCCTTCACCTCTTATGTTATGGCGCTACGTTGCACCTTCCAGGAAGGGAAATAATGTCACAATATCACCCTGTTTGGACATTGTTTTTTGTTTTGCACCATTTTTTCTTTGTCAAGTCCTTTGTCATAGTTACTAATTTGATTCATCATCACTGTCATTTGTGTATTAGGCTACGTCTACATTAATCCAGATTCATTTGAAAACGGCGTTTACGTTTAAAAACGCTCTCCGTCCACACGTTTTCCGACATTTCAGTGTGGATGAGAAACTTATGACAGGATAATTTTATTTAGCAAAATATGTTGTGGATATTATTATATACTGTTTGAACCCTTTATCTTCTTCTTTGTGCGCGTTTATGGAGCATAACCGTGACACCACTTTACATTAAAGTTGTATATATATATGGTTCATAATAAATGGTTCACAGGTGTGCAATTTACATTACAGTTCACTTTCACAGGTTATTAATGTTTGTTACTCATAAATGTAAAATTCACAGATGTCCACTTTACATTAAGGTTCACTGGTAACTAATATTAAATTGAACTGTTTAAGATTTCTAATATTACTATTTCATCAAGTTATGGTTGTGCTCTCGTGTATTGATTAAAGTAAATAAAGTTTTAAAATTTTAATAGAAGAACAGTTTTTTGAGAGCTTGAGAAACTTCTGGTTAGAAAATACTAAGAAATGTGGCAGTCATGTGATATTAATGAGAAAATACAAATACAACACCCTTCAGTCTCAGTATTTTTGCTGAATTACGAAATAAAACAGGAATCTGGTTTTGAGTAAAGTAAGTGTGAATAAATACATTTATTAAGCATTTATAACATGTTAAAATGTCTCACAATTTGACAGGTGTTGTGTTAAAGTCACCCTTTTTAGGGATTAAAAAAGTCCTTTATAAACCCTTTAAAAAGGCAACCTTAATATCAAGTGTTTCTGAGTTGTTATTATTTAATATATACTTAATATGTTTTGCTGTTGTTGAATAATCTTATGGTTTGGGGATTTTCCCAATTACAGAAAAAGGAATGTCTTTATTACACTGTGTCCATTGTCAAAAGGATAATTATTTGAATCAGTTCACACTTGCTGAATTTGTGCTGGTCCAGTACAAGTGAGCATTGAGGAAGATGAAACTAAGATTATTTAATAATCTCTCCGTATTTTTCATCATCATTGCACATTCTTCAAACTGAGCCTTTTCACATCCTGCACTAATGTACAGTTATTGTGTCTATTTTTATTGTTCCTAAATTTGTTTATATTTATGCTAGTGCTGTCAGCGTTACTGCGTTTATTTCAAAATCCTTAACACGTTAAATAATGAACACAGTTATGCATCGTTCCCTGCCTACTGTTTGGACTGCTATCACCCCCTGTCCCTCAGTCTTTTTGGGGCCATGGACTGCTTATAAGGAAGACATTTTTCCAAGGACCCCTCATAATTAGCCTATAACAGCGATTAAACCCAAAGTTAGTGTGTGGGTGGGAGTAATGATGAACATATTTTAACTGTTTTATTGCGTATCCCCATTTTTATGCACTTTTTAAAAACATTGTTTTTTCGAGTCAAGGCCCTAAAAATGTTTAATTTGATTGACATGCCTTTATTGTTTTTGATAAAGCTCTTAAAAAAAATGCATCAAACAAAAAAGTTCTCTACCCCTTAAATGGTTTCTGCACACAAACATTAGTTTAACCATTTACAGAATCTCACATATTAGTAGTTCAAACTTGTAGTTATCATTGATCAACATTAATTTAAATATGTATTTCACCAAGAATTCAACTGAACGCCACTGATACATGTTTTATTATGTGTGTGAGAATTCTATGCACATTTCTGATTTTAGTGTGTGAACGGGACTTTTATTTGGAGTGGAGGTATGACGTCATAAGGCTGCCGCTCTCCTGCATCTGTTGTGAATCGACTAAAGAAAGGTTTGAGTTTTAAGCATTTAAAGTGTTTAAATCTATGCAAACTGGTTAGACAATTTAATCGATTTTACAAGCTATGTTAAATTAATTAATTAATATTGAATGTAATACTATATTGCGTGATCTAACATTAATGGACGTTATTTTGTGAGTAAAGCAATCCATACATGAGTAACAGAACAGGTGCGTCTCATTTCACTCCCTATATCGTGAACCCGCTACTGGCGAGTAGTAACTGAGAAAACTGAGCAATCAACAGAACCAATCGCTGCACAGAATGATTCACTGTTGAATCACCTCAAACACTGACGACTCCTGCTGGTCAAACAACACAATCATGTGTGATGACAACTTTGACTAAATGTAATCTACAAATTAAATGTTGCATAACATTTCAAAATATGAACCTACTGTGTAATGTGTGATCTTGTAATAATTTGTTATACTGTTCTGATTGTTTTTGTCTAATAGGTGATTAAAGTCCATTATCTCTCTCTCAGACTCTCTTACCAGTGAACTGAACTACTGAACTAGATCTGATTGAAACACTCAGAGATTTAGTTTTGAGTGTTTTTCTTTCTGTTAATTATTCTCATCTTAAATAGGACGAAGTGTTCATAAACAGAGGAAAAACTTCTGGTGAAGCGGCTGAGATCCACGTGACACACCATTATAAAGATGGTGTTTATTAAAGAGGAGAGTGAAGACTTTAAGATTGAAGAAACATTCAGTGTGAAACATGAAGATACTGAGGAACAAACAGGTCAGTTTCATTCTCAAAGCTGAACTCAATCATTTGATCCTTATTTAAATGTCCAGCTCTACAGAAATGAGTGATATATTTTTGAAAAGTGTTTTAATTAAATTTGACACGGAGGGTCGCCTGGTGTGGACAGACATGTTGAGATCGCGTGATTTTTTTCCCCAAACCACTTCAGCGGAAATCCCGCCCTGCAGCCGATTCTAAAGTTTTCATTGGTCATGTTAATCACTGTACTGATTGCCTACACCAAACACTGATCCCTAAACCTACCCGTCAATGTAACCTAAACCAATGAAATCGGCTGCAGGGCGGGATTTCCGCTGAAGTGGTTTGGGGAAAAAAATCACGCGTTGAGATCACATGACCAGACACTAATGCTACCTCATCCTGAGGAGATGTTGGACATTTATTATTGCGACGTCACGCATAAAATTAGGCAAAATACAGAAGTTGCCTTAAAACAATTATTTTGAGTAACATTAAACCCAATATCTACTTATTTGTATGTAAATATATATTTATTGGGAATATACATACAAGTGTGAAATATGTAAATGCACTCGGAGTTTTAGCACATTCCCTTTCCTCATCGTAAAAATTAACAAGAACATAAAAGAAAAAAAAGAAGATATTAAGTAAATGAAATGCACAATTATAGACACGACAGGGCTGTAGCAACGTTGTTGCGCAACATTCAGCAACTAAGAGATGACATTCTGACAATTTTTTTATTTTTATGCAAGATATACATCCCCCATTTAGCATTTTATGTTTTGAGGTTAATTTGTGCGAGCGAAGCTACATTACTCAAATTAGAAAATTAAGTTGTAGGTTGTGTTTGAATAACTATGTTATGATAATGGGTAATGGTACCTTTAAGCAAGTTTTTAGTTTATGTTATGCTGTCACTTTAAGAGAGTCTTTGTGTATTGCGGGAAGTGAGAAGTGACTGTATGCTGTTGCGTGTGCTTATGCCAACGAGAATGACAGAGTAAAGTTATACAGTTTTGTTAAGCACGTCTAGCCTCCATTTATTACATATTTGGCGACGATTAATGATGACGTGATTCAGCGCAGGCTGCTGGGGGAAGCAACACTCTCGTTTAAAAAAGCAATGGAAATCTTTTGGTATGGTATGGAGTTGGCAGCACTACATGCAAAGGATATTCAGAAAGCAAGTGGCAGTGCTCAGAGTGATGTGTTTCATGTGTCTAAGGCTGTTAAAGTGAAATCAGTGGAATGTCACAGATGTGGGGGAGCTCACTTTGCAAATGTTTGTAAATTCAAAGACACTGTGTGCCATAATTGTGGCAAGAAGGGACATTTGGCCAAGAAATGCAGAGGCAACAAATGTACAGGGAAAAACTCAAAGGGTGGATGGAAACCTCACTTAAAGACACATCACATCGTGGAGACTGAACAAGAGGACACATGTTCTTATTCAATGTTTAACTTGAGTGAAACTCGTTCAGACCCTCTTTATGCAACAATTCAAATTAATGGAGTAAACCTTAAGATGGAGATTGACACGGGAGCTTCTGCATCAATCATCAGTGAGGAGACTTATGGGAAGTTATGGACTGATGAGCAGATACCAGCATTGTGTGAGTCTTCCATTAAATTGAGGACGTATACAGGAGAGATCATTCCAGTAATGGGCGCGATGGAAGTGATAATTGCCTATGGCAGCCAGGTGGCTGAAGCTCGCTTGCTAGTTGTCAAGGGAACAGGCCCGAGCCTGCTGGGGCGGGATTGGCTCAGTAAAATTCAGTTAAACTGGGGAGAGATAAGACTCATAAAAGGGCTTTGTGCTGGGGATGTGGTTGCGAGGTACCCAGATGTTTTTAAGGATGAAGGAGCACCACAGTGAAACTTTGCGTGGAGCCCAATTCTACACCTCACTTCTTTAAACCCCGGTCTGTCCCATTTGCAATGAAGCATAAAGTGGAAAAGGAGCTTGAGAGGCTTCAGCAGCTGGGTATCATTGAGCTAATTAAATTTTCAAACTGGGCAGCCCCAATCGTTCCCGTGCTAAAAGAGGATGGTACAGTCCGCATTTGTGGAGACTATAAGCTGACAATCAATCAAGCAGCGAAGGTGGAGACATACCCTATTCCAAGAGTGGAAGATTTGTTCTCAATGTTGCCGGGAGGCAAAACCTTCACTAAGCTTGATATGAGTCATGCCTATCAACAGTTGTTGCTGGATGAGGAGTCAAAGCAGGGCTGTTTAAATATAACAGGCTGGTGTTTGGGATGGCGTCTAGCCCGGCCATTTTTCAAAGAAAAATGGAAAACCTGTTGCAGGGAATTCCAAACGTAGCAGTATACCTCGATGACATTCTGGTCACAGGGAAGACAGAAGAGGAGCATCTCAGTAACCTCGACCAGGTGCTCAAGAGGATGTCGGAGGCAGGGCTGCGGCCAAAACAATGTAAATGTACATTCCAGGCAGAGAGTGTAACCTACCTGGGACATCAAATATCAGCCTATGGCCTCTTTCCAGTGGTAGAAAAAGTCAGGGCCATCAAGGAGGCCCGCAAGCCGGGAAATGTGTCAGAGCTTAAGTCATTCCTGGGGATGGTAACTTATCACGGGAAGTTCTTGCCGGAGCTATCAACTGTGCTGGCCCCGTTGTACAGGCTGTTACATCATGATTGCCAGTGGAAGTGGGGGAGGGGAGCAGGAGGCTGCTTTAACCAAAGTCAAAAATCTGCTGCAGTCAGCCAGTGTGTTAGTCCATTTTGACCCTGAGAAGGAGCTTACAGTGTCGTGCGATGCCTCTCCATATGGCATTGGGGCCGTTCTGTCACACATAATGGAGGAGGGCTCAGAGAAACCCATGGCATTTGCGTCAAGGACGCTTACAAAAGCAGAGAAGGGTTATTCTCAACCAGACAAAGAGGGCTTGGCCGTGGTATTTGCTGTGAAGCGTTTTCACCAATATCTCTATGGCCGTTCCTTCACAGTTTTCACAGACCATAAGCCGTTGATGAGCCTGTTCAGTGAGCATAAGAGTGTCCCTTCCATGGCGTCGGCTCGTATCCAGAGGTGGGCGCTGATATTGTCTGCTTATCAATATCGTATAGTGTACAGAGCGGGGAAGGAGAATGCCAATGCTGATGCATTGAGCCGATTGCCACTTCCAGACACCCCTGCGTCCACTCCTCTGCCTCCTGAAATTATTTTCCTGCTGGAAAAGTTGAGTGACTCAACAGTGAGTGCGAAGCAGATCAAAGCTTGGACAGAAAGGGACAAGGTCTTGTCAAAAGTCAAAAGATTCGTGCTACAGTGTTGGCCATCCATTGATGGGGACGTGGAGTTGAAGCCTTTTGAGAAAAGGAAAAATGAGCTCTCAGTTCAGGATGGTTGAATCTTATGGGGTTCAAGAGTGGTGGTGCCTCTGCCAGGGCGAGCTAGAGTCTTACAGGAGGTCCACATAGCCCATCCTGGGATTTCATACATGAAGAGTTTAGCAAGGGCCTATGTCTGGTGGCCAAATATGGATCAAGATATCGAAAACAAGGTCCAACGCTGCAGGGAGTGCCAGGAAAACCAGAAACTTCCCCCACCCGTTTCTCTTCAGCCATGGGAGTGGCCTAACAGGCCTTGGTCCAGGTTGCACTTGGATTTTGCGGGTCCTTTCATGGACCGTATGTTTTTGGTCCTGGTGGATGCTCGCACCAAATGGCTGGAAGCACACATTTTGAAAAACATTACAGCTGCCGTGACAATTGACACACTGCGCCAAGTGTTTTCAATACACGGACTGCCGGATGTAGTTGTAACTGATAATGGACCGACCTTTACAGGAGAGCTGTTTCAAGAATTGAGGAATGGAATTAGACACATTCGTACAGCACCTTTCCATCCAGCATCAAACGGGCTGGCCGAGAGCGGTGCAGACGTTGAAAACCGGTTTAAAGAAGATGTCAGGGGCAAATGTTGAAACTAACCTCTCGTTTTCTGTTCCAATATCGGATTACTCCGCAGACTACTACAGGCCTGGCGCCCGCAGAGCTTGGCATGACAAGCATGCAAGTGAACGGAGCTTCGGGGAAGGTGAGACAGTCTTTGTCAGGAATTTCGCCAGAGGTCAGCGCTGGTTGCCGGGAGCCGTTGTGAAAAAAAGTGGTCCCCGCTCATGTGTAGTGAGGCTGTCAGATGGACGTGATGTCCGTCGTCATCAGGATCATGTGAGGAGCCGTCATAGGGAGGAGCAGCAGGAGTGTGTTGATCAAGTGGGAAGGGCTGAAAAACGGGAGAACTCTGAGGTAACAGCTGTCTCTGTGTCACAGGGGGCACCTGTGCCTCCAGGAAGTGTACCAATAATCCCTGAGGAAACTTCAGAGACTTCAAGGAGATCAGGACGCCAAAAGAAACCACCTAATAATAGGCTTGATCTTTAGGTCATAGTAGGGTTAATTGTTAAATAGCCTGCATGGGGATACTGAAAAAAAAAGAGACGTTCTGATTGGGCTGTTAAGAGTTGGTAACATTGATTCTTATGGGGGAGAGATGTTATGATAATGGGTATGCTACCTTTAAGGAAGGTTCTAGTTTATGTTATGCTGTCACTTTAAGAGAGTCTTTGTGTATTGCGGGAAGTGAGAAGTGACTGTATGCTGTTGCGTGTGGTTATGCCAACGAGAATGACAGAGTAAAGTTATACAGTTCTGTTAAGCACGTCTGGCCTCCATTCATTACAAACTACGTATCTTATTTAGCTGAGGTAAATAAAACAAAATACTCACGTATCCTTGCTCGATGAAGAATAAGACAACACAATGAGCCCAGCGGGCGGTTGAAATGTAAAAGGCTGATTCTTCAGGGCGGTGACGAGTACATGTCATCCAGTGGTTGTCCAGACACTTTCGGCACAACCTTAAGCAATGGCCCTGAACGCTGGTTCAATGTCAACATTGTGTCAACGCTGTAACAACCTTCACCACACAACGTAGTTATAGCAATCTTTTGGCCATGTTGTTAAAACGCTGTTTGAAGGTTGGGTACTGTTACGGCCCTTAATCTAATTCAGCTCGTTTAAATCACACAAAAGACAAGGACCGAACATATCAAAAATCACAGGCGATTGGGTAGCGTTTCTGATGTTAATCACACCATAAGCTTTAATGACAGAGACAAAGCACCTCATGAGATGAACAAGCAATAAATCATAAGTTAACCAAATAACACAGATAGGGCAGCTACAGGAAAAACAGGAACCCTTAACTAACCCTATATTTCCAGGAGAGATCTAACCTAACTCCCGAAAAGAACTAGAACAGGTGAATATTCCAGGCAGCTGCTTACCTTCACTTAACTAAATAAATAACAAAAAGTGTACTAAGAAAATAACACCACTACCTGGTTTAGACGAATAAACTAAAGTCAAAGAAACAATTGTTAGGATCGCTCCAGCATGGCGAGGCAAAGCAAAGTGTGACCCCCAGCTGGCAATCAGGCGAGAGGGGCGGAGAGAGAGCGAGAGAGAGCAAGAGCAACGCCGTCACAGCTTAAATAGCAGGAACTCCCATGACGTCACTTCACTTCCGCTGTGCAGGGAAAATCCCTTCTCAAATCTCCACCTACGAACTCAGAAGAAATAACACACACACTAATGGTTCAATATACCCACACGTAACACCCCCACCCTTAAATGATTAATTGTAGGGATGAAATGATCTTACCTCAGAGTAAACTACAATTAATTCAAATACGAGATAAAGCGTCAGCAATCATGTTATCCTTACCCCGAATTTGACGAAGGTCCAGCTCAAAAGTCTGTAAAAACAAACTCCAACGCATCAATCATTGATTATTGTTTTTCATTCGATTAATAAAAATCAAGGGATTGTGATCCGTGTAAACAATCAGTGGGTGCGAAACAGAACGGATATAAACATTGAAATGTTGAATGGCAAGGACGAGGGCGAGCGCCTCCTTTTCAATAGTGGAGTAACCTGGCTGATGTTTGTTAAATTTGCGTGAAAAGTAACAAACAGGATGCTCGACACCAGCCTGATTTAGTTGAAGGAGAACAGCTCCTGCACCGGTGTCACTTGCAGCAACAGCAAGAAAGAACGGAGTAGAAAAGTCAGGAGCTGACAAAACAGGAGAAGTAACTAAAAGTGCTTTAATTTTCTCAAAGCTCGACTGACAGGTCTCAGTCCATTTAAATGGAACTTTTGGACTAAGTAGGTTGGTTAAGGGAGAAGCGACAACAGAAAGATTTTGCAAAAACTTCTGTAGTACCCTACCATACCCAAAAATCGACGGAGCTCACGGCGCGTGTTGGGCATGGAAAAATTAGGATAGCCTCTACCTTAGACTCAACAGGTCGAACCTGACCGCTACCAACGATCTTCCCCAAATAGGTGACCGTAGCTCGACCAAATTCGCACTTCGCTAAATTAACCGTAAGGTTAGCTCGAGACAAACGACTGAACAGCACATCGAGTTGTTCCACATGTTCTGACCAAGACGCGCTGTAAATGACCAAGTCATCCAAATACGCTTCAACATTATGCATGTCTTTGATGACACTCTGAAAGGTTGCCGGGGCATTTCGTGAACCGAAAGCCATTACTTTGTAATGTAGGAAATGATCTGGTGTTACGAACGGACTGATCTCTTTCGCGCGATCTGACAAAGGCACCTGCCAGTAACCTTTAAGCAGATCGATTTCAGTGACGAACGCAGCATTTCCAACATGATCCACGCAATCTTCCATACGAGTCAATTGATAACTATCGGGTTTCGTTACAGCATTAACGCGTCTAAAGTCAGTACAAAAATGAAATGTACCGTCAGTCTTTTTAACCAGCAAACAGGGTGAGCTCCAAGGACTAAAACTTGGCTCTGCAATGTCATTTTCGAGCATGAAGGGCACCTCGTTTTGCAACTGAGTTCTCTTTACAGGACTCACCCGCAGGGTTGGGGAGTAACGGAATACATGTAATGGCGTTATGTAATCAGGATACAAAAATCTAGTAACTGTAATTCGTTACAGTTACGTAAAAAAACGTAGTAATCAGATTATAGTTACTTTTTGAAAAAAGGGGGATTACCTTTCAGGATTACAATGGTTTCATTTGAAACTAAATAAATCTGTATTTTGGCATAATAACACTATATTAAGCGTTGCTTTATTAATGACTCACGACAAGAGTCACGTGTGCCACCCGCTGGTGCATACGCACAATAACAGCTCTCTACAACAATCTCCTCAGACACAGATTGAATCACTGCTGCTAGAAACAATGATGCCCACGGGCAAAAATGATTTCATTTCTTGGAAATTCTACTGCTATTTTGTTTTTTAAGAAGAAAATGCCAACAACATGGTTGTAAAGTGCAAACCTTCCAGCAACGAAAACACATTCCTTGTACATGTCAAGTTAAAAATAAAACAAAATAATCTGTAATACCATACTGTAGCCACTAGATGTCTGTATAGTCCTTTACATAATTTATTCAGGGCTGTGAAATTCTTAATAAATAAAAGTTGTTGTTTTTTAAAATAATATCTGTCCTTGAAGTAATCCAAAAGTAATCAGTTATATTACTTTCATATTGTGGTACTTAGATTACGTTACTGAATACTTTTTATATGAAGTAATTTGTAACTGTAACGGAATACATTTTTAAAGTAACACTCCCAAGCTTGCTCACCTGATATGCGTGCTGTTTAATAGGCAATGAATCGGCAACGTCGATATCATGCTCTATTAACGAAGTACAAGAGGGAATATCAGAGAACAAATTCCAATACGTCCGAATAATACTAGTCACGTCCGTTCGTTCGGTAACGGTTAAATGTGAAAGATGTGAGTCCAGGGTTCGAATCATCGCAGAATTTTTCAATCCGGTCACCGGAAAGTCTGTGGGTGAAACAATTAACACAGCCGACTTCCCTACCAGACAAATGTGGCGGTCTCTCAAAGTACGGCTTAAGCATGTTAATGTGACAAAGACATGTTGTTTTTCCTTCTGTCTTTCGTCGAAATAAAGTAGTAAAGCTCACTCACCTTTTCTTTCACTTGGTAGGGACCATAATAACGAGCCTGCAATGCAGACCCAGGCACTGGCATCAGCACTAACACCTTGTCACCAGGAGCGAAACTACGAAGTCTAGCGCGACGATCAAAACCCTTTTCATTCGTTGCTGTGAAATCCCCAAAGTCTCTTTGGCCAACTCACATGCACGGCGCAACTTAAAACGGAATCCTGAAACATAGTCAAGAATGTTGTTAGGAGTCGTATCACTAGTCCAATGATCTTTAATCAACTTTAGTGGACCACGGTCAGTATGCCCGAACACTAACTCGGCTGGACTAAAGCCCAACGACTCCTGCACTACCTCCCGCACTGCGAACATGACCATAGGCACCCCGTCGTCCAAATCCTTTTGAAACTCGAGACAAAACGCACGCAGCATCGACTTTAAAATCTCGTGGAACCTTTCGAAAATTTCTGGATGGTAACAACTTGACCTGCATTGTTGGATATGCAACTGATCCAGAGCTTGCTTAAACACACGTGACATAAAATTCGTACCTTGGTCCGATTGAATAGTATGCGGAAGGCCAAACAGTGAGAAAAAATTTACAAGCCATTTTACAATCACTGGTGCAGTAATTTTACGCAGAGGAATTGCCTCTGGAAAACGCGTTGACGTGCACATTATGGTAAGCGAGTATTGATTTCCTGACTTCATACGAGGCAAAGGACCGACGCAATCAATCATCACCCCGCTTGAATGGTTCACCAAAAGCTGGAATTGGATGTAACGGAGCAGGTGGAATATTCTGGTTCGGTTTTCCCGTCATTTGGCACACATGACAACTTCGGTAATAACTCGCTACATCGGTTTTCAAATCAGGCCACAAAAAATGACGGAGGATGCGATCGTATGTTTTATTCACTTATTCATTTATTCATGCGCAAGACTCAAAATTTCAGAGTGATACGAGGAGGGAAATGAAGCTTAGCGCAAGTTCTGCCAGGAAGACTCAATCGTTCACGTCATGTATTACCTTCTTATTTATCCAATCATATCCTAATAGCTGGTATAAAAGGGCGGTACTTACTCATGTCTGAGTTCTCAGATGCTGTCGCTTCAACCACCTCCTTCCTCCCCATCCACCACCAGACGGGACTTTCCTTCATCTCCCTAACATTCTATGCTAGATCCTCCCCTCCATCCTTCCCATCACCTCCAGACGGGCTCTCCCCTCTACCCTGAAGACGCTAGGATGTCCTCTCCCCCTTCCACCCCACCACCACCAGATGGCACCCTTCCTTACTTCGCGGTATATACCCACACGTAACAGGTACGTTGTACCAACGTTCTGTGTTTGCTGGGAATATACTTGATCACTGCTTCTATTGCTCGTCTCTTCCTCATTTGTTTTGATCGGGAGATTCTGTTCTCTTTCAGAAGATGCGTAATAGTGCCCCCTACCCTATAACAGTGAAAACAACGATTGCCGGAAAATTCTGCCAATGGCGGAAAAAGTGTTGTGTAATGAATGATGGAAAATCTTGTCAATGTCAGGGAAAGAGTTCATGTCAAAAGCCGTCGATTCATGTAACATGACTGTCGTAAAAAGTGTAGCCATGCTTGATTTATAAAAGAGCTCAAAAGAGTGAAACACGAACAAGCGAAGTACAGGCTACATACTTTGGGCTTTGAATACGTGCCTAAACAGTCAATTACACAAAAATATGCAAAGTATTCTCAAGGAATTTATTTCTTTAGTGAATATAAACTATTGGGAAATAAATTAGATGCATGTCGTTTTATTAGATCTGTGCATTTGGTCTTAAAGTGACAGCAGACTAATAATTCTGCAGCTTTCTGTGTCATTGAATGTTAATCAAACAACAAAACTGAGAAACTGCTTGCTGCTCTTGACTGAACAACTATAGTTACTTTAATAAGAACAAGTATAGGCCTAAATTTAATTCATATAGTAAAGACAGTGCAGTACTGTTCAGTGATTTTGTTGACTAAAAAAATAAGCTGACCTTACATGTCAGAATAAGTTGCGCTGCGTGTTAGTTTTGGAAATCAATTGAAATTAAATTGTTCGATCTGATGGTTTACTTTAAATACAGGTCTTGACATTAACACACCAACCTGCCAAATGTGTGTGGATTTCAGCAGTGACGTGTGACGCAGTCACTCCTACTAGCATATGTGACGGGTTGAGTTTTACATATAATAAAGGCTATGCATTTTTTAAATTGCAGGTGTTTTAAAGGAACTGTATTGCACCAATTACTATTACGATGCCAACCATCTCATAGGGCCGATTATTATAGCATGTTTTTTGAGTTCAGACGCTTTAAATGTGTTAATGTCTTGATGTCTGTTGTTTTGTGGTATTTAACTTTGTTTAACTTGTATTTGTCTCTTTTAGATCTGATGGCAAGAACTAAATGAAATTGGAAGAGAAAGATCAGTATGGGAAACATCATATCAAAACATCAAAAATCTTTTAGTTGCTCACAGATTGAAAAAATTTCCTCACAAAAAAATCCCTCAAAAGACTGGAAAGAGTTTCACTGAAAAACGACAAAAAGTCCACATTAAAATTCATACTGGAGCAAAGCCATTCAAATGTAATCAGTGTGGAAAGAGTTTCGCAAGAAAAAACGGCCTTAACAGACATGTAAAAATTCACACTGAAGAGAAGCCTTACAGCTGCCAAAAGTGTGGAAAGAGCTTTACAGAAAAGAGATATCTTACAGTCCACATGAAAATTCACACTGGAGAGAAACCTCATACCTGCCAACAGTGTGGAATGAGCTTTGATGAAAAAGGACACCTTAAAACACACATAAAAATTCACACTGGAGTGAAGCCTTTTGCCTGCAAATTGTGTGGAAAGGGCTTTGCTGAAAAAGGAAACATTAAAGTCCACATGAGGATTCACACTGGAGAAAAGGCGTTCACCTGCCAACAGTGTGGAAAGAGCTTCACTCAGAAAGGACATCTTGACGGCCACATGAGAAGTCACACTGGAGAGAAGCCTTTTCCCTGCATATTGTGTGGGGAAGAGCTTCACTGATAAAGGAAACCTTAAAAAAACACACAAGCATTCACAATGGAGAGAAGGCAATCACCTGCCAACAGTGTGGAAAGAGTTTCACTCAAAAAGGACATCTTAAAGGCCACATGAGAATTCACACTGGAGGGAAGACTTTCTTCTGCCAAGAGTGTGAAATAATTTCACTCAAAAAATAAACCTTAATGTCCACATGAGAATTCACACTGGAGGGAAGCCTTCGCAAACTGTGTGGGAAGAGCTTCAAAACAGAAACAAAGCTTGGTTATCATATGAACATTCACACCGGAGAAAAGCCGTTTACATGTGATCAGTGTGGAAAGAGCTTCAAACATAAAGGAACCCTTAATTGCCACTTGAGAATTCACTCATGAAGTGTTGAAAAGTGACATCTAAAAGGACACCTGAACCCTCTGGGGTTGACCAGAGCATTCTGCTGGACTTTTTTTCCACATTATAGCAGCGAAATCGACTTAAAATACTCTGGCATTTATGGTCATACAGATAAAAGCAATACTTCATGCGAAACTGTAAAGGGTCTTTTTATGTGTTCACTAACAATCAAAACAAAACATTGTGCTTTGTAAAATAAAGAAAACAAACAGTGTGCTTTCTGCTGTCTCTGTGAACTTTTTCTGGTGCGCTTCACAAAAACTAAACAAAACTCAGCGAATACTTGTCACACAGACATGAACAATATATCTATAGAAATATTCATGTGTCTATTTTAGAATTATCTAATTCAATTGAAAACAAATATTCTCTTTTTATGTAATCTGTATTGAAAGAGAGAGATTTCCAGACGTTCTTGTGTTAGCTCATTACTGCTAATGTGAAAACCTACGGACAACGCACGCTATTCATATGTCAATGATGTGAGGTGATGCATAAAAACCGTCAACGCATATTTAATTTTATTTAGCCTTTATTTTATCAGGAGAAGACCTCACAGAGATTAAAAATCTCGTTTACAGGAGTGTGCTGGCCAAGATAGGCGTCCCACAAATGCACATATAAAAAAAAACACACACTAGAGGTGTCAAAGTGCTGACTTCGGTACAAATTTTTTTACAAATGTGACGCTTTAAGTGCTGTTGAGCGGCATCGTAAACACCTCTGATTGCCCATTGTACTCACACACTAATAAGACTGCCGACCTGACTGCTGTCCAGAAGGCCATCATTGACACCCTCAAGCAAGAGGGTAAGACACAGAAAGAAATTTCTGAACAAATAGGCTGTTCCCAGAGTGCTGTATCAAGGCACCTCAGTGGGAAGTCTGTGGGAAGGAAAAAGTGTGGCAAAAAACGCTGCACAACGAGAAGAGGTGACCGGACCCTGAGGAAGATTGTGGAGAAGGACCGATTCCAGACCTTGGGGGACCTGCGGAAGCAGTGGACTGAGTCTGGAGTAGAAACATCCAGAGCCACCGTGCACAGGCGTGTGCAGGAAATGGGCTACAGGTGCCGCATTCCCCAGGTCAAGACACTTTTGAACCAGAAACAGCAGCAGAAGGCGCCTGACCTGGGCTACAGAGAAGTACTTTTTTTCGGATGAAAGCAAATTTTGCGTGTCATTCGGAAATCAAGGTGCCAGAGTCTGGAGGAAGACTGGGGAGAAGGAAATGCCAAAATGCCTGAAGTCCAGTGTCAAGTACCCACAGTCAGTGATGGTCTGGGGTGCCATGTCAGCTGCTGGTGTTGGTCCACTGTGTTTTATCAAGGGCAGGGTCAATGCAGCTAGCTATCAGGAGATTTTGGATCACTTCATGCTTCCACCTACTGAAAAGCTTTATGGAGATGAAGATTTCATTTTTCAGCACGACCTGGCACCTGCTCACAGTGCCAAAACCACTGGTAAATGGTTTACTGACCATGGTATTACTGTGCTCAATTGGCCTGCCAACTCTCCTGACCTGAACCCCATAGAGAATCTGTGGGATATTGTGAAGAGAAAGTTGAGAGACGCAAGACCCAACACTCTGGATGAGCTTAAGGCCGCTCTCGAAGCATCCTGGGCCTCCAGAACACCTCAGCAGTGCCACAGGCTGATCGCCTCCATGCCACGCCGCATTGAAGCAGTCATTTCTGCAAAAGGATTACCGACCAAGTATTGAGTGCATAACTGAACATAATTATTTGAAGATTGACTGTTTTTGTATTAAAAACACTTATTTTATTGGTCGGATGAAATATGCTAATTTTTTTAGATAGGAATCTTGGGTTTTCATGAGCTATATGCCAAAATCATCAGTATTAAAACAATAAAAGACCTGAAACATTTCAGTTGGTGTGCAATGGAACTAAAATATATGAAAGTTTAATTTTTATCATTACATTATGGAATATAATGAACTTTATCACAATATGCAAATTTTTTTGAAAAGGACCTGTACATCAATGACGCTCTTCACCGAGCCCTTACACAGATACAGACGGTAGCTTTTGAAAGCAGGCGTCTATCAGCTGACCAGTCTGCAGTTTGCAGTCTGTAGATTTTACAACTCTACAACATGATGAAATATCAATAAAAGTACAGCCTTAGAAGCATTTGCAAATCACTAAATCTTTCTCTAGTGCACACATAAGCAATAGCATCCAGCTGCAGCCCCGCAGACTCACCTCCGGCTAAACACCACTGGCTGGACACCAGTGGATAGACAGCCTACGTCATTTCAATTTTCTCTGTCATTTCCGTTTTGCCGCTCATTTCCGTTTTCACCGCTGGATTGACATATATTTATTTTATATTTTCACCTCTGGATTGACATATGTTTATTTTATATTTTCACCTATGGATAGACAGCATATTTATTTTCTGTTTTCACCAGTGGATAGACAGCATTCTTTGCAGGCTTAATTGCACACGTCTTTTCCATATTGTCATTTAACTTTTATGACTTAAAATATATAATATAAAAGCTGTGTGCAAATTGAAATAATATCTTTATCATATCTCTTTACATAAAACAATTCTCAATAATATACTTAATATTATAACATAAATAATTCATGCAAACTGCATTCACAAGAACCACCTTGAAAATATATATTGTTCAGATCATATCACTATTTTTTGTGACTTAAATTCAGCCTAGATCAATGGACTATAACATTTTGTCAATACAACAGACTTGTACATGTTAATTGACCAGAGTTTTTTTGCCTTGCCCATTTGGATATTCAATTCTTATTTTTAAAATATACGTAGATTCACATGATCAGACAATTTACCAAACAATCCAGATCAAATTAACACTTCATGGTTTTGCAATATTTATTGGAAATTACACAATCTAATTAGTAAAATTAGTCATATCTGACCATCAGAATGAAGATGCCACAGTCAGGCCCGTAAGGTTGTGGGGGAAGTCCCCATTTCAAGAGAAAATAAAAAAATGAACAGTTCCAAATAAACTATTGCACACTGTGCACACCACACCGTGTAATGCTCAGGAAATTCATCATCATTGTCTGGAGTAGTCTGGTCCACTTCAATGCAGGTTCCTGTGCTCTTTTTGCTTCTGAAGAGTTCGGGGTACTTTTGAAAAAGGTGCCACTTAGCAATGTACTTATGTGGACACGAACGTCGGGATTGAATGCAAGGGCAATGCCAAGAGTTTGTTCTAGCATTATACACCACCATCACTCTTCTTAAATGTGAGTAATAAGAAACCTTTGATTCAAACACAGAAACATAATGCTTGAAAGTAGGCACAACAACTGTGGTCTCAACAGACAAAGGGACCGATTGAGATGTTGCCAGACTTTGAAGCTTCAGGCACTCTGCCTTTCTGTCTCCTCCAAACCATTTCTTTGCAACCATCTCTGACAAAACATCTTCTTTTAGGTGCTCACTTTCAGCGGTTGATGAACAGTAGTCGACTGACCTGACATGTGAGCACTGAAAGGAGACCACCTTTGAGCGTTGCGCCAATTCATGGTTAGACTGGCATTGAGGTGATTCACAGTATACTTGTTGCGTGTTACCCAGGATCTTTCTTTTGACATGAAATGGCACACTTGATACGTGCATGGTTTTAACCACAGCAAATATCCCATTTAGATGATCCAGGCACTGGCTTGGCAGGTGCGAGTTTGAGGTGACATCCAGAGTGTGGACACCTGAATGCTTACGTAACATGTGCTTGGACATATTTTTTTTGTTCATACACACGTTGCATTTGGGGCAAATTACTATTTGCTGTCTGCGAGTTTTTATGCTTAACAATGGTGCTGTTCCATCCTTTTCTCTGGTAAGTGGTTCTCTGACCTCTCCTTTGGTGAGTGATGTCTCAGCCTCTTTCCTGGTAAGCGCTGTCCGGGTATATCCTGGTAGTAATGTTTGGAGCTCTTTGCCAGGTGCTATACAATGGCTTTTACTTAAATGATTGATTAACCTATTCTTATGGAAAAAAAAGATTTACAAACACAATGAAAGTGAGCCTGTGCCTTGCAACCAAGGTTGCACTTGTACATGCAAAAGCCTGTGGAAACAAACACAAAAAAACATTAACTACAGATTCCAACAATATACAAATAGTGTGTCATATTGAGAAAATGTACCCACCTTTGTATTTTACAGATCTCACAAGGTGAGCCTTTAAATGAATGATTACAAGGTATCGGTCTGTGGTTGCATTTCTGTATTGGTGGTAGCTCCGTCCCTTTACGCACACTAATGTGATTTGCCTAAAAGAAGAGGGTAGTATTAATAGATTGTTTACGTAATAAGTATAGTGACACATATGAAATACCAGTAGTACCTTATAATTCATGAGTTTACAAAAATACAATTAATAACTTTCCAAAAAAAAAAAGAAATTGAACAATGTAGGTGAAAAGTTGTGTATGGTAGATGGACTGTAAAAAATAGTGTGGTAACAAAAACAAAAAAAACTTTATATAGGGCTTTCAACAGACTCATGGCCACCAAAGATGAGTACAGCCATGCGGGATGAAGCCATCATTTTGATGTGTATATATACTATATTATATATAGTATAGTGTACTATGTATAATAGGGTCGCCAAATTTACCAGTCCTGATTGAGTGACATTTATGACAGAAGATCATAATATATTTTTCAAAGTATTTTATTTTTATTTTTGAAAAGAGCGATTTAAGCCAGATTTCTGAAATATAGGGTTTACCGACCTCTAACACCATGTCCTAACTATATGCGACGCCGCGACGCGATAAAAGGTATCTTTTCCATGTTAATCAGAGTTTTCATGCGAAGTTTCTAATTTAGAAACGGTTCCTATTTCTGCGACGTCGCGGCTGACAGATCCGCCCACACAGAGATCTCATTGGATGGAAGTTCTGCGTGTCATGAATATTTAATCATCAAACATGGATGACGAGGAACTGATTGTCGAAGTTCAAAGGCGATAAATCCCACAAAGACATCAGGAAAAAGGATTCCGTCTGGAGAAGTATAGCTGAAGCATTGAATACACATGGGCTGCGTCCGAAATCGCGTACTATGTGAGTAGGTACTACATTTAAATTAGAACGTACTTCGCGACCATTAAAAAAGTACGTTCTATTTAGTATGAATACGGGTAGTATGGATGGAGTCCGGACGTACTACATGAGCCATGTTGAAATAGTCACGTGACATATCCTGTCATTACAGCGCGAAAATTTAAAGAGCCCATTCCACTGACTGCACCAACTTCGCGCTATGTTTTTAGGTTTGCTGTCCGTTTTCATCTGCGTTTTTACGTCGTTTGAGCTTACAGTCCAGAGGTGGCGTCGGTCAGCTACTCGCAGATCACACCTTCGTCGAGAGCTTCTCCGGAATTTCTCAAATAACGTAAGTGTCATCATTTATTTAGCTAATACATTTTACCTCAGAAAAAACACTCACAAAAACCTGTGAACAATGACAGATGTTGATTTTTGGCAAGGAAAAAGTAATTTATTTTCTTGTGATATTACCATCGATGAATAAACGACTGAATCAATGGAGATATTTTTTTATTTTATTTATTTTAATGGTTATAGGTTATTTACAGTGAAAAAAAACTGAACATAAATACACAAGCTTGATCAAAATTACAGATGGCACTTGGAGTCTTTTACATCTGAAGTCTTCATTATTTATATATATATATATATATATATATATATATATATATTTAATTTTTTCCACTGTAAATAACCTATTGCCATTAAATTAAAAAAAAATTCATTTCATTCATGATATATATATATATATATATATATATGTGTGTGTGTGTGTGTGTGTATGTATTTATATATATATATATATATATATATATATATATATATATATATACACACACACATATATAAATATATACAGGTCCTTCTCAAAAAATTAGCATATTGTGATAAAGTTTATTATTTTCCATAATGTAATGATAAAAATTAAACTTTCATATGTTTTAGATTCATTGCACACCAACTGAAATATTTCAGGTGTTTTATTGTTTTAATACTGATGATTTTGTCATACAGCTCATGAAAACCCAAAATTCCTGTATCAAAAAATTAGCATATCATGAAAAGGTTCTCTAAACTAGCTATTAACCTACTCATCTGAATCAACTAATTAACTCTAAACACCTGCAAAAGATTCCTGAGGCTTTTAAAAACTCCCAGCCTGTTTCATTACTCAAAATCGCAATCATGGGTAAGACTGCCGACCTGACTGCTGTCCAGAAGGCCATCATTGACACCCTCAAGCAAGAGGGTAAGACACAGAAAGACATTTCTGAACAAATAGGCTGTTCCCAGAGTGCTGTATCAAGGCACCTCAGTGGGAAGTCTGTGGGAAGGAAAAAGTGTGGCTAAAAACGCTGCACAACGAGAAGAGGTGACCGGACCCTGAGGAAGATTGTGGAGAAGGACCGATTCCAGACCTTGGGGGACCCGCGGAAGCAGTGGACTGAGTCTGGAGTAGAAACATCCAGAGCCACCGTGCACAGGCGTGTGCAGGAAATGGGCTACAGGTGCCGCATTCCCCAGGTCAAGCCACTTTTGAACCAGAAACAGCG
This sequence comes from Meda fulgida, assembly GCA_030578275.1. Taxonomy (NCBI): domain Eukaryota; kingdom Metazoa; phylum Chordata; class Actinopteri; order Cypriniformes; family Leuciscidae; genus Meda; species Meda fulgida. The sequence continues at coordinate 27,428,067 of CM060619.1, read as the reverse complement.
GCAGAAGCGCCTGACCTGGGCTACAGAGAAGCAGCACTGGACTGTTGCTCAGTGGTTGCATGTCATTTGGAAATCAAGGTGCCAGAATCTGGAGGAAGACTGGGGAGAAGGAAATGCCAAAATGCCTGAAGGCCAGTGTCAAGTACCCGCAGTCAGTGATGGTCTGGGGTGCCATGTCAGCTGCTGGTGTTGGTCCACTGTGTTTTATCAAGGGCAGGGTCAATGCAGATAGCTATCAGGAGATTTTGGAGCACTTCATGCTTCCACCTGCTGAAAAGCTTTATGGAGATTAAGATTTCATTTTTCAGCACGACCTGGCACCTGCTCACAGTGCCAAAACTACTGGTAAAAGGCTTACTGGCCATGGTATTACTGTGCTCAATTGGCCCGCCAACTCTCCTGACCTGAACCCCATAGAGAATCTGTGGGATATTGTGAAGAGAAAGTTGAGAGACGCAAGACCCAACACTCTGGATGAGCTTAAGGCCGCTCTCGAAGCATCCTGGGCCTCCAGAACACCTCAGCAGTGCCACAGGCTGATCGCCTCCATGCCACGCCATATTGAAGCAGTCATTTCTGCAAAAGGATTCCCGACCAAGTATTGAGTGCATAACTGAACATAATTATTTGAAGGTTGACCTTTTTTTTTTGTATTAAAAAACACTTCTTTTATTGGTCGTATGAAATATGCTAATTTTTTGAGATAGGAATTTGGGGGTTTTCATGACCTGGTATGCCAAAATCATCAGTATTAAAACAATAAAAGACCTGAAATATTTCAGTTGGTGAGCAATGAATCTAAAACATATGAAAGTTTAATTTGATCATTACATTATGGAAAATAATGAACTTTATCACAATATGCTAATTTTTTGAGAAGGACCTGTACATACACACACATATATACATATATATAAATATATATGCATGTATGTATGTGTGTACATGTGTATATATGTTGTTGTGGCAAAACTTCTGTTAAACATCATCACTGCGTAAGAGACACTCAGAGTCAAATTAATAAAAAAGAAAAGTATTTATTCTTGCAAGAATAGGCCCAGTTGCCAACACAGCAGTTACCCTGTGAAGTGAGTGACGCCCACCAGGAAGACATGAGACAGCCTTTATACTCTTTTCAAGGTTCCTCCTCACAGCAGTTACCCTTTCACCCACTCAGATAAGGTCCCCACTGCTGTTCAGTTTCTTCTTAAGGACACAACCTGGCCCTGAAATAAACTAGCCAAATCTTGACCATTCCTAAGGTCAGAGGTCCTGTCCCATATATTCCTGAAACGTCACGCACAAGCACGTACACACATATACTTTTACACATTGAATAGGTTCAATCCCTTATGATATCTGTTAGGAATAAATGACTATTAAAATTTCTACAACAATGTGTTTAAATGAGTATGTATATATTCAAATACATCATGCATAAGAAATGGATCATATACACATATATGCATTATATTTATAAATAAGTCAACACAGGAAACAAGTGATTTGTTGATTCAAATTGTATTCTAAAATTAAACTATATACACTTTTACAGATTGTGAGCCCTTCAACCTACTGCCACCTGAATGCTGCTGTGCCAATTCTTCGGCGGTATTTTGAAGATGGAGCTGACCTCTGCCCCAACCTCCGACTCTCACGGCAGTCCCTCCAGTCCCTGTTGCTGCAGTGAAGCTGACTGCGGCCATGGCTGGGAAAAGGACGTCGAGGTGCTGGTGTTCCTGCACTGGCTGGCCCATGCAGCATCGTACCGGGTAGTGTCACTCGCCTTTGACATCCCAAAGTCTACTGTGCACGACATTGTGCACAGGATGAGTAAGGCAGTCATCAGCATTTTGAGACAGGTTATCGCTTTCCCCAGCGCAGATGACCTGGAGGCAGTGGGAGCAGGTTTTGCCCAGCTGGCAGTGTCTCCAGCTTTCAGTATAGTAGCTGGTGCTATAGATGGGTGTCACATACGCATCAAACCACCAGCAAGTGACGTCCAGTGCTATTTTAACCGGAAGCTGTTTAATTCTGTACAGCTGCAGGCCATCACTGACCACCAGGGGAAGTTCCTCGACATTTTTGTAGGGTATCCTGGGTCGCTGCATGATGCCAGGGTGCTGAAGAACATCCCTGTGTACACTGTCCGCCTGTTTCCACCTGCAGGAAAGTGCATCCTTGGAGATGGTGGGGATCCTTGCCTGAGTGCGCCCAGCTGCCTCATGAGCCCATACAGAGAGCCTTGCTGTACAAGGCAAGGCAAGGCAAGTTTATTTATATAGCACATTTCATACACAATGGTAATTCAAAGTGCTTTACATAGAAGAAAATAAAACAAAAGAAATCAGAAAAATTAAAACAGTTTAGAATAAAAGATTAAATACAGAAATAATCAAATAAAATCAGAATAATTAAAACATTAAATAAAATACAGTACAAACAGTCGGACGAGCAGTGGCACAGTGCTCATTCAGTAAATGCATAGGTAAACAGATGTGTTTTGAGTCTGGATTTGAATGTGACTACAGTAGGAGCACATCTGATCTCTTCTGGAAGCTGGTTCCAGCTACGGCTGGCATAGTAGCTAAAAGCACACTCACCATGCTTAGAGTTAACCCTTGGTATTTCTAGCTGATGTGATCCTAGTGATCTGTTGGGTTTATATTCAGTGAGCATATCTGCAATGTATTGAGGTCCTAGGCCATTGAATGATTTATATACCAGTAATTATACTTTAAAATCAATTCTATATGTAACTGGCAGCCAGTGTAAAGACCTGAGGACTGGTGTGATGTGTTCATATGTTCTGCTCAGCGTTCTGTACGAGCTGCAACTGTCTAATGGTCTTTTTAGGAAGGCCAGTGAGGAGACCATTACAATAATCCACCCTGCTGGTGATGAAAGCATGCACAAGTTTCTCTAAGTCTTGTCTTGAAACAAAGCATCTAATTCTTGCAATATTTTCAGATGATAGTATGCTGATTTAGTTATTGCTTTGACATGACTACTGAAACTAAGGTCTGACTCTAGAGACACACCCAGATTCCTGACTTGATTTTTAGTTGTTTGACCCCTAGACTGAAGGTATGCGTTCACCTTGAGAACTTCATCTTTGTTTCCAAACGCAATCAGTTCAGTTTTGTCTTTTTTAACTGAAGAAAGTTCATATACAATCATTTTTAAATCAATAAACTCCTTTTAAACCAATATTTTGTCTCAAATTATTGATTTATTATGTTAAGTAGGCAGCCATGGGGATAATGTATTAGCGAGCCGGTTTTTAGAGCGAATACAACCCTTTCAGGTTTATTCAAGACCCCTCCGCTTCGCGTTAGAGTTCGCGGGGTTGTATTCGCTCTAATTTATTTATAAATTAATGTCAGAACCACTTCCATCCCACAATTTTTTGCCGCGCCGAAACTTACCTTTTCACTGATGGACGCAATGACGTGCACTTGCTAGAATGTTCCATTTACGTGTTCTCTCGAATCCTAAAGAGGATCCTTGCCTAGCCTCTGAAGAAAATGACTTGGAAGGACGCGTCCTGCCAAGGAAGTAGCCTTGACATTGAGAAACGCCTAGTAGTCCGAGCTGTGGCACACTCTGCGCGCGCAAGGCAGATCTGGCCGCGCCCGCGCTGCTCGTAGCAGAGGCGCCGCGGTGTGACCCGGGGCAGAGGGGCTATTATGCAAAGTCTATCATATGAATTAATATATATGTGCCCCATATATGTTCTGAATGGCTGTGATTTTTGATTGTGTAGTGTGTGGGTGACGTTACGGGCACCCATTGGTTATGTGTGGAAGATTGAATCAGGAAGAGGGTATTTAAATGGCTGCGTCTAGGTGTGTGATGCGATCGGTTTGTAATTACCCGCCCCGTTTGGTTAGTGTCATTTTGGCTTGACCGGGCTTCAAAAAGAAAAGGTATGTGTAAGTGCTTGCGTTTGATCTATTTGTTTGACGATGTGATGTTTAAATACTCTCTGTGTTGGCCAGACTGGAAGGTATTAGGTTGATCATTTGGACCATTTGAGATCGGATGGGTTGGGGTTGGCTGGTTATTTATGCAGGTGAGTGCGGGTTTACATCAATTCGGGGTTAGTTTGCGTGTGCTTATAACGTGTATGATTACAGAGTTCTGTGGCGTGGGACGTTTAGCGGTGTCCTGTGCACCATTGCGGTTCATTTGTGCAAGGAAAATCGGCTCATCCTCGGTATGTCTGGATGATTGTTTTTCTTCTATGATCTGATTTACCTTATTCCGATAGGCGGTGCATGGCGGACTGCTATACTTAGCAGTGGTGTGAGTGGCCCCGGACGGCGCTGCTGTCTCGCGTGGATGTTATGATTTGCTTTTTTTTTGTTATTTTCAGTTAACCTGGTTTGCCTAAACGGGACATGGTGAAGTGGATTTGTTTTCTTTTCGTTTTAACTGAGTTCTATTCTTTTGTATTATTGTAGTGTTAGTAATCGACCCCGTTCTCTTTAGGGTTGATTTATTGAGCGTTTTGATTCCTTTTTGTCTGTTGTGTAGTTTGTTTTTTCTTTTTTGATTATTTTTTCCTTGAGATAAAGGGAGTGATTCTTCTCCTGTATCTGAAGATCGAGTATTGTCATTTATTATTTTATTTTTGCTTTTTTTTGTATGTAACTTTGGTTAATATTATTTTGGAAATTTATTTAGTTATTAATGGGTCTTTGGGTTGTGGAAGCCCATATAACTGTCTCCCCTGGACCACATTTATTGTTGTACTGATTGACAAGGTGTGTGAATTTGTTTTTTATGTATTCATGCAGGAGCTGAAGGTCACTTACGCGTGTACCCTGGGGCTGTGGTAGTGGGATCCTCTGTGCACTTGTGAGTGCTGTATTTCACCAGTGTGATGTGGTGGTGTGTGAGTTGAGTGAGCTTTGGTTGCTTCCCTTGTAGAGTCACTTCCAGCAGGGGTGCCTAAAGTGGAGGGTCCTTCAGCCCTGCATGGTTGTGTTGCTGAATGTGTTGACCTCAGTTAGAATCAATCTTCCCTTTTTTTTCTTTTGATGTGTTTATTTTTTTTTGTGATTTGCCGTTGCTGTAATTTAGACGCCAATGGACTTCAATTCATCTTGAATTTTATGAGTGCCTGAAGTTTTATTGTAATATAAAAGAGCTATTTTTGTAGAGCCCACGACTCGGCCCATTCTTTTTGCTGATGACGAACCTGTGTGCTTGAGCATGAAAAACCGGTGGCTTGTTTATTTCTTAGGTGTAAGTCCCTGGGTGGCGTAATCGACAAACAAAACTATATTGAATTGCCTCTTTAAATCAGGCTGATTACTGTTTTGCTGGTAACCGTTGGGTCACAATTGCCCGTGTCTCACAGTCGCATTTGCGTCTAGTGTGGACAGACACAGTGTGGATGGACTTGCTGTTGCTGGAATTTTATTGCGTCGCGTGTAGTTAGGACACGTGTAAGGTGCACAGTTCTAAGAAGCTATATACATTAAAATAGAGAGATAAATATGGTTTGTATTGGTGTGATTTTGATTGTATCAGAAGTATTAAATATTAAGTATTAAATATTGAACAGTAAGGAAATTGCACAGGCTATCTGTGTTATCAAAAGTATTATATGTTAAATATTACACAGTAGTAGGTGGGTAGAAGAAAGTGCCTGTGTGTATTCAAATTGGTTATGGCTTTTGGGAACAGGCCCGCAGATTTAACCATTAAGGTCACTGACTGTTAACTTGAAAGGCATTAATGAACTAAGTAACCTTTGCCAAAAAATCACTCTCCAGAATATTCTCATTCACGTTCCATGCTGAGGAATGATCTCCCCACCGTCATCCAGAATGCAGAATCCCTGGCAGCATTCAAAAGACAACCGAAAAATTCATTTATTTCGTGAGCACTTAACCGTAAAAAAAACAAAACATACAGTATGAATAAGTTTCACCAAAGTAAAGAACAAAGCAATATTTTGTATTTTACTAAATCCTGGATCCTAGATGTCCCACCTTGTAGAACTAATCCTGTAATGTATTTGCAATGTATTAAATGCATAGATTTTCAGTGTAAACCTATTCATTTGGGGTGTAAAACATGAAAATCATATACAGGGCTGAACATTAATGTTTGCCCTTGGCTACCAAATTCATACAAGTGGCAAACAGATTTTGACTTTTAACCACTTTTAAAATTTAACGTTGAGCTGGTAATAATTCTAACATCAAATTCAAGCCAGAGATTATTTTTCTGATTAAATAGAAACTTCACTTTTGAGGATGATTCAGTAATTTTGAACTCATATGAATTCATAAGTGCATTCGAAATATGTCAATATGATCAGAGAAACTTAGTATAATATGACATGTAATAATGCGCAGTTTTTTGTCAATGTTTGGTCTTACAACATATTTCGAGTCTTGCTTCAAACTGAATTTACACTATTTTTTTAACATGCATTTTTATCCTTTACAAATAAATGTCTTTGCAGCTTGAGAAGCTACATGCCATGGGCTACAAGCCACTCCTCCTCCTTCAGAAAGAAGGCAATGGGAAGAAACCCAAAATAACTTCCCTCACCCCAAGATGCGAGCTGGACCCGCTGGCTACACAACACCTCAGCAAAATGACACCATTTTATGAGTTGGTTTGTGCAGGGTGACATGTACAGTATATTTTTTTTCAGTCGCCATACAGTGTACAGTTGATTGTCAATCCTTCCCTATTTTTTCAGCACTTATCAAATATCAAATATTATAGTTTATAAAACAAATGACAACCTATTACATTTCAACGTTGTGGAATGTTGGTTACATGGCAAGACAAGCGTGGAAACAAGACACTGTCCACTGAAGCTAGAACTACTTTTTGTTGCAGAGAAACAAAGTAAAAAATAAATAAATAAACAATAATCTGATGTTTTAAGGTTATAATTCCAGCCATGTTCAATACATAGCCCTGTTAATATAGGTTACCAAGTGTAGTCTGTAAATTTGGTGAAACATAGTTGGGTTTTCTATAGATGGCAGTTCGATATTTGGTGTATGTTGCACCAAGTTTCCCTGTTTTCCCCATTGCTTTGCCTTAGCTATTCACGCCTTATCCAAAATCATGTAAACTTGCATCCCAGTGTGAAAAGTAGCCTATAGACCATTTTTGGCCTGTGTTTCGAAATATGTAAATGCATACAAGATAAGAAATATATTCTTAACATTCTTTTGTGCGGGTATGTCAATAATATGCCTGTTGTAAAATGTATTTTTATAATACATTGTATTTCAGCCTCATTCCTACTTTTTTTTTCTAATCAAATTTGAACAGGTTGGAAGGCGAGTGAGGACACTGTCCTCAACCCGGACCCTCACCCCCTGTGACGACCAGGGCACCTCAGCAGAGGCGGGCCGGAAGGTCAAGTGGAGGAGGCGAGGCCGGAAGGTCAAGTGGAGGAGGCGGGGCCGGAAGGTCAAGTGGAGGAGGCGGGGCCGGAAGGTCAAGTGGAGGAGGCGAGGCCGGAAGGTCAAGTGGAGGAGGCGGGGCCGGAAGGTCAAGTGGAGGAGGCGGGGCCGGAAGGTCAAGTGGAGGAGGCGGGGCCGGAAGGTCAAGTGGAGGAGGCGGGGCCGGAAGGTCAAGTGGGGAGGAGGTGCGCCCAGAAGGTCAAGTGGAGGAGGTGCGCCCAGAAGGTCAAGTGGAGGCAGGGCTGGAAAGTCAAGTGGAGGAGGCGGGGCCGGAAGGTCAAGTGGAGGAGGCGGGGGCCGGAAGGTCAAGTGGAGGAGGCGGGGCCGGAAGGTCAAGTGGAGGAGGCGGGCAGGAAGGGTCAAGTGGAGGAGGCGGGGCCGGAAGGTCAAGTGGAGGAGGTGCGCCCAGAAGGTCAAGTGGAGGCAGGGCTGGAAAGTCAAGTGGAGGAGGCGCGGCCGGAAGGTCAAGTGGAGGAGGCGGGGGCCGGAAGGTCAAGTGGAGGAGGCGGGGCGGAAGGTCAAGTGGAGGAGGCGGGGCCGGAAGGTCAAGTGGAGGAGGTGCGCCCAGAAGGTCAAGTGGAGGCAGGGCTGGAAAGTCAAGTGGAGGAGGCGGGGCCGGAAGGTCAAGTGGAGGAGGCGGGGCCGGAAGGGCAAGGTGGAGGAGGTGCGCCCAGAAGGTCAAGTGGAGGAGGCGGGCTGGAAGGTCAAGTGGAGGAGGTGCGCCCAGAAGGTCAAGTGGAGGAGGTGCGCCAGAAGGTCAAGTGGAGGAGGCGGGCCTGGAAGGTCAAGTGGAGGAGGCGGGGCTGGAAGGCCCCGCTGTGGTGACGGCAGGCCTTTTGGAGAAGGTGGTAAAATACATCTACCTAAAAAAAGGTAACTCTTACAGCTAACTACAAAGCTCTTAAAGCTACATTCCACTGTGTTTTAGTTAACTACTTGCTGTCTACCAGAGAGTTAGATTAGGCAGGGACAAATCATTTTTTAAAATTTGCATGCAACATCACAGTTTGACATATCCCCCTATTAGCCCTAATTCAATTGAGGTTGGAGGGGCCGACTAGCATGTAAGCTAAAGGCTAGTTGTCTCCAACTGAAATCTTTATCTTAGATTGGCCCAAGTACTTCTGTGATTTGGCTAAGCTAAGCTAATTATGTCAGTTGTTACAATGGAGTTTATTGCACACATAAGAAAGAGTATGGTATGTACTGTATCCAACAACTTTTTCAGCAATTTTGCTGGGCAACTTCTCAACCGATTGATTTAGTTTCTGATTGGGTGTTCATGTTCATTTTTGTGGTTGGACATAGGTTACACATGTGTGTGTGTGAGTGTGTGTGTCTGTGTGTGAGCGAGCAAGTGGAGTGTGTGAATGTGTGCCTGTTTTAATGAACATGTATAAAAAGACATACCTAGATAGTCCTTAATTGTTTGCCACTCCATACTTAGTTTGACATCTGATTTCTTCAAAACCACAGGGTCAACAGGGAAGAGAAAGCGGAAGTCAGGCATGTTTTGCATTTGTCAGGTTTTTTAAAAGATATTGTTATTTGTAATAAATTCTATGATGAGCAAAATCATTTCTGAATTGTTTTATTTTTTGAGTGGATATATGTAATTTTCTATCCCACAGAGGCAAAAATTGATAAAAGCAAAAAAAAAAAAAAAAGGTAAGTTTAAATGACTTAATACATTTGCATTCAGACTTGATGTTTCATCACTTTGATGTGAATGCTTGACCTGGATATGTTAATGATGTTGTTGTGTTCCTAATCTGAGGTTTGATGCCTTCAGATTGCTCTTACCACACAGGCCTTGCTATTAATCCAATTAGGAGTGCTCTGAAAGAAAGAGTGAGAAAGGTAAGACATGCATAACTGAACACCATACTACTCTTTATTTGTTCTATTTATGTCAAAATAAAGTCTTAAGTTAAAATACCCGTCAATCACAGAAGTAAAGATGGCAAATAGTCAAATAATGTAAATATTGTATAAAGTATAGTCTACAGTCTCCTGACTAAAATACTTTAAATATCATGGTAAAACAGGAAACATGGTGGCTGTTACCAAAGTCTGATGCAAAAAAATGTGTAAGCATGAATTGTTGTTCCTGTCATAGGGCCAAACGGAATTACTTATTGACTGGGAGCCTTGTGCATCATGGTATGTGTTCTACTATATGACAAATACAGAAATAAGATTGCTCTGACACTATTTCACTCTCACTCTTACACATGTTTTGAAGTCAAACACTTTTACCTAGACCTGTTTTGAAGAATATGCAAATGTGTTTGAAGTAACATTCCCAATCTAATAATTGAAATATCACATGTAACGTCATTCTTTCCCTTCTGTTTTCAGTGGGAAACAGTGGACTCCTACTTGGGAGCCCAAGGAGTCATTTGTTAAGTTTTTTAATTTTGTAATATATGTTGTTTTATTTATTTGTATTGTACATTCCATATTCGATAACGTTTTTTTATAGTAATTTTGTTATATTTTCTATTCAAAATAAAGTGTTGTCTACAAGCCCTGAGTTGAAGATGGTAGATGTTCAACATTTTCTGCCATTTCAGAACTGGATAATTCAAGAATGCCTAAACTCCATACAGAAACAGGTTCTTCTTTTGATATGTGGTTTATCAAGAGGTTAGTAAATTATTAAACGAGCAAAATGTGTGCACAAATGGAGAAGCAGGACTCTTCATTCTCTCTATGAATACTCTTCAGTACATGCTGTAAGTCAGATGCAATTTATTGTGTAAAAAAAAAAAAACCTTACAGATTATTTAAAATGATTGTGCAATATCCATATATAGTCATCACAAACACGTTTCCAACCTGGCAGTTTCCAACATTCATACAATAGAAGGTGATGTAGTGTGATTAATTTACAATATTTGAAAATTTGTGATTGTTTTGGGGGGTTTTGTGTGTGATTGATTAAGCTGAAACTTTATATTCTTGGTGGTTTAAATGACCTTACATATGTCCCTTTACTGATGTTTTACCAGTCACTGTTTCCTGATAGGCTGATGTGGTCCCACTCTATTATTTTGTTTCAGTTCCATCAGTGGTCCTTAGTAAGGTAGATATGTAAGTGTTGTACTGTTTTGGACATCCTCAATTTATTACTTTACCCAACTTCTGTACACCCACTGGAAAAATGTCAGCTGAGCATTACATATTTGTCGGTTTATTTTTTTAAGAGAATAGTTATGTTAGTATACTAGATGCATCTTCAGATGTTTCTTAATAGTGGCTATGGACTCAGCAGCTCTGGTTGAGATAGGCAGGTCATTCCACCATCAGGTAAGTCATGGTAAAGGTCTAAGAAAGAGATTTTGAGCTTCTTTAAGATGGCACGTTTGTTCGCTTGCAGAGCGCAAGTTTCTGGATGGCACATACCCACCTTGCTTTGTAATATTTGTTATAACTCATCAAAATTAGATGGTCAGTGTAATGTTTTTCAACTGCTTTCTAGTAAGATATGTCTGTCTGTTGTTAGGTAAAGCTAAAGTATGGTGTCATTATTACCATTACTTCCTTGGTTGATTGGTATGGTTACAAAGATGAAACTTGCCTTCCTCTGAAGTCTTTCTTTTAAGAGTTGCCTGCAACTTCTGCAACCATGAGCAGTGCTGGGCCATCTCCTGACAAGTATTGTCCTTTCCTCCTCCAGTCTCATTTTCAGCATGGCTTGTTGAAAATGTTTAACTTGTCTCCGATTTGTGCCACAACAGAAGTAAAGAAAATGTATAATAACAATTGACTTGAATCTTAACAAAATAAATCAGATGCCATAAGGAAACTCCCTTTCCGCTGCCATGAACCTCCCACGGCCATGTTGGGGATGGGTTGTCTCCTGATAGGGACTGCTCCACTTCATTTAGATCAATTGCCATAGGAGGCTCATGACTGTTATAGGTCTCTATGTCTTTCAATAGCAGTCTCTTGCTCTCAGCAATTTTTCTCCGCATGCGGTGACGGAACTTGCCGCTATATGTAAAGACAAGCAGAAGGTATAAAAAAAGGACCAAAAATAATAAAGTGTTAAATACCGGAATTATCCTTTAACAGATATTTTCCATCACAACAGCTGCTTTTGTATGATACATTTTTTATTCATTAGTGCCTCGACTACCTCAGGTCTTTAGCAACCCGGGATGTAATTTACTTCTAGGGGTGCAACGGATCGTAGTTCATTTGTGATCCGTACGACCAGACCTCACCATTCGAAACGCATGTGATTTACGGATTATTGTTGTATGGTAACAGTTTATTATTTGCACGTGTTGGCAAGCGTTTTTAAACAAATCAAAGGCAAGAAGAGGCAAACACTTTGTGCTCACTTTCTGTGCGCAAACACTGGAAACACGCCCGCCCGCAGATGCTATCGGATGGTGCGTGAACACGTAATCGAGCTCTGTTTCACACTCCTTGAGCTTAAACAGACACATACACACAAAATTATCTCAAAATACCCATCTCGACAAGTATTTATGTATACTGTCGAGTATTAAGTCTTGAGTGAACCTAAACAGTTGAGATAACTTGAGAAAGAAATCGGATGTTTCATCAAGTTGGTTTGTGCATTCGTACACTGGTTCTCTACATTTAGTGACAGCAGCTTTAAAATAACTGTTATGTCATTAATTATCAAAAAACAAAACAACTTTAACAATGATTAATCTCTTTTTAATGTATGCAGTGAACACTATGGATTCAGTGTAATTACAATTATATTTATACATTTTTATTTATTTATTTAACTAGGAAGGTCCCGTTGAGATACAATATTTATTTTAGCCCTGGTCAAGATAGGCAGCACAAGACAAAAAAATAACAACACATAATAAACAAACACAAAACAGATGATACAAATCCTAATCAGTTATTGAAACATTTACACTGTTCCATAAAAGCAGACTTGAATATGTTTTTAAACAAAGAGAGAGATGGTACAGATTTCATGTAGTATACCTTGAAAAAGCAGATCTACCAATTTCTGTATGAAAATTGTCATCTTAAGTAAAAGTTTGTTGATCTAGTATTATATTTATATATATATATATATATATAATATTTTATTCAAAATCAACAAATGGTAATGCAGCATTGATAAACTACATCCAATTTTTTCTAAATATTCAAAGGCGCATGTGTGTTTATATATTAATATATATATAAATATATATATATATATATCACCAGTCAAATACTGACAAATAGGTACTTTCCACCAATCGTTTTAGAGTAACAAAGGAAAAACTTTTAAAATGCAAATAAAAGCCTATACTTGGTCTCAATTTCTGTAAAATGATATCAATATGAGTACTAAAAGTCAGTTCATAATGAAACACTTTATAATGAAATGATCAAGCCAGAGACCCAGATATTTGTAGGATGCAAGCCTTTCAAGCCGAGTACCATCAGAAGGTTTCATTATAAAGTGATCATCTGGAGTGTGTGAAAATCATGAATTACGTTTTTTAGTGTTTAACACTAATTCTAGATTATCAAGTAACGTCTGAAATGCTTTTTATCCGACCGTCGAGTATTTAAAAAACTGTCTTAAAGATCGCATTCCTTTTTCCTGCAATAGGCTACTTAGCGTTTATATATATATATATATATATATATATATATATATATAATATATATATGTGGCATTAACATAGTTGGTGGGGTATACAGGTTAACCCCCAATAACTTAATCCGACTACGGCACCCTGGTGGGGCGCCAGGGAAATAACTCCCAAGAAAGACACACAGGTAAGTCTTACCAGTTGGATAGGCAGATAACCTGGAGACGTGAGGGGCAATACAAAAATACTTTATTATAAAATGATCAACACTCATAAAACTTCTCACAACGTAACAAAATACTTCCTCCGAGCCAATCAAAGCTCCGCTCAACAAGGACCAATCGGCAGGCCACATCACTCATCCGGCCACATAATAATATAGCTAACAGATTTGTGAATATTTTGAATAAAGCATATCATCATTCATTCAGCGCTGTTGTGGCCTGCGGTGTCACGTGACAAGCAATGATGCGTCACATGGAAACCCATAAAGTGACACATTGTAATAGTTTTTTTGCGCGATCGCTTCCGCGTTTTGTCTCAGCCCAGTTACATCCGAGCTGCGTAGAAGCCGGTTTGCATTAGGTGGAGATAATGGCAAATTACACTCGCTGTTTACAAGAACTTCCCGCGGTTAACGTGAATGATGTTAACAATATTGTGAGGCAGTAAGCTGTCACACATAAGAGTAAGAAAGAGAAGGGCTTTAAATGATATATTTCGAGCTACATCGACAACTTTGAGGGTGAGTATTCTCTCATATCGTGCGAAATCCGACTAGCGAATCAGTTTCTAAAATCGTTGTCTCCGTTTCTGAGAAAATGAATTTGATTAAAGTTTTGCCGCTATACGCTTTGCTATAGAACGCGCTATGCGGAAGTAAAGAAGCTGGCTGAGATCCTACCCGGACATACGTCAGCAGGGTTCGTGCATAGAGCCTATTAACGGTTCGCATTGATAAACTCAGGCTGGGGAGCCAGACAGAATTGTTTTTAATTTACATGTGACATTAACAATGAGTGGACCAAAGAAAAGAAAAGTGGACAGTGAGTGCCGAGTTTTTAACAAGGAGTGGACAGCTAAATATTTTTTTACCGAAGTCCGATCAAAGGCCGTATGTCTTATTTGCCAAAGAACCATTGCAGTTTTCAAAGAATACAATATCAGCCGCCACTTTCCACCAAGCATGCTAACTATGTTAGCAATCAGTCAGAGCAAGAAAGGAAGGCTACTGCCCCAGAGGTTAGCAGCCAATTTACAGGCTCAGCAAAATATTTTTCTTCACAAGCTACTATTCAGGAGTCAAGTACCAAGGCAAGTTATTTGCTGGCATTCAAATTAGCAAATAATTTCGCCCGGCTTTCGACTACGCTCCCCCATGTAACGTTAAGGAAGCCGGTTTGGTTCATTAAATGTTCTGATATGCCTTTGCTTTTTATGTTTTATTTATTATACTTAAAATAAATTTGTATATTCGTTTTATTCGTTTTTTCTTTCACAAATGTATGACTTTTTGGATGTGCAATTTGATTACCATATGCAGTTTTAATAAAAATCATTTTTATTCTTCACTTGCAGGTGTTTTTTTTTCTAATTTACTGTAGGCCCAGGGCTCGCAAAACCGCTAGCCTGACAGTCGGGCTACCAAAATTATTACTATTATAACCGGCCTGAAATAGTGTAATCAAATTGCTCCCTTTATTCACATTATTGACTAATTATTTTAAGGAAAAATATGACCACGTACGTCTTTGATCATGCTGATTTATCGCATTTCTCATGAATCTTCATGCCTATTTTAAGAGAAACACATGATCAGTGGTGTAAGTTTGTTTTAAAAAGTGGGTGGGACAGGTGTGTGTGTGTGTGTGAGTGTGTGTGAGTGATTGAGTGTGTGTGGGGGTGGGGGGTTGCTAATACAATGCAAAATCAGATATATGTACAATAACAATTTTACAAAAAAATAACATTCCGATGTCTAGAAATCAGTTTCAATAGTAACGTTACATTTGGTTTAATTAGTCTTTTAGATCAGTGATTTTTCGTGTGTACTTTAGAGGTCTCACGGTTAAAACTTTTGCCAAGTGTGTCAGAGGTTCTGGGTTCTAATCAGCACACGTATAGAATTTTGTTTCTCATCAAAACCGCGCGCGTCCGAGTGAAGACTGCGCGAGCCACAAGAGAACACGTATCCATGACTCTGATAGCAGCGGCAACGAGCGCTCAGCTTGATTTAAAAAACAACACATTTTAGCGCTAGATTGTCTCTTATTTAATAACGAACTAAATTAATGCTCTGCTAGTTAACTGGAGATGTTTTATTTATTTGTATTAGGTATACGCGTGCCTCGAAATGTTTCACAAAGTGGTTGGAGACAATGACAATATCAACCCTGAGAGAAAGTGGTCGGGACATGTCCCACCCATAAATTACGCCTATGCACAGTAAAAATGAAAGCTCCACTTTCACATGAATGCTTTACTTTGCATGTCAGAATGTTTGAATCCATGTGCTAACACACTATCACTGTAAAGCTGCTTTGAATCAAACAAATTTGTATGGTAAAAAGCGCTACATAAATAAAGGTGACTTGATCATCATATATTCTGCTATAAACAGCATAAAATAATTAGAGCACTATTTACTTGCCTCAAAAAAGTCTTGTTATTGTATTGCTGTTACAATTATTTATTGCTACACTTCAATATGTGAATTTTTCCATCAGAAAATTAACACTTTTAGCGTTGTCCAGACTTTAAAACGAAGGAGCTGCGCACTTGTTGAGAGTTATGTTTTGAAAAAGTTTTGTTTGATGTTTTGACTGCTAACCAATTTTCTACATTAAAATTTGTCTTTTTATTTGGGCTAGTAAAATTAATTTTGGGCTACCAAAATCTGAAGAGTGCCTGCCCGAAGGGCTACCTGCAATTTTGAAATTGTGCAAGCCCTGAGGACCATTAAATAATAATAAGTATAAACAATATTTAAAAAGTATATAATTATCTAACATCTGACTAATTAAAAATTAACCTCAAAACATAACATGCTAAATGGGGGATATATATAGCATAAAAAAATACATGTGTTTGCTGGGATAATCTGCTACTGGGCCGGCCCTCTGTCAAATTTTAAAACCCAGTGTGGCCCTTGAGCCAAAAAGTTTGCCCACCCCTGGTATAGATGATATTATAATCTGCACACTTACTGGCTTTAAACCTACACCAAGTTCATTTATGTAGATAGAAAATAAAATTGGTCTCAAAATTGATCATTGAAGAACACCTTTCTTCACTATAAAAGGAGTAGAAATATAATTATCTATAGACAAACACTGAATTTTTCTAGTCACAATGTGATCCCACTTCAACACTACTAAACCCTGCACGTTTGAGCCTTGCAAAAGAAGATCATGATCCACAGAATCAAATCCGTTGGATAAATCAATAAAAAGTGCAATACATGTTTGTTTTTTATCATCCAATGCAGTAATCATGTCATTAGTGATATTATTATTACAAAATATTATTAGCGGACAAATAGTGCTTTACCTGTTCATATACCAGAGATTCAAACGCTTTCTCCTGCTCATTAGCATTTAAAGCTACAGACACCGAAACGGCACGTCTGAAGGAAAGCTCATTGTGGCACTGGCTTGTAGAGGCTATAATTCTGTACCAAGGCTGAATTTTGGGAAAGAGATTTCACATACAGTACTAGGGACCACCAAGGCCTATATCAAAGCCTACAAAAGAAGCATGTCATGGGACCTTTAAGCCGTAACAGACAATCTTGAAGTAAAATCTCCACCTTTTATGGATAAATACTGCTGACTTCCAGGAACTTGGTATCAGACCACAACTTAGACTTAGATTACAAATAGAAAGTAAGGCTCTATTTGATCAGGGCTACACTAAGCCTAACCCTTTTGCAATCAATACTTAACAGATCTTTACGAACCCGAGATGGGGAAATGGGAATAACATTTAAATGGTTTTTTGTACAACTTGTGGGGTTATATTTATATGAATTATTACATGTCTGTACCTGAATACTATTGTTAGACCTGTTTGTTACTGTTCTATAGTATTTATCTATATTTTAATTTGTGTATTTTTATGTTTATTGTCTGTTCATTTGTCTTTATTAGTTAGAGTTTTTGCAGTGGTATCAAAGTACTTAAAGTTTTCTTTAGGTAATAAATGGGAAGGAATTTTGGGAAAACCAAATTTATGGTGGTTTATAAATTTAATCTATAAATAGCGTGATAGTGAGTAGACGGGATCACCTCCTGACGCTTTGACCTTTTCCGTCTCCTTCCGGTGTTGTGATCCCGAAGCGTCATAGCAAGCTGTGAGTGTTGCAGTTTTGTTCCAATACAAAGACGTTAGTATGTTTTTATTGATTGATTTTATGTTAAACGCAGGGCGGAAGTCCTTGATGCAAGAGTGTGAGCGTGTGGGTGATTTAAATGGGCTAGTGCCGAGCGCTGGATGCCGGTCTAATCCATAGCCACGAACCATTCACCCAGTCTATATTTTACTCGTGGATTAGGACAGAGGTATGTGTGTGTTAGATTGTCTGGTTTGGTGTTAACATTTTATGTCTAATCATTTAATTATCTAACAATTCTGTAAGTTGACGGTGTAATGATGTTGCACGGAATTTGTGTCAGAGGTCTATTTGGATCTGCATTTTAGATATTTATGGTTTGTTTTGTGTTTATTTGGCAGATCCTCCTTTGTGGAGTCCTATGCACGTGGACCTCTGACGTCTAGGCCCTGCTGTTTTGTTCATGATTTATTTTTCGTTATAATAACCTTAAAGTTTGGGTTATATATTGATTTTCTGGTTTTGTTTTATTTATGGCTTCTTATTTTGTGTACTGATTATATTATTTGAGTTTGGTTTAGACCAACCGCTGTGTTTGGATGTGAGTGTTAACTTATATTCCTTTGTGTCGTAGGAGCCAGCCTGTGTGGGAGTACTTCCTCTGGGGTCGTTTGGGCCTTTCCTTCACTGCAGCTGGCGTGAGATTTCCTGCACTGCATGCGTATTAATTTGGGAGTGTAGAGTGGTTGGTATTATGCACTGAATATGCTTTTAGACGTGATTTTCTTCCTCTTGAGAATCGTACACGTGTGGTGTGTGCTCTTAGGGCGGCGGGTCCGTGTCCAATGACTCTTCTCGATTTTCACACAGGCTTGGTCACTCCTATGGTAAGACTAATGAATTGTGACATTTAATAATCAACCTAATGTCTATGTTGATTAAGTTTTATTGCTCCTTTTATAATAAACGCAACTAAAAGTGATTATTTATTCAGATGTTTATAACTCCTTGCCAATAAAAGTTATTGAACTTGAAGGTCACGTCTTCGTTCTTTTACCAATTAGGCCTACTGTTTGTTTGAACTTGGGTTGCTGTTATTTCCGTGGGTATATAACCCCGGTGCCGTAGTCGGGACTAGTGTGGCATTAGGACGCCACGGTTACAAAAAGAAGAGGCCAGAGCATCAGTTGCAATCTTTTTTTTATACATTCTTTGACCATGTTGCTGTATTTTCTTTGACGAAAATCATTCGTGAGTCCATAGCTTGCAGGAACTTAAGTTTATTAACTTCTTCAGCCGGCAGCCGCTATCATAATAAATCCATTCTGGCACCTACACACATTACCGTATTATTGCTAATATCACACACATGTGAACAAAAACCAAACAAGGTTCTGTTTCGTAGGATGATGAATGATCTTATATAATTATCTTCTACATTCATTCCACACCCCAGTCACGGATGTACAAGTGCGACTCGCACAGACACTATATAACTAAACTGTTATATTGCACTGTTTGAATATTAATCATTTATTTGTATGCTTGTCATTTAAATGTTTCTTCTACTTATGTATATTTTATTATTTTCTTTTAATGGAATTCATGGTGGAAAGCAAAGTAAGAATGTCATTGTACAGGGAACTGTGCATTTGACAATAAAGGCTTGAACTTTGAGCTTTATAATGTCCCAGTGAAAGGCTCAGAAAGTGTGGCTAAGTGTTGCTAATGCCGCTCTGAGCTCAGCGGTGTCTGCCTATCTCTGTATGTCATTTAGTCTCTGAACTATATATATATTTCAGTGTGGTCTTTTTCAGTGTTGTTTGTCTCTTTTTCCCTGTAATTTCGCAATCATTCTGCTAAATGGCATGTCTCTGCATAGCTTCACTCCTGTTGTATTTCTCTTGAAAAACAGGTTCTGGTTTAACAGGTTTAAGTTCAGAAGAAAAAACCTTCCCTCAGTCCTTTATCAAAAAGCAAAATTGAAAGAAGTTCCAGAACTTCTGCTCAAGACGCCTGTTCAGTGGAGGAACTGGAAGCATCTACTCATCATTATTCATGGTTTGTAAATACTACTTTATATAATACTGAGAGATATGGATTTAAAAGTGTCATGTAGCCGTTCACATTGAGTTGAGATTTATCACAGCTTTGAGACTGTGCATCTCTGTTTTTGTTTGTTAAAAAAACCTCAAAGCAATTATTTGATCTTTTAAAGTAATTATAACAAATTTACACAACAACTTTCTGATGCAGCTCGGATGACTGTGTCTTTGTTCTGTATTTATGCACATTCAGCTCACAACCTTTATTTCAATTCATTTATTTAGATTGTCAATGTGTATTTTCATAATTTTGTCTGTATACAGTAACATATTCTGAGTCAGACCTTGACCTCCTGCTTTTGTGAGTCAGTATGTGTGTGTGATCATTGGTTAATATGTAAATAATAAGGTGTATATGAGAGCGGAGGGGTGACAAGGCGGGCGCAGGGCACAGAACGTGTACAAAACTATAATGGAAACCGCATGCTATTTACTCAAATCCCCACTTACTCTACTACACTATTCTGTATAGCAGTCAATTGCCCACATCAACACTTTTGTGTATCTGGCAGCTGAACCCTAAGGTATTTAATCAAGGATGTATTTTTGTTTAAACTGGTTGACACATCTAGCATTTGAGTTTAGGTGTACAATGTACTATTGTCTCGAAACAGGTTTCTCTTTCATTTCTCTGATGAAATATGTTTCTGTTTATTTGCACACGCGAAACTGGAATGTAGAATTTAGGGCTGTGCGATATAGCTAAAAAAATGATCACAGTATAATGTTTCATATCGTTTGGTATCGATAATTATTGACATTTTTTTATATATATTTTTTAAAGACAAGTAGAAAAGTGTGAATTTAAACCACAGTTTTTTTATATTATTTATCCACATTATTAATGGAACATGTTTTTTGTTATTGTAATCAAACCCTAATATTGACCCTAATCAAACACACCTGATTGAGCTCATCAGCTCATTATCACGCGGATATGTGATATATATGTGTTTGATTAGGGAGACAAAGAAAACGTGCAGTGTTGGGGATCCTTCAGGAGCAGGGTTGGGAAACAGTTCTAAGCCATATCCAGGCCTGTGTTTTATGCCGTGCGGAAAAAAAACTTGAGCTGTAGTAGTTATCTTTTTAGACTGCCTATAAACTAGCCTGTTATATTATGTCTCATTTCGCCTTATCAAGACTGCAGCTGTTAAACAAGCATGTTCAAATCTTTTAATTTGAGTGCTCGTTGCTGTTTTTTAATATCCAAACCATATGAGGTGACTGTACTGTACATTCCTATGCTAGTTTCATCCCCCTGTTCCTTTTCTGGCCCCAAAGACCCAATTGCTTTACATGTTGTGCAGCCTAAGCTTGATTTTTTTCATTACAAGCCAGGTTGGTCTGTCTAACACTGAATTGAGCTTCTATCCAAACAGTTATGCATCCCACTTCTGACCTAACGCTAAACCCTCCTCCGCTACAAACACTCTGCTAAACCCTCCTCCGCTACAAACACTCTCCTAAACCCTTCTTCGCTGCAACTCTTCTCCGCTACAAACACTCTCCTAAACCCTTCTCCGCTGCAAACACTCTCCTAAACCCTATCCTAAACCCTCCTGCGCTGCAAACACTCTCCTAAACCCTCCTCCGCTGCAAACACTCTCCTAAACCCTCCTGCGCTGCAAACACTCTCCTAAACCCTCCTCCGCTGCAAACACTCTCCTAAACCCTCCTGCGCTGCAAACACTCTCCTAAACCCTCCTGCGCTGCAAACACTCTCCTAAACCCTCCTCCGCTGCAAACACTCTCCTAAACCCTCCTGCGCTGCAAACACTCTCCTAAACCCTCCTGCGCTGCAAACACTCTCCTAAACCCTCCTCCGCTGCAAACACTCTCCTAAACCCTCCTCCGCTGCAAACACTCTCCTAAACCCTCCTGCTCTGCAAACACTCTCCTAAACCCTCCTGCTCTGCAAACACTCTCCTAAACCCTCCTGTGCTGCAAACACTCTCCTAAACCCTTCTCCGCTGCAAACACTCTCCTAAACCCTCCTGCTCTGCAAACACTCTCCTAAACCCTCCTCCGCTGCAAACACTCTCCTAAACCCTCCTGCTCTGCAAACACTCTCCTAAACCCTCCTGCTCTGCAAACACTCTCCTAAACCCTCCTGCGCTGCAAACACTCTCCTAAACCCTCCTCCGCTGCAAACACTCTCCTAAACCCTCCTCCGCTGCAAACACTCTCCTAAACCCTCCTCCGCTGCAAACACTCTCCTAAACCCTCCTGCTCTGCAAACACTCTCCTAAACCCTCCTGTGCTGCAAACACTCTCCTAAACCCTTCTCCGCTGCAAACACTCTCCTAAACCCTCCTGCTCTGCAAACACTCTCCTAAACCCTCCTGTGCTGCAAACACTCTCCTAAACCCTTCTCCGCTGCAAACACTCTCCTAAACCCTCCTGCTCTGCAAACACTCTCCTAAACCCTCCTCCGCTGCAAACACTCTCCTCTCCCAAATCCGACCTGCGATGTACCTCCTCTAGCTGATGAACCGGTCTTGCTGATGAACCGGTCTTGCTGATGAACCGGTCTTGCTGATGAACCTGTCTTGCTGATGAACCGGATGAACCGGTCTTGCTGATGAACCTGTCTTGCTGATGAACCTGTCTTGCTGATGAACCGGATGAACCGGTCTTGCTGATGAACCTGTCTTGCGATGAACCTGTCTTGCTGATGAACCGGATGAACCGGTCTTGCTGATGAACCTGTCTTGCGATGAACCTGTCTTGCTGATGAACCTGTCTTGCTGATGAACCTGTCTTGCTGATGAACCGGTCTTGCTGCTGAACCTGTCTTGCTGCTGAACCTGTCTTGCTGCTGAACCTGTCTTGCTGCTGAACCGGTCTTGCTGATGAACCTGTCTTGCTGATGAACCGGTCTTGCTGATGAACCTGTCTTGCTGATGAACCGGATGAACCGGTCTTGCTGATGAACCTGTCTTGCTGATGAACCTGTCTTGCTGATGAACCGGATGAACCGGTCTTGCTGATGAACCTGTCTTGCTGATGAACCTGTCTTGCTGATGAACCGGATGAACCGGTCTTGCTGATGAACCTGTCTTGCGATGAACCTGTCTTGCTGATGAACCGGATGAACCGGTCTTGCTGATGAACCTGTCTTGCGATGAACCTGTCTTGCTGATGAACCTGTCTTGCTGATGAACCTGTCTTGCTGATGAACCGGTCTTGCTGCTGAACCTGTCTTGCTGCTGAACCTGTCTTGCTGCTGAACCTGTCTTGCTGATGAACCGGTCTTGCTGATGAACCGGTCTTGCTGATGAACCTGTCTTGCTGATGAACCGGTCTTGCTGATGAACCTGTCTTGCTGATGAACCGGATGAACCGGTCTTGCTGATGAACCTGTCTTGCTGATGAACCTGTCTTGCTGATGAACCGGATAAACCGGTCTTGCTGATGAACCTGTCTTGCGATGAACCTGTCTTGCTGATGAACCTGTCTTGCTGATGAACCTGTCTTGCTGATGAACCGGTCTTGCTGCTGAACCTGTCTTGCTGATGAACCTGTCTTGCTGATGAACCGGTCTTGCTGATGAACCTGTCTTGCTGATGAACCTGTCTTGCTGATGAACCGGTCTTCCTGATGAACCTGTCTTGCTGATGAACCTGTCTTGCTGATGAACTGGATGAACCGGTCTTGCTGCTGAACCGGTCTTGCTGCTGAACCTGTCTTGCTGATGAACCTGTCTTGCTGCTGAACCTGTCTTGCTGATGAACCGGTCTTGCTGATGAACCTGTCTTGCTGCTGAACCTGTCTTGCTGCTGAACCTGTTTAGCTGCTGCTGTGGGGTGTGTTTCCCAAAAGTAACTATGGTCGCACGTTCCGTTGTTACCAATAGAGATCAATGGAACTTGCAACCATAGTTGGCTAATGATGTGTGGTGGCAGATAATTTTCTATTACTGAATAAGAGACAAACATTTACTAATTGTCTTTAAAGATTATTTATTCCCTTGCAAGGAAAGATCTACAGTCATACAGAGTGCCTGCAGAGTGTGACAAAAAAGGAAGGCATGCTTCCTATAGTCTCTAAATGAATAGACATGTCCCTACCTAACACATTGTTTCATCCTCCGCTCTCTAGTTGTTACTTTCTCTAGTTTTATCATGAACATGTTCCATCCTACTACCCTTGAGTAAAGGCCCTTTGTCTCAGTCATCAGGCATGAAAACTCCTCACCTTTTGCCGAAATTCGCCGTTTTAAAACCAAAATGGGTCACCTACGTGATTTGTCCACAGCAATCTTTATAGTTACCATAAACTTCGCAGCTTAAAAGAAACAATCATCATTTCTAATGCCAATCCCTGACAGCCAATGCGAGTCAGAGTAGGGCAGAATTGTTTTCAAAGTATTTTACACCGTGAGTCTGACAACTCGACACACTGCCGAGCAAAGCAGGGTAAGAACTGAGGTAAGTTAGCTTACAATGTGAACTGTCCTGTCAGATACACAGTGATTTTGATGAATTTTAGATCAAAAGCGAAGGTTAAAAAAACAAACATTTTGGGGGTATTTTCTATATGTAGCTGCTGTTGTGTGTTTCTAAATCATTTCTGCATTTCCTCAATGGAAAGATGGATAAAGCAAAGAAGCTTTCAGGGGCTAAAAATAGAAAAAGAAAGAGGGAAAAGGAGATGGCATGAAAATGGTTCCACAGCAGCTGAATAAGTGCAGGGTGAAAGGCAACAGGTAGGATTTAAAGTGTGACGTCAGTAGGCTATTGGCCATCGGGACTACCGGGAGATTCCCGGTGGGCCGACGTGCTTTTTGGGCCGATACATCTCATAGTTTTTTTGTTTTGTTTTTTGTCTTAACTGCCCATAGAACTCAAACATCGGCGGCCCATTCGTTTTGTTTTGCTTAATTAATTGGCTGTGCTGGCTTAGTGCCGGTGTAATGCTTTATGCATTGTTAAAAAAAAAAAGTCAGCGTTAGTTTTTTTCCTGACACCCCATGAAACACGTAGATCAGCGGCCATTGGTTATTTTCTTGATTGACACTGGGCTGGCCCAATCACATCTTTAATGTGAAGTATAGAAATATACTCTTTCAAGTATAGAAATTAGTACAAGACTAATTATGAAAGTTTCCTTTATTTTTCAGTGCATTTGTTTTACAATATATGGCTATTACTATCATGGGATTAATATTATAGCTATTATTATGTAGTAGTGTAATGTAGACAGACACTGTAACTAAAGAGGTTTTTTCTTTGTTTAATTTGCACACTGAATATGGGTTGGAGCTTTTAATTTTGAACTCTCAAAGTGCACCAGATTGATGAATTTAACATTAAAAGGACAAGATTTTCTTACAGGGAGCATGCCCCCGAACACCCCCCGAGGGACATCACACCATTGTTTCTTTTATATTTTTAATGTTTTAATGATAAAGAATGCAACATTAATGCAACACAAAATTAGCAACTATGATAATATAAATTATAGTAATATTTTTAAGAGATCTGTGCCTCAAGTGACGCCGCCCATAGCGACGGCGTGACTGGAGTATAGTTCAGTTCTATTAATAAGTGACCATTTTGTACTTATTTCATCTGTTAACTCTCACTCGTTCCTACTCGGATGTGTCATGTGACTGAGAGTACGCTGTGCGCGAAATGGCTGCCGCTTCTCATTGCAAACCGATGTTTTGTTTTGTTATTGTTAATCTTTTGTAAATTGTAAATCTTTGTTTGTCACGTTTTTTCTATTAACATCATATTGCTTGCCTCTGGGTGACACTGGCAAGCGGTCACTGGAACGGAGAATCTGGACTTGTTTGCTTCGTTTTATCCTAAACTTCATGTTGTCTGTTTCTGGGCGACACAGCTGAACAGAGAATCTGGATTTTTTCTTTTTCCCGGGTCACAAAACTTGGATATTTACTAAGGATATACTTGGGATAAATCCTGCTGTTGGCTTCGGATGTGCTTTCTTGCGACGTAAAATCTTAATGGAACAGTGTTGGATGTTCGAAGCACCTGTTGCATGGATGTTACATTTTCCGAAGTCCCTGACACTCTCTGGACAATTTGGACAATCTCTGCTAATCTCTGCTCAGCGTCTCACTTTATGAAATCCACACGATCTAAAATCACGAATGGTGATTTTAACATACATGTTGATTCTGATTGTACTGCTGCAAAAGACTTTTTGTCTGTTCTGGATTATTTTGAAGTATCTCAGCATATCGATTTCCCAACACATTCCCACTCTCATACTCTTGATCTGCTCTGTACGGTTGGTATTGACAATGTGCATGCCCAGGGTCACAATCTGGGTATCTCTGATCACAAACTAATACTTTTTGACTTCTCACTACCCATTGTAAAACCTATAACTAACACTATTATATCCTACCGAAATCTGAAAACCATAACTGTCGAAAAATTTCTCCACTGCCATTGCGGTTTCTGCTCTTCCTTCCTCACTCAATCTGCTGTGTCCTGATGAGATAGCTTCTACCTACGATAAATCGCTTGGGGATGTATTGGATGAGCTTGCTCCTTTAATAACTAGAGCTGTTCCGTCTACTCACTCCTCTCCTTGGTTCACCCCTGAGCTCAGAGTTCTGAAAACTCAATGTAGGCGTCTTGAAAGACTCCATAACAAAACTTCCCTTCTTGTTCATGCCATAGCCTTTTCCGAATCGGTAGTGAAATACAAAGAAGCGCTTAACATCGCACGCTCCAACTATCTCTCTACTGTTATTAACAAAGCTAAATGCAAACCCAAAACTCCTTTTACAGAAATAAATAAACTGGTCAAACCGTCCACCGTAGCTCTTACTGGTTCTGCTGATCTTTGTGAAGATTTTCAGTCTTTCTTCCTACAAAAAATTGACAACATCTATCAGTCATTTTCCTCTCCTGCCACTACCCCTTCAACTCCATATTTGATTGGTTGTCTGCTAGACACTTTTTCACTCACAAATACATCTGTGGTTGCAAATATCATTAACAAATCAAACTCAACTTCCTGTACACTTGATCCTATTCCAACATACCTGTTAAAAACTCATTCCTCCTTACTCATTCAACCTATTACCCACCTTATTAACAGGTCTCTTGCCACTGCCACTGTTCCACTTAATCTGAAAGTAGCAGCCATTACCCCAATCCTTAAGAAGCCTGGTCTCGACAACGCCACTCACAGTAATTATAGACCAATATTAAATCTCGCTTTCGTTGGCAAGCTACTTGAGAAGGTAGTTGTGGCGCAGCTGCAATCACACTTAGAGAGACATAATCTCTTTGAACCCCTTCAATCCGGTTTCCGTACACATCACAGTACAGAAACAGCACTCCTAAAAGTATTAAACGATCTCTTTCTGGCTTCTGATTTGGGTGCACATAGTATCCTGGTTCTCCTTGACCTCAGTGCAGCATTTGACACTGTGTGCCACTCTACACTTATCTCACGACTGTCTGAAATAGGCATCATGGGTGCGGCACTTCAGTGGTTGACCTCATATCTATGCGATAGACAACAATTTGTTAAGATAGGCAAAAATCGCTCACGGTCAGTTTGTGTTTCCCATGGTGTGCCCCAAGGCTCTGTACTTGGCCCGCTTCTATTTCTAATATACTTACTACCGTTAGGCCAGATCATCAGACAGCATGGTCTCAATTTTCATAGCTACGCTGATGATATTCAAATCTACTTCACGATTGACCCGAACTCATCTTTTCCACCCCCTTCAGTTATCTCCTGCCTTCACGACCTTAAAACATGGATGTCCTCTAACTTTTTGCAGCTTAATGCTGGTAAAACAGAAATCCTGTTAATTAACCCTAGATCACAAAACTCACCCAGACATGACATTTATATTGACATTGATGGTGTTGAGATTAGGCCTTCAAAAACTGTACAGAATCTGGGAGTTTTGTTCGACCCCACGCTCTGCTTTCACTCACACATTAGTCAGACTGTCAAATCATGCTTCTTCCACCTGCGGAATATTGCTCGTATTCGCCGCTCTCTTACCTTTACAGATGCGGAAACTGTTATTCATGCTTTTATCACTTCCAGATTGGACTTCTGTAATTCATTATATAGCGGACTACCCACCAAAGCAATACACCGCCTCCAAATGGTTCAAAACTCTGCTGCATGCACCCTAACGTATAATAAAAAATCTGCTCACATCACTCCTATCCTTCACCAACTGCACTGGCTTCCTGTCATACACCGCATCCAATTTAAACTGTTAATCCTAATATTTAAAGCCCTACATGGCCCGGCACCCAAATACCTTGTTGACTTGGTACAGCCATATGTTCCAACTCGGGCCCTCAGATCTAGCACAGAAAACCTTCTCGTGGTACCCCGGGTCAGACTCTCCACGGTGGGCGGAAGGGCTTTTAATGTTGCTGGCCCTACGCTCTGGAATAAGCTGCCCCCGAATCTTCGTGCGAACGACAACATCCGGTCCTTCAAAAAACATTTGAAAACTCATTTCTTCAAGCTTGCCCAATAAATCATCTTCCTTATCACTGTTTTCTCTGTTCTACACTTTTCCAACTCTATCTGCTACATAATTTATCATAATAGCATATTTTGATAAATAATGCAATATCTCCTTCTTTTCATGCAAACCAGTGTATGCTTGTTTCCATCTGTTTTGTCTCTCGTAAGCAGATGGCCTTTGTATTTGTTCGCTTGTTGTTTGTTTGCTATTTGTTTTTTGTATTACATTGTGAAGCGACCTTGGGTTCTTTAAAGGCGCTATAGAAAATAAATATAATATTATTATTACTCACTCATTACATAATTTTTTTTATTTTGGGTGGGTGGTGTGTGTGTGTGTATAGAGGGAATGCATTGACATCACTTTCCCGCCGGAACACGCCCCCTCAGCCAGACTGAGTGGCAAAAGAGCTGCTGTGTGACTGGATTTAATAGGGGAAACTGTGAAAATGCAAGTAAAATGAACGATTATCAATTTAAACTATAGTTTGGACTCAATATAGTGTTCCTTACAACTTACTAAAGATCCAGTGATCATGGATATTGACATGCAGCCAGGAATCGGAAATCATTATGATTTCGACGCCGGGGAAATACATAGGCCTAAAGCAAATTTGCCTGTGAACGCTTTACAGGTCCTTCTCAAAAAATTAGCATAATGTGATAAAGTTCATTATTTTCCATAATGTAATGATAAAAATTAAACTTTCATATGTTTTAGATTCATTGCACACCAACTGAAATATTTCAGGTGTTTTATTGTTTTAATATTGATGATTTTGGCATACAGCTCATGAAAACCCAAAATTCCTGTCTCAAAAAATTAGCATATCACGAAAGGGTCTCTAAACAAGCTATTAACCTTATCATCTGAATCAACTAATTAACTCTAAACACCTGCAAAAGGATTCCTGAGGCTTTTAAAAACTCCCAGCCTGTTTCATTACTCAAAACCGCAATCATGGGTAAGACTGCCGACCTGACTGCTGTCCAGAAGGCCATCATTGACACCCTCAAGCAAGAGGGTAAGACACAGAAAGAAATCTCTGAACAAATAGGCTGTTCCCAGAGTGCTGTATCAAGGCACCTCAGTGGGAAGTCTGTGGGAAGGAAAAAGTGTGGCAAAAAACGCTGCACAACGAGAAGAGGTGACCGGACCCTGAGGAAGATTGTGGAGAAGGACCGATTCCAGACCTTGGGGGACCTGCGGAAGCAGTGGACTGAGTCTGGAGTAGAAACATCCAGAGCCACCGTGCACAGGCGTGTGCAGGAAATGGGCTACAGGTGCCGCATTCCCCAGGTCAAGACACTTTTGAACCAGAAACAGCGGCAGAAGCGCCTGACCTGGGCTACAGAGAAGCAGCACTGGACTGCTGCTCAGTGGTTGCATGTCATTCGGAAATCAAGGTGCCAGAGTCTGGAGGAAGACTGGGGAGAAGGAAATGCCAAAATGCCTGAAGTCCAGTGTCAAGTACCCACAGTCAGTGATGGTCTGGGGTGCCATGTCAGCTGCTGGTGTTGGTCCACTGTGTTTTATCAAGGGCAGGGTCAATGCAGATAGCTATCAGGAGATTTTGGAGCACTTCATGCTTCCACCTGCTGAAAAGCTTTATGGAGATGAAGATTTCATTTTTCAGCACGACCTGGCACCTGCTCACAGTGCCAAAACCACTGGTAAATGGTTTACTGACCATGCTATTACTGTGCTCAATTGGCCTACCAACTCTCCTGACCTGAACCCCATAGAGAGTCTGTGGGATATTGTGAAGAGAAAGTTGAGAGACGCAAGACCCAACACTCTGGATGAGCTTAAGGCCGCTATCGAAGCATCCTGGGCCTCCAGAACACCTCAGCAGTGCCACAGGCTGATCGCCTCCATGCCACGCTGCATTGAAGCAGTCATTTCTGCAAAAGGATTCCCGACCAAGTATTGAGTACATAACTGAACATAATTATTTGAAGGTTGACTTTTTTTTTTTTTTTTTAAACACTTCTTTTATTGGTCGGATGAAATATGCTAATTTTTTGAGACAGGAATTTTGGGTTTTCATGAGCTGTATGCCAAAATCATCAGTATTAAAACAATAAAAGACCTGAAATATTTCAGTTGGTGTGCAATGAATCTAAAATATATGAAAGTTTAATTCTCCTCCTCACACCTGCAGGGGTCAAAATTAACTTTTAGAAATGTGAAAATCTATGGATAATCTATGGATAAACTGGCGAAATTCACTAGCCATTCAATAGGAAATCAGCATGTTCAGTCTAAAATCTAGTACCAGCCAACATAAAAATTAACCAGCATTTGGCTGGTGCTAATTTTGAATCCTGATTCACCTGGCTTGACAACATTTTCCTCATCACTGCTGCTCCTGTCGCTCTCACTGCAGCTCTCTTCATCACCTGGCTTGGGAACATATTCCTCATGGCTGCCTGCACTATCACTGAGACAACTATCCTCACTTTCCTCTGGGGAGCTCTGACATGAGGTTGCACATTTACGCGCTTGCCGTGAAGCACGGAAGGTTTCATTCGGATCTGCATAAAAATAAATAGCTTTTGTGTTCATATCCCAGCATGGTGTATCCCAGCATGGTGTCTGTATACAGACTATTGAAAATAACTAAGCAAAATACAAAGGATTACCTAGATAAGCTGTCATGAAAATAGTTTTACTATATAGCGCTGATTAGCGGTCAGCATTAGGCTTATGGTCTACTGTCGCTAATATGCTACAAAGCTAAATATTACAATAACTTCAAAAATACTTGTCACACATATTTCACCTCATTATGTCAAGTGTATAAGCACAAAATAAGCAGGTGAGTATTTTTTATCTTAGCACAACTTACCTTATATACACCTCAGGATCAAACTTTCCCGACTCATATCCAGAACTTTGCGACCAGAGTAATTCTCGTGCGTAAACAGGAAATAAGTCCGTCACTTTGCGCTCCAACTAGAAAGAAGTGCTTGTCGAAGGTTCCTAGGTCTGTAGCGAATATGCACTATCCGGAATTGGGGGAATGCAGACGTTATCTCGGCTGGTTGATTGAGTCAAACGGTTTGTCGCATATTTATGACAGTGGGCGTTAAAGGGATATATATATATATATATATATATATATATAAAGTTGATTGGATTGGATTTTTTGCTTCTTTTTTTGCAGTATCCTTCTCACCTTTTTTACCCCTGACCGTTTTCATGCCTGCAGTCATACATTAGTCACACAATTATTCTTATCAAGTCTTGTATACAAGGTCAAGGACATACACATTCATAAGGGTTAATAACAGTTTTTTGTTCCATCGATGAATCAGAAAATCATGGGACTCCACATGCAATCCTCGTGCTTTTCATCCGACTCTTCTCTCTAAAAAATTATGGCAAATTGAACTCTCTTTGATGGTTTTACTGTGCTCAATTCAAAAGTATCTGCCAATGGCTTTAGATTAAAATTCAAAAGTATCTGCCAATGGCTTTAGATTAAAGCCCGGAAAAGTACTGCGCAAGTAAAACAAATTGACAGCGTAGCTTTCAGTAATTATAGTGTACCTATAAAGTATGTATGTGTAGGTATAAGGGAATAATATGTTAAGTTTGGGGTATAAAGGGGTAACAACCAGGAAAATTAATAAATAATTTATACTCTCTTTTTTTTGGAACTAAAGGGTACTTATTCTACTATTATGATAAAGGGTTTTTATTGCAGGATATTTATGCATTTATACAGGACTTTGTTTTGTTTTTTAATAGCAAAAGTTCTGCTTTTTCAGTTTCGGTTTCCATGTATCAAGCCAAGTAAAAAGTTTTTTTTTTTTTTTTTTTAATACTGGGAAAATATACTCTTGTTCTATGAAGTTACAGGGTACGCTGTAAATTCATTTTTACTTATGCAGTACTTTCTGGGCTGTAATCTAAAGCGTTGTATGTGACTCTAGTGTGAGTCACTGAGGGATCAGTGACTGTTTAACAGATTAGGTGCCTCTGAGAGTCTCATCACAACCAGATTTGATCACAACTTCAATTCATAGCCCATAAAACATTTGAATGCTTAGGTCCACACGTTAAGAGTGAAACTAATTCAGATCTTTTTCTTCTTGTCCTTTAGCTGTGAATCAGTAAATGATGATGGCGTCTGTTGAAGAGCTGCTGTTAAACTCACTGATGGACCTGGGAAAAGATGATCTGAAGTTGCTTCAATGGCACTTAAAGAAGGATAAGCATATATTCAATTCTGAATTGGAAAATGCAGATAGATTAAAAACTGTGGATAAGATGGTAGCATGTTTTGGACAAGAAAAAGCTGTCAAGATCACGGTAGAGATCCTGAGGAAGATGAACCAGAAGAATCTGGCTGAGCAGCTGGAGAACAAACACAACCAAGGTAGCATTTAATTCTCAGTGACTAAGCTTTACTCTTTGCTTGTGTGATTTATGTTTCACAGTGAATGATCCTGTCTCTCTTTATCTCTCTCACACGCACATACACACACGCAGATCAGGCTGACGGCAATATGAAGGCATCTGCCATACAGTCTCATTTCTTGTTTAGTTTGCTAGCTGTCAATGGTTTGATCAAAAAGCTTTTCATTATTTTGGTCAGCATGGCCCGAAGTTGATATAAGTCCCAATAATGACAGTACAATAAATGGTCTGGAAGGAATTAGAAAAAAGAATGTTATTTATACATTTATACATTGAAACCAATTGCAATCAAGTCAGCATTTGTCAAGTCATTTCCATCACCATATATGTTGTCAATTTCAACATAATCAGTGTAAGATGTGAATGTAAACACTATTGTAAGAGTAAGAGTGTGATTAATTTGAATATAGTTGAAGCATGAATTTATGAAAAACACAATCACTTAGTCTTTGATGTCTTTTCTCCTCTTTCTTAAAGGCCCAACTGCAGACAACAGTCAAGCTACTCCTCATGATTACACAGAGACCAGCCGCAGACTGAAGGACAAATTAAAACAGGACTACGTGAAGATATTGGTTGGTAATTCAGAGACAGGTCATCAGAAAAACCTAAACGATATCTACACTGATTTATTTATGGTGGAGAATGAGACTGGAGGAAGAGTGAATGAACATGAGGTGAGACAGCTCGAATTGAATCTCAAACAATTTGATGCCAAAGACACACCGATCCAATGCAATAACATTTTCAAAGTCCATAAGGGTCAACAAAGCAGAAAGGTGCTGACAATGGGAATCGCAGGAGTGGGAAAAACTGTCTCCGTCAATAAATTCATCCTTGATTGGGCTGAAGGAAAAGAAAATCAGGATATGGCCTTAATTTTTTCCTCTGCCGTTCCGTGAGCTAAATTTGATCACTAACAACTGCAGTCTCATGGAACTGCTAAACAAATATGTATTTAATGGAACTGAAGAACTGTCATCTCTTCCTGAAGGTGATGGCAAAGTTATGTTCATTTTTGATGGGCTGGATGAATGTCGCTTCCCTTTGAGCTTTAAAGAGGGTGACAGAATTACAGATGTTCAGAAAATAACAACAGTGAGTAAGATCGTTACAAGCCTGATCAGGAGACACCTGTTTCCCTCTGCTCTGATCTGGATCACATCCAGACCAGCAGCAGCCAGTCTGATACCCCGTGACCACATTGATCAAGTGACTGAGGTGCGAGGATTTAACGATAAGCAGAAAGAGAAATACTTCAAAAATAACTGCAGTCCTGAGGTCGCTGGAAACCTCATCAGACACATAAAGAAATCCAGGAGTCTGTACATCATGTGCCACATCCCTGTCTTCTGCTGGATCTCTCTTACTGTTATTCGACCTCTACTGGATCAAGAGAGAAGTGACAAAACTCCGACAACTCTCACAGAGATGTACACAAGCTTCTTGATTTCTCAGCAGCAACAAATGAAAAAATACTGTAATGACTCTAAACCTAAAACCAATGCAATGTCTTTTGATCAGATTATTTTGAAGCTTGGGAAACTGGCCTTTCAACAGCTGGAGAAAGGAATCCTGATTTTCTACAAAAAAGATCTTGAGGAATGTGGACTAGATGTCAATGAAGGGTCTGTGTTCTGTGGGTTATGCACTCAGATCTTTCAGGAGGAAAGGGCTGTTTCAGCAAGAAGTGTTTTCAGCTTTGTACATCTCAGCATACAGGAATTTCTTGCTGCTCTTTATGTGTTTTTGATGGGCAAAGATGAGAAAGCTAAACTATTTCCTCAATCCTGGAGAGAAAAACTGCCATGGAAACTGTCCAAAAAGCCACTGTTTCAGCTTCATAAGGCTGCAATCAAGAAGGCTTTAGAAAGCAAAAACGGACATCTGGACCTTTTCCTTCGGTTCCTCCTGGGTCTCTCACTAGAGTCCAATCAGAGTGACCTAAAGGAACTACTGCCAGGACTGGAACTCAAAACAGAGAACGTTAAAGACACTATTGACTATATCAAAAAGAAAATAGAGGAGGAGAAATCAGTAGAGAGGACCATCAATCTCTTCCATTGTCTCAGTGAACTGAAAGATGACTTTGTGGAGGAAATCCAGAAGAATCTGAGCTCAGGAAAACTTTCAGCACATAATCTCTCCTCTGCTCAATGGTCTGGTCTGGTGTTTGTGCTCCTGAAGTCAGAAGAGACTCAAGAGATGTTTGAACTGCAGAAATACAGAAGATCTGATCAAGCACTGGTGAGACTGCTGCCAGTGATCAAAAACACCAGAAGAGCAATGTAAGAGTCTCCTTTACATTAATTTATATATACTGTTAGTTGTTTTAATTGGGCCTTGATTTTACTTGTTGGCAAAGAGTGTACAGTTAATGTAAATGTGTGTGCAAGCTCCAGATTATAGACGCTACCTAATAAGCAATACTGCTGCTGTTTGTTTTGTTCTCTACACAGGCTACAGTACTGTAATCTCACTGCTCAGTCCTTTGAACGTTTGTCATTAGTTTTGCAATCCTCAAACTCTGTTCTGATAGAGCTGGATCTGAGTAACAATGACCTGCAGGATTCTGGAGTGGAGCTTCTTTCTAATGGACTGAAAAGTCCAAACTGTCAGCTGGAGATCCTGAGGTAAATGGTTTTCCATAAAATAATTTGGGCTTCAAAATGTTTGCGAATGCAAATGTTGCATTTTCAAATACATTTATTTATACACAAATTTGTTATGTTTATACATTTTTTTCTCAACAATTGAGAAGTATTCTGATTATTTAGGCCTCAACTGAATATTCATGGGAAGTGTCCTGCTTAGTCTTTATCTTCGGCCTCTGCCACAATGCGAGGGCCCACATCCTCCTCTATCTGACCTAGGTGAACCAAAAATAACTGATACCAGATCTCAGTGATATGTGTCGGGTCCCAGCTGTGATAACAGTAACTTTCTCAAATGTTTACAGAACAAGCGGGAACCCAGTGTGCCTGTATTTTCCCCTATTTCTGTTATATTACATGCTAGAAAGTCTTAGGTCTTCCCAAGCCGTACAGCAAACCAATCTAATACGAAGTCTACCGTTGGATGTGACAAAACTTTGTTCAGTTAAACAAAGTCAAAACTGATGTCATTTGGAAACAGATGAAGTTCTCAAGGTGAACGCAAATCTTGACGCTAGGGGTCGAACAACTAAAAATCAAGTCAGGAATCTCTGTGTGATTCTGGAGTCAGACCTTAGTTTCAGTAGTCATGTCAAAGCAATAACTAAATCAGCATATTATCATCTGAAAAAGATATCAAGAATTAGATGCTTTGTTTCCAGTCAAGACTTAGAGAAACTTGGAGTTTTGTAATGGACTCCTCACTGACTTTCCCATTTACTTTATTCTAAACTGTTCTTATTTCTTTCGATTATTTGAATTACTTCTAGGTAAAACACTATGAATTACCATTCTGTATGAAATGTGCTATATAAATAAACTTGGCTTGCCTTACTGAAACTGCAGAAAGAAAGAAAAACGGTAATCCAATTTCATGTGCACTGATGTGTGTGTTTGTAGATTGTCTGGCTGTATGGTCACAGAAGAAGGCTGTGGATATTTGTCTTCAGCTCTGAGTTCAAACACCTCACACCTGAGAGAGCTGGATCTGAGCTACAATCACCCAGGAGATTCAGGAGTCATGCTGCTCTCTGAAAAATGTGTGGATCCAAACTGCACGCTGGAAAAATTAAAGTATGTTGACCATGAAGAGATGTGTGTGTGTGTGTGTGCTGATTATATCAGATGTGCAGAATGTGAGACTGTGTTTTTGTGTTTTATAGTGTGGATTATAGAGGAGAATTCAGGATTATAGAAGGACTTCGCAAATGTATGTATACACACACACACACACACACACACACACACACACAAACATTTTTTTTTTACTGTACTAGTGTGGACATTGCATAGACTTTCATTGGTTTTATATTAGGTTAATGATATTTTCTATTGCCAAACCCAATCCCTACCCCAAAACCTACCCATCACAGAAACATGTGCAAAACACTAGATTTAAAGTTTACATGTTTTGGCCAATTTATAAATCTTTTTTACTAGTGAGGACCAGTAAAAATGTGTGTTGTCCTAATATTTAAATATATAAGTGAGGACATTTTGCCCTTACAAGTGTAGCCAAACTTGTACACACACAGACACACTGCTTTAGTGAATATTAATGTGTTATAAATGTGCCTCTTCTTGTGTTTAGATGCCTGTGATCTCACACTGGATTCAAACACAGCAAACACTCTTCTCATTCTGTCTGAGAAGAACAGAAAGGTGACATCAGTGGAAGAGTACCAGTCATATCCTGATCATCTAGAGAGATTTGATGGGTGTCGTCAGGTTCTGTGTAGAGATAGTCTGTCTGGACGCTGTTACTGGGAAGCTGAATGGGTGTTAAATGCTGACATATCAGTGGCATATAAAAGAATCAGCAGGAAAGGAAAGAAGGAAAACTGTTGGTTTGGATTCAATGAAAATTCCTGGAGTCTGAACTGCTCTGACGACGGATTCACTGTATGCCACAATAGTAAGGAAACTCACATACGTGTCCCTTCAGGCTCCTCAAAAAGATTTGGAGTGTATGTGGACGTGTCAGCCGGGATTCTGTCTTTCTACAGCGTTTCTGGCACACACACACTCACACACTTACACACATTCACCTCGACATTCACTGAACCCCTCTATGCTGGATTTGGGGTTTCTGATGGCTCCTCAGTGTCTCTGTGTGAGATTGAAAAGCCTGTGAGCAACAACAGAGATATCACACACACTTAACTGATCAAAAACAGTCTTCCTTTATATGCTGTTGTTCTGTCGCTTACCCAGCATGCTTTACCTCTGCATGAGCTCTGACCAGGTTTGGTGGTTTGTTCTTTAGTTACCGGCCCAAAATTGTGTATAATATCATGTGTATGTTTGTCATAATCGAGTTGTCTAGTCTCATAAGAGTAGTGCAGCTTGATGGCAAGTTCCAGCTAGTAATGAAAGAAATTGAGCTTTACAACTAATTGAATGAACTCAATCAATTGCCTTTTTTATTTGTATTTTATTTACTGTTTTAAAACACTCTCAAATCTTGGATCACTTTTATAATGTAGTTTCAGTTGTAATAAACAGCACAACAAATTATTAAATGAACCCAAATTATATGTCACATTTAACCCTCTGGTGTCTAAGGTGTTTTGGGGTCCTTGAGATGTTTTGACATGCCCTGACATTTGTGCTTTTTTTAAACATATTTATGGGAAAGTTGTCATTACACAACAGGGCTACCATAATATGTGAGCAATCTGTATGTACATGTTTGTATTTTTGAGAGAATACTGTTTATGCTTGGTTATTGAAAAAACTAAAACTTAAAGTTTCTGAAATAAGGCCACAAAACACATACTAAATATGTGTCTGCAAGACTTCTGACTAATGGATACACAACAAGTTCTTTCCTTAACTTTAAAATTATGTTTCGGTCCGGATTCTTGTGTTACGCAGCACGTTTGAACTTCTGCAGGAACCAATGAGGTTCATTCTTGTTACGCAGCACGTTTGAGCATCAGCAAGAACCAATAAGGTTTATTCATGATACGCTACACTTTTGAGCTTCATCAAGATCCAATGAGGTTCATTCTCTAAGTTCAATCTGTTCATCACATAAAAGCAATCAAGTCTCTTTAGAAAATACATGCTAAACCACGTGATTCAAATAGACTAGTTTAATGATCTTGTTGTGAACTTTTTTCTTCTAAAGTGTAGAAAAGTCAGAAGCGCAGACCAGGAGATGTTGGGATATCTTTCAACAGGATTCTTTATTCAGAAGTCGCGGTTGCATCGCTCTAGTCTATTTCATCCAAGTCTAACTAAGGCAGTATACAGTAGAGTTCACATACCGTTAAAGGGGGAGGAGTTACATAGAGGTGGACACAATCTAAACAAAGCATGTAAATTAAGTACACGTTTAGGAACCTGCCCTAGACTACCAATCCTAATCCAATCAGCATAACTATTCAACCGAACAGGACGGGCAGGACTCTCTTGCTGAGACAGGAGCTCCAAGAACCATTTAAAGACAAAAGGTGATAGTCTCATTAATCTGATTAATTTACTTTACAATAGAGATCAGGACAGTCAGGAATATCCCGCTGGGAACCCTGACCGTTTGCAGAGATTTCCTGATCTCATCAGCATAACAGTGTCATGTATAGATGGTAATCCAATAAGCCTGATTGAAACACTCATACCTTCACATTATCATAAAGACAAAATCAAAGCTGTATCTTGAGACAAAAGCTAAGGTCAGACACCTGAATTGCTTGACTTAATCTCCTTTAATTCACAACATTTATACCTCAAATATAGAGAATACTAGTATTTTAACTGAGAAAATGTATGCACACATTGTATTGGAACCTAAATTAAACATTTAATCAATTTGTAAAACTACAATCTCTTTATGAACTATTTGAAGCAACAAAAAGGTAGAAGCAGATACATATTTTCTGATGCCATTTTAAATTGCTGAGCCAGTTAAGCCTTGGAGCTTTTTTCAAACACACACAAATAGAAAAGAAATAAGGCCACAAATCTGCATAGCTTGTCATATTTTATTTTTTTCCAAATTCTTTTCTCATTGAGAAACATTACAATTACTTTTCAGAATGAGTTGGCATTTATCTGAAACTTTTTTCACACTGAAGACACGTGTAAGGGTAGACTTGTTAAACCCAGCCGATTTGATTTCGCCCTGCAGCTCACGCTGGAAACCTGTACATTTTTCCATTCTGCTTCCATTAAAAATCTGCGGGGACCAATCACAAAAGTGGCTTATACAACTGGCGGGCTATTGGCGGGTTTAACACAATGACGATAGAGGAGCAAAGTAGCCTACATCACCCGGATCTTTTGTCTGATTGGTTGAAGGACTATCCAATTGCGTACAGTCATTTGAACTATGACTGTTGATCACGCCTCTTGTGCAGTAGAAAGTACAGAGCAGACTCCCCAGACTACTGTTCAATAAGATTGAGCTTGGTCTGGTGATAACCAGACTAGTGTAAGGGCTCTCTGCAGTGTGAACTCTGAGGTTTCCTTTGAATCTGAAACTATTTCCACAGTGATTCCACATGAAAGGTTTCTCTCTGGTGTGAGTTATGTTCGTTTAAAGATGATTCCTGTCTGTGAAGCTGCTTCCACACTAATGACATATAACAGTCCTTTCTTTAGTGGATTCTCATGTGGCAATTAAGGTTTCCTTTAAATCTGAAACTCTTTCCACACTGTTGGCAGGTTAAAGGCTTCTCTCCGGTGTGAATTCTCATGTGGACTTTAAGGCTACGGTTTTGAGTGAATGTTTTTCCACACTGCTGGCAGATGAAGGGGCTCTCTACAGTGTGGATTCTCATGTGGGAATTAAGGTGTCCTTTTTGAGTGAAATTCATTCCACACTGTTGGCAGATGAAGGGGGTCTCTCCGGTGTGAGTTATCATGTGTCTATTAAGATTTCCCTTTCCTTGGAAACCTTTTCCACACTGTTGACAGGTAAAAGGCTTCTCTCCAGTGTGATTTATCATGTGGCTTTTAAGATGTCCCTTTTGAGTGAAACTCTTTCCACACTGTTGGCAGGTGAACGCCTTCTCGCCATTGTGAATTCTCATGTGGATAAGAAGATTTCCTTTTTCAGAGAAACTCTTTCCACAATGAGGGCATGTGAAAGGCTTGTCTCCAGTGTGAATTCTTATGTGTATGATGAGATTTCCTTTTTGAGTGAAACTCTTTCCACACTGTTGGCAGGTGAAATCTTTCTCTCGAGTGTGAATTCTCATGTGGGCTTTAAAGCTTTCGTTTTGAGTGAATGTTTTTCCACACTGTTGGCAGGTTAAAGGTTTCTCTTTAGTGTGAACTCTCATGTGTACTTTAAGTCTTTCGTTTTGAGTGAAACTCTTTCCACACTGTTGACAGGAGAAAGGCTTCTCTCCAGTGTGAGTTCTCATGTGGACTTTAAGGTTTCCATTATTAGTGAAACTCTTTCCACACTTTTGACAGGTGAAAGGCTTCTTTCCAGTGTGAGTTCTCATGTGGACTTTAAGGTCTCCATTATTAGTGAAACTCTTTCCACAATGAGGGCATGTGAAAGGCTTGTCTCCAGTGTGAATTCTTATGTGGATGATAAGATTTCCTTTTTGAGTGAAACTCTTTCCACACTGTTGGCAGGTGAAATCCTTCTCTCGAGTGTGAATTCTCATGTGGGCTTTAAAGCTTTCGTTTTGAGTGAATGTTTTTCCACACTGTTGGCAGGTTAAAGGTTTCTCTTTAGTGTGAACTCTCATGTGTACTTTAAGGTTTCCATTATTAGTGAAACTCTTTCCACACTGTTGACAGGAGAAAGGCTTCTCTCCAGTGTGAGTTCTCATGTGGACTTTAAGGTTTCCATTATTAGTGAAACTCTTTCCACACTTTTGACAGGTGAAAGGCTTCTTTCCAGTGTGAGTTCTCATGTGGACTTTAAGGTCTCCATGTTGATTAAATCCCTTTCCACACTGAGAGCAGGTAAAAGTTCTCGTTCCTGTCTTCTGAGCCTTTTTAGTCTGTGAGCAACTAAAATATTTTTCTTCAGTTAGGTCTTCATGATCTTTCTCTTCCTTTTGATTCAATATTTGACTTTCCATTTTCAGCAGCATCAGGCCTAAGGTGAACAGAGACAAATACAAGTTAACTCCAGTTTAATGGCATTACACGACTGTGGCGAACAGGACGGCCGAGGGACGTGAGAGAACGGCGCGAGGCCGGTGGTGCGATTGCTAATGAGCAACACCTGTTAGGCACACCGGTCTCGCATCTCTCACGGAGGAGCGGAAGCATAAAGGAGGAGCGACGACGTTGATGATCGAGAGAGGAACAGGCCTGTATTTTAGTTGTGTTTTGTTTTTGTATTTTACTTTAGTTATATTTATTTTCGGTAGCCAGCAGTCGTCCGCGAGGGGCTGCTGGCGGTATTTTCGTTTGTTTGTTTTATTTTAAATAAATTATATTTTGATTCTTCGCCGGTTCCCGCCTCCTTCTTCCCTGAACATTGCTACACTGGTGCCGAAACCCGGGAAGAGGGAGGAACGCGCTGTCAGAGAGTCCACGCCGGTGTGGGGAATCCGCGGTGCCATCGAGCATGGTGCGCGAGTCGCCGCCGCTCGCCGTGGGCCGGAGCCTGCTGCCATCCGCCGAGCGAGGGGAGGAGCAGGGAGCGGGGGATTCGCGGCCACGGACGCTCGAGGCGGTGCGCTGGAGTGAGTTGCCGGTGGGACGTTCGAGCTCGCTGCCGGCCGCCTGGGTATTGGAGGGGCGGCTGCCATCCGGGAGGGAGAGGAGGAGTCGCCGCCGCTCGCCGTGGGCCGGAGCCTGCTGCCGTCCACCAGTGAAGGGGAGGAGCAGGGAGCGGGGGACTCCTGCCGTCTGCCCAAGGCACCCGAGGAGCCGTCGCCGTCCACCGGGCGGCGGAGGAGCGTCGAGCCGTCCACCGAGGGCTACCCAGCGTCGCCGCCAGGCACCGCGGAGGAGATCGCCAGCTGGTGGGGGACCAGATGGCAGCGCGTTGTGGGAACCGGACCAATTTTATTTTTTTCCTCTCTCCCCTCTCTCGATCTGTCGCTCCTCATGCTTCCGTCTCCGTTTCCCTCGGTTTGTCTGTCCATACTCCCCAGGGATCGCCGCCGCCGGGGGGGGGGGAGTAGGCACAGCCTCGTGGGTACCCCCCGGCCTGTGAGGGGCGATGGGGGTATGTGGCGAACAGGACGGCCGAGGGACGTGAGAGAACGGCGCGAGGCCGGTGGTGCGATTGCTAATGAGCAACACCTGTTAGGCACACCGGTCTCGCATCTCTCACGGAGGAGCGGAAGCATAAAGGAGGAGCGACGACGTTGATGATCGAGAGAGGAACAGGCCTGTATTTTAGTTGTGTTTTGTTTTTGTATTTTACTTTAGTTATATTTATTTTCGGTAGCCAGCAGTCGTCCGCGAGGGGCTGCTGGCGGTATTTTCGTTTGTTTGTTTTATTTTAAATAAATTATATTTTGATTCTTCGCCGGTTCCCGCCTCCTTCTTCCCTGAACATTGCTACAACGACATATAGCAACATTTATGCATACAGACGCTTTTATCCAAAGCCACTTACATTGGATTTCAAGGTACACATTTACATTCTTATCAGTTCTTGCTTTCCCTGGGAATCAAACTCATGACCTTGGCGTTGCACGTCCCAACGCTCTACTGTTTGAGACAGATGGTTCACAAAGTGGTCTCATACTTCTCCCACTCATTATCCAGGTCCCTCACCACCCCATCAAATAAAATGTAGTTTAATTGTTAATAGTAATGTGGATTATTACTGTTTTAAATTGAAAATGATGCATTAAATTGGTCAAAATAGACAGTAAAGACATTTATACAAAAAAAGATTTCTGTTTCAAATAAATGCTGTTCTACAATTTCTGTTCATCAAAGAATCCTGATAAAAATAAATAAATAATAAAAAAACACTTCCAGAGTTCATCAACAGAGAGAACTAATCAAGAGGAGCCTGCTGCAGAAGACCAAGCCTCTAAAAGGCAAAGGAGAGAAGAGACACCCTGCCATAGCCAAATAGACAAGATCTTCAGTTCTCTTCTTGGCCCCCACACAGGTGATCTGATGGCCAAGGACAGCATTGAAGACAAGTTACATCAGTACCTCAAAGAGCCAGTGATTGAAGGGGATCCACTCCAGTGGTGGAGACAGAATGAAGGGTGCTTCAAGCTACTTACCAACAAAGCAAGAACATGTCTTTGCTCACCACCCTCATCAGTCCCTAGTGAGCATGTCTTCAGTGAAGTGTCTGCAAGTTATGACAAAAGAAGAAGCAAACTCACTGGAGAGCATGCCGAGCAGCTC
This sequence comes from Meda fulgida, assembly GCA_030578275.1. NCBI lineage: Eukaryota > Metazoa > Chordata > Actinopteri > Cypriniformes > Leuciscidae > Meda > Meda fulgida. Next base: position 27,384,725 of record CM060619.1, on the reverse strand, counting down.
TGCTTCCTGCACCACAACCTGGTGCTGCTGGATTGGGACTACTAATTCTTACTCATTTTAATTTACCTTTGTTAGACATTTATTTTCTATATCTAAGCTATTGTCCAGATTAAAAGCCTTGCTGGCACATTCCTTTCCATGTATGCAAGTTAAACATCTGTTATTCATTAATGGAGGATGGATTCTTCTCCCTCCTCCTTCCCTATGATATACATTGAGGGCCTTTCTGGACCTACAAGCCATAGTGGAGATCTGACCGGATACTGACCATTTATAGACTTGTTATATAACGTATATATGATATGATGTAATGTATGGTTCTATTGGTTAGATCTGTATTACTCCCCTTAAACTTTCACTACATATTCTGTAGGCTGTGTATTGGGAGCTAAGCTATTTTCTAGCTTCCCAGCGCTGGTCTTTTTCCTCTGTTTTATTCATTCATTTCGCTCAATTTAAAGGACGGAGAGAAAAGGCACTTTGTGTTGGAAGACTTTATTTCTAACAACCTTCAGGGAGCTATTACAATTTATTTTCCAATACTTGTTCATTTGTTGCTTGTTGTTGTTTAAATTTACTTTGAGTTTTACTAAATGTTTAAAGAATGCTCCTGGACGATCCCTGCACTTTTTATGTTGTTGTTGTTATTATTAATATTAATGTCGTTATTAGCAGTTCTCAGAATTAAAGATATGGTTAAAAGAATTTAAAGAGAGTCTTTGTCAGAGGCCTTTCAATTCTTAATCTTGACATTAATTAAATTTTTTACACAAGACACAATCTAGTGCATATGTCTAGAACATAGTTCAAAATATTGGTTATCGGTGTACTTGATCTGTAATAATCGGTATCGGCATCGGTCCTGAAAAACGCATAACGGTCGACCCCTAACACAAACAAGACGGTTCGGTATAGCAGGGAAGAAAACTTAACATAAAATAGCTTTTTTTTCTTTTAAACACAGGTTTATTAAATACATTGTGTGTCTCTCTTTAAATAAATTAAATCATAATTAACATTAAATCTATCTCAGCTAATGCTGTAAACTAGGTAAAGTAAATATAACAAATATATTAGGAAGTGCAGTGAAATGCTCCCCTCAAGAGTTTATTTCTCTAGTGAAATGACAAGCTGTGGACACTAAATGACTTGCCTGATATTATTCTTATGTTTATGTCTTTCTGCATTTGAAACACTGGTTGAGAGATTATAAGAAAACATTTATGCATAGATCATCTTTTTATAAATATTAAGAAATATCAGAAGACAATGCAAAGTGGAGCAGCTCGTCTGACAGGACTGCATGTCCTGTATGCAAAATGTTAGGGCCCATTAAAAAAATATTGGTACAGTAAAATATTTGTTTTTTTGCAGTGTTTGGTAATTCTATGTAAAGGAATATTCTTTTTGTAGTGGAGTCGAATGAAACAAGTTAACAGTACTAACACTGTAAAAATATTAGTCTTTAAATTTAAAATGTTCAAGGCAATCGGTTTCACCAATGAAATGAGTCACCTTCCATGGTATTATCACAGTAATATACCGTGAAGTAGATTACAGTAGGTAAGCTGTAAATTACTGGCAACCACCAGTATTTCCTGGTATTTTACAGCACAATCTTTTCCAGTGTACCTTAAACAAAAATGATTTTGTATAAATTCAAACCTGCTGAAAAATGAATGAGGCTGGTTTATTGTGGCTAGAGCTGGTCCACCAGAAACCAGCATTCATTATGATCACTTAATAATGCAACAGCATCTGGGTCAATGACAAATAAGATTTTCAAGATGAAAAAAAAATCATTTTAAGCAAAACAGTTTTAAAATGCATTTTATGTCCAAGAAAATGTATGGTGTTGATTCATATTGGTTCTAAAGCATTTTAGGCAGCATTAATTCATTATTAAACAAGATTTCTGATTTTCCCACCCAGAAAATGTCAGGTGGTGCGACCATATATTAATTTAAAATAATATACATTAAATGTACTTAGCACTACTGAGACTTGTAAATATGAATCATTGTACTGTCTAAAATGCATATCACATGGTAAATTCCCTTTTCATTTCTTTATTTATTGCCCTTTTATTCCAAATCATATAAACGGCTGCTTTTCTGTGTTCAAACACCCATTTTTCCATAAGGAGTTATGTTTTGTTTTTAACTGTAAAAAAATATTTGTATACGTTATATAAAGGTTTACAGTTATATTTCTTACTTCATTTTGCAATTGAAGTGGGAATTGATGCATTTAAGTGTAAATTTGCTGGTTGCACCACCTGACCATGACCGGTCGCGCCACCTGACGTTGTGATCAATAATGATTGATGTTCACAAAATAAAAAGAAAGATATGTCAATGATTTTAATTCGGGTTTCAATTGGCTTTTTTTACTTGAATCCTCTAACCAATTTATACTGTATCTCAATCATGTACTTAAAATTCATTAACAAGAAAGTGCAAAACAATACTGCATGTTATGAAAACATTTGATCATCTCATCAAGTGAGATATTTCAAGCCTTTATTTGTTATAATTTTGATGATTATGGCTTACAGCTAAGAAAACCTTTTCACAATTTTCTAATTTTGAATTTGGGGTTTTCTTAAGTTGTGAGCCATAATCATCAAAATTATAACAAAGGCTTGAAATATCTCACTTAGCATGCAATGAGTCTATATGATATATTAGTTTCACCTTTTAAGTTGAATACTGAAATTAACTTTTGCACGATATTAATTATTATCGATATTTCACCTGTACTATCTATATAATTTGTGAAATAAATTATTTTAGTTTAAATATTGAAAAAAATGGGTAATAGTTTGTTAATCATTAGAATTCATGACCATTAACTATGCTCTTCTGTAATGCTGTATGACACTGCTATAAAGTATGTATTATTAACATGTAATAACTGTAATTACCACAAAAAATAACAGAACACCATATTAACTTACGTTGTAATTTATCTACATATACACCAGGACCACAATACCTTGCTTTTCTTTTGGCAAGGTACTCTGCCCCTTGCAACTGGATCACTTTTTAAACGAGCTCTATGTCGTGCTGTTTTCTCCTTGCTTGATAATGACATACAGTATACAAAAACAAATTAAAATAGATTAATTTAAAGATGCAATTGTTTTAGTATCAATGATGGTTATACAGTCCTATATTCTTGAAGAATAGGACTTAAAGATGGACAATGTGCTTTTAATTGTCCATCTTTGTCATCATTGTCACCCATACCATAATAAAATAAAAAAATATAAAAGCTTTATATATTTATAAAAATGTATTTAATATATTCAAAAACATGAATTAACATGACCTTGTTTAGTTGTTTTAACTTTATGGGAGGGTGATTAACCTTGTTATTGCATCAAAGGGGTCCTCTGGGGTTTTCTGTGTGATGTCATATGCTGTCACATAGTTTTCTTTTGGACAAAAGTTACAGAATAAGTTACAGAAAAGTAACAGAATAGTTTTGAAATAGGACCGATACACTATTTCCCCTCATTTATAAGGAATTTAACATAAAATCATGCCAAACTATTTTATTTAAAATTTTATTGAGAAAATTAACCTTTTTATCACATATTTTAACACTTCTTGTACGTTCGGACGGTCGCACCACCTGACATTTTTGGTCTTTCAAACACCAAAACTAAAAAAAATATATTGAATTTCAATAAAATGAAAAGGGTTTCTTATAAAGGAGATATTGTAGATCCATTTGATATATGACATGTATTTATTCAAATAATTTTTAGGAAAATAATGAATTTGGACAAAAAATACATGACATGTCATTGACCCATCTAACAAAATATAACAGTGTTCATGCCATCTTAATATTACGATAAAAATGGGGCGTCTGTCAAATGAAGGAAGGCTGTTTGATTTTCCAATGTGGACAAAAAGATAAAACATAACACGTTACATTTTTATCTGAGTTTATAAAGGTGTAATTAATGTCTTGATTTCATGGTCAGAAGCTGTCTAGCCTGCATGACAAATGAAAATCACAAACACGACACTTGTAAATTAGTTTTTTTTATTTTTTTTATTTAATGAGTGGACCATTCTATGAAAATGGTAAAAACTTTTAAAAAATGTAATTTTTTTTAAAACCAAAACTTTAACTTTCAGTTAACCTCTCAACATTATAAATCAACTTAAATTACAGCTTAATGTATTCTGATATTTTTACTACATTACATTAAAAACTACGTGTGCTGCCTTTTTGTCACTGGTGTTACCTATATTTTAGATGACACTTCAGGCTTTCCAGAATGTAATTTGACTATTTAATTTGCATACATAATCAAAGTTAATGTAATATTAAGAAATTGTCTTGATTAGTAATAATTTACTTTAAACAGGTATGTGTAAATTTCTATTGTGACATTTTCCTATTTCTACCATTGTGTTTTTTGTTGCAACATTAGAAATAATTGAGGTTGAGTGATCAAAACTGAATGATCATATCATTAAAATGCTTCCTAATGAATTCAGCAACAGTCAGGTAGATACAGAAACCATGTTCGATGACACTGGGCAACTCTGGTGCCAGAACACCAATATGCCGTGCAGTAACACCAGTGACGCAATGTGAAACCAATGACACAACATACGATTATTTCAAACAAATTTATTAGTCATATTTTACAATACAAATAATGTGTTACTTTAATATGAACAATAAAATGAAGGTTAAAGATTTAGCCTATTGACTAAAATGTGTCTTTCATTACACAACATTGTCATACAAACATATTAAACATGTCCACTAGAACATTAGAAACACTAACATTGAACGCAAACTAAAACAGCACTGATATGAACATTTTGTATGCAGTAAAACACGGAATATTCCCTGTACTAACTGTTCTTCACTTTTACTTGACATGTTTACATGTTATTGAGTCGCGTCCATCGGTTCTCATCTGCGAGCCAGTCTCCATTGCCTTCTAGCCACTGATGGCTTCTTCACTAGTAGCCAGTTCACATCGGTCTATGCAGAAGGCATGTCTCATGCTTTGGTTTTGTGCCACAAATGCTAAACCGTTAGCATTTGAAACAGTGCCCAGGCACACAAAAGCATGGCTTGCTGTCATACCGTGTCCATAGACTGCATACACGATAATGAAACCAATATGCCCTTTAAGCAACTCTGTAGATAAGTTCTTTGTCTTGCTACAGACACATAGTCTTAAACTCTGACCTTGCAGTGCTGGGTTGACTGTCCGGAGTGGATGGACGGGTCAATGCTGTCTTTCCTGCTCTTAATCGCTCTCTGTGTTCTGCCTGTCTGACCCGCCATTTCCTTTGCTCCTGTCTTTTTTCCCTTTCTGTGAGATCCTCCACTCGCTTTCTTTTTTGCCTCTCTAAATCCTTTAAGTAAGTCTGGTGTTTCTGTTTAAGGTAGGCTGCTCTGCGGCCTGGGTCAGCGTCCCTGCGCTGTCTGTAGAGCCTTTGCTTTTCAGCAGCGCTTAATTTCACCATATCTGTCAAAAGGAAAGCCATAATATGTTTACAATACTGCAGGGTGCAAGTTTTATCAAAAGCTTGGAGTGAGATCACATGCGGTTAGGGGAGGAGCCCTAATGGAGCCCCGCCCCCCAATTTTACCCATTGTTCATCATTAACCAGCTAAAATTGAAATTATAACAATTGGTAAATCTGATAAATGACAGAGCAATTCATCACATCAAATATACTCTTTAATGTTATATTTCAAAATTACAAATATACAAAAATTTAACAAATTGCTCCAAACAGTTTGGAAAAACAAATCTTTTTGCATTTTAATGTGTCTAGTCAAAATGGTATAATGAGTTATTGTGTGGTGAGACATTGTGAACAAATGGACATATTAGTATTAATTTAAAATAAAATGAAGAAATACATCTTCATTCCTTCCCATACCCACTAACATTTCTCTTAGTTTCAGATAACGTAAGCTAGCCAAACTGAGCCACAGCTTCTGGCCTGGCTGCAAAGTAGTTGTAGAGTTTTTGACTGCATCAATAATAACGTATACGATGGGCTATATATTAAGTGTTCTAGCCTAAAAATGTTAGACGTGCTTTCTTCTAACTTACCTTCTCCATCACGACGTGCGTTCGCGCGATGTTGTTGGTTACCTAGAAACGACCGTACAGTGGCCGAGAATGTTCCGTCAACTTCCGTGTGTTCGCGCATCTATGTTGCCTAGTAACGAACGCAATCTGGCCGAGAATGTTCCGTCAACTTCCGTGTGTTCGCGCATCTATGTTGCCTAGTAACGAACGCAATCTGGCCGAGAATGTTCCGTACACTTCCATGTGTTCGCGCATTTATGTTGCCTAGTAACGAAGGTACTGTGGCCGCGAATGTTCCGTAAAATTCTGTGTGTTCGCACATCTATGTTGCCTAGTAACGAACGCAATCTTGCCGAGAATGTTCCGTACACTTCCGTGTGTTCGCACATCTATGTTGCCTAGTAACGAACGCAATCTGGCCGAGAATGTTCCGTACACTTCCGTGTGTTCGCGCATTTATGTTGCCTAGTAACGAAGGTACGGTGGCCGAGAATGTTCCGTCAACTTCCGTGTGTTCGCGCATCTATGTTGCCTAGTAACGAACGCAATCTGGCCGAGAATGTTCCGTCAACTTCCGTGTGTTCGCGCATCTATGTTGCCTAGTAACGAACGCAATCTGGCCGAGAATGTTCCGTACACTTCCGTGTGTTCGCGCATTTATGTTGCCTAGTAACGAAGGTACTGTGGCCGCGAATGTTCCGTAAAATTCTGTGTGTTCGCACATCTATGTTGCCTAGTAACGAAGGTACGGTGGCCGAGAATGTTCCGTAAAATTCTGTGTGTTCGCACATCTATGTTGCCTAGTAACGAACGCAATCTTGCCGAGAATGTTCCGTACACTTCCGTGTGTTCGCACATCTATGTTGCCTAGTAACGAAGGTACGGTGGCCGAGAATGTTCCGTAAAATTCTGTGTGTTCGCACATCTATGTTGCCTAGTAACGAACGCAATCTGGCCGAGAATGTTCCGTACACTTCCGTGTGTTCGCGCATTTATGTTGCCTAGTAACGAAGGTACGGTGGCCGAGAATGTTCCATAAAATTCTGTGTGTTCGCACATCTATGTTGCCTAGTAAAGAACGCAATCTTGCCGAGAATGTTCCATAAAATTCTGTGTGTTCGCACATCTATGTTGCCTAGCAACGAAGGTACGGTGGCCGAGAATGTTCCGTAAAATTCTGTGTGTTCGCACATCTATGTTGCCTAGTAACGAACGAAATCTTGCCGAGAATGTTCCGTACACTTCCGTGTGTTCGCACATCTATGTTGCCTAGTAACGAACGCAATCTGGCCGAGAATGTTCCGTACACTTCCGTGTGTTCGCCCATTTATGTTGCCTAGTAACGAACGCAATCTGGCCGAGAATGTTCCGTACACTTCCGTGTGTTCGCATCCATGTTGCCTAGTAACGAACGTGCGGTGGCCGAGAATGTTCCGTCAACTTCCGTGTGTTCGCGCATCTATGTTGCCTAGTAACGAACGCAATCTGGCCGAGAATGTTCCGTACACTTCCGTGTGTTCGCGCATTTATGTTGCCTAGTAACGAAGGTACTGTGGCCGCGAATGTTCCGTAAAATTCTGTGTGTTCGCACATCTATGTTGCCTAGTAACGAAGGTACGGTGGCCGAGAATGTTCCGTAAAATTCTGTGTGTTCGCACATCTATGTTGCCTAGTAACGAACGCAATCTTGCCGAGAATGTTCCGTACACTTCCGTGTGTTCGCACATCTATGTTGCCTAGTAACGAAGGTACGGTGGCCGAGAATGTTCCGTCAACTTCCGTGTGTTCGCGCATCTATGTTGCCTAGTAACGAACGCAATCTGGCCGAGAATGTTCCGTCAACTTCCGTGTGTTCGCGCATCTATGTTGCCTAGTAACGAACGCAATCTGGCCGAGAATGTTCCGTCAACTTCCGTGTGTTCGCGCATCTATGTTGCCTAGTAACGAACGCAATCTGGCCGAGAATGTTCCGTACACTTCCATGTGTTCGCGCATTTATGTTGCCTAGTAACGAAGGTACTGTGGCCGCGAATGTTCCGTAAAATTCTGTGTGTTCGCACATCTATGTTGCCTAGTAACGAACGCAATCTTGCCGAGAATGTTCCGTACACTTCCGTGTGTTCGCACATCTATGTTGCCTAGTAACGAACGCAATCTGGCCGAGAATGTTCCGTACACTTCCGTGTGTTCGCGCATTTATGTTGCCTAGTAACGAAGGTACGGTGGCCGAGAATGTTCCGTCAACTTCCGTGTGTTCGCGCATCTATGTTGCCTAGTAACGAACGCAATCTGGCCGAGAATGTTCCGTCAACTTCCGTGTGTTCGCGCATCTATGTTGCCTAGTAACGAACGCAATCTGGCCGAGAATGTTCCGTACACTTCCGTGTGTTCGCGCATTTATGTTGCCTAGTAACGAAGGTACTGTGGCCGCGAATGTTCCGTAAAATTCTGTGTGTTCGCACATCTATGTTGCCTAGTAACGAAGGTACGGTGGCCGAGAATGTTCCGTAAAATTCTGTGTGTTCGCACATCTATGTTGCCTAGTAACGAACGCAATCTTGCCGAGAATGTTCCGTACACTTCCGTGTGTTCGCACATCTATGTTGCCTAGTAACGAAGGTACGGTGGCCGAGAATGTTCCGTAAAATTCTGTGTGTTCGCACATCTATGTTGCCTAGTAACGAACGCAATCTGGCCGAGAATGTTCCGTACACTTCCGTGTGTTCGCGCATTTATGTTGCCTAGTAACGAAGGTACGGTGGCCGAGAATGTTCCATAAAATTCTGTGTGTTCGCACATCTATGTTGCCTAGTAACGAACGCAATCTTGCCGAGAATGTTCCATAAAATTCTGTGTGTTCGCACATCTATGTTGCCTAGCAACGAAGGTACGGTGGCCGAGAATGTTCCGTAAAATTCTGTGTGTTCGCACATCTATGTTGCCTAGTAACGAACGAAATCTTGCCGAGAATGTTCCGTACATTTCCGTGTGTTCGCACATCTATGTTGCCTAGTAACGAACGCAATCTGGCCGAGAATGTTCCGTACACTTCCGTGTGTTCGCCCATTTATGTTGCCTAGTAACGAACGCAATCTGGCCGAGAATGTTCCGTACACTTCCGTGTGTTCGCATCCATGTTGCCTAGTAACGAACGTGCGGTGGCCGAGAATGTTCCGTCAACTTCCGTGTGTTCGCGCATCTATGTTGCCTAGTAACGAACGCAATCTGGCCGAGAATGTTCCGTACACTTCCGTGTGTTCGCGCATTTATGTTGCCTAGTAACGAAGGTACTGTGGCCGCGAATGTTCCATAAAATTCTGTGTGTTCGCACATCTATGTTGCCTAGTAACGAAGGTACGGTGGCCGAGAATGTTCCGTAAAATTCTGTGTGTTCGCACATCTATGTTGCCTAGTAACGAACGCAATCTTGCCGAGAATGTTCCGTACACTTCCGTGTGTTCGCACATCTATGTTGCCTAGTAACGAAGGTACGGTGGCCGAGAATGTTCCGTAAAATTCTGTGTGTTCGCACATCTATGTTGCCTAGTAACACACGCAATCTTGCCGAGAATGTTCCGTACACTTCCGTGTGTTCGCACATCTATGTTGCCTAGTAACGAAGGTACGGTGGCCGAGAATGTTCCGTCAACTTCCGTGTGTTCGCGCATCTATGTTGCCTAGTAACGAACGCAATCTGGCCGAGAATGTTCCGTCAACTTCCGTGTGTTCGCGCATCTATGTTGCCTAGTAACGAACGCAATCTGGCCGAGAATGTTCCGTCAACTTCCGTGTGTTCGCGCATCTATGTTGCCTAGTAACGAACGCAATCTGGCCGAGAATGTTCCGTACACTTCCATGTGTTCGCGCATTTATGTTGCCTAGTAACGAAGGTACTGTGGCCGCGAATGTTCCGTAAAATTCTGTGTGTTCGCACATCTATGTTGCCTAGTAACGAACGCAATCTTGCCGAGAATGTTCCGTACACTTCCGTGTGTTCGCACATCTATGTTGCCTAGTAACGAACGCAATCTGGCCGAGAATGTTCCGTACACTTCCGTGTGTTCGCGCATTTATGTTGCCTAGTAACGAAGGTACGGTGGCCGAGAATGTTCCGTCAACTTCCGTGTGTTCGCGCATCTATGTTGCCTAGTAACGAACGCAATCTGGCCGAGAATGTTCCGTCAACTTCCGTGTGTTCGCGCATCTATGTTGCCTAGTAACGAACGCAATCTGGCCGAGAATGTTCCGTACACTTCCGTGTGTTCGCGCATTTATGTTGCCTAGTAACGAAGGTACTGTGGCCGCGAATGTTCCGTAAAATTCTGTGTGTTCGCACATCTATGTTGCCTAGTAACGAAGGTACGGTGGCCGAGAATGTTCCGTAAAATTCTGTGTGTTCGCACATCTATGTTGCCTAGTAACGAACGCAATCTTGCCGAGAATGTTCCGTACACTTCCGTGTGTTCGCACATCTATGTTGCCTAGTAACGAAGGTACGGTGGCCGAGAATGTTCCGTAAAATTCTGTGTGTTCGCACATCTATGTTGCCTAGTAACGAACGCAATCTGGCCGAGAATGTTCCGTACACTTCCGTGTGTTCGCGCATTTATGTTGCCTAGTAACGAAGGTACGGTGGCCGAGAATGTTCCATAAAATTCTGTGTGTTCGCACATCTATGTTGCCTAGTAACGAACGCAATCTTGCCGAGAATGTTCCATAAAATTCTGTGTGTTCGCACATCTATGTTGCCTAGCAACGAAGGTACGGTGGCCGAGAATGTTCCGTAAAATTCTGTGTGTTCGCACATCTATGTTGCCTAGTAACGAACGAAATCTTGCCGAGAATGTTCCGTACATTTCCGTGTGTTCGCACATCTATGTTGCCTAGTAACGAACGCAATCTGGCCGAGAATGTTCCGTACACTTCCGTGTGTTCGCCCATTTATGTTGCCTAGTAACGAACGCAATCTGGCCGAGAATGTTCCGTACACTTCCGTGTGTTCGCATCCATGTTGCCTAGTAACGAACGTGCGGTGGCCGAGAATGTTCCGTCAACTTCCGTGTGTTCGCGCATCTATGTTGCCTAGTAACGAACGCAATCTGGCCGAGAATGTTCCGTACACTTCCGTGTGTTCGCGCATTTATGTTGCCTAGTAACGAAGGTACTGTGGCCGCGAATGTTCTGTAAAATTCTGTGTGTTCGCACATCTATGTTGCCTAGTAACGAAGGTACGGTGGCCGAGAATGTTCCGTAAAATTCTGTGTGTTCGCACATCTATGTTGCCTAGTAACGAACGCAATCTTGCCGAGAATGTTCCGTACACTTCCGTGTGTTCGCACATCTATGTTGCCTAGTAACGAAGGTACGGTGGCCGAGAATGTTCCGTAAAATTCTGTGTGTTCGCACATCTATGTTGCCTAGTAACGAACGCAATCTGGCCGAGAATGTTCCGTACACTTCCGTGTGTTCGCGCATTTATGTTGCCTAGTAACGAAGGTACGGTGGCCGAGAATGTTCCATAAAATTCTGTGTGTTCGCACATCTATGTTGCCTAGTAACGAACGCAATCTTGCCGAGAATGTTCCATAAAATTCTGTGTGTTCGCACATCTATGTTGCCTAGCAACGAAGGTACGGGGGCCGAGAATGTTCCGTAAAATTCTGTGTGTTCGCACATCTATGTTGCCTAGTAACGAACGAAATCTTGCCGAGAATGTTCCGTACACTTCCGTGTGTTCGCACATCTATGTTGCCTAGTAACGAACGCAATCTGGCCGAGAATGTTCCGTACACTTCCGTGTGTTCGCCCATTTATGTTGCCTAGTAACGAACGCAATCTGGCCGAGAATGTTCCGTACACTTCCGTGTGTTCGCATCCATGTTGCCTAGTAACGAACGTGCGGTGGCCGAGAATGTTCCGTCAACTTCCGTGTGTTCGCGCATCTATGTTGCCTTGTAACGAACGTGCGGTGGCCGAGAATGTTCCCTAAACTTCCGTGTTCGCACATCTATTGTTCGCACAGTTTGCCTAGTAACGAACGCAATCTGGCCGAGATACGCATAGACTATGGAGATGCGTGCTGGCGGCAGGAAACTTCACTTTGTGTGCCTGCGCCTCGTATACAACGTTATATATAAAGTTTGCAGGACAACTTGTTGGCATTGCCTTTTCAGCGTGAGAAATACACGGTGTGAGCGTGTGAACTGGTTGAATGGTCGTGAGACGCACGCAAATGTGTGAGACTTGAGAACCCTGTATTGAAACAGTAATAAAATGCTAATAAGTCTTTATTAATATAATTGTAGAGGCTTTTATGGAACCTTACGTTGAGAGAAAAGTTAGTGGTGTTATTGATTGTCACTGGTGTAATCATCATGTCACTGGTGTTTCTCCAGTGACAAATCTGCATATCTAAGATGGCGGCCACAGTAGCTTAAACCACACTTCTTAAATTATAAATAAATCACTTAATCATGCAATTTTAGCAATTATTCGAATCAAATTTCCTTCCCCCTTACTATAAACTGTAGAACACCAGTGATGCATCTTAAGTCCTCGCATGGAATTATAATATTATTTATCAAATTGCTAAAAGATGAGAGTGCAAAACAGCCCCGCTCCAATGAACCTTTGACCCAGGAAGAAGTTGGCAAGGATGTTGCATTTTTTCAAAGTGGTGGTTTTTATAAATTTTAACACCAGTGACATGAAATTAAGGGACAGCTATTCCCTGTAAATTATTTATAATATTTAGTTGATATTTTAGTTAAGTAGTCCACTAAATAACTACACTACTTTCCTTTATATTATGACATTTATAGAAACGACTCCTGACTCGAGGGACAAGCCAATTTCATGGTACTGACCATGTTCTACAACATTTAAAAAAAAAAATGGTTTGCAATGTTTTATTAACAATAACAACATAAAAGTGTCAAATAATGACACAAAATATAAGTGTTTTTCCTGGTGGTTAAGGCCGGGACAGGAAAATAAACTTGACTGGTCATGTGATCTCAACATGTCTGTCCACATGAGGCGACCCTCCGTGTCAAATAAAACCACTTTTAATAAGGATCAAATGATAGAGTTCAGCTTTGAGAATGAAACTGACCTGTTTGTTCCTCAGTATCTTCATGTTTCACACTGAATGTTTCTTCAATCTTTATGTCTTCACTCTCCTTTTTAATAAAAGCCATCTTTATGTCTTCACTCTCCTCTTTAATAAAAGCCATCTTTATGTCTTCACTCTCCTCTTTAATAAAAGCCATCTTTGTGTCTTCACTCTCCTCTTTAATACACGGCATCTTTATAATAGTGTGTCACGTGGATCTCAGTGCTTCAGGAGTTTTTCTGTGTTTGCTCACTCTGCCCTGATTAAGAGGAGAATAATTAACAGAAAGAAAAACACTCCAAACTAAATATCTGAGTGTTTCAATCAGATCTAGTTCAGTAGTTCAGTTCACTGTGAGAGAGTCAGAGTGAGTTAATGGACTTAAATGATCTGATTAGACCAAAAACAATCACACCTGACATTAGAAGCGGATTAGTAAAAGTTATCATTAATGTTAGACAACGCTTTAAATTGTTAATTTCAATAATCAAACATTCATTTGACCGTTCTTGTTAAAATTATTTGACTTAATTATTTGAGGTGACTTAAACAACTGCCAAATCTAATATTTGAGATTCCGTTAATGGCTAAACACTAATGTTTGTGTGCAGAGATCATTGATACAGGGGGTCAGAAACTTTTTTCAATATCAAAACAAATTTAGTTTGATGCCATTTTTTTGTCTAGAAAGAGCTTTATCAAAAACAATAAATCTTTATCAATATAATGAAACCTTTTTTTTATGTCCACTGACTCAAAAAAAACAAGCATGCAATAGTACATAATAGTAGATGAGTGTGGTGGAAAACTGAATATTATCTTTCTCAATTAAAGTTTCTGTCTCTTAGTTTTCTGACCTCAGTTCCTCTATTCTTCAACATGATCATTGCGATGTTTGAAGCGGATGTCATAAAGATGTCAGTTTACCAGGACGGCTTTAAAACGAGTGGTTCATTTATAAATCCGTAGTTCACGGAGAGCTACCTCAGTTTAGTGCTTTGAAAATCTAGTAACACATTTAAAGGTGAATCTAGTTTTAAATGAAAGGGAATGCAATGTGCATTCTAAAAATCTAAATAATTTGGATAATAATGTATTCAGAATATATAATAATATTCTTGATTATTTTGATTATTTTATTCATTTTCTTAAACAATTTCTTATTTTGATTAGTTTAATTTTCTTAAACATTTTCTTATTTTGATTATTTTAATCATTTTCTTAAACAACGGTTAAAATGGTTGAAATGTGAAGTTGATCATTTTATAAAACTTTTTGTTTTGAAGATGTTACCATAAAACATTTTTTAGACAATAAAAAAAATATGAAAATGATAGACATTGTTTTTTTCAAACACTTTGCTAGCTAAACATGTAGTTTTAATATATGAATTCTCTGAAATAATTTGAAATGCTGATTCTCTTTCTATAAAATGTTAGTTGCTGCTATTATTCTATTGCTTATAGTCAGTAGAATGTCTGTTGGGGGTATAAAATAAATAAAGTGTTAGCAAAAATTATGCAGACAGTCTATTAATTCTCGAATGACAGTTAGTTGACTTGTAGCTGCAAAGTTACTTATAGTTAGTAGAATCTTTAAAGTGGACTATAGAAATAAAGTGTTACCATTAATTTTAGTCTAAACACATTTTTAACAGTCACTTGTCACCACCTGGTGGTGTAGGTTGTAATTGATACAATCGAAGGATCATGTTATTTTCAAAATGTGATTAACTCTTGATCATTTCAGTGTTTTTATCCAAACTATAAAAATGTATCCCAGTACCTCTGTGACAATATGAATATTTGTAACCCAAATAACACTGTTGTTGAAGAGACCGTTTGTGAAGCTGTAAGAACGTACACAGCCCCGCCCCCTTTTTGCCTAAGAAGGTTGACCACTAAGCCAAAAATATGATGCTGTGTGGTTGAAAAGACTTTGTGTTTCATACATAAACTGCTCTTTCGGGCTCAGAACGCAGATCTGAATGTTAGCTGTGATCGTACTTCTCAAATGTTTAATCGACAGAGCCGAGTCGCGAATTTAGGAGTAAGATTGGTGTTTAAATCAAGATCACAATAGTGCAATTTTATTGTGCTGTTTTTGTGCTGAAATCGTATCGCTTACTTAGGCTTTGGAGACAATAAAACAAAATAAATTAAAATGCCTTTCATCTCCCCGGACTCCGGTCCAATGTCCCGGAGAGCCAGAAGTGGAGGAGAGTTAGCGGAGACCGGAGGGGCAGAAGTGGAGGAGAGTTAGCAGAGGCCGGAGGGGGAGAAGTGGAGGAGAGTAAGCGGAAGCCGGAGGGGCAGAAGTGGAGGAGAGTTAGCGGAAGCCGGAGGGGCAGAAGTGGAGGAGAGTTAGCAGAGGCCGGAGGGGCAGAAGTGGAGGAGAGTTAGCGGAAGCCGGAGGGGCAGAAGTGGAGGAGAGTTAGCAGAGGCCGGAGAGGCAGAAGTGGAGGAGAGTTAGCGGAGGCCGGAGAGGCAGAAGTGGAGGAGAGTTACCGGAGGCCGGAGAGGGAGAAGTGGAGGAGAGTTAGCAGAGGCCGGAGGGGGAGAAGTGGAGGAGAGTTAGAGGAGACCGGAGGGGCAGAAGTGGAGGAGAGTTAGCGGAGGCTGGAGAGGCAGAAGTGGAGGAGAGTTAGCGGAGGCTGGAGAGGCAGAAGTGGAGGAGAGTTAGCAGAGGCTGGAGGGGGAGAAGTAAGGGAGAGTTACCGGAGGCCGGAGAGGGAGAAGTGGAGGAGAGTTAGCAGAGGCCGGAGGGGGAGAAGTGGAGGAGAGTTAGCGGAGACCGGAGGGGCAGAAGTGGAGGAGAGTTACCGGAGGCTGGAGAGGGAGAAGTGGAGGAGAGTTAGCAGAGGCCGGAGGGGGAGAAGTGGAGGAGAGTTAGCGGAGACCGGAGGGGCAGAAGTGGAGGCGAGTTAGCGGAGACCGGAGGGGCAGAAGTGGAGGAGAGTTAGCAGAGGCTGGAGGGGGAGAAGTGGAGGAGAGTTAGCGGAAGCCGGAGGGGCAGAAGTGGAGGAGAGTTAGCGGAAGCCGGAGGGGCAGAAGTGGAGGAGAGTTAGCAGAGGCCGGAGAGGCAGAAGTGGAGGAGAGTTAGCAGAGGCCGGAGGGGGAGAAGTGGAGGAGAGTTAGCGGAGACCGGAGGGGCAGAAGTGGAGGAGAGTTAGCGGAGGCTGGAGAGGCAGAAGTGGAGGAGAGTTAGCAGAGGCCGGAGAGGCAGAAGTGGAGGAGAGTTACCGGAGGCCGGAGAGGGAGAAGTGGAGGAGAGTTACCGGAGGCCGGAGAGGGAGAAGTGGAGGAGAGTTAGCGGAGGCCGGAGGGGGAGAAGTGGAGGAGAGTTAGCGGAGACCGGAGGGGCAGAAGTGGAGGAGAGTTAGCGGAGACCGGAGGGGCAGAAGTGGAGGAGAGTTACCGGAGGCCGGAGAGGGAGAAGTGGAGGAGAGTTAGCGGAGGCCGGAGGGGGAGAAGTGGAGGAGAGTTAGCGGAGACCGGAGGGGCAGAAGTGGAGGAGAGTTAGCAGAGGCTGGAGGGGGAGAAGTGGAGGAGAGTTAGCGGAAGCCGGAGGGGCAGAAGTGGAGGAGAGTTAGCGGAAGCCGGAGGGGCAGAAGTGGAGGAGAGTTAGCAGAGGCCGGAGAGGCAGAAGTGGAGGAGAGTTAGCGGAGGCCGGAGAGGCAGAAGTGGAGGAGAGTTACCGGAGGCCGGAGAGGGAGAAGTGGAGGAGAGTTAGCAGAGGCCGGAGAGGGAGAAGTGGAGGAGAGTTAGCAGAGGCCGGAGAGGCAGAAGTGGAGGAGAGTTAGCAGAGGCTGGAGGGGCAGAAGTGGAGGAGAGTTAGCGGAAGCCGGAGGGGCAGAAGTGGAGGAGAGTTAGCAGAGGCCGGAGAGGCAGAAGTGGAGGAGAGTTAGCGGAGGCCGGAGAGGCAGAAGTGGAGGAGAGTTACCGGAGGCCGGAGAGGGAGAAGTGGAGGAGAGTTAGCGGAGGCCGGAGAGGGAGAAGTGGAGGAGAGTTAGCGGAGGCTGGAGAGGCAGAAGTGGAGGAGAGTTAGCGGAGGCCGGAGAGGGAGAAGTGGAGGAGAGTTAGCGGAGGCCGGAGAGGGAGAAGTGGAGGAGAGTTAGCAGAGGCCGGAGAGGGAGAAGTGGAGGAGAGTTAGCAGAGGCCGGAGAGGGAGAAGTGGAGGAGAGTTAGCGGAGGCCGGAGAGGCAGAAGTGAAGGAGAGTTAGCAGAGGCCGGAGGGGCAGAAGTGGAGGAGAGTTAGCAGAGGCCGGAGAGGGAGAAGTGGAGGAGAGTTAGCGGAGGCCGGAGAGGCAGAAGTGAAGGAGAGTTAGCGGAGGCCGGAGGGGCAGAAGTGGAGGAGAGTTAGCGGAGGCCGGAGAGGCAGAAGTGGAGGAGAGTTAGCGGAGGCCGGAGAGGCAGAAGTGGAGGAGAGTTACCGGAGGCCGGAGAGGGAGAAGTGGAGGAGAGTTAGCAGAGGCCGGAGAGGGAGAAGTGGAGGAGAGTTAGCAGAGGCCGGAGAGGGAGAAGTGGAGGAGAGTTAGCAGAGGCCGGAGAGGGAGAAGTGGAGGAGAGTTAGCAGAGGCCGGAGAGGGAGAAGTGGAGGAGAGTTAGCAGAGGCCGGAGAGGGAGAAGTGGAGGAGAGTTAGCGGAGGCCGGAGAGGGAGAAGTGGAGGAGAGTTAGCGGAGGCCGGAGAGGCAGAAGTGAAGGAGAGTTAGCGGAGGCCGGAGAGGCAGAAGTGGAGGCGAGTTAGCGGAGACCGGAGGGGCAGAAGTGGAGGCGAGTTAGCGGAGACCGGAGGGGCAGAAGTGGAGCAGAGTTAGTGGAGACCGGAGGGGCAGAAGTGGAGCAGAGTTAGCGAAAACCGGAGGACCAGAAGTGGAGGAGAGTTAGCGGAAGCCGGAGGGGCAGAAGTGGAGGAGAGTTAGCGGAAGCCGGAGGGGCAGAAGTGGAGGAGAGTTAGCGGAGGCCGGAGAGACAGAAGTGGAGGAGAGTTAGCGGAGGCCGGAGAGGGAGAAGTGGAGGAGAGTTAGCGGAGGCCGGAGAGGGAAAAGTGGAGGAGAGTTAGCGGAGGCCGGAGAGGGAGAAGTGGAGGAGAGTTAGCAGAGGCCGGAGAGGGAGAAGTGGAGGAGAGTTAGCAGAGGCCGGAGAGGGAGAAGTGGAGGAGAGTTAGCAGAGGCCGGAGAGGGAGAAGTGGAGGAGAGTTAGTGGAGGCCGGAGAGGCAGAAGTGAAGGAGAGGTAGCGGAGGCCGGAGAGGCAGAAGTGGAGGCGAGTTAGCGGAGACCGGAGGGGCAGAAGTGGAGGCGAGTTAGCGGAGACCGGAGGGGCAGAAGTGGAGCAGAGTTAGCGGAGACCGGAGGGGCAGAAGTGGAGCAGAGTTAGCGGAGACCGGAGGACCAGAAGTGGAGGAGAGTTAGCGGAAGCCGGAGGGGCAGAAGTGGAGGAGAGTTAGCGGAAGCCGGAGGGGCAGAAGTGGAGGAGAGTTAGCGGAGGCCGGAGAGACAGAAGTGGAGGAGAGTTAGCGGAGGCCGGAGAGGGAGAAGTGGAGGAGAGTTAGCGGAGGCCGGAGAGGGAGAAGTGGAGGAGAGTTAGCGGAGGCCAGAGAGGCAGAAGTGGAGGACAGTTAGCAGAGGCCAAAGAGGCAGAAGTGGAGGAGAGTTAGCGGAGGCCAGAGAGGCAGAAGTGGAGGAGAGTTACCGGAGGCCGGAGAGGGAGAAGTGGAGGAGAGTTAGCAGAGGCCGGAGAGGGAGAAGTGGAGGAGAGTTAGCAGGGGCCGGAGAGGGAGAAGTGGAGGAGAGTTAGCAGAGGCCGGAGAGGGAGAAGTGGAGGAGAGTTAGCAGAGGCCGGAGAGGGAGAAGTGGAGGAGAGTTAGCAGAGGCCGGAGAGGGAGAAGTGGAGGAGAGTTAGCGGAGGCCGGAGAGGCAGAAGTGAAGGAGAGTTAGCGGAGGCCGGAGAGGCAGAAGTGGAGGCGAGTTAGCGGAGACCGGAGGGGCAGAAGTGGAGGCGAGTTAGCGGAGACCGGAGGGGCAGAAGTGGAGCAGAGTTAGCGGAGACCGGAGGGGCAGAAGTGGAGCAGAGTTAGCAGAGACCGGAGGACCAGAAGTGGAGGAGAGTTAGCGGAAGCCGGAGGGGCAGAAGTGGAGGAGAGTTAGCGGAAGCCGGAGGGGCAGAAGTGGAGGAGAGTTAGCGGAGGCCGGAGAGACAGAAGTGGAGGAGAGTTAGCGGAGGCCGGAGATGGAGAAGTGGAGGAGAGTTAGCGGAGGCCGGAGAGGGAGAAGTGGAGGAGAGTTAGCGGAGGCCGGAGAGGGAGAAGTGGAGGAGAGTTAGCGGAGGCCAGAGAGGCAGAAGTGGAGGAGAGTTAGCGGAGGCCAGAGAGGGAGAAGTGGAAGAGAGTTAGCAGAGGCTGGAGGGGGAGAAGTGGAGGCCGGAGAGGCATAAGTGGAGGAGAGTTAGCGGAGGCTGGAGGGGGAGAAGTGGAGGAGAGTTAGCGGAGGCCGGAGGGGGAGAAGTGGAGGAGAGTAAGCGGAGGCCGGAGAGGCAGAAGTGGAGGAGAGCATCGGGGAGGAGGAATTCACCAATGAACTTGTAGTTGAGGATCGCGGTGATGATGATAGTAATGAATAGGGTCATTTTGTAGTGCTGTAATAGAAGTTGGGGGGCTGAAGGGCAGATTTGAGCTCCCTGTCTGCGGTGGGCTCTGGGGTTGAATCTATGCAGCTGAAGGGTGAAGACTGGCTGGGCTTGGCAGGGTGATGGGTGCGAGGTGAGGCTGGACGATAGTGATGGTATCCTCTTCAGCTTCGCCCACTGTAAACGAGGATCCATCTACATAGTGTGAAGTTTACCTTTTTATTTAAATAAAACTAGTATATGTAAATCCAAAGGCTTTTAGCAAAACTGAGCATAACTGTTACAAAAGAATGCTGATAACAGGATCATATCAAAATAGTATTAACGTAATGTCCACTTAACAAAATAACATGATTATTGTAAATTCATACATGCATGAATGCCTTATTTCACAGTACATGAACAAATTTGTATATTTTATATTTAGCTTTACAGTTAATAAACTGTCTAGTTAATAAACAGACCAATGAAATATTGTCCAAACACTCATTTACTTTTATAACATATTGTATACATTATAAAGGATATAGCAAAATACATTTTATATTTCAGTCAATTTTACTCCTCTCAATAGTTTGGGAAAAGCCAAACTAGTCCATATTTTCATGTTTATATAAAACAAATAGCATGTCTGCTAACGTAAATAAGAATAAAATAACTAAGTCGCTCCTCAAAATTAACAAAATGAGGATTTCTCACCATGTCCCAAAACGATTTACAGTAAATGAATTTGATGAAATTTGATGCATCTTATTGAGTTGATGTGGGCGTTGACTAGTGGTGGAACGGATCACAAAAAACACAAAAACATGAAAATGATGAATAGGACATGTGGCTTTGCATGGTTAAACAACAAACTGTTATTATCACTTGAGTAACACCCTGAAACTGAGTTACAGTACAGGCCAGTGTTATACAGAGGTTTTCCAAGATTGGTTCCACTTGGAACAGGTATCGCAAGGGTCAAAGAAGTTGAGTCCTCATGCTGTGCATCAGGTGCAGAGTGCTGCCAGCATTGCTTTAGAGGTAGCAGAAGCGGAAGGTCAGCTTGTCAGTGCTCAGACCATACGCCGCACACTGCAACAAGTCGGTTTGCATGGCCATCGTCCCAGAAGGAAGCGTCTACTGCAGCTGGCTCACAAGAAAGCCCACAGACAGTTTGCTGAAAGCAACCTGTCCAAGAGCATGAATTACTGGAACCATTTCCTGTGGTCTGATGAGACTAAGATAAGCTTGTTTGGCTCAGATGGTGTCCAGCATGGGTGGCGACGCACTGGTTAAGAGTACCAAGAACATGGTGTCTTGCCTACAGTCAGGCATGGTGGTGGCAGCATCATGGTCTGGGGCTGCATGAGTGCTGCTGGTACCGGGGAGCTGCACTTCATTGAGGGAAACATGCATTCCAACACTGCGACATTCTGAAGCTGAAACTTTGCTTTTCACTTGTTACTTAAAGTTCACTTTAAGTTCCTTGTTACTACATCAAAAACTACTAGCCTAACTGATAAAGTTCAGACATTATTAAAAACAAGTGAACAGTCAATTCTAAAATAAGAACAAATACAAATTACAAGCAGAGATGAATACTAAATAACAAATTTACAAAGTATAACAGTAATATTTAGGTACAGAAATAAATAATTAAGCCTAAATGTAAAATAAGACTTTGTTCACTGTAAAAATTAAATATAGTTTTACTAACATTAATTACACAGACAACAGTAGGAATATTAGGTGTCTGCTGTCACTTTAAGGCCGACTGCACTGACTGAAAAGAACTGACAAACATCCAGTTGCTTTCTCAACTGTGAGTTGTGACATAAACGAGAGAATACCGAGACGGGTATTTTGACATAATTTTGTGTTTGTGTGTCCGTCCAAGGGCAAGGACACGTGAAAGAGGAATAAATTCGGTGTTCGGGTGCTGAAACGCGCCTCTCTCTTTTCTCTCTCTACTTCTTCTGTAAATTGGCAAAACAAAACACATCCAAATTAAGAACTTTCACTCTATGATGGTTACATTTAGAATTTAATCCACAAATCACGTGCGTGGCGAACCATGGGGCCTGGTCCATACGGATCAACTGCGATCCGTTCCACCTCTAGCGTTGACTGTTTGCATGGATCGCCATGCATCAGATCAATACCATAAGAATAGCATTGCATGTTCACATTAGCAGTAATGAGCTAACACGAGAACGACTGGACATCTCTCTCTTTTTATACAGATTACATAAACAGAGAATATTCGTTTTCGTTTTGTATTAAATCATTTAAAAGAAGACACTTAAATGTTTCTATAGATATGTTCAAGTCTTTGTGACAAGTAATCGCTGAGTTTTGTTTAGTTTCTGTGAAGCGCTCCAGAAAAAAGTTCACAGAGACAGATGTCACAATGTTATGTTATAAAAAGAAGACCCTTTTTATCTGAAAGACCATAAATGCCAGTGTATTTTAAGTTGATTTCGCTGCTACGTGGACCGTGTAAGTCAACCCCAGAGGGTTCAGGTGTCCATTTAGAAAAATGTTCCACACTTCATGTGTCATGAACTGCTCAGTGGAAACAGACAGTGGTGATCCAAATGCAGGCTTTATTGAGAGGAAGATCCAGAAATAGGAAGGAGAGATCAGGCAGAAGTCAAAACCAGGTAAGCAGTCCAGATCAGCAATCATACAATGCAGGGATAAGGCAAACGGGAAAACCAGATACAGGCAGGGAGTCCAGGAACTGTGAAACTAGAAAACGCCACGAAACTAGAAACTAGTAAAACGCTCAGCATGCAGTATGACACGTAAAAAACTACTCAAAGGTACAAAGGGCCACTCAGGCTTAAGACATGTGTGCTAAACAAGATAATCAAACCCAGGTGCACAAAATCAAAGGTAATCAGACTGGGTGGAGAATGAGAGAAAAGAAGAAGATAATAAACAGGGAATGGAGTGCCCTCCTGAGGCTCTCGAGGGCACTACGGCTGCCGATCGTCACATCATGAGTGAATTCTCAAGTGGCAATTAAGGGTTACTTTATGTTTGAAACTCTTTCCACACTGATCACATGTGTAAGGCCTCTCTCCATTGTGAATTCTATTGTGGACTTTAAGATTTCCTTTATCACTGAAGCTCTTTCCACACAATTTGCAGGTAAAAGGCTTCTCTCCAGTGTGAATTCTCATGTGGCCTTCAAGATGTCCCTTTTGAGTGAAACTCTTTCCACACTGTTGGCAGGTGAACGCCTTCTCTCCAGTGTGAATCCTCATGTGTTTTTTAAGGTTTCCTTTATCAGTGAAGCTCTTTCCACACAATTTGCAGGTAAAAGGCTTCTCTCCAGTGTGACTTCTCATGTGGCTTTTAAGATGTTCTTTTTGAGTGAAACTCTTTCCACACTGTTGGCAGGTGAACGCCTTTTCTCCAGTGTGAATCCTCATGTGTTTTGAAACATTTCCTTTATCAGTGAAGCTCTTTCCACACAATTTGCAGGTAAAAGGCTTCTCTCCAGTGTGAATATTCATGTGGGTTTTAAGGTGTCCTTTTTCAGCAAAGCTCTTTCCACACTGTTTGCAGGTAAAAGGCTTCTCTCCAGTGTGAATATTCATGTGGGTTTTAAGGTGTCCGTTTTCAGTAAAGCTCTTTCCACACTGTTGGCAGGTGTAAGGTTTCTCTCCAGTGTGAATTCTCATGTGGCCTTTAAGGCGATATCTATCATTGAAATTCTTTCCACACTGTTGGCAGCTGTAAGGCTTCTCTCCAGTGTGAATGTTTCCATGCCTGTTAAGGCTGTTTTTTTCGGTGAAACGCTTTCCACACTGCTTACATTTGTATCGCTTTGCTCCATTATGAATTTTCACGTGGAATTTGAGGTGTCGTTTTTCAGTGAAACTCATTTTTTGTGAGGAAATCTTTTCAGTCTGTGAGCACCTAAAAGAGTTTTCTCCATTTATGAAATCATGATGTTTCCCATACTGATCTTTCTCTTCCATTTCATTTAGTTCTTGACTCTCCACTTTCAGTGCCATCAGATCTAAAATAGACAAATACAAGTTAACCCCATTTTAATGGCACAACAACAACATACATCAATACATATACACATTTAAGGCATTAAAACCAAACGCATGTATGCTAGATCCTATACCCACTAAGCTACTGAAAGAGGTGGTTCAGAAAATTCTTTCAATATTTGTAACCCTTTTCTTACTATAGGACACGTTCCAAACTCTTTTTTTTCCCCCATCATGTTTGAATTGAATTCTATGTGTTCAGGAAACTGCCAAAGGTAATATGGAAGTGGTTTGGAATGCAAGTGATGCACTGGTAAAACGTTAAAGCTTCTATTCTAATCATGTGCTTAGACTATGAAGGCGAGTTCTACAAGGATAAAGTCCAGTTTCCAGTCCTGATCTTTCTCTTCCATTTCATTTAGTTCTTGACTCTCAAGAGACAAATACAAGATAACCCCAGTTTAATGGCACCAAACAACAAAAAGACATTGACACATTTAAAGCATAAATACTAAAAACATATTTGTTAGATCCTATACCCACTAAGCTACTTATTCATAACCCTTTGCTTCCTTTAGGACACATTCCAAAATCTTTTTCCACTGCCAAAGGTATTATGGAAGTGATTTGGAAGGTATTATGGAAGTGATTTGGAAGGTGAGCAATGCACTGGTAAACATTTAAGTCACTGTTCTAAACATTTGTTTTAGACTATGAAAGTGAGTTCCACAAGGAGAAAGAGGGGTAAACCAAACTGTGTGTGCCTCCTTTGCTGTCAACAGCCAATCACAGCACTGTAAGTGAAAAGCACCAAATTGCAATCCTCCTCATCGGACCGGGATACATTTACCCTTTCAAAAGACATTCCCCAGAGTCTCCGGTCCATCCATTACGATGATAACAGATTAGGATATGACGGTGAAGAAATTTTCTCACCAGTTAATCGCCGTGTGTCGACACCAGTATCAATGGGGCATTCATAACAGTGCAGATCAGAGTGAGCATTTTCAATTAATTCCTGAGCTTCCATAGGAATTAACTAAAAATCCTCACTTTGCTCCATGCCAGTGGACACGATCTGGGTTACCTGACTCTAACCCTGTTCCCTGAAAAAGCGGAACGAGATGCTGCTCTGCTTAGCACATTGGGAACGTCTTTAAACGTGACCAGCTGTGAATGTAGTGTGTAAACACATCAATAGAATTGACCCAGAGGTATTATAGCCTCGGTCGATGACGTTATCGGCACGGCCCCGCAGCGCAAGGCTATAAAAAGATGAGCTCCATTTTGTTTGAAAAGCAGTCCTGGGACATCTTCTGCACGGCCATGCAGTGCAGCATCTCGTGAACAAGGTTACTCTAGAATCAGCGTCTGACAAACTTCTGACTCTAGAGATGTTTTTTCTAATGGCAATAACTTCTTTAAAAAGAATCGGGGATATGCAGGCTCTGTCGATCTCGCCATCTTGCTTAGACTTTGCCCAAGGAATGATGAAATGTATTTTGCATCCTCATCCTGACTACATGCCTAAGGTTCCTTTCTCGACTGTACATCCGGTCATTCTCGAGACCTTCTGCCCTCCACCGTTCGTAACTCCAGAGCAGGAAATATCTCACAGACTGTGTCCAGTCCGTGCTCTTCAGGCCTACCTCCACCGCACTAGCCAGTGGCATAAGTCAGAGCAATTGTTCGACTGTTATGGAGGCAGTAGTAGGGGGGCAGCTGCCACCAAGCAGACCATGTCACCATTTCTTCCCCTCACCCCCCCCCACTCTTGCTGAGATCAGTACCATTTTACAGTTCCTTGGTTTAGTACCATTTGAAATGTCTCAGGGCGACTGGTATAAATGTCTCATTTCCCAATAAGTACAACAAAAGGTAATAAGGTTAAGAGTTTAGAGATAACTGGCACACGAAGGAAGATGATCTCTAGACAAACGGTCTCCTACCCTCAAAAGGTGTAACCTCTGAATGCAAATTTTCATTGTTAGCACGTTTCCATGTGAAAGAGGTTCTGTCTATATAATGAAATGCAGCAAAGGGTTCGGGGCCTTCTGTACCTCAGACAGGGTTCCCACACCTTGGTTAACTTAAAATTCAAGGCCCTTTCAAGGACTTTCCAGGTCCAATACCCTCAAATTCAAGGACATAATTTGGGGACACGTTTCAAGTGAGAGCAAGGTGATCGAAGGTGATCGAATCGCAAACGATTCCGAGATAAGTCGTTCTCTGGGCAGGAGAAAGAACGCTTTTTTTGGCGTTAAGTCTCAAGCCTAGAGAAACTAGTTGAGTCTCAACCCTAGAGAAACTAGATGAGCTAACACGATGTCTCTGTGTTGAAGTGCCATCTCTTGCGATTGTGCTAGTATTCGAAGATCTAAGATTGGACGCAACCCTCCATCCTTCTTGGGAACCAGGAAATATCTACTGTAATAGCCTGACTCTGGGAGAGGAACATGTTCTACGGCCTCTTTGCTAATGTCTAATGACATTTTTATGGCCACAGACATTGGTGATGTTACCTTACTTCTGCTATAGTATCTTACACCAGCGTTTGATACAATTGACCATAATATTTTGATCTCACGCTTAGAAAATTATGTGGGTATTCGAAGAAATGCCCTAAATTGGATCAAATCTTATTTCCAAAACATAAGGTTTTCTGTTCAGGTGGGAGAATGTACGTCGACCTCAGCGCCGTTATCGTGTGGTATTCCACAAGGATCTATTTTAGCACCGGTCTTTTTCTCACTTTATATGCTTCCTTTAGATCAGATCATGAGTAAATATGACGTGTTTTTCCATTGTTACGCAGATGACACCCAGCTGTATCTACCCTTGAAACCAACTATTCCTTTGTACATGGAAGGACCTGGAAAAGGTAATTCATGCCTTTATTTTCTCAAGATTGGACTATGGTAATGCACTGTACTATGGTTTTCAACACAAAAGCTTAAACAGATTACAGCTGGTCCAAAATGCGGCCGCAAGACTTCTGACAGGCACTCGGAAAAATGAGCATATAACTCCTGTTTTAAGAGAAGTACATTGGCTGCCGGTTTTCTACAGGATTAATTTTAAGAGACTTTTATTTGTTTTTAAAACACTGCATTTCACTGCTTCAACATATATAGCTGATCTGATCCAGGTGAAGAAACCGAAGAAAGTATTGCGCTCTGAGTCATTAAATCTCTTGGTGGTCCCGCGGACGTACCGGAAAATGAGAGGAGACCGCTCTTTTGCGCCCGCTGCTCCCAGGCTGTGGAATGGTTTACCTCATTATATCCGGCAATGTTCCTCTCTTAGAGAGTTTAAACGATATTTAATAGAGAGTTTAAACGATATTTAAAAGCATATTTTTTCATATTGGCATTTGATCATTCATGAGTGCTGTGTTAGTGGTGTAACAGGTTATTATTAATTCCACATTGATTTTGAGGTTTTATTTTGTGATTATCTGTGGAAATGTTATAGAATTTGAACGTGATTTTATGATTGTCTTTGTCCCATGTACAACACTTGTCAACTTTCGTTGTATTAATATGTGCTTTATAAATAAATTGAACACTGAACATTTGCTCAGTAGAGATTGTTGCTCTTGTGACAGTACGTGCGCCAGCTCCGGCTTCACGGAAGTGGAAACCACGCCGTTGAAACGCGGAGGACGGCGAATAAATTGCTTTCTGTATCCTATTTGTATTGTGCTTAACACCCATGCAGAAATGCCTGGCAGACGTTTCTACGCTGCCAGACTCTCCCAGACTGACTACAGAGTTGACTGCCATTTCTAGCTGCCAGACTACAGAGTTGACTGCATCACCAAATAAACCAGAGGGGGAGATCGGGGCGTCAAGTAAAAAGACTCTCTTTATCTTTAATGCCAGACAGATTGAGCCACAGATGCCTCTCCGTGCTCACCAAAGCAGACATTGAACGGCCAATGGTGCGGGCCGTTTACTTGGTAACATGAAGAGACGGGCCTGACAGCGCACCTGCATCAGAGGGACAAAATGATCGCAATAAGTGAAGAATGACATTTCTAATATCACAGAGTGACACCAGTTCAAACTGACTAAAAGAATACATCTCTGTTAACATCTTTTTCGTGCTTTGAATATTCACTGGTGTTTTCTTTTCTTTTTCTTTTATCCATATATCCAATATCCAGGTTTAAATCAGCAAGCTCTCTCTCTCTCTCGCGCCTTTCCGGGAGGTTGCGTACTGTCACGCAGTGATCAAGTATATTTTAGCCTACGCGATAAATAATCATATAAATCAAAGCTTTTAACGTTACTGAATGAGATCTCAAACCCAAGAAGAGTTATAAGACTGCACGCTTTGGGGTTGTTGATAGACGCAAACTATTCTATTATTCTATTATTCTATTCAAACTATTATAAACTATTCTGTGTTTTGATCACTGTTCTGAATCTGAGCCAGACATAGCCTTTGGTAAAATCACGATTTCCTCAGCTTTCCTCAGAGGGTCCATGTACTCAAAATGTTCTGGGGGCCATAAAAGTTTCGTGAAAATCATAAAAAATACTGGCGGTGGGTGGCAACTGTATAAAAAAATAAATAAAAATAAAACGCTGGCGGGAAAAAATGTAAGGTGGCCCTAAAGTGCACTGCTTGAAATGAAAGGACCTGCTTCAGTAATATATTTGTGTTATTTGCATCAAATTTAAGCATTTGTAATTATTCGCATGGATTAATGTTGGCAGCCCTAATATATACGCACCCATAATTTCTACACAGCTGCTAGTTGACGAGAAAATGAAGCGCTATTTTCAAGCGATCCACAAAAATCCAAATTAGCCCGCGAGGAAGAATCGAAGTAAGGGAGAAACAAAAAGGAAAATGTATAGCTATGTAACCCTTATTTTTTGATGCCTTATCGGCGATTACTCCAGTCTGTTCATCGTGGGTAACATAAATGAAATACGGGTTACAATGGTGCTAATTCACGTTTCTTCTTTAATCATGAACAGCCGCCGAACTCGCATGCAACTCACTCCTCTTCTCTCCTCTTTTTTTCTCCGGGCACGCTCTGCCTTAAAGGGGCAGGAGCACAAAATAACCTCTACACAAATATATATACAACTTTGTATAAGACAAATAAAAATGTATGAAAAACATTTTCTTAATTAGATTATTATTGTTTAATATCTGTTTCTTTGTCTCGAAATAAAATAATTTACAAATAGTGAAATAAAATAAAATAATGAACTAGCAAATTTAAAGGTTACAGATATAACCTCATTTTCCGTGGTCAACTTTCGATGCCCACCAACAGCCCTTGCTTTGTAGCTGGTGCAAGCAGGTTCCAGAAAAGATTAAAATAGAGAACCCCTTTGTGATGGGTAACAACAAACTAAAGAAAATATGCAACTGTTGATAGTATTAGTCTCATAGAGGAGTGTCATGGGAAAGGTTAGTGCTAGTTTAAATATTTATATATTTGTATTTAGTGATGTCTGCCCACAGATCTGTTCTCAGATGCGTGTAATGTTGTGGTGTAAGGTGTTATGTTTCTGCACTCTTCCATTCTTAGCAAATAAATAAAAAGTTTGTCTAAAAACAATTTTTGTGATGGTTTGTATTTTTTGTGCACTTTATTGAACATCAATGCGGCTGCGACACGGCTACCGGAGCTGATCGCGGCCACTCTAGTCAATGCTTGTGTTTACACCGGTTGTGTTAACCGTAAACAGACTGGGAACTATATTCTCAGAAGGCGAAGCACTGCTACTTCTGCGGAGTGATTTGCTCGCAGCACTTGAGAAGCCCGTGGTGAGGAGCAGAGAGTGCGCTCTGAGTGTTGCGCTAATCACTCCGCCCAAGTAGCAGTGCTTCGCCTTCAGAGAATATAGTTCCCAGTATGTGTACGGTTAAAAGAGGCCTGTCTCTCATATGACCTTGTTCTGATTTGTATAGTCACAGTGTGAACAAATAACATGTAAATAGGAAAATGTTGGGAGCAGTATGCTAGCTGGAGCCATTTACCTCCAGTCTTTGTTCTAAGCTAGGCTAGCGGTGGGTGCGTCCGACAGAGTTACGGCACGAATGGAGAGGAGAAGAGTGTGTGTGTGGACTTATCTAACTCTGGGGGATACGCAGCCTGGAAAAACCCAGACAACTTCCGGCAAATTTAGATTTGCCCTACAAGTAAGTCTGGCAAAGAGCTCATTCAAGCCCATTTCCAATCCGTTGAAATCAAGGCACCAATCAGAAACGTTGGGGCGGGCTTTATACGATGACGACAGCGCTGGGATTTTGAAGCAGATTTTGTAGCCTACATTACAAAGATGGATGCCGCCGTCGAACATCACTCGTTCGAATCAGCCATCGCGTCTGTTTTAAGCGTTTTGAACGTTTCCTTTTTGTTAAAAACCGAGCAAAGAACAACACTGAGATGTTTCTCCGTCACTCTGCATTCATCATCTCCTTCAGCGCTCTGATTGGTTTTAGGTCTACCCGCGACGTCCGTTGGTGACGCCCCTCTGGAAATGATTTGTCTATGACGCTTTGCCAGACCATAACTCAGTTACTGCTGAGAATGGTCTGGTTTTAACCAGGCTAGGGGATACGCTGAATCAGCTAAAGTCCCAAAAAGTCGGCGTGTTCCTTTAACATTTTAGATTATTTAAATTTTTTTTGTGGTTCTGTTTAGTTTAGTTTCACTGGTAAATATCTTCTTTTTTTTTTTTTACACCGAATTTAAAAACAAAAACAAATGCTTAATGCTGATTAAATAGCCAAACATCTTTGTTTGGATTGTTGAATGTGTGTCGTTTGTGGATTGTTGAATGCGTGTCGGGTGTGGATTGTTGAATGCGTATCGATTGTGGATTGTTGAATGCGTGTGGATTGTTGAATGCGTGTGGATTGTTGAATGCGTGTGGATTGTTGAATGCGTGTCGGTGTGGATTGTTTAATGCGTGTGGATTGTTGAATGCGTGTGGATTGTTGAATGCGTGTCGTTTCTGGATTGTTTAATGCGTGTCGGTTGTGGATTGTTGAATGCGTGTCGGTTGTGGATTGTTGAATGCGTGTCGGTGTGGATTGTTGAATGTGTGTCGGTGTGGATTGTTGAATCTGTGTGGACTCTTGAATGCGTGTCGGTGTGGATTGTTGAATGCGTGTCGGTGTGGATTGTTAAATGTGTGTCGGTGTGGATTGTTGAATCCGTGTGGACTGTTGAATGCGTGTCGGTGTGGATTGTTGAATGCGTGTGGATTGTTGAATGCGTGTGGATTGTTGAATGCGTGTCGGTGTGGATTGTTGAATGCGTGTCGGTGTGGATTGTTGAATGCGTGTGGATTGTTGAATGCGTGTGGATTGTTGAATGCGTGTGGATTGTTGAATGCGTGTAGGTGTGGATTGTTGAATGCGTGTCGGTGTGGATTGTTGAATGCGTGTGGATTGTGGATTGTTGAATGCTTGTGGATTGTTGAATGCGTGTCGGTTGTGGATTGTTGAATGCGTGTGGATTGTTGAATGCGTGTCGGTGTGGATTGTTGAATGCGTGTCGGTGTGAATTGTTGATTGCGTGTCGGTTGTGAATTGTTGAATGCGTGTGGATTGTTGAATGCGTGTCGGTGTGGATTGTTGAATGCGTGTGGATTGTGGATTGTTGAATGCGTGTCGGTGTGGATTGTTGAATGCGTGTCGGTGTGGATTGTTGAATGCGTGTCGGTGTGGATTGTTGAATCCGTGTCGGTGTGGATTGTTGAATGTGTGTCGGTGTGGATTGTTGAACGCGTGTCGGTGTGGATTGTTGAATGCGTGTGGATTGTGGATTGTTGAATGCGTGTGGATTGTTGAATGCGTGTCGGTGTGGATTGTTGAATGCGTGTTGATTGTGAATTGTTGAATGCGTGTG
Organism: Meda fulgida; assembly: GCA_030578275.1. Taxonomy (NCBI): domain Eukaryota; kingdom Metazoa; phylum Chordata; class Actinopteri; order Cypriniformes; family Leuciscidae; genus Meda; species Meda fulgida. The sequence goes on along the minus strand of CM060619.1, from coordinate 27,353,015 downwards.
GATTGTTGAATGCGTGTGGATTGTTAAATGCGTGTGGATTGTTAAATGCGTGTCGGTGTGGATTGTTTAATGCGTTTGGATTGTTGAATGCGTGTGGATTGTTGAATGCGTGTCGTTTCTGGATTGTTTAATGCGTGTCGGTTGTGGATTGTTGAATGCGTGTGGATTGTTGAATGCGTGTGGATTGTTGAATGCGTGTTGGTGTGGATTGTTGAATGCGTGTCGGTTGTGGATTGTTGAATGCGTGTGGATTGTTGAATGCGTGTCGGTTGTGGATTGTTGAATGCGTGTCGGTTGTGGATTGTTGAATGCGTGTCGGTTGTGGATTGTTGAATGCGTGTCGGTGTGGATTGTTGAATGCGTGTCGGTGTGGATTGTTGAATGCGTGTCGGTGTGGATTGTTGAATGCGTGTCGGTGTGGATTGTTGAATGCGTGTGGATTGTTGAATGCGTGTGGATTGTTGAATGCGTGTCGGTGTGGATTGTTGAATGCGTGTGGATTGTGGATTGTTGAATGCGTGTGGATTGTTGAATGCGTGTCGGTGTGGATTGTTGAATGCGTGTGGATTGTGGATTGTTGAATGCTTGTGGATTGTTGAATCCATGTCGGTTGTGGATTGTTGAATGCGTGTGGATTGTTGATTGCGTGTCGGTTGTGGATTGTTGAATGCGTGTCGGTGTGGATTGTTGAATGTGTGTCGGTGTGGATTGTTGAATCCGTGTGGACTGTTGAATGCGTGTCGGTGTGGATTGTTGAATGCGTGTGGATTGTTGAATGCGTGTGGATTGTTGAATGCGTGTCGGTGTGGATTGTTGAATGCGTGTCGGTGTGGATTGTTGAATGCGTGTGGATTGTTAAATGCGTGTGGATTGTTGAATGCGTGTGGATTGTTGAATGCGTGTGGATTGTTGAATGCGTGTCGGTGTGGATTGTTGAATGCGTGTGGATTGGTGGATGCTTGTGGATTGTTGACTGCGTGTCGGTTGTGGATTGTTGAATGCGTGTGGATTGTTGAATGCGTGTCGGTGTGGATTGTTGAATAAGTGTCGGTGTGAATTGTTGATTGCGTGTCGGTTGTGGATTGTTGAATGCGTGTCGGTGTGGATTGTTGAATGCGTGTCGGTGTGGATTGTTGAATGTGTGTCGGTGTGGATTGTTGAATCCGTGTGGACTGTTGAATGCGTGTCGGTGTGGATTGTTGAATGCGTGTGGATTGTTGAATGCGTGTGGATTGTTGAATGCGTGTGGATTGTTGAATGCGTGTCGGTGTGGATTGTTGAATGCGTGTGGATTGTTGAATGCGTGTGGATTGTTGAATGCGTGTGGATTGTTGAATGCGTGTGGATTGTTGAATGCGTGTGGATTGTTGAATGCGTGTCGGTGTGGATTGTTGAATGCGTGTGGATTGGTGGATGCTTGTGGATTGTTGACTGCGTGTCGGTTGTGGATTGTTGAATGCGTGTGGATTGTTGAATGCGTGTCGGTGTGGATTGTTGAATGCGTGTCGGTGTGAATTGTTGATTGCGTGTCGGTTGTGAATTGTTGAATGCGTGTGGATTGTTGAATGCGTGTGGATTGTTGAATGCGTGTCGGTGTGGATTGTTTAATGCGTGTGGATTGTTGAATGCGTGTCGGTGTGGATTGTTGAATGCGTGTCGGTTGTGGATTGTTGAATGCGTGTGGATTGTTGAATGCCTGTGGATTGTTGAATGCGTGTGGATTGTTAAATGCGTGTCGGTGTGGATTGTTGAATGCTTGTGGATTGTTGAATGCGTGTCGGTTGTGGATTGTTGAATGCTTGTGGATTGTTGAATGCGTGTCGGTTGTGGATTGTTGAATGCGTGTCGGTTGTGGATTGTTGAATGCGTGTCGGTGTGGATTGTTGAATGCGTGTCGTTTCTGGATTGTTTAATGCGTGTCGGTTGTGGATTGTTGAATGCGTGTGGATTGTTGAATGCGTGTCGGTGTGGATTGTTGAATGCGTGTGGATTGTTGAATGCGTGTGGATTGTTGAATGCGTGTCGGTGTGGATTGTTGAATGCGTGTGGATTGTTGAATGCGTGTGGATTGTTGAATGCGTGTGGATTGTTGAATGCGTGTCGGTGTGGATTGTTGAATGCGTGTGGATTGTTGAATGCGTGTCGGTGTGGATTGTTTAATGCGTGTGGGTTGTTGAATGCGTGTCGGTTGTTGAATGCGTGTCGGTTGTTGAATGCGTGTCGGTTGTTGAATGCGTGTCGGTTGTTGAATGCGTGTCGGTTGTTGAATGCGTGTCAGTTGTTGAATGCGTGTCGGTGTGGATTGTTGAATGCGTGTGGATTGTTGAATGCGTGTGGATTGTTGAATGCGTGTCGGTTGTGGATTGTTGAATGCGTGTCGGTTGTGGATTGTTGAATGCGTGTCGGTGTGGATTGTTGAATGCGTGTCGGTGTGGATTGTTGAATGCGTGTGGATTGTTGAATGCGTGTGGATTGTTGAATGCGTGTCGGTTGTGGATTGTTGAGTGCGTGTCGGTTGTGGGTTGTTGAGTGCGTGTCGGTGGGGGTTGTTGAGTGCGTGTCGTTGTGGATTGTTGAATGCGTGTCGGTTGTGGATTGTTGAATGCGTGTGGATTGTTGAATGCGTGTGGATTGTTGAATGCGTGTCGGTTGTGGATTGTTGAATGCGTGTGGATTGTTGAATGCGTGTCGGTGTGGATTGTTGAATGCATGTCGGTGTGGTTTGTTGAATGCGTGTCGGTGTGGTTTGTTGAATGCGTGTCGGTGTGGTTTGTTGAATGCGTGTCGGTTGTGGATTGTTGAATGCGTGTCGGTGTGGATTGTTGAATGCGTGTCGGTGTGGATTGTTGAATGTGTGTCGGTGTGGATTGTTGAATCCATGTGGACTGTTGAATGCGTGTCGGTGTGGATTGTTGAATGCGTGTGGATTGTTGAATGCGTGTGGATTGTTGAATGCGTGTGGATTGTTGAATGCGTGTCGGTGTGGATTGTTGAATGCGTGTGGATTGTTGAATGCGTGTGGATTGTTGAATGCGTGTCGGTGTGGATTGTTGAATGCGTGTGGATTGTGGATTGTTGAATGCTTGTGGATTGTTGAATGCGTGTCGGTTGTGGATTGTTTAATGCGTGTGGATTGTTGAATGCGTGTCGGTGTGGATTGTTGAATGCGTGTCGGTGTGAATTGTTGATTGCGTGTCGATTGTGAATTGTTGAATGCGTGTGGATTGTTGAATGCGTGTGGATTGTTGAATGCGTGTGGATTGTTGAATGCGTGTCGGTGTGGATTGTTGAATGCGTGTCGGTGTGAATTGTTGAATGCGTGTCGGTTGTGGATTGTTGAATGCGTGTGGATTGTTGAATGCGTGTCGGTTGTGGATTGTTGAATGCGTGTGGATTGTTTAATGCGTGTCGGTGTGGATTGTTGAATGCGTGTCGGTGTGGATTGTTGAATGCGTGTCGGTTGTGGATTGTTGAATGCGTGTCGGTTGTGGATTGTTGAATGCGTGTCGGTTGTGGATTGTTGAATGCGTGTCGGTTGTGGATTGTTGAATGCGTGTCGGTTGTGGATTGTTGAATGCTTGTCGGTTGTGGATTGTTGAATGCGTGTCGGTGTGGATTGTTGAATGCGTGTCGGTGTGGATTGTTGAATGCGTGTCGGTGTGGATTGTTGAATGCGTGTCGGTGTGGATTGTTGAATGCGTGTGGATTGTTGAATGCGTGTGGATTGTTGAATGCGTGTGGATTGTGGATTGTTGAATGCGTGTGGATTGTGGATTGTTGAATGCGTGTGGATTGTTGAATGCGTGTCGGTGTGGATTGTTGAATGCGTGTGGATTGTGGATTGTTGAATGCTTGTGGATTGTTGAATCCGTGTCGGTTGTGGATTGTTGAATGCGTGTGGATTGTTGATTGCGTGTCGGTTGTGGATTGTTGAATGCGTGTGGATTGTTGATTGCGTGTCGGTTGTGGATTGTTGAATGCGTGTCGGTTGTGGATTGTTGAATGTGTGTCGGTGTGGATTGTTGAATCCGTGTGGACTGTTGAATGCGTGTCGGTGTGGATTGTTGAATGCGTGTGGATTGTTGAATGCGTGTGGATTGTTGAATGCATGTGGATTGTTGAATGCGTGTCGGTGTGGATTGTTGAATGCGTGTGGATTGGTGGATGCTTGTGGATTGTTGACTGCGTGTCGGTTGTGGATTGTTGAATGCGTGTGGATTGTTGAATGCGTGTCGGTTGTGAATTGTTGAATGCGTGTGGATTGTTGAATGCGTGTGGATTGTTGAATGCGTGTCGGTGTGGATTGTTTAATGCGTGTGGATTGTTGAATGCGTGTCGGTGTGGATTGTTGAATGCGTGTCGGTTGTGGATTGTTGAATGCGTGTGGATTGTTGAATGCGTGTCGGTTGTGGATTGTTGAATGCGTGTCGGTTGTGGATTGTTGAATGCTTGTCGGTTGTGGATTGTTGAATGCGTGTCGGTGTGGATTGTTGAATGCGTGTGGATTGTTGAATGCGTGTGGATTGTTGAATGCGTGTCGGTGTGGATTGTTAAATGCGTGTGGATTGTTGAATGCGTGTGGATTGTTGAATGCGTGTGGATTGTTGAATGCGTGGCGTGTGGATTGTTGAATGCGTGTCGGTGTGGATTGTTGAATGCGTGTCGGTGTGGATTGTTGAATGCGTGTCGGTTGTGGATTGTTGAATGCGTGTCGGTGTGGATTGTTGAATGCGTGTCGGTGTGGATTGTTGAATGCGTGACGGTGTGGATTGTTGAATGCGTGTCGGTTGTGGATTGTTGAATGCGTGTCGGTGTGGATTGTTGAATGCGTGTCGGTGTGGATTGTTGAATGCGTGACGGTGTGGATTGTTGAATGCGTGTCGGTTGTGGATTGTTGAATGCGTGTCGGTTGTGGATTGTTGAATGCGTGTGGATTGTGGATTGTTGAATGCGTGTGGATTGTTGAATGCGTGTCGGTGTGGATTGTTGAATGCGTGTCGGTTGTAGATTGTTGAATACGTGTCGGTGTGGATTGTTGAATGCGTGTCGGTGTGGATTGTTGAATGCGTGTCGGTGTGGATTGTTGAATGCGTGTCGGTGTGGATTGATGAATGCGTGTCGGTGTGGATTGTTGAATGCGTGTGGATTGTTGAATGCGTGTGGATTGTTGAATGCGTGTGGATTGTGGATTGTTGAATGCGTGTGGATTGTGGATTGTTGAATGCGTGTGGATTGTTGAATGCGTGTCGGTGTGGATTGTTGAATGCGTGTGGATTGTGGATTGTTGAATGCTTGTGGATTGTTGAATCCGTGTCGGTTGTGGATTGTTGAATGCGTGTGGATTGTTGATTGCGTGTCGGTTGTGGATTGTTGAATGCATGTGGATTGTTGAATGCGTGTCGGTTGTGGATTGTTGAATGCGTGTCGGTTGTGGATTGTTGAATGCGTGTCGGTTGTGGATTGTTGAATGCGTGTCGGTGTGGATTGTTGAATGCGTGTCGGTGTGGATTGTTGAATGTGTGTCGGTGTGGATTGTTGAATCCGTGTGGACTGTTGAATGCGTGTCGGTGTGGATTGTTGAATGCGTGTGGATTGTTGAATGCGTGTGGATTGTTGAATGCGTGTGGATTGTTGAATGCGTGTCGGTGTGGATTGTTGAATGCGTGTGGATTGGTGGATGCTTGTGGATTGTTGACTGCGTGTCGGTTGTGGATTGTTGAATGCGTGTGGATTGTTGAATGCGTGTCGGTTGTGAATTGTTGAATGCGTGTGGATTGTTGAATGCGTGTGGATTGTTGAATGCGTGTCGGTGTGGAATGTTTAATGCGTGTGGATTGTTGAATGCGTGTCGGTGTGGATTGTTGAATGCGTGTCGGTTGTGGATTGTTGAATGCGTGTGGATTGTTGAATGCGTGTCGGTTGTGGATTGTTGAATGCGTGTCGGTTGTGGATTGTTGAATGCTTGTCGGTTGTGGATTGTTGAATGCGTGTCGGTGTGGATTGTTGAATGCGTGTGGATTGTTGAATGCGTGTGGATTGTTGAATGCGTGTCGGTGTGGATTGTTAAATGCGTGTGGATTGTGGATTGTTGAATGCGTGTGGATTGTTGAATGCGTGGCGTGTGGATTGTTGAATGCGTGTCGGTGTGGATTGTTGAATGCGTGTCGGTGTGGATTGTTGAATGCGTGTCGGTTGTGGATTGTTGAATGCGTGTCGGTTGTGGATTGTTGAATGCGTGTCGGTGTGGATTGTTGAATGCGTGTGGGTGTGGATTGTTGAATGCGTGTCGGTTGTGGATTGTTGAATGCGTGTCGGTTGTGGATTGTTGAATGCGTGTGGATTGTGGATTGTTGAATGCGTGTCGGTGTGGATTGTTGAATGCGTGTCGGTTGTAGATTGTTGAATACGTGTCGGTGTGGATTGTTGAATGCGTGTCGGTTGTAGATTGTTGAATGCGTGTCGGTGTGGATTGTTGAATGCGTGTCGGTTGTAGATTGTTGAATACGTGTCGGTGTGGATTGTTGAATGCGTGTCGGTTGTGGATTGTTGAATACGTGTCGGTGTGGATTGTTGAAGCCAGTTTAGCTTGTTAAATACCAAATAAACATCTTATGTATACTTATATTCTTTCTTGTTTGTTGCTTAAAGAAAAAAAAAAAAAACTAGTGATCCACCGAATCCAGATTTGTGGGGTTCGGCCGAATACCGAATCCACTGGTTAAGATTCTGCCGAATCCGAAACCGAATCCTACTCTCATCCTCAGTCCATTAACACAGCAAACACATTAATGAAGTAAACAACGTGGATTTTTCATTTTATTTTATTTTAACTAAAGAAAAAGAATAAGCAACATTATGCATTTTAAGAGCGGCGATGTTGTGTATTGTTTAGGGTGCTTGCCACCACGAGACACATCGGCATTGCAAATTGAACGTGTAGCTCGACTTGAATTGCCTTCTTTTGACTGAAGTCCTGCCAAACAACACTTCTGCTCACGAGTTCCATATTCACTTTCTCACAGCTCCTGCATTCGAACCCTCCACTGTAATGCGTGGAAATAAGGCTTGGCCCCTTTAAGAGCTGCGCGCTCCTGTTGGACTGTCTGCAGCATAGACAGTAAAAGAAATGGACACAGCGACCCCATTGATTTCAACAGAGAAAATTGAAGCCCGTTAAAAGCTGATCGCCAGGCATACTGCGCAAACTCAAACTGAGCCTGTCCTGTGAGCAACCTGTCTGTCTTCTAGTAGCTGTGCAGAGTAAAATGACTTTATGCCTCCTCGTCCCTCCGATTGCCTGCGAGCTTGTCCGCCTGTCTATACGGTAATCTCTCGACTGTGCGACAGAGAGTCGAGTGGTTTTGACGCAATCGTTAGCCTATTTTTACAAAAACAGCTTCTACGGGGCCATAACGTAAGATACAAGGTAATGGAGCCTTTTATACATTGTCGTGTTTCTTTAGAAATAAATGACGGACAAATGGAGTCTTTGGACGCCTCAGATGTAAAGTTATTTGCTGTCAAAGTGACGCCGAAATCCCCCCCCCTGGTCTGCAGTCTGTGTCGTGTGTGCCGTGCGCCTTGAACACCCCATGTATGCGGGTTATTTCTGTTTGATGCTCATTTTTATCTTAATTTGTTTATTAACCCTTCTATTATCTTCATTTGCGTCTACACTCATTATCTTTTCTTATTTATCTTCTCATTATCCAGGGACCCCAGACAATAACATTTAATTTTGTAGCAGTATAATCACTTTTTTTTTTTTACAAATGTAATTTTACTCTGTTTATTAATGTTTTTACTCAACATTTGTGCAGTTTTTGGAGGATTTTTGATATCTTTTAAATTTCTATAAATTAATAAATAAATAAATATTTATTTAAATAGGCTTTTTACAAAAAAACAGCATTGTATGTAAAATTTTCTTTATAAAAGACCCAGATTTCTAATTTTCATTCATGGAGATAACATGGATCATTTTACATGGTTTATTTTGGAAAATGCAGTTTTAAAATAAAAAATATCACTTTAACCATTAGATGGCCATAGACCTCCACTATAAGCTATTTGACTAACCAAACTATATATATATTCACAAGTTTTTCCAGTTGGATTCATATCTAAATATTATAAAATCACAATTATAAAAATAAACTTTTTGTCAGTGTTTAGCATTTTTTGTACTGAATTTTTTTTTTCAATAATGTTACATTATGATTAGAATCAAACCTGAACAAGATGTTACAAAGAGAAATGTTGGAGTCTTTAGATTTTATCATTTATTTCAATTATCTGTTTTTAATATAATTCTATAATTTTAAATCAACGTTTCAGTTACGAACTGTAAAAGAACAAAAATTAACAGAAATGAACAGTTATATTACATATTGAGAAAAAAAACATAAAAATGCAATGAACTGAACAGCAATAACAAATCAGCAAATAAAGCAGTAAAAAAATTAAATCGTTGTAATATATAAATTATTTCCTAAAAATAACGGATTTTTTTTTTTTTTAACAAATAGGAACAATAACTGGTGGTGCACTGGAGGTGTTTACGAGTCAGTGCACTGCAGGCAGTATGCGTGGTACACTGCATGACTTCTGCAGACAGGGTTGGAGCAGGCTTGGCCCTTCACTGTTGTTTTACGGTCCTGTTTGCGGGAACAGAGGGAGCATCTCATCCTTTTCTTGGGGGTTGCTTCTGTATGCGAGGTGGAAGCTTCATTTTCCACCTCCAGCGATCTTTTTGTTTTTTCCAGGAAACAGACAGAGGCTGGGGTGCGTGGAAGGTGCTGTCGTTTCTCTATTAGGGGAGCCACCAGAGCTTTTCCAAGCTCCTCCAGAAAGAGCCTTCTCCTGTAGTTTTTCCCTGATTGCCATTCTTGACAGATTTTGGACCAAAGCACGTGGGCATTCACTGCAGAGACATCCAGCACGTTGAAAAACAGCACCAGTGGCCAACGAGCTGTCTTTCTTTAGCAGGTGTACGTGGCCACCATCTGCAATATTACACACGCACACACACACACACACTTAGTTCAACTGCTGTTTGATTGCAAAATAAGTATGACACACACTTTATAACTACTATTCACATTTCAATCAAAATAGAAAAAAAATATAATAAAAAAATAAATAAATACCTTATCCAGGTTGTCCACTCCTCCTTTGGATTTGTTGTAATCCAGGATGATCTGTGGCTTCTTGTCATCTCTGTGGCTCACTGAGGCCTCCCTGTGCAGTGTGCTGAGCAAAAGCACATTTTCCCCTTTTCTCGGACAGTAAGACACAAGGGACTGTGTCTCTGTAAAGGCAAACACTGAAGAATAGCGATCTCTGTTTTTTGTTTGAAGCAGGGCAGGTGGGAGCTCTGGCTTATATTTTCGAATTGTCCCGACCATTCTGATTCTCCTTTTTAACAGCTCTTGGGAAAGGGCATGTGAAGTGAAAAAAATTGTCAAAGAAGATAGTGTGACCCCACAGGCCGTCAGTGACATCCAGCACTACTCTCATCCCCTGGTTCTTTTCCGGCTGTCCATTCACAGCTCACAGACTTCCCCGTGTAGATTTGCATGTGCCAGGCGTAGCTTGTTTCAGAGTCACATGCTGCCCAAATTTTGATGCCGTATTTTCCTGGCTTACTCGGTATGTACTGTTTGAATGGACAGCGCCCTCTAAACGGCACCAGGCACTCATCCACCGTGACATTTTGGCCAGGATTGAACATCATCAGCAGACGTTCAACCCATTTGCTCCACACAAGCCGGAATACTGCTAATTTGTCATTAGCTCGTCGAGCAATTCTTGTTTGCTTGTCATCAAATCTGATGACCCTTGAAATGTTCCAGAAGGTTTGCAAAGACATGACAGCACCAAAAATTGCCCTTCCAGAATCTGGATGCCATAAACTTTGCATTCACTCGTTGTTAGACCGGTAAACACTACCAAGAATGACAATTCCAATGTAGGCCTGAATGTCTGCCAAATCCAGATCCGTCCACTCAGTAGTATACACTCGTCTCCCCTCCACATTTGTCATTTCAAGTACAATCTCTTGAATTTCTTCAGTCAAAAATAATTCAAAAGTGGATTTGATGTCCTCAGCATGAGAACATGCATACCTTGTTATCCCAGGGGTCATCTGCTGTGCTGTCTTCGAATATTTTGCAGGGGGTGGCGATGATGTCCAGCAAATACTTCCGTTTTTCGAGAGGTAAGTGTTTGGTTCCTCATCAGCATTCTCTTCATCTGAAGTTTCCTCATCCATTTCGATGAGATCCTGGTCCTGCTCTGGGTTGTCTCCTGTTTCAGATGCTTCGTCTGTTTCAGAAGTGTCCTCTGATGCAATATCTTCCACATCATCATCGCTAGAGGCTAAAATATAATCCAGAGTCTCCTGAAGATTTAACCGTTTCGCCATGTTGTAACAGAATGAACTGTGAGCTGCATGCAAGTCACAGTTATACCTGAGCTGCAGTCACATGACTTTGTTTTCAAAACAAATGTGCAGAGCCAGACAAAATAGTCTGATAGCAAAAAAGGTCGGCTGCCTCAAACTCTTTGATCCTGGTATTTGAAGTGTGTGTGCTAAATAGTTTTCTCATCCTCTCTCTCTCTGTGTGTGTGTCTGTATGTGCACATGTGTCAGTGTAACCAATTTATTTTGTGGTGGTTCTGCATTTTGGATGATTTTTTGGGGTGAAATTATAAAGAGCAGTAGTTTTATAGCCTCACTAATGTATTCCTGTGTGTGTGTGTGTGTGTGTGTGTGTGTGTATTTTCATTGTGTCAGTGTCACCAATTTATATTTGTGGTGGTTCTGCATTTTATTTGACAAATTATAAGACTTTTATAGCCTTACAAATGTGTTCCTGTGTGTGTGTGTGCATTGTGGATGTTTTTTGCATTGTTGGAAGTGTGCCACTTTATTTCTGTCTATGTGATCTGCGTTGTTTCTTCGTTGTTTCTGATTTTAATGATGAATTTTGTATATTTACTATGCGGGGTCTCCAGGGACCCCGAAGATAAGTGTCGGCATTTTTTTCACGCTAACATAAAAACAGATATAATTCCAAAACATTTTTTTTTTTTGGTAGATCTAGACAGTGTTAAGAGTCGTAGAAAGTTTCATACCATTTGGACAAAGAGGACTTTTTTTTTTTAAATTGACCAAAAGTCATTTGCGGGTCAAAAAGACCCCGAAGATAATAAGTTAAGCTGTGGACGGTAGAACGTGTGACAGACAGTTACACGAGTTCGATTGGGGAATAAAGTGCGAGTTGTGAGATGCCAATCGCCTTTGTGAGTCTGTCTGGCCTCTGCAATAACTTTAGCTGTGAGCTATCCCTGTTTTTCCTCCTGACATAACGCGTTACACTACAGGCTTGTTCGACTTGAACCGGCGCTGCACAGACCGATTGGTTTATGACATCAAAGTACCGCGAGAGCAACTCAGAAGCATAAGGAGCCGTTTCTCTATTCGCTCTCGCGGTACTGATGTCATTCACTGATCGGTCTGTGCAGCGCCGGTTCAGGTCGAACAAGCCTAACGTAAACACCTTCCCGTGATCAACGGCGGCGTCGACGTAGTGCAAGCCTAGGGTTCGGTTCGGTGGAAAACAATTCTAAGGTTCAGCAGAAACCGAACCCCGTTAAAAAGCCCAATATTCGGCCGAATCCTGGATTCGGTGCATCACTAACAACAACACAGAAATTCGAATAGGAATAGGCCATGAAAAATCCTGATCGGTGCATCACTACTCAATACTGGCATATTCATTTATGTATTATTATTTCCACCCTCTTTTCATTGTTTTACTTTAATCTCTTTTCCTGCACTCTAGACAATGCAACGCTCTGGTTTCAATATTTGATATAAGGGGAATATGCTGATGCTCCTAGTGCATACATTTCACACTTGTATGTATATTCCCAATAAATGTATCTTTACACAAAAATTAAGTAGATATTGTGTTGAATGTTACTCAAAATAATAGTTTTTTAGGCTACTTCTGTGCTATTTTGCCAAATTTTATGCGCAACGTCGCATTAACGAATGTCCAACATGGAAGTGGGATCTCCTCAGGATGAAGTAGCATTAGTGTCTGGTCATGTGATCTCAACATGTCTGTCCACATCAGGCGACCCTCCGTGTCAAATAAAACCACTTTATTTAAAACACTCTTCAAAAATATCATTTATTGCTGTTGGACATTTCAAAAAGGATCAAATGAGTTCAGCTTTGAGAATAAAACTGACCTGTTTGTTCCTCAGTATCCTCTTGTTTCACACTGAATGTTTCTTCAATCTTGAAGTCCTCACTCTCCTCTTTAATAAACTCCATCTTTATAATAGATCTCAGTCGCTTCACCGGGAGTTTTTCTGTGTTTGGACACTCTGTCCTGTTTAATATGAGAAAAATAAACAGAAATAAAAATAAATGCAAACTAAATCTCTGTGTGCATCTCAATCAGATCTAGTTGTTGCGGCAAACTGCGCGTCACCCCGCATTCCATTAATTAGTACCAGGTGAAGCTAATCTGTAATCAGTTGCGCGTGCTCAGGCTGGATAAGGCAACGCACCATTGCTGTTGTTGGTGTGCACCGGGAGCTGACGCTACGGCAGACAGCAGCGCTGGCTCGAGAATTATAGCCTGATGTCTGTTTTGAACACTGTGCGGGATTTGGGTACTCACCTCAGAGTTGGGTATTCAACTCTGAAGTGACAGCCGGTAAGATTGAAGCTCTGCTGAGGCAAGACACACTGAACTTTATGCTTGCTATATGCTGTTATCAGCGTGTGAAGCTCTGTAATCTTGTTCTTGAGTAGTGCATTTTAATATATGGTGTTTATTGGTGTAGTGTGTTAAAATATGCCTATTCGTGTGCATGAATGAATCTACTTAGTTTTCCTAATTTTGCCTGGTTTAATCTGGTAGTGCAGTGTTTGAAATATTTAATGGCTTTAATCATTTAATACTTGATCATATTAAATGCTACTTAAACCCATTTGACATAAATAGAAATAATAGCTTAAGTGATTTGACTATATAGTTGCGTGTAGATTGTTTAATTATTAAAATAGTAATTCATTTATAAAAATGGTTAAAGGCATTTGTTATTTCATGCTATTAATGCATTTCGTACTTTAAAATGTAGAATAAATTACGGATGTAATATTATTGTTATTGAGCTGTATAACACTTGCCATTTTTAATTGAATGTTTAATATTTACCAAACCTCAAGCTCAAACCTATATGCAATATATTTAGGTTTGGTGAAATGTTCATGTAAATGGTTCATTGACTTGTACTGATGTTTGGTAGCGCTGTGCAACAGTTAAATTAAGTCATGTTAAACCTGCAAATGTATGCACTTTATTGAGTTGTGATTTAACACTGTGTGTGCTGTATGGTTATGTCTTTAAAGGTTTTTTTACCTACATGAATTCTAATAAATGGATGGAAATAATTCACAAGGCCTAATCATTGAGTGGAATCCAGTTGACAAGTTCAAATAGTGAGAACCTATCTCTTTTAAGTGTGGGGAAACGCACAGTCAAACAAACGCTTGACAGTAAAAAACCGCAGCCAGGATTGGAGGACCTTGAAACTCACCTTGAGGCTGGGAGACGGAAAGTAAACTGCTGTAGCATCATCCCAAAGTGTGCATTATTATTCCGTTGTACCAACCAAAGGATATGACGAAGTCGTTGGAGCAGCTCAAAGCTGAAAGAACCAGCGCAAAAAGACTCTTTTCTCGGCTCGCCAATTCTGTTTCTAGGACACATGTGGACATGTGTGAGGAAGAGCTCAAAGAAAGCTTCAAAAATCTTTCACTACAAGCCACAAAGGTCATGGAAGCAAATGAGGACATGGAGGCTGCTTTGATCGCAGAGGTTGAGGCTGAGCTGGATGAAGAGGATGTGCCAGCATTAAGTTCGCAACAAAAAGCTGATCTAGAGAAGATGGCAAGAGAATGTGGCCAAAGACTGAAGGAGGTTAAAGCTCTGATTTTGAAGACGCTCTGGGCTAGTTTTGGGGACCCCCAAATGTCTCTGGCTTTTCAAGTGGCAGAGGCAGAGTGTGACCGGGTCCTTTCTGTTCAACCTTGTGGGAACCTGGAAGCATATGACTTCATGCTGAACCACCTGGGAGGATTGGTTAAATCTGCAAGAGAAGTGCAAGTCCAGTGGAATCGTTGGGCACCTTCTGATGAGCAAAAAGACTTTAAAAGCCGTCTGAGGGAGCTTGAGGTTTGTCTCCCAAAGCTGGTTTCCAGAAAGGCTGAATTCATTCAGGCAAAAATCGAGCAGGATTCTGAGAGAGCTGTTACAGCCCATAGTTCTCTAAGGCCAGCCATCAAGTTGAAGCCTACTTCCCTTCCCCGGTTTGCCGGAGGCAGACGTGATTTTCATCGTTGGAGGAAGGAGTGGGAAGCTCTGCAAAAGCAAGGCGAACCAACCGGATCAAAAGAGGTGAAGAAATTTCAACTACTGGACAGTCTGGATGATAAAGTGGCCAGAGAGTTTCGACTTGCAGCATATAATACAGCAGAAGAAATATTCCGTGTCCTGGGGATAGAGCTGCTATTGCCTTGGAAATTGTGGAAGAGTTGCAAGCAACGCCACCAGTAAGAGGTCACCAAGCCAGGAGAATAGTGGAATTGATTCAAAAGATTGAAAAAGCCCTGTACGACCTAAGTGAGCTTGGAGACACCGGCGCCATGAAGAATCCCTTGGTGGCAAGATCCATTGAGAGTAAACTCCCTGAGTCACTGAAGAAGGAATGGCTGGGTTATATTGCTGATGAGAAAAATGCTGTTTCACCACAAACTCGTTTCGACAAGCTCCTTGAATTCCTCAAAAACCAGGAGGCAATATATGAGCAGCTGGAACAGTTAAGAGAAGATAAGCCCAGCAGGAAGGAGACCAGGTCTGACCCAAGGCATGCCAGGACAAGAGCCACCAACTTGAGCAGTGACCCAGCAGGTTGTATTGTGTGTGGAGACAGCAAACACAAGAAGAAACTGTATTTCTGCAAGAAATTTAGGACCCTGAAACCTTCAGAGAGAGAGAATGCGGTGAGGAGGCTCAGAGCATGCAAGAGATGTCTGGAAATCCATGAAGGAGTTGCATATTGCAAATCCACTTACTTGTGCAGGAATGTGGAATGCAAAGACCAACGAACCCCTGAGCATCATTATTATCTGTGTCCATATGCTGAAACTAGAAGTACACCCCAGAGAAGAACAAAAACTAGTTCGTTGGGAGGTGGAAAGTGCAGAGTCTCAGGAGGAATTCCTCTCCAAGCTGTTACCTGAGTTGGCTAAGCAGTGTCGAGATGCATTCTGCAATTCAGCATCCAGGACCTTCAACTCCGGGGCGAGTGAGCAGGGGCTACTAGCAGAAAGTGGTTTGCAAGAATTTCCAGTTGTCATGATGCTTCAACAGGTAACGGCAAATGCTGGACAAAAATTGGAACCTTGATTGATCTGGCCTCAGATACGAACTACATAACTCATAAAGCTGCAAATGAATTGAACCTCCGAAGCGAAGACATCACTCTGGTGGTTCATGGAGTTGGTGGGATGAAGGTATCAGTTGAAACCAAGCGGTACCTGTTGAAGATCAGAGTTGGCACCCCCCGAGGCACTCTTAAGTCACACCAGCTAGTGTGTTATGGACTCGACAGTATTGCAGAGATCCATCGGCATGTGATAGCCAAGAAGCTGCAAAGAATATTCCCTGATGTTCCACTGCATGAGCTGGTAAGACCCAGAGAGATCCAACTCCTGATAAGCCATAAAGGAAGGACAGCTGGTGCCCCAGAAGATTCGTGCAGTTGGAGACCTTGTCCTCTGGGAGGGCCCACTTGGGAAAACTATTGGAGGTAGTCACCCTGACCTTTTTGAAGAGCTTGCTGTAACTGCAAATGTCAAAAACTCATTTTGCACGCTCAATGAGGACTGCAGCAGTTAAGTACGAAGAATTCACCTGTAAAAGTCCAGCTGCTCATCAATCTCCCATGTATCCTGCCGCTCAATCTAGCACTGCAGCCCTCAAGCGAGACTTCCTAGAATGGTGGAAGTGGGACAGCATTGGGGCCGCTTGTGAGCCCAAGTGCGGTGGTTGTCGCTGCGGGAATTGCTAGCCAGGGGGCAAAGAGATGACACTCGCTGAAGAGAGGCAGAAATGGTGAAAGATGGCTTAACATATGTGAATGGAGATGAGCACTGTGAGGAGCCACACTGGCACGTTAAATATCCATGGATAGAGGATCCGGTTTCCCTGCCAAACAACAGAAGGGCTGTTGAAGCGACATTCCTCAGGACAGAAAAACAGCTTGCAAAGGAACTAGAATGGAAAGTTGCCAACGCAGCTCAAGTGCATGACATGGTCTATTGCAAAGCTGCAGTAAAGTTGTCAAATGAGGTGATAAAGAGCTGGACTGGGCTAGTGTGGTACATCAGCCACCTAATCGCTCCAAATCCTCATTCAGTCACAACCCCAGTTAGGCTTGTCTGGAATAGCAGCCAAAAGTTTAGAGGTTTGAGCTTGAATGATCTGCTGTTAAAAGGTCCTGACGTGCTCAACCCCATTCGTGCTGTCCTGTTGAGGTTCCGAGCTGGAGTCTTTGCCGCCTTGGGCGACATACGGAAAATGTATAACTCTGTCTGGCTGGAAGAACGAGAAGTCCATCTGCACCGATTCCTGTGGCGTGATTCTGGAGAAGATGAAATTGAAGAATATGCTATAACAAGGGTAAATATTGGAGACAAACCAGCAGGCTGCATTGCTCAACTGGCCATGCGAGAGACCGCAAACTTACCCATATTCAGTCACCTCAAAGAAGAGCGACGTGTGTTGCAAGAAGATGTTTATGTTGATGACATCCTGACTTCCCACAACAGCATGGATGAACTGAAACTCATCACGTCTAATGTCGAGCAGATCCTAAAAATTGGTGGATTCCATATAAAGCCTTGGGTTTACTCTGATCGAAGTGGGAGGAAAGAATCCAGAGACAAAGAGACTGAGCCACGGACTGTGATCGTACCAAATCAGCTGACAGAAGATGACAATAAAGCCCTTGGCCTGGGATACACGGTGCAAGATGACAAGCTCCATGTCATGATTGCTGTAAACTTCTCACAGAAGAAGAGGAAGATGAGGCTTGGCCAAGATCTGTCAAAGGAGGAGGTGAGATCACAAGCGCCAAATCCACTCACCAGAAGAGAACTTCTAAGTCAAGTTTCAGGGCTGTATGATCCACTAGGCTTGGTGGCTCCTGCTAAGCAAAAAGGTGCAATTTTGGTGCGAAGAGCCTTTCAAGAGGCAAAAGTTAACTATGGCCTAGCCGAGAATACCTGGGATGCACCTTTGTCGGAAGGACTCCAGGAGGATGCAATCAAGCTTCTGGAAGAGTATTCTGAGCTAGGAGAAGTACAATTTGTCAGATCTCTGACACCCCCAGATGCCACCGCTGAACCCTTTGGCGTCACCTTCTCTGATGGCAGTGAGCATGCATATGGGGCAGTGAGCATGCATATGGGGCAGTGTTGTATTTGCGTTGGAGCTGCAGTCAAGGCATTACCGTGAGGCTCGTTGAATCCAAGGCCAAACTAACCCCCCTCGACCATAAGGGCGATGCCGTAAAAGCGGAGGTGTGCGGAGCTGTCTTTGCTGCCCAGTTAAAGAAATATTTCCAAAGGCATTGCAGGATTCAAATAGAGAAGTGGTACCATCTTGTTGACAGCCAGACCATCTTAGGAGCAATACAGCGGGAAAGTTATGGTTACCAAACCTTCTTTTCAAATCGAATTGGAGAAATTCAAAGCAGCACTAACGTGCAGGATTGGTGGTGGGTTCCAGGGCCAATGAATATTGCAGACATCATCACGAGAGGGGCTGGCCCTAAAGATTTGGATAAAGACTATGAGTGGCAGTCAGGTCCAAAGTTCCTCAGTCTACCAGTAAATGAGTGGCCAATTAGATCTGCTAAAGATGTTGCTGCTGCAGCCAGAGAAAACATCACCAAGATCCAAAAGAAAATGTTTGTTGCTGCACTTACTAGAGCTCAGCTGAAGAAACAAGACCCGGAGGAAAACCAGAGTTCAACCCGGATGGAGCCAAGTAGACCACCTGGTGGAATAACAGTTCAAAGGTCAATTGATGTAAAGAGATTCAGCAATCTGACACGGCTGATCAAGACGGTGGCATTGGTCTGGAGAGCCGCAAAGAAGTTCCTTCAAGTCAAGACAATGGACAAACTAAAGTGGGAGGCGGTATCTTCAGCTGGTATTATCACTCTCCAAGAGAGAGGAGATGTATTCAGGGACCTCTGCCTAGCAGTTCAAGAGGGTGTGAGCTTCTCAAACACCACAATAGATCGACTAGTTGTCTACAGAGACATGGCAACTGGACTTTTGGTGTGTGGTGGCAGAGTTCAAGTCTTTCATGAGGACCTCAAAGCTGTTCCTCTCTTGCCTTTTGATGCCTGGATTGCAACCTTGTTGGCTCGTGAAGCTCATGATGAGGGGCATGGTGGAGTGGCGGGCACCTTGCTGAGAATGAGTAGAAAAGCATGGGTTTTGAGAGGAAGAAGAGTTGCTCAAAGAGTCGTTAACCGATGCGTCTCCTGCAAAAAGGCAAAAGCTAGAGCATGTCAGCAAGTAATGGGCAAACTACCTGAAGAGAGAACGAGACCTTCCGCACCATTTGAGTTCACCGCGATCGATCTCTTTGGACCTTACCAAGTAAAGGACGATGTCAAAAGAAGAGCGTCAATGAAAGTATGGGGAGCTGTCTTCTGCTGTATGGCAAGTAGAGCTATTCATGCAGAGCTGGTTAACACACTATCTACGGAGAGCTTCCTATTGGCATACCAGAGGTTTACTGCACTCAGAGGTCATTCCCGAAAGGTTTGGTCAGATCCAGGAACCAATTTCATTGGTGCAAAACCTGTACTGAAGGATCTGTATGGTTTTCTGGAGACTACAAGACATTCGATTTTGCTAGCTACCCCTATAAAAGGTTGCGAGAGATACAAACTAAAGTCAATTACTTTTGGAGATCCTGGAGCCAACTTGCTGGTCCAAACTTGTTTGTTAGAAACAAGTGGCATACAGCGGAGAGGAACGTCGCCGTTGGGGACATCGTCTGGCTATGCGATCAAAATGCACTAAGGGGACAGTTTAAGCTCGGAAGAGTCATTAGTGCAAACCCTGATCCAAGGGGCATCGTAAGGGATGTAAATGTCCGAGTTTCTCCAAACTATTGTGTCCCTGTCCAGAAGTCAACGGTCAAAGAATCTGCATCTTCTGATAGGAAGAGGGTCTGTCAAGTTACTGTGGTGCACAGACACGTTAGACGCCTTGTTGTTCTTCTCCCAGTTGAAGAGCAGATGAAGGAAGCGTAAAGGCTATAAACGACACAGTTGCCAAGCTGTGCGATCTACAAAAGATCGAGTGGGAGGTGTTGCTGCAAACTGCGCGTCACCCCGCATTCCATTAATTAGTACCAGGTGAAGCTAATCTGTAATCAGTTGCGCGTGCTCAGGCTGGATAAGGCAACGCACCATTGCTGTTGTTGGTGTGCACCGGGAGCTGACGCTACGGCAGACAGCAGCGCTGGCTCGAGAATTATAGCCTGATGTCTGTTTTGAAAACTGTGCGGGATTTGGGTACTCACCTCAGAGTTGGGTATTCAACTCTGAAGTGACAGCCGGTAAGATTGAAGCTCTGCTGAGGCAAAACACACTGAACTTTATGCTTGCTATATGCTGTTATCAGCGTGTGAAGCTCTGTAATCTTGTTCTTGAGTAGCACATTTTAATATATGGTGTTTATTGGTGTAGTGTGTTAAAATATGCCTATTCGTGTATATTGTGAATGAATCTACTTAGTTTTCCTAATTTTGCCTGGTTTAATCTGGTAGTGCAGTGTTTGAAATATTTAATGGCTTTAATCATTTAATACTTGATCATATTAAATGCTGCTTAAACCCATTTGACATAAATAGAAATAATAGCTTAAGTGATTTGACTATATAGTTGCGTGTAGAGTGTTTAATTATTAAAATAGTAATTCATTTATAAAAATGGTTAAAGGCATTTGTTAATTTCATGCTATTAGTGCATTTCGTACTTTAAAATGTAGAATAAATTACGGATGTAATATTATTGTTATTGAGCTGTATAACACTTGCCACTTTTAATTGAATGTTTAATATTTACCAAACCTCAAGCTCAAACCTATGTGCAATATATTTAGGTTTGGTGAAATGTTCATGTAAATGGTTCATTGACTTGTACTGATGTTTGGTAGCGCTGTGCAACAGTTAAATTAGGTCATGTTAAACCTGCAAATTTATGCACTTTGAGTTTTCTTGTGATTTAACACTGTGTGTGCTGTATGGTTATGTCTTTAAAGGCTTTTTACCTACATGAATTCTAATAAATGGATGGAAATAATTCACAAGGCCTAATCATTGAGTGGAATCCAGTTGACAAGTTCAAATAGTGAGAACCTATCTCTTTTAAGTGTGGGGAAACGCACAGTCAAACAAACGCTTGACACTAGTTCAGTAGTTCAGTTCACTGGTGAGAGAGTCAGTCAGAGAGAGAGATAATGGACTTAATGATCTGATTAGACCAAAAACAACAACTCCAAACTAGCACTAAAAATTTATAAAATAACACAAATTACACAGTTGGTTTATATTTAGCAATATAATTTACAATATTTATTTATTTGTAGATTACATTAAATAGATTAGACATTCGCAGCTGGTTAATAAAAGTTGTCATTACTTGTTTGTTTATTGTTCTCGTATTTACACTGTTTGACCAGCAGGAGTCGTCCGTGTTTGAGGTGATTCGGCCGAGTCGACACAGTGAATCATTCTGTGTAGCGATCGATTGTTTGTTTGATTGATTGATTCAGTTGACACTTGAGTTTCAAAAGCTCCGTTTCTCACATCACTACTTGCAAGTAGCGGGATTCAGGTTTATGATAAACTAATTCACGATATAGGGAGTGAAATGAGACGCACCTTTTCTGCCACTCATGTATGGATTTGCTTAACTCGCACAAAAAACATTCAATAATGTTAGATAACTCATTTCAATGTTACATTCAATATTAATTAACCTGTAGAATATAGTAAATGTATTCAACAGTTTGCATAAAATTAAACACTTTAAAAGGCTTAAAACAAACCTTTCTTCAGCCGAATCACAATACATGTAGGAGCGCGGCGCAACCTTGTGACGTCACATCTGCTCTCCAAAATAAAAGTCCTGAAAACAAAAACGGCGTTGGTAAAATACACATTTGAATTAATCTTAATCACTAATAACTACCACTTAAACTACAGTCTAAACTACATGGAATATGTGAGATTCTATAAATGGCACTAATAAATATTTGTGTGCAGAAAACTTTTACAAGGAGTAGGGTTTTTTTTTATAACAAACCAATTATTGATTGATGCATTTTGTGTGTGTGGAAAGATTGTCAAACCATAATTGTTTTTGACAAAGCTCTAATAATTTTTTTTTTTTTAATCCGGGCCACAGAAAAAATGGGTACCATTGGGTAACATTTTGCAATGTTATCAATTGTGCAAAATTAATGTAATTGTGTAAAATTAAATAACAAAAATAATTGTGTGTCCCCGCTGATTTATTTTCCTTAGTGGATGAGTGTGGTGGAAATCTTTCACCGTTTAACACACATGAACAACTCTTATATAATTTTTTGTTAACAATTTACAAAGAGGTTTTATTAGGTACATTAGTTAACTACTTTAGTTAACATGAACTAAAAAATGATTAATGATTAATTAATCAGCAGTAATTAATCTTAGTTAATATTAATTTCAACATTCTTAAAATCAAATGTTGTATTTTTAAAACATTAGTTAATGCACTGTGAACTAACATGAACAAACAATGAACAGCTGTATTGTTAATAACTAACATTAACAAAGATTAATATATACTGTTCCAAATTTGCACCTCCTCACAACTCCAAGTTTGTCTGCGAGCTGACATGAGGCTTAGGTGCTAAAGTGTAAACTGTCAACAAACATCCCATAATGCACAGCGCAGCTGACTATGGCAGCTGGTTTTGTCCAAAAATGCACAGTTCTTTAGGCAGTGGGGTCTGTCCAACCACGTCTTCAAGGAGGTGCTTGTTTGGTCCTTTTGGTTTGATTCACACCTGCATACTAGGCTGACATTTTTATGATCTGTAGACCAATTTCGAGCTACATAATGAGCTTAAATTATTATTATTAGGGGTTCAAGCACGAAGTGCTGAAACCCTATTGTTTTTGTTAATTTTCCCATGATGCAACATTCTCCACATAAAACTGATCGGGCAGAACGAACCGTAAGTCGTAGAGACTTGAAACTTTGGGGGCTGGTAGTACTCACACCGCCTACAACGTCACCAAGGCACGCCCCGATCGGCCTGACGGGGGCGCTACAGCGGCCAAAAGTACGAAATGGCTCATAACTCCCCAACCGTCAGGCGTAGGCTCAAGTGTCTTACATCGTTGGAATCCTTGGCTCAAGCCGGACAAGATGCATGCCTCGGATTGGCTTGCCTTTTAGGCTCCAATTTCGAGTAAATTGCGTTTTTGTGTAAAACCTACTTTTGCAAACTACTCCTAAGTTTTTGGCCTGACCGGAACCAAACCACTGCAGAAATATTCTCTGGAGTCTGACTGTCAATAATCATCAAAAATGTTCAATATTTCAATTGTCGGTCGCTAAGGGGAATCCAAATGTTTGATGGCTCCAGAGCCACTCTTACTAAAACGGTTAGAACTTGTGAACGGAAAGAGATATTTTCGCTAAACTTGGGACACATATTCATGAGTTCAATCTGAGGTCACATGAAAAAATCGCGACGATTGGCCACTTGGTGGCGCTATAACAGGGAAAAAACGTCATGAAAATAGTTGTAACTGCATCCAACCGCTAGTCTAATGAAACATGGCATGCAGTGTCTTTGTCCAGGGTACCTTGATAGTCTATGAGAACATTAGCGTATCTAAAAAAAACTCAGTATACGTCATCGGCACAATGCCCTGAAGGAGCCTGAGAATTTTCAAGCAAGCTTTTTTTTACGGGAGTGACCTCCTTATACTCCTGAATCCTTGCCGAGTCCAACGATACCAAACATGTCAGGTTTTGCCTTATGGTTTTTGTAATGGTGTCATTTAGAGCTTAAAAAAATTGCTGTTATCATCGAAGACCATTAGTCCAATCGAGACAACAACAAAAAAAACACAGGCAATTTGAAAACATGGGTAAATAGCTAAACAATAACGGCCAAATGTCAAAATTATGATAGGAACTGAAAAAAAAAAATCCAATCAGTGTTCAACTTTCCAACTTTCCAACAAAATCCGTGAGTTGAGTTGGGGAGCGCAATGTTCCATGGCGCATAATAACATTCCATTCGTAGGCTATTGACTGTAACCCCTTTTTTACACTCTGCGGTGCGTTAGAGCTGCGACGCGCGGCTACCGGAGCTGATTGCGCCCAATATAGTCAATGCTTGTGTTTACACCAGCACCATATAAACAAAATAAGAATAAAAGTCAATTTCAAAATAAATTCACCCTGTGCAGACTCCCAATTGTATTGCAAATGTCTTATAGCCTGTAATTTGAAGCCTCAAAAGCAAGACCTCAGCTTTTAATTTCACGTGCTTATTTAACACAATTATCTTGCGTGAAAAGACTGCGTTTGTCAACCCACGCAGAGTCGCGGTAAGTGCACAGCACCAGGGAGTAATCTTGACAGAACTTGCGGCAACATAATCAAATTCACAAATATTACACCATTTAAACATTATTAAAAATACATAGGCTGAGTTACTAAAACAATCTTTGTCACAGAATACACGTTTGTTCACAGTTTGAAGGTTCTTGTTTCCATTTCTTTAATTTCAAGATCTGATGTGAATTTTCTATTGTTGATTTTACAGCTACAAACCTGTAAGCACTACATGATATTCAGTCACATTGCATGCTTTTAACATTAAATAGGCTAAAGCACATAAACAATACCTGAGCTTATCATTGCCGCAATTTATTTGTTTGTTCCAGCCGTGATGAAAAAGAGCTGGGGGGGGGGGGGATTGAGTTTACGCTACATTTACACAGTGTTGTGGTAAAGTTTTCTCATCTGATTAACTTCCATTATAAAATACACATTATCCTGTTAGACATTTAACTTTTAAACCAATGTACAGTACGAGAAGTAAATTTGTACCTTTTCAGTTTATGCAGCAATAATTTATGATCTAGTACATCAAAATCTAACAATTCTGCTCCTAAGTTAGTCATCAATCTGTGCTCTCTCAATATAAATGCTGAAAATTAGAGACCAAATTATTCTCCTTGAAGAATAATTGACTTTGTTCACAAACTATAATTTTCAATACTTTGCTAACTGGTAGCAAACCTATTGGTAAACTATTATGACCATTAAAACCCAGTGCTGCATTTTTCTGCATTTAATCTTTGCATCTTACCAAGCTAAAGGAAAAATACCTTTTTAAATACTGATATTAAAGATGTGACAAACTGAACAAACAACATTTCTTCTCTTAATTTATCAACTTTATAAAAAATCACTGCACTTTTAAATAGGTGCATGTTTGTCCACCAAAAGATAAAACAATCTTTCGAATGCTGACAATGCATTATCAGGATGAACTTCCTTATAAACATCAATCCAAAATACATTTTTTACGTTTGTACAAAAGTATTCTTGACTGAATCTCTTATATGATCTTTTATAAATTACTTTTGGTTTCCTAAGTTTTCTAGGTGTTTACATGTCTGCTAAATAAAACTTAAAGTCTTTAAATTCTTTTGCGCTTAAAAGGCCTTAAATGCTTGAACCCCGATAAATGCTGCTTGCAGCTTTAATTATTATTATTAGATGTCATCTTCTTGTGTTGTTGGGTGCAAGAATCGATGAAAAATGAATATGCTGTATCTGGAATTTTTATTTCTAGAAAACATTCACATCATTAAAATTGAACCGTAATGTCACTCTTTACATTGTCGTCTTCTTGGCGCTGGCAGAACTGCAGATCGTACACACAAGTCTTGCAAATGAACATTCAGCACATAGTTATAGGCATCTAAAGATGTATATGCCCTCAGTTTCTCTGTACGCTCGGTTTCTCTATCGGAGAGGTGAAGGAGTCAGGCCACTCGACCGGAGAGCATTAGCGTTAATGTCAGATCGTCCATCCAGTGAGCGTGTACAGGTCAGCCAATCTGGTTCCGTCCGTTAAAATTAACTTTTGCAAATAACAATCGTGGTCCTGGACAGTGAGTGACCTTGCACATTACGATAAAATCAGATTTTCTCCAGTCATTGTTAAAAAACAACCTAACACTTAGGTTGCGTTAGGGAACGTTAACTTACGTTAGGGAAGCGGCCAGAGGGATCGCTCTGCCACCACCTAAGCTCCGCCCACAAAAAAATGTCACCATGTTTACTAACTGAAAAGGGGTCTATATGAGGGCAAGGAAACTACACCAGAAGATATTGCTGAGCTTTGTAAGGCCGCAGACTTGTCCAAGGAGACAGCCCGCGCCATCAGCCGCTCCATGGCATCTATGGTAGTCACGGAGAGACATTTATGGCTAAATCTGTCGGGTATCAATGGAAAAGACTCTTTGATGCCCCGATTTCGCCCTCTGGCCTGTTTGGCAACGCTGTTAGTGAAGAAACACTCTGCGGCCTTCAAGCAATATCTCCCTCGCCGCTCAAGATCTAAGAAGGCTAACTCCACACACACACACACACGCACGCACACACACACACACACAGCCTTCTCCAAACGTTGTTAATACGACGACGAAGTGACTCGTACTTTGCTTTGGGATAATTAACTGCACTTGAAGCTTTCGTAAAATTTTTAAATTAAACAATATTTGGTAGATATGTAAAATTTTATAAAAGAAGGTTTAATTGGGGTCAAGCATTAAAACCTCAGCATTTACAAACAGGTAATTCACAACAATTTTGGAAAGAGATTAATAAATTGGGTCCATATAGCATCAAGACCATTCCTATGGAAGTTGTTATGGAAAATGGTGCAGTGGAGCTGAGAAAAGAGCGAGTGGTTAAAAAATGGGAACTAGATTTTTCAACTTTATATTCAGGACTGACTAATAAAGATTTTGGCTTGTGTTCTCTCAGTTCAAGTACAGGAAAATCTTGAATTAATTATGGGTGATAACAGCCGATCAAATATGTATCTGAATTTTGATATTACCTTGTGTAGCAAAGCGCGGCTCGTCTAGTAGCGACTACGCCACCCCGGAGTACCGGGGAACTGATCTAATAAAGAAAAGGACACAAGTTCGTTTGCTCAGGAGAGGCAGGAGGCGTGAGTTCACAGTCAAACTATTGGTTTATTAAAGAAAACAATTAAACAAGAAAATAAATCCCAATAACTGGTCTTGATCCAGAAACTAAATAGAGAAAAGAATTCACTGCTGGTGCTAAGGCTCCTGAAAGACAGGCTAGCTGTAGCTGCACATGGCCAAAAGAAACCCAATTTGGAACTAATCACAATCCACTACAAGTAGTGATCAAAAGATAACACACAGTGAAACAACCCTAATTAGTGTAAAGCCCGTGCAGCCACAACCACCAGCGTGCTTCCTGGGACACCCAGCGCCTGCGGAATACAAGAAATAAAAAGAGAAAAGAAAACAAGTAAGGCAAACAATAAAGACAGAATCAGTTTATAACAAAATAATCAATTGAAACCAAGAAAAAGAAAATAATTCGTACCAAATAAGTTACACATGAAGTCACACAATCGGTCAGAGAAATTACATAGCTGACCAAGAGAATTTAGCAGCTCTCAATCCATAAATCACCGGATTAAACAGTGACTATAATGCCGCTAAGGACTAGTGACAAGACAAACCAAACCAAATTGCACACAATAAAAGAGCAACTGCCTAAAGCAGACGTGGTGGGGTTACAGCAGTAATTAATTTGAGTTCCCCACAAGCAGCAGACGTGGTTCAAAGCGCGAGGATTGCTGACAGCCAGTTAAGGTGGCGACTCAGCCTCGCTTTAACGCGAGCAAAGAGAACTCCTAAACACAAATATTCATTAACCATCTAATTAAAAACAATTAAAATTACAATGAAAATGATAAACTCACCCTGATTTAGCATCGGCACACACACGTAAATCACAGGCGCACAAAAGTCATACGAGGCGTCCTTTAGTGAATCGAACCACAATAGCTGGTGCTCTGACACGGCTATAGAAATTGCTAATGTGACGTCATCGTGACGTATTACCAGTGGTGAACGCAAAGCATTTTGGGAATCCGCGGCACAAACAAAAGGCCCCAGACTTGACTGCATGGAGGGAAGAACCATAGACAGTAAAAGAAGAATGCAGTGTAGCCTACAAGATGCCGTCTACCTGCTGTGTTATAAACTGCAATAGTCGTTCTCGCGATAGAAGTGGCATATAGCACAATGTTGTGTTTTATTGCGAGTGTACACAAATATAAGTAAACACTTAGCAGTTTGAATGATGTCCTCTATGAACAAAATGACGGAATATGTTTCATAGATGGTATGTTTCCACTGTTCTATCGCGCCCGCGCCCCTCGCTCTCTCTCTCTCTCACACACACACAGACAAACACAGTTCGATCGTGCCCGCGCCTCTCTCTCTCTCTCTCACACCCACAGACAAACACAGTTTGATCGTGCCCGCGCCTCTCTCTCTCTCTCTCACACACACAGACAAACACAGTTTGATCGCGCCCGCGCCTCTCTCTCTCTCTCTCACACACACACACCAGACACACACAAACAGTTCGATCGCGCCCGCCCCTCTCTCTCTCTCTCTCTCTTACACACACACTCCAGCATTGCAATC
This sequence comes from Meda fulgida, assembly GCA_030578275.1. Lineage (NCBI taxonomy): Eukaryota > Metazoa > Chordata > Actinopteri > Cypriniformes > Leuciscidae > Meda > Meda fulgida. Next base: position 27,325,053 of record CM060619.1, on the reverse strand, counting down.
TTGACTGCATGCATGCAGATAGATGAGAGAGAGTGATTAGTGTGGTGCTTAAAACATTAGCATACCATTGAACGGACGACAGTTTTCTGCCCCACTTTTACAATTTCCGGGTCCTGGACCCATTCATCTGTAAAAAAAGACCTGGGCCTGCTGCAGCGACTTGAAGTTTACTGAAAACTTTGTGTGTGTATGCACTAACACTTAATATCATATAGTTGTATATATATGGGTGCTGGAAGTTGGGCAACAGCTTGACGTCCCCTGACCAGTCACTATATGCTCTAAAGGATCCAGTCCTTTGATTCCCTTTATTTTCTCATCATATCTCGTCATTGCATTAGGATATAGTTTTAGGCGGTATGGTCTGACAATGTTTCCTTGAGCCCGCTGCATTTTGTAGGATTCTGTTATGTTTTTCAAACTAAATTTTTATTATTTTCATGCCAGAACACTAGCCTGCTGTGCCAGCCCACGTAAACGGGCCAAACATACCCATAATTCTTTGCGTTCTGATGACGTTGCCACCCAGTTGGTCACATGTCTTAGCGATCTCTATTAGGGGGTGCCCCACCAATGGAAACTCCGTCACACTAGAATGTATTGCGGATCACTCAAACAAACTTCCTAAAAGATTACAACGGCACTACACTAAAACTCACCTAAATGTGGATGTCCTTCCAAAAACACGCACAGCCTTGATGGCCTAGTGTCACACTAAACAAAAGAGATAATGCAACGTCACTTCAATACTACAATCAAAACAGCCAGCTGCACAGCGACATACTGTCGGTACACGATCCGTTCTACGCATGTGGGTAATTACGTAGTAGAAAACGTCACGGTTTTCCTACACTATATCAGTACCACGCATGCGATAAAACACTGGACGGCCAGGCGGCACAACTTGAGGGCATATTTGTGTAACGTTAGTTGTATTGTGTTTAACATTTCACAGCGGGTCTATTTTGATGCTTTTAAATGTAGCTTACGCTATGCATTCCGGTGTGTTTACGTGGTTGCCAATTCAAAATAATAAAGTTGTGAGTTGTTACATGAACAGTTTCCTCCATACTCTCCTTTGCGATTCATTGCTGTATGGTATTAGGCTTAACTTGCCGTATTTTGGTCTGAGGAGTATTGTCTAAGACGAGTTGTGTCAGGTTTTTTTTTGTAATTAAAAGCTGCTAATATTAATTAACTTTTAAGTTGAGTAATTTTGTACTAGTATGGGTCTACATAGGCTAATATATATGAGGAAAATTATCCCTTCAATGTTGTTTAAAGACGACAATAAGAAACATAATATGCATTTCTGCCTAGACTATCTGCACTTACATGAAGCAAGAAGTACAAACAAGTCTGGGGAAACGTTATAGACTAGAGCATTTCAAACTGGCAATAGAAATGACTTGAAAGAAGCATGTGTACACACAGAAGTGACATGAGACCAGCGGTGGACAGTAGTGAAGTAGACTGAGTATCTTTATTTAAGAGTAAAAATTCTCACACTCTCTCTCTCTCTCACATACACACTCTCTCTCTCTCTTCACACACTCTCTATCTCTCTCTCTCTCTCTCTCATACACACGACCTGAGCAACGTAAAGAGCAAACTTCTCATTTCCGCTGATCTCCATTTTCTTTCGCTGTGAGTGAATCCATAGAGTGAATCTCACGGTACAAAAATGCGCATGCGTGGAACAGATTGTGCAGTGTCGTAAATCAAAATCACCGTCGCAAAACAGAATTATCATTTGCGCATGTGCATTTTCTACTGTGTCTAGTACGCATGCGTAGAACGGATCGTGCAGATGGAACGGATCGTGTACCGACACATACCTCTGCAGTCTCTTGAAGTGACGACAAGGGCGGGCTTTCGGCAATGACACATCCCAGGGAGCATAAACGACGAGTCTATATACGCCAGGGGCGGCAACCCATTGGTCACATACGTAATGAGGAGGGCGTGGCAACGAGTCACTCACTTCACCACACTTAGAAGGAGTGAGCATTGCTCTTAATAAGGCCAAGTTTAGGACAGCTATGGGAGTGGAGGAAATTCCTAATGAGGTGTTAAAGTCCTTACATCAAAGGCATATGCTTCTTGCTTTTTTTAAATTCTGTTTTGACAACGGTATTGTTCCTTCTACATGGTATAAATCAATTATTAAACCTATTCCTAAATCAGCGAAAGATGACCACCGTCAGGAGTCTTCTAAGTACTGTTTATAAAATTTACTCTAGTATTTTAAATGCTAGATTAAGTAATTTTTTTGGAAACAACAGAGTATCTAGTAGATGAACTAAATGGATTTCGAAAACACAGGGCATGTATTGATCATATTTATATAATCTCAACTGTCAGAATTAGACTAACTGAAAACAAACCCACTTTTGTTTGTTTTGTGGACTTTAAAAAGGCTTTTGATTGGGTGGATAGGGATTTTTTAAGTCTGAAGCTTCTCCAGGCAGGGGTTGATGGAAAGTTTTACTGGGCATTAAAGTCCCTGTATGCAGTGTATGCTGTGTGGGATGTGTTCAGGTGAGTGCTGTTGTATTCCCTTTGGTGTAAAAGAGGGGGATATTTTGTCCCCAAACCTATTCTCTCTGATTATAAATGATTTGGCTCTTGAAATGAAATATCTAAACAAGGGGTGCACCTAGACAGCGTCACTGTTTGCATTCTGCTCTATGCTGATGATGTAGCGTTACTGGCTGAAAATGCAGAGAATCTACAGAAAATGTTACATGTTTTACAGAATTGGTGCTGTAGATGGAGACTTGGTATAAATCAATCAAAAATGCGAATTATCCATTTCAGGAAAGGTGTTACTCTGCGAAGCACAAGAGTTTTTACTTTTGGTAATACCGTTCTTGTGTATGCAACCCAGTATAAGTACTTAGGACTTGTATTTGATGAATTTATGTTGTTTGACAGAGGAGTTAAAATCCTGAGAGCCCTGGGTTCGGTGATAAACAAGTTAAAAATCTGTAAAGATCTTGGTTATGGTACATTCTCCAGTTGTATGCTGCCTGTGTGTCCCCTGCGTTATACTACACTGTTGGGGTGTGGGGGGTGAATTATTTGGTGAATTGTTAAAAAGCCTGAGATGATCTGAATTAGTGATGACGACAAGATGAAATAGTTGTTTAATTTTAATGTGTTTAAATTGGCTGCTTTTGTTTACAAAGCCTGGATGAGACGGCAGACTTGTTTATTCAAATAAGTTCATGTATGTTGTGCCTACTATCTGACAACTGGTGTTTTGTTGGTTGTATTGGTGTCTTACAAGCCCATTAGGGCTGGGCATACAGTAGTATGCAAGACACAATAATAAAAACTATTCATTCATTCATTCATTCATAATTAGATTGCTGCTGCCCATGTAAACGTCGTCACTGATAGCATCAGTCTCCATTACTGTACGTGGTTGTTTTTAAAAAAGCAGTGTAAGAAAAATCTTGCAGATTAATCCCTGAAATCAGGAAGGAGAAAACGAAAAACACATTCTAATTTTCTCATTTATTAACATTAGGGGTGTGTGACGAGAGACTTCGCTCACGAGACAGGGTTCACAAGAACGAGAGAAGCTTTTTGCTGTATTTTTAAGAAATCTTCAATGATAAAATGAATGACTGGAAAAATATTCTGCAGGTACATTTTGAAATGTTATCACTAATCATCTTGTAATGAATTTCATTTCAGTTCTACTTTCTGAGTATGAATGATCAAATGCATTGAAAGACGATATAAAATGTTTTATGTTTAAAACAAGCACTGTAAAATGTTTAGCCAATGACTGGCTTCTCTCCTGTATGATTTCACATGAGTCGCTTCAGACCTTACTGTACATGAATTCTGAGCTTCCAGAACTTTTGATTGAGGCTGCACATGTTTGACCTCCTAAAATTAACTCCTTTCCACAAATTGAACATGGAAATAAAAATTCAGTTTTATTCCATTTTTTAATTCCGTCTTATTAAATGCAAACAATAAGTGCAACCATAATCAAAGTACTCTCTCAATATTCAAAGTGCAAACAGAGACCAGAGCTAAGAGGTGGTTATACCGACACAGCCCAGCCTAAGATAGCTTTGATATCAGCAGCTCGTGCCGGATGAGCAGAGCAGACATTTAAAATAGTTTACTATTTATTTTACAATTGAAGCGACCATTATCAAACTAAATTAGGTTTTCAATTTTATAAAAAAGCCTTAACCCTCTAGGCGCCACGGTCGAGTTTACTCGACAAGATGCGGCACTGAATAAAACGGCTGATTTTGTCAAATTGGGTGTCAAATTTCGTTCGACCTCCCCTCCACTGGATGGCAGACATGTCATACTTCACCCCCGAATAAAAAAAAACGTCATGCTTCCATACAAAATGTTCGAGTTAGAGCGCATTGAATCAGTGCGATCAAAAGCGGAGCTAGTGTGTGAGTGAGCCATTTTATCAGAGCCTCTCCGTAATCGCGGTGACAGTATTGTGGTGGAGACTTTGTCTAATGCCACTGGGTATATTAGACAAGGTTGAAGTATTAGTTAGGAGGCAACGTGGAGAGTCGCAATGACAATGACAGTAGTCCGAGCTGTGCACACTCACACACTGCGTGCGAGGCAGATCTGGAGGCAGATCTGCGCTGCTCGTATCATCTCACTCATGATCTGTGCCTTGCCGTGGCCAGTGGGCGTTTGAACTAAACAGGTCTTGTCTACTTGTGCTTGTATGCAATATGAAAAATATATGTGCCCCATACATGGAATCAGAGTTCCTACTGTATTTAATAAATGGAAAATCTCTACAGCAAAAGGCCAACCACTACATGCATTCGGTTTGTTTCTACCATTTATTAGTAATGATTTACACATTTTGTTTACTACTTACTATATACCTGAGCATTCAGTATTGTGCAATATAGCATACAGAAGGTGATGGACATTTTTGGGGGAAAGAAGTGCTGCATTTTATCATTTAAACGTGACCATGAAAAATCTATAATTCAAGATTGCCGCCACCATATGACGTCATAATATGCAAATTAGATGGGAAAATTGAATCCCTACATAAACCTTGGGTCATCCTCAATATTTCTCTAATTTACAGAAAGTCTCTATCTTTTATCACTTTTAAGATATAGCCTTTTGAAATTAATTTGTCAAAATCAAACGTTTTAGGAAAAAACCTCTGCCGCCTAAAGGGTTAATAGAAGAAAAAAAAAGTAGGGGTGGGAATCTTTTACCATCTCACGATTCAATTCAATTCCGATTTTTGAGGGCACGATTGTCAGGTTGGTGTAGGTAGCCGAAGACGAGGACACAGGAACTGCAGTATAGCTGATTTATTTGACAACTCAACTTACAGGAACATACAGGGACAAGGAAAACACTCCAGGACTTCAAAAACACTCTCAACCATACATTGACAACGACCAACTGAGGGAAAACACAGGGCTTAAGTGAACAGGGACTAATGGGATAATTAACAGAACACAGGTGAAGGGTATTACTAAACAGACCAGGAAACACTAACAGGACTAAACCAAAATCACAAAGACAGGGGGAAACAAGATCACAAAACTGAACTAAACACACTGAAAACGTGACAGAACCTCCCCCTCCCCGAAGGCGCGTCCTCGCGCCGTATAACATCCAAAGGGGTGGGAGGGTGGGCGCCCTGTAGGCTCCAGGGCGCAGCTGGTAGCTCGGGGAACTGGGGTGGAACCGGCAGGTGTGGCCACGGCGGAGCAGGCTGTGGACGTGGCCATGACGGAGCTGTCGGACCCTCGGGCGTTCAGGGCGGAGCTGTCGGACCCTCGGGCGTCCAGGGTGGTGAAGACCCTTCGGGCGGCCATGGTGGTGAAGACCCTTCGGGTGGCCATGGCTGTGAGGACCCTTCGGGTGGCCATGGTGGTGAGGACCCTTCGGGCGGCCATGGTGGTGAAGACCCTTCGGGTGGCCATGGCTGTGAGGACCCTTCGGGTGGCCATGGTGATGAGGACCCTTCGGGCGGCCATGGTGGTGAGGACCCTTCGGGCGGCCATGGTGGTGAAGACCCTTCGGGTGGGTATGGCGGAGAGGACCCTGTCGCTACGACCTCCATGGTCCCCTTACAGGGCGTACTGCGCCCCCCAAACATTTTAATGGGAAATTTGACAGGTACAAAGATTGGTTCTTGGTGCTCAGAAACGGGAACTGACACCAAAAAGATTTTCGATTCAAAACGATATGATTTTACCCATAATGATTTCTAATCGGGTTTCTGATCATGATCTACTCTCATCTGCTTTGCTATACAGAATGACAAACGGAGACATTAAAGTGTCTTTTTCACATTTATTAAGTTTAACTCTCAGGGAAGTGCCTTTTATCAAAAACATTGTCTGGTTCTCAATTGCTACTCATTAGTAGCTAGCTATAAAATAAGTTGGAACAAAAATAAAGTGCTTCTTCATAATACAAAATAGTTGAAAATGGATGCATTTCCCAGGAAAGTTGCAGTTTACCACAAATATCATGTAGAACACAACCGGTGAAGACAAAAAACATCTATATTTCTCAGTCAGACTCAGTAATCTAAAGAATAACAAGTTATGAAAATAAAGTGCTTCTTTCAAAATGAAAAATAGTACCCCTAAACTACCTGTCTCTGAAATATTCAAAGGTATGTCGCTGAGCTCCGGGTGATGCCTAGTAATATGAGCCCGCGCATTTGTTGTGCTGCCAAAGTACTTGGTCTTCGTTTTGCAAAGCTTGCACATTGTGTGTGTCATGTCCAGCGCAGTGCTTCCTTTGGCTTTAAGTGAAGACCGGGCTGGTTGGATCACCCTCTCATCCATATTTGCTTCCTCTTTGTTTTAGTGTTTTGCCGCTCACGTTCAAAAAACGGCTGCGTGGTGACGTCCGGACGTCCCGTATAGGCTAGTTACAAAAATGGCCTCAAAAATTTATTTATTTATTAAATCGATTCTTGGACATTTCAGATGGATTCTGAATCGTTGCAAATGAGAATCTAGATTCTTCTGTGAATCGATTTTTTGGCACACCCCTAAAAAAAAGGCAGTGCTGCAGTGGACACTGTAATGTAATGTAAACGAAGCAGTGGCATATTCTATGCTAATTTCACGCTTCGTCATGGTGATGTCATGGGACAGCTTTTCACTTGAAGAGAAATCTTGCCACATTGGAATATTGCAAGATCTCATTACACACCCCTAATTAACAGTTTTTCCAAGAATCTGATGACAAAATCTAACCTTCAAATAAAAATCAGACCACACACAACTAGCCCCAGTTTGTCGTTGCCTCCAGTTGACATTCTGCATTAAGCTGGCTGGCCTCGGATGTCAACGCTCGAGCAGCGTTGTCTGCATTGGTATCCATGCCGAATGCTAATTTTTTAAACCGAGGATCCAGCAACATTGACACTGCAAGAAATCTAAAGTTGTACATTTGGCAAATTAAACAACTTTAGTTATAAATTGATTAATTTTAGTATATATCTCAGTATATAACTAATCTAACCTCTCTAGCATTAAATAGGTGGAATTCCACCTAGTTTCAACTTCCTGGAGAAGGCGCAGTTGGGGCAAAAAAAGTTACTCAGACGTACAGTGAGCTGGTCCTTCAGAGCTCGTTTATCTTTTGAATATCTCTCCAAAATTAGTTGTTTTGTTGTTTGTCTGCATGGAATCCTGTACTTTGGATCAAGTGTATTCACGAATGCTCGAAAACCTTTATCCTCCACAACAGATAATGGCTGCATGTCGTTGATTATTAACTCAATTAGCTTTTGATCCAGTTTTTGTTTGACTATGAGCAACAATGAAAGAACAATCATATAAAGAAAACAGCAAGTCAGATAAAGGAAAGACATTTCAAATTTTATGTGCAAAAAATAACCTAAACTAATCAACTAAGACTGAAATTACAACAGCACTATTATTGACACACATCAGGAAAATATTTATGGAATGATTATACTGTATACTTTCTTACGTGGCAGAGCGGGACTTTGGGGCACCCTCTCCTTTTAGAGAAGGTAGACGCTCTATAATGAACAAAACAACGATCGACTACGCCACCCCAGAATACTGGGGAATAACAGCCCTAAGGGCGCACAGGTTCGTATACAAAGAGTGGGTGAAGAGACGTGGGTCACATATAGAAAAGTGTACACTTTATTTTGTAAATTAAATAATTAAAACATCACAGTGAGATTCTTAGAATCAATTTTAGAGTAACACACACAATCTGCATCAGACACACACAACACTAATTAACTTGAGCTGGTTGACCAGGAGCAGAGGTACCTGGAGGTACAGGCTAGCTGCCAAATTAACAGGAGCCCCAGTAACCCAATACACGTGCCCACACACACACATGTGAAGATTGAATGCAAGAAAACACATGGCTTAGGTGTAACCACCACACACATAGCAGCTAGCCTCCCCTCACCAGAAACCCCCAGCTCCTGAAAAGAAAACACAGAAACACAAATCAACAACTTATAAGACACCATATAGATTTAAGACAGCAACAAGAAACAACCACAAAAAACGTATCTAAAAAGAGAACAAATTAATAGCACAATGATTAATAGCACACAATTAACTCCGACTCTCAGCAGTGATAAATTGCAGTTAATTACGAACCATAACAAAAATAACAAACATTCATAAAAATAAAATCAATATGCAGATGCACCCTGAAAAGATCGAGCAGGTGGCAGCTGGTGAAGACAGACCAGCCAGCAAGCCGCACCAGCCCCGACTGCGGCGCGGAACGACACTGCAACGACGTACGCACACTGTGCTGTGTGAAAAGTGTTCTGACTGAAAACTACATCGGCGATGACTGACAGCCAATGAGAGAGCAAGATACAGGACAGCAGGATGTTCGGGGAGGAGTGATAGACCAGAATATAAGTATTTTAATAGATAGGCCTATATTTACAATTATATCAAACAGAAACAAAGCACAGACATTTGCATGACCAGCAGCAACAAAAGGACATTTGCAAAATTATTTATTTACCCCCAACTCTCTTTGCAAAACACAGTCCTTGCTCCCCTCGTCTTCCCAACCATTTTATAACCAGTGTTGGGAATAAAGGCGTTTAAAAGAACGGCGTTAGGTAACGACGTTATTTTTTCAGTAAGGGGGTAATCTAACTAATTACTTTTCCCGTCGTTACAACGGCGTTAACGTTACTGGACGTTAAATGCGGTGCGTTACCACGGGCGTCAGTTTGGTTTGAAATGTGCTGGGGACAGAGATGCATTCGGACGTGCATTTTCAGAAATGCTGATACTAAGTTGTCAAACTGTGCAGCCTCTCTGTTCAACCAGTAAATAAATCCATCGATCCGCAAATGTTATTTGAGTTCTTAAGTGGGCTAGTGGTAGATCATTTGCCAAGCGTTTCAGAGATTACGGGTTCAAATCCGCACTTCTATAGTTGTTTTTTTCTCTCTCATCAAAACTGAATTTGTTCAGCAGGGACACGTTTGTGTGCATTTTATTTTGTGATTTCACCGAAACGAATAGTCTCCACAACGGCGATAGATTGAAGCGTCCGAGTGAAGACTGTGCGTGACAGCACGAGCCACAAGAGAACAACTATCCATGCAACTGATAGCAGCGGGAACGAGCGCTCAGCTTGATTTCAAAACCAACACATTTTAGCTCTAGGTCTCATATTTAATAGCGAACTAAATGTGAATGCTCTGCTAACTGGAGATGTTTTATTTATTTGTATTAACATCCGTGCCTCAATGTTTCAAAAAGTGGTGGGTACAAAATGACTCATGACGGAATCTGGTGGGGACGTGTACTCACCGAAATCGACGCCTATGTGCGTTACTATTATAGACCGTAAAGGTTACTATGTAGGCTATTCATTGAATAAACTGTAATCCGAACGCACCCCATGTCTCACACAGCTAGTGAGGAGGTGGGTTAATAACGAGGTATGCGATTATGATTGGCTAAGGCAGAGTCATGTTTCCTGGTAGCCAATCAGATCCAGTGTTTTGACACACATGCCAGTACAAGCGCCACACACACACACACACACACACACACACACACACACACACACACACACACACACACACACACAACAGCTAAACAGAGATTCGATGAAGCAGCAGAGATGGCGAGTCAGGAGCAATCCAATGAAAAGTTGGCATTTTCAAGGTGCAATATAAGCACTACTTCTGTTCTACTAAGTTCAACTGACTAGTGAAAACTGCTAAAAAAGTCTTTTTTTAACAGTAATGCAAACAGTTACTTTCCCTGGTAACGAGTTACTTTTATTATAGAGTAATTCAGTTACTAACTCAGTTACTTTTTGGAACAAGTAGTGAGTAACTATAACTAATTACTTTTTTAAAGTAACGTTCCCAACACTGTTTATAACTGATAATTTTTAATTTTTTTTCATTTTCGCTACAAATCAGCGCACAGACAATTTGGATCGCAATCTTCTTGTAGGCTATCATTTTTAATAACAAATTCAGTGTCGCGCGAGAACTCCGGTCTCACACACGCTTAACACTTCTCAAGTTTGTTTGGTTGTGAAACGTAGTTTGCGGACCAGGCAGAAGTTGTCGCTGATTCTTTCTTTTGTAAAGTCATGCAGTGTGAAACCTCCTGTCGCCGATCCATCGTGCAGTGTGAACACAGCAGCAACTGAATGTTACCCCAGATGCAGTGTGAAAACAACAGTGACCCGATTATTTTGAAAATCGTGCTGTCTGAACTCGTCATTAGTTTCCCTACATCAAATAATCTTACAATAAATAATTTGAGTAAACACCTATCGGGTATGGCATCTTGGCCCCAAACTGTTGTTCAATTGATGGCTGGATCAAACGCTTTTTCGGGGCAGGCGGAGTTTCTCCCTCCCCATCCTCCTTTTCGGAATTGCGATTAGGAAAAATAAAAACCCTTCCTGAGTTAATGAGGCTAGGCTACCTAAATCTGACTGGCCACAATCATTAGTAATTTATTGTGCAGTTTGATTCACATTCTGTCTTTTAAACCTTCAAATTGATCTGCTTATGTATCTGACGTAAAATGGTGCGTCAGATTAGTTAACTGTTACCTGATCCTGCTCTGTCACCTCCTTTTTGTGAACGGCCCTAAGATGTTTTATCATTGGGGATGTTGTTTTATTATATGCTAATTTTTATCACAAATTTGGCATTTAACTTCATTTTTTGTCGAATCTAACGTAAAGTAGCGCCAGACTACTGATGTTGACCTTGGAGGCTTTCTTCTTCGCGTAAGTGTGATTGATTGTTGTTGTTCGATTGATTTAATAAATCAGATTTATTCTTCCTGTCCTAAACTACAACGAGTAAAATCAAACCCCGCCCAGCAACCGATTCTAAAGATTTCATTGGGTCAGTCATTGCGCTTATTGCCTACACAATGCTGAAATAATCATCCTACCCTAAACCATACTCTGTTTCACGACTATTTAGTGTGAACTTTATTTCTTTACCGGTGACGTGATTAAGTTGACAAATGAAATCGGCTACAGGAAAATGAAACCCATGTTAATTCTCAATAAAACTTTTGTAGACGTCTGACAGAAATAAAGTCAGTCTGTTTAGTAATAAGTGAAGCTGGTAATGCTGTTTGTGGAGTTGTTTAATCCTCCTCTGCTGAGATCTTCACAGATTTAATGTCTTCTTTTATCTTCAGTGAGTTTAATCTAAGGCTGTGGCTATAGTCAGTTGTAGTTCTTTTATTTCTGCTCGTCTCTTTTTCTGTTCTCTTCAGAGGTGTAAAGTCCAGGTTCAGAAAGTAAAAGTCCTCCTCAGTGGTTGGTTCCAATCACCTGGATTTGCTAATTCAGACAGGAGACAGAACTAATTATTGAAATCAGCTGACTGAGTTCATTGGTGGAATAAACATATGGCAGGACTTCTACTTTCTGACCCCTGGACTATACAACTCTGGATGTGAATAGCTTCACAGAGACGCTGTTTTTTGAAAACTTTCGGAAGTCGAGGGCAATTTTACTGTCTGTGTCTAGGGCTAACTCACCGGGGCATAATTTGTGACAAATGTCGACGTAGATTGACTGTCACAGTGTGGGTTTTGTGTTTGTGTATCTTGTTCTTGTCTGTCATGTGTTCCCCTGTCCTTTCATGTTTCAGTTGTTCCCTGTTTTGTTGATTAGTCTCCCCATGTGTTTCTGATTAGCCACCCCCCCTTGTTATCTTGTTTAGCTTGTTTGCCTGTGTATTTATACCCATGTTCTTCAGTTTGTGTTTGTCGGTCGTTGCAGTTATTTTCTGTTCTTGTCCCTGTCCTGAGTTCTTTTTTTTTATTTATTTTTTTTATATATAAATAAATATATATAGAAATTACCTGTTCGTTTTATTAAAGTGCTTGCATTTGGATTCTCTCTCCGCTTCTTCCTTGCTGCATCGTTACAGAACGACAGACCAAGATGAATCCAGCAGCACAGATTTTGTGTCTCCATCAGGGAGATCGGCCCATAGAGGAGTACGTAAAAAGATTTATCGAACTGGCAAACGTAACGTCTATGGATTCTCAGTGCCTCATGATATTTTTTAGAGGGGGACTATCTGAGCCATTCAGTTATTTCATGCCCCTGCATGATCCTCATGGAACTTTAGAGGAGTATCTTGACCTGGCCCTTGTGTTGAGCGGCTCAACTTTTACTGTGGATTTGGTGGAGTAGGAGCTCCGCAACCCCACATTACCCGAGCCAGAGACCGTCCGGCCAGAGACCGTCCTGCCAGAGCTTCACGTCAGCCACGTCCAGCCAGAGCCTCACGTCAGCCACGTCCAGCCAGAGCCTCACGTCAGCCACGTCCAGCCAGAGCCTCACGTCAGCCACGTCCAGCCAGAGCCTCACGTCAGCCACGTCCAGCCAGAGCCTCACGTCAGCCACGTCCAGCCAGAGCCTCACGTCAGCCACGTCCAGCCAGAGCCTCACGTCCGCCACGTCCAGCCAGAGCCTCACGTCCGCCACGTCCAGCCAGAGCCTCACGTCCGCCACGTCCAGCCAGAGCCTCACGTCCGCCACGTCCAGCCAGAGCCTCACGTCCGCCACGTCCAGCCAGAGCCTCACGTCAGCCACGTCCAGCCAGAGCCAAGGTCCTCTTCACCGCTGGTCCCGTCCAGTCCAGCACCCTCTCGGAGACGGAGGAGGAGGAAGAGGACTCACTGCATCCTGCAATGCCCGGAGGCCCTTCCTGAGCCTCCGGTCAATCCAGAGACCGTTCAAGTCGCGTCTGCACAGCCGGAGTCCGTCCACGTCGCGTCTGCACAGCCGAAGTCCGTCCACGTCGCGTCTGCACAGCCGGAGTCCGTCCACGTCGCGTCTGCACAGCCGGAGTCCGTCCACGTCGCGTCTGCACAGCCGGAGTCCGTCCACGTCGCGTCTGCACAGCCGGAGTCCGTCCACGTCGCGTCTGCACAGCCGGAGTCCGTCCACGTCGCGTCTGCACAGCCGGAGTCCGTCCACGTCGCGTCTGCACAGCCGGAGTCCGTCCACGTCGCGTCTGCACAGCCGGAGTCCGTCCACGTCGCGTCTGCACAGCCGGAGTCCGTCCACGTCGCGTCTGCACAGCCGGAGTCCGTCCACGTCGCGTCTGCACAGCCGGAGTCCGTCCACGTCGCGTCTGCACAGCCGGAGTCCGTCCACGTCGCGTCTGCACAGCCGGAGTCCGTCCACGTCGCGTCTGCACAGCCGGAGTCCGTCCACGTCGCGTCTGCACAGCCGGAGTCCGTCCACGTCGCGTCTGCACAGCCGGAGTCCGTCCACGTCGCGTCTGCACAGCCGGAGTCCGTTCCCGAGCCCGTTCCCGTCACGTGGAGGGTTTTGTGTTTGTGTATCTTGTTCTTGTCTGTCATGTGTTCCCCTGTCCTTTCATGTTTCAGCTGTGCTCTGTTTTGTTGATTAGTCTGCCCATGTGTTTCTGATTAGCCACGCCCCCTTGTTATCTTGTTTAGCTTGTTTGCCATGTTCTTCAATTGGTGTTTGTCGGTTGTTGAAGTTGTTTTCTGTTCTTGTCCCTGTCCTGAGTTCCTTTAAAATTACCTGTTCGTTTTATTAAAGTGCTTGCATTTGGATTCTCTCTCCGCTTCTTCCTTGCTGCATCGTTACATTGACGTAAAAGTCGCATCAAATCCGCCTTGGTTGTTCACACTGCGGCCGCATTGAAAAAAATCAGACCTGGGTCTGATTCTGGACCACATATGGAAGTGGTCTAAATCTGATTTGAAAAAAATCAGATCTTGGCAAGATTTGAGTGTTCACACTATTTGTGAAGAAGTCTGACCTGGTCACTTGACCCCCCAAAAAATTTGGACTTGGGCCACTTTTGCCTGCAGTCTGAACGGGGTCTTAGTTTTAAGGATAAGGATTTTTTTATTGTCATTCCAAACCATGGTACCTGAGCTAGAACGAAATTAGATACCGATGTCCGGTTAAAACCACTCACAAATAACTAAACTACTCATCAATAAATACAATCGATACAAATAACAAAGCATACAACCCATATATACACACTAAAAACCCTAAAAAAATGTTTTTAAATAGCAGTATAGTATAAAAATGCAGTGTAACTTTAGGACAAAAGTTAGTTTTGTCAGATCTGGGGTGTGGCAGTATTAACAAGTCTGACAGCTGCTGGAAAGAAGCTGTTTTTTAACCTGGTTGTTCTGGCTTTGATGCTGCGCAGCCTCCTGCCTGAGGGGAGAGGGGCAAATAGTCTATTGGCAGGATGGGAGATGTCTTTCATAATGCTGGCAGCCCTAGTCCTGCATCTGTTGATGTATGTATCTCTGATTGCCAGGAGACTGCATCTGATGACTTTCTCTGCAGTCTTAACCACACGCTGTAGGGCCTTCCTATCTGCAACAGTGCAGTTTCCATACCACACTGTGATACACAAGGTGAGAATGCTTTCCACCGTGCACCTATAGAAAGATGTGAGTACTGTAGTTCCTAGACCAGCTTGTTTGAGCCTCCTCAGAAAATACAGCCTTTGGTGAGCCTTTTTTACCAGGCTACTACAGTTAATTTTCCAATTGAAGTTGTCGTTGATGTGTACTCCAAGATATTTATAGCTATAACTTCCACCTCAGCCCCTTCAATACAGATGGGAAGAGGATGATTTCTGTTGGTTTTTCTGAAATCCACAATCATTTCTTTAGTTTTTTCCACATTAATGCAGAGGTTATTATCCCTGCACCAAGCCACCATTTGTTCCACCTCTGATCTATAGGCTAACTCGTCATTCTGAGCGATTCCCATCACAGCAGTATCGTCTGCGAACTTGACAACATGGTTACTCGGATGTCTGGCGGAGCAATCATATGTCAGCAGTGTGTATAGCATCGGGCTCAGGACACATCCCTGTGGTGTGCCAGTGTTAAGAACAATGGTGGAAGAAAATATATAATGAATTTTTACAGACTGTCTTCTGTTGGTTAAAAAGTCCTGTACCCAGTTGCACAGTGGATAACTCAGTCCAAGTGTCTCCAGTTTATGTATCAATGTCTGTGGAATGAGTGTATTAAAAGCAGAACTAAAATCCATAAAAAGCAGTCTTGCATAGGTGTCTTTGCTGTCAAGGTGAGTAAGAGCCGGATGTACAACTGATGAGACAGCATCTGTAGTTGACCTGTTCTTTCTATAAGCGTACTGATTCTGGTCAATGCTGGCATCAATTTTCTCACTAATTTGAGTCATGACCAGCCGCTCAAAGCACTTCATCACTATCGGGGTTAATGCTACCGGGAGATAGTCATTCAAGCATGACACGGTTTGAGAGAGGTTTCCTCCACAGCGAAAAGTGCATGGGATAAATTTTGTCCACACATGCGCAGTCTTTAGCTTTATGACTTTTAAAAAAGACATTCATTCTCATTCTACAACTGTTTGTTCTTTTATTCTGAGTGGAAAATATATGGGTTTCTTTGTCATAATTATCATATGTGTATATATAAATGTCGACTTAAATGTCTAAATAAAAACAATGTCAATGCCATATAATTTGTCTGGATCCTATGAATTAAGGATAACGCTATAACTGTCTTCTGTGTAGATATTTTCAGTTCACAAGGTAATGTTCATCTGAGGACACAGTCATACAATGACATACTATTACATACAATGACAACTGTTTTAAAACAAATTAAATAGCTTTTCTCATATAGTTTAAACCACTTACAGCGCTGCATAGATATGATAATTAGGAAGCAGTTTTACTGCAGTTATTAATGGTGTTTCCTGATTCTTTGTAACTTATATTCTTTGAGTGTCAGTCTAAGACATTAGACGTTGGACGTTTTATGATCTGTGACTTTACAGACTTGCAGATATTTTCAAACTCAAACACAGAAGCAGGAAACAGGAATCACGTGAGTTCAAGGAAACTGAAACTGAACTGTAGTTGAGCTGTTGTGTGTTTGTGTCTCTGTATACATGCAGTAAAATGGCAGAAGCCATAGTTTTTCAAGATGAGTTCCTGTGTTCATTGTGTCTGGATCTCCTGAAGGATCCAGTGACCATTCCCTGTGGACACAGTTTCTGTAAGAGCTGTATTACAGGACCCTGGGGTCAGGAGGATCAGATGGGAGTCTACAGCTGTCCTCAGTGCAGACAGACCTTCAGGCCAAGACCTGCTTTAGCTAAAAACACCATGCTGGCTGAAGTCGTGGAGAAACTGAAGAAGACTAAACTTCCTGCTGACTGTTACGCTGGAGCTGGAGATGAGCAGTGTGACGTCTGTACTGGAAGAAAACGCAAAGCCGTCAAGTCCTGTCTGTCTGGAGTCTTACTGTCAGAATCACCTTGAACAACATGAGGGTTTCGTTAAAAGAAAGAGACACAATCTGACTGATGCCACTGGACGACTGCAGGAGATGATCTGCCAAACACATGATAAACTCCTCGAGGTTTTCTGCCGCACTGACCAGAAGTGTATATGTCTCCTGTGTACGATGGATGAACATAAAAACCACGACACTGTATCAGCTGCAGCGCATAGGACAGAGAAACAGGTATAAACTATAAACTAGACACTGATGAAATAAAGTTGACACTATTTATATTGGCACCCATATGATCAGGTAACATAATTCACACTGCAGACATCAGCAGAAGTGAACAGAAGCTGCAGGTGGAGTTTCACTGCTGATTATATTTGTGCTCAGCATTTAACAGAAAATATGGTGAAAATATTCACCGGTTTTACACCAGTTAAATTTATCTCCGTTAAGAATAACACAAGTTAAATGCAACGGCAGACAAAAACACTTTCTTTTCAGTAAATCTGTCTCAGTCCATATGAACTCAGTCGTTTATAGTTACACTTTAAGCTTTGGCTTCTGTTCTGTGTTTTCAAAATAAACTTTTGATGGAAATGGGATGCCCATCTTCATGTAAATTAGAATGACTGATACCCGATCAACATTTTATAACTGATGGCAGTTATTAACAGAAATACTGGTAGGCAGCAGAAACACTGTCAGTGCGAAGCTTTACATCTGTGTCAGTTTCACTTTTATGATACTTATGCTTGCAGTGTAAAAGAGGCCTCATGCTTCATGTAAATTCATATATGATGGTGGAAACTAATCTATCATCCCTTTAACAAAGTTTGAATCTACAGCCATTGATTATTTATTCTACTGTTACTGGATTTAACTTTTAACATGCTGAATATTGTCAAGGTGAGGTGAAGAGAAGAAGCGAGGACTCAGTAAAGCAGAAGTTAAGGGCTTTTATTAGTTAGGCTTTTATTAGGGGAACGGGGGGCAAGACCAGCAACTGGACACGGAATGACTTGGCTAGGCAAATAGGATCTGGCAGGACAAGACACAAGAGGAACACAACAAGACAGAGAGCGCACGAGAATGAACAAATGCTCATCCTGTGCACTCACAACAGAATACAAACACACGGAGTATGAATGTCCGAATCCCGGCACAAAACAGAAACCAAACTAGACATTAGTGCCAGAATCCGAACACCATGCTTCTAACATGAAACAAGGCACATAGACAAGAGACCGTACGCTCACACAAAGACAAGACAATACAGGAGTGTCTGGGCTCTGGCAGAAAACCAAGAATAAACTAGACCAAAGTGACAGAACCGTGACAGATATGTGACAGCAGTAAAAACTGACATCTCTGTTACTGACTTGTGCTGCAGAAACAGTTGAAGGAGACGCAGAGGTCGTTCCAGCAGAGGATCCAGCAGAGAGAGAAAGATCTTCAGCAGCTGAGAGAGGCTGTGGCGTCTCATAAGGTGAGTCCGGAGAAGAAGAGAAGTTTGAGAAGTCTCAGTCAGGACTCACTGAAGCTCACTGTGTGATTGTGATGTGTGTCCTAACAGCGCTCTGCACAGACAGCAGTGGAGGACAATGAGAAGATCTTCACTGAGCTCATTCGCTCCATTAAGAGAAGCCGCTTTGAGGCGACACAGTAGATCAGAGATCAGGAAAAGACTGCAGTGAGTCGAGCTGAAGGACGACTGGAGCGACTGGAGCAGGAGATCAATGATCTGAAGAGGAGAGACGCTGAGCTGGAGCAGCTTTCACACACACAGGATCACATCCATTTCCTGCAGGTAACAGACATCTAGAAGAACAGGGTCATAGTGGACTTGAGCAAGAGACTCAGAGAAACATTTCATGAGGACAGAATGAGCCGTTGACTGAAGTGCTGATCTGTGTGTTCAGTTATTATATAATCATCAGTCAGACTCTCATCTGATCATCTTTTGAAAGAGACACACTTACAAATGCAGTTCAGCTCTGGAAATCTCTTAAGAAAACTGTTTCTTCTGTAAGATATATGTTTCTTCTATACAGTATATAGTTACAAGTGATCAGTATCTAAACTAATTTAGTAAATTGATTGTCCAGTTTTATTTCTGTTGAGACTTGAGCATTTCTCTCTCCTCATCACTCGCTGCCCGATCACTAATAAAAAACATTGTTCTCTATTCACTCCATGTCAAAATTATAATCTCTAGACACACAATGTATTCATTGAAAAATAAATGGACAATGCTTAGATCAAGTTTCATTCATTCGATTTAAGTATTTCTTCAATAATACAACAGTGGCATATTATTTTTTTCAATAAAACTTTTATTTTAAAGTGTTTTATTAAAAGTTAAATTAGCCCAAATCCAATCATATATTAAAATATTGTTTAGTAATAGTTCGATCAACAAGAGCCACACAAATCTGACAGTAGTGCAGGTTATTGGCTGAAGTGTGGAGGTGATGAGCTTTGATTTCTGTTTTCTGTAGAGTTTCCAGTCTCTCTCAGCTCCTCCTGAATCTGCAGACGTAAATGACAGTCCCTTCAGTTCTCTCTCCTCTTTTGATGGCGTGAGAGAATCTGTCCGTCAGCTGAAAGACAAACTGGAGGATTTCTGCAAAGAGGAGCTGAAGAAGTTCTCTGACAGAGGTAAAGTCCTGGAGATCCTGCTCTCAGAAATGATCCTCCATCATCTCATATCATGTAGAAGATCATATTAGAAATGTCTTAGGAACGGATGCAGGGATCATTTTCTCTTGACATGTTACTCATTAGGGCACAATACCATAGTGACTAAACTCCCTGTAGAGTCCATCAGCAGGAGAACAGGAGTGTGTGTGGATCACAGGAGAACAGGAGTGTGTGTGGATCACAGGAGAACAGGAGTGTGTGTGGATCACAGGAGAACAGGAGTGTGTGTGGATAACATCAGGAGAACAGGAGTGTGTGTGGATAATATCAGTAGAATAGGAGTGTGTGTGGATCACAGTGCAGGAACTCTGTCTTTCTACAGCGTCGACAGAGACACAACGAGCCTCATCCACACAGTCCACACCACATTCACTCACACACTCTATCCTGGGTTTAGGGTTTATATTGGATCATCCGTGAAACTGTTTTGATGAATCAGAATAGACTGTAGAACTAAATATTGTATTATATTGAATTTTGTTTAATGGAAAATAAAAATGTATTTTTTACATGGCTTCCAAGTTTTAACAAATAAATTAGACATTACCGATAAGATAAAAGGCAGACCAAATGTTCATTTCTGTTACAAATTGCTCAGAGACAAGGTTGAGGATCCAAATGCAGCTTATTAGAGTAATCCAGAATTGTAATCAAACACAGGCAAAGGGTCAAGCACTGGAAGGCAGTCCAAACAAAGAAGAAAAAAAGGCAGGGGTCAGAGGGAAAATGGGAATCCACGAAACAGGTAAAAATCTGAAAGCCAAGAGACAATGCTCAGAAATGCAGCGCAACATACAAAACTTTGCAGTGAGTGAATGAGAAAATCAGGTTTGTATGGGTGAGCTGAACCCTCTGGTGGCTATTAACTCTTTCCCCGCCAACGTTTAAAAAAAAAGTTGCCAGCCACCACCAGGGTTTTTGACGATTTTAGCTAAACTTTAATGACCCGCAGAATATTTTCTTCTATGAATATATGAAGATGCTATATATCAAAATAAAGATCTGAGCCTCTGCTTTTAAACATTTATCTTCATTTGTTCTTTTTATATTGCCACTTGAACAGAGGTAGGTTTTGTCAAAAACAACATTTTGGACAAAAAGCTGAGAAAAAGGGCATTTTCAAGCAGAATACATTCAGATGTTGATTCCTTCATATATAAAACCTCCCCAAAGAAATTAAAATTATAAATAAATGTAAAATATATCAAATTTAGGCACTGTAATTTGCTTTTGAGTGGTACACGGAGTAACATTTCCCTGGATGTAAGGGGACGCCACAACTTTTGCAGTAGAACGAGGTCTGCTTCTGCAACCCCTTACGTACACAAACTCTGCATCCTCTGGTTGGGTGTTGCTTTTTGGGAGTGGGCAGGATTGGAACAAGTTCATGAACAGCAAAACTGACATTCAGCCGGTTGGTTGGGTCAGTGTTGTATGGTGCCCTTGGAGTGTTTTCAGTTGGAGGCTCAACACTTTCCTCCCCACCACCAGCATACTGTTGGCTGGTCCATGATTTTATAACACTCTGGATGAATGAGAGAAGAGTGTTACAATTACCCTGTGGGTTTTTCGCTTTGTAAATGACAAAAGCGTTGAACAAACTGATCAAACTAAAGTTATGTTAATAATATCACCCATCTTCCGTGCCACCCCATCCCAGATCTTTGTAATGGCTGGACAATGCAAAAAACAACGCATGCAAGTTCCAATTTCATGCTGGCATTTATTACATTATGGAGAGTGATTACTATTCATCTTATTTAGAATGTGTGGGATAGTTGTATAATACATCTACGATGCAACCATACACCCATTTCTAATAGATGAAGTCTTGGCCTGGGAGAGAGGTCATCAGGTGGTCCTCAACCTTCACTGGGTGTTTTGACCCTTAACCACAACACCGTCCAGTTGGCGGGTCAGCAGTGACTGGCCAGGTCACTTCCCCTCTCCTCCAGGCTTCCAGCTTGTGTCCTCTCTCTTAAGCCAGAGCCAACAGGAGGCTCTCTCTGACGCTTCTCCCAGCCTACGAATGGCAGCTTTCCTTAAGTGGCCCCTCAACCCAACATTTGTTAATATATTCCACGCAGATTGAGCCGGGAATCCCCGACATCCGACTTCCACCGTCATCAGCCACGCCATCCACCCCTTGTCCCGGCAGTCTTGGACAAGTTGCTGGTATTTGGCTTTTTTCCTCTCTGCAGCTTCCTCACAGCCCTCCTCAAACAGCACCGTCAACTCCACCGGAATTATCTTCCTTCCCTCTGGAGACCAGATGATGATGTCAGGCCTTAGAGTTGTGGACAATACCACCTCGGGGAAGTGGAGTCTCCTCCCAAGATCAACCTCCATCTCCCATCCCTGGGCTGACTGCAGGAGATTCTACCTGGCTTGGCTGTGGATGACAGGTCTTTGGCCCTCTTTCACAAATGCGATGGTGGTCAGTAGTGGTCTTGCTTTGGCTGGTTGCTTCTTCCTCCTTTCTTGCTCTAGGATGTCTGCGAGCACTGCCAACACCTTATCATGGCGCCACCTGTATCTCCCCTGTGTCAATGCGGTCTTACACCCGGCCAGAATGTGCGCCATTGTTCCTTTCCCACCACACAACCTGCACAGTGGGTCCTCCCTCATCCCCCACCTGTGCAAATTGACTGGGCTTGGTAAGGTGTCGTACACTGCTCGGAGTAGAAAGGATATACGGAAGGGCTCCAGCCGCCACAATTCGCTCCATGTGATTGTCCTCTTGGGGAGGTTCCACCTCGTCCAGGCGCCTTGGGTTGCGAGCTCAATGGATTTTGCTCTTCTCCCTTCTTCCTCAAGGTTTCGGACTTCATCCTGGATCATGGTTCTCTTCTCCCTCGGGGTGGACTTTGACCATTGCTGAATATGTGCTGTTCCTAGACCCCGTCTTCCAGTGCAAGGGTTTCCGATGATATCTTTGGTCATGAGAGAACATTCTGCCTGGTTAATTGCCGTGCTGGCGGCCCACTTACGGCCAGATCTTGTCCTTACTCCTGCTTCCCTGGTGAGTTGGTCTTGAGAGTCCCTATATGTCAGTGACTGTCTGCATTTGGCGACTTTAAACTCCTCCACCACTGAAGACAGGGGAAGCTGGAGCTGGCCCAACCTCATGTAGAGCCCCAAGGTTGTAAAGCTCGGGGGTATTCCCAACCATTTTCTTAGGTGCTTGTTGAACTTCCTCTTCATAATATAGTGTTTCATTAATATTTTGTATGGCGTTTCAACCAGTCTATTGCTGTAATGATACGTGGTGGTGGGAAGTACGAGGAATATAGCAGGAAACTGGAGTTTAATAAAGATCTTAACATACAAAAACCACGCGGTTTAAATACACAGGCGCCCTGGATACGCCCTGGAGGCTGAGGAGGGCGTAGCATGGGGCAGGAAGCCTCCAGGGTGGAGCAGGCTGAGGAGGTGGCCAGGGCGGAGAAGCCCCTTCGACGGCCAGGGCGGAGAAGCCCCTATTCCATAACTCAGGTGACAGACGAATTCTGAGATATGTGAGGCCTGGATGGTGCCTTGCATGGCTGACACCGCCGTCGGTGTATGAATGAGTGAATGTGAGGCAATATGTAAAGCGCTTTGGTGGCCATTGGGTCTGTTGAAAGTGCTTTATAAATGCAGTCCATTTACCATTTAATTGCCTCTAGCACTTCTTCCTTTGAGATGGGCTTATTCAGGTCTGCCTGATGCTCCTCAGATAGGCTAGAGAGTTTAATTTGATTTAAAAAGGAATTATATGAATCAACTGAGACACTAGTCTCTGACGAGTACAACTTCTGATAAAACTGTCTCATAATAGTGGTAATTTGTTTACCACTGAGACCATGCGCACACAAATGGGCTCAAATGCATTTGGTATTTAAACAACGTGGCACAGGACGTGAAAATGATAACTACGTCGGACTGAAACAGCTTGGCGCTGCAAGATAAGATAGTAAGATAGGGCCCTAGAGGCGTAACGGCCACGCCCAAAAAGATGACCAGTAAAAAACTGTTAAACTTCTTTAAACAACCCACTCCTGCAACCACGACTTCGAGATGAAAAGAAAGATACAGACCAGGAACAACAGCAAAAAAAGGTCAAAAATAAACGGCAGAAAACAACAACAATAAATAAAAAAACAGACCTATGCATTTAGTCTACATATACAAACCTATAATAATCTCACAGTCAATTATAGACCGCAGAGGAACAAAAAATTAGGTAATTGACCTGTCTAGTAGAACAACAATGAAGTTATGACGGGAATAATCTCAAATCAGTACCGTACAGCGGAATCCATCGTCATAGAATCAAGGCAAACCATTCAAAAAAAGCTTGCATAAAATCCTTTTATATTCTGGGGAAAAACTGAGATGGAATAAGATGGATATTGTGACAATGATTCAGCTTTACTTGATATATTAAACCACACATTTAATTTGTATCTACACATTTTTAATGAGTTTGAAATTTTTAAACATTCTTTCCTATCTTTTTATCTCTTGATTTTAACCTTGATTGAGAAAATCACACATGCTCTGACAGATGCCTTTATTTTGATCTCATTTTAATTCGTTTTTGTTAAAGCGTGTGAACAGGACTTTTATTTTGGTGTGTTAGTATTGCGTCATAAGGCTGCGCCGCGCTCCCTTATCTGCGATTGTGCTGAAGAGAGGTTTGTGTTTTTAATCATTTAAAGTGTTTAGACCAATTCAACCTGGTCGTACAATTATATAGAGAACTTAGAAGTGAATTCATTGTTTTCTAATGTAACATTGCAATGTTTATAACAGCATTAATGAACATTGTTTTGTATGAGTAAAGCGCATGAATAACAGAAAAGCTGCGTCTCAGTTCGCTCCCTACAGCCTATCGTCAATCAGTTTATCAGAAGTTTCTTTAGTGTCGACACAATCTTTTTCCATTTAACTTCAGCACATACCTTCTATATCGATACTTCAAATGTTAGCAGTAGTTTGGGAATACTTTTTGTCAAGAAATGCGGTTTTAACGCAAATAAATGTGGTGTCACATGACAGAATAAGCCTATATGTGTTCGTGTTTTTGCTCCCGTCTGTAGTTTAAATGTGCATTAATAATTATTATATTTATATTATTAAGTTGTATCTAAAAATAATAATAGGCTACTGTTATTTGGTATTTGTTAAGAATAAAATGCATATTATCCTATCATCTTAAACATAATTTATCCTTATTTTTGTAACTTTGTCTAACGTTTTTTCCTTGATTAGGATTGATTAGGACGATTACGTGTGTGTGTGTGTGTGTGTGTGTGTTATCCAAGCATTAATCACAAGGAAAGACTGTTGAGACTGTGAGCGGCTCATATGAGGAGTTTCTGGTGTTTCTCACTCATATCTCTTTCAGGGTCTTGATAAATTGTATCATGTGTTTGTTTAGAATCCAGTATTCCTGTAATACTTTTGTCTTTTTAAAGTTTATTTAAGAACTCGGTCTCGTATTCTGTCCAAACACACCACGTCACCTACGTCAGGTGACTGTTAATGCGCAAAAACTGTTTCCATTGCAGTTTTGCGAAATATTCCTTTTTCGAATTGCCTGAAAAACCTCCTCATGCCAGCGTAAAAACCTTATTGCGATAAATGGGAGTTTTTGCGAAATTGACGTATTTTTAATTCGCAATTTCAATTTGCGGTATTCAAAGGGTAATGGAAATGCGGCTTGTGACTGATGCTCAATTGTTTAATTTTGTAAGAGTGGCGCACGATTACCGTAAGGCGTGAATCACCATAAGGCTCTCCAAAAGTGTGATAAGATTTGCACGAGCCATTCCTATGCGACGCATAAAAAATATTTGGAATGCAAAAGAAACAATATAATTTGCGATACGCAAAATTATGTTTGGATCAAAGGAAGGTTAGCAATGCAATAAAATGAATGCAAAAATTAGTTTTTTAGGGATGACATCACACCATTTTATCGGTAATAGGACAACTAGATGGTAACAGGCTGGAGACCTGATTTCTCAGTTTTTTTTGTGCATAGCCTATACTTAGCTTATTTACTTTGTCAATAACAAAACAGCTTAAAAACGAATTGAAAACATGACTGAGATGTAACGATGGAGAAACAGAGCTTTACAAACCTGAGTAATTTAAACTAAATGCTTCGCAAAATGATTCAGTGATTCAAATCGCTCGAATCACAGCACTCTGACGACTCCTGGTCATAACAGTGTGAATGCAGTGACAACTTTTACATTGATTTTTTGTGTAATGTATTACATGTAATGTACAAAAATCAGTAATATAAAGAATAACGAAACAAATTGTTTGTATATTTTGTGCATTTGTAGTGCTAGTTTTGAGTGTTTTTAGTCTAATCAGTAATTTAAGTCCATTAACTCTCTCTCTCTGACTCTCTTACCATAGAGATTTAGTTTACATTTATTTTTCTTCCTTATATTTTGAAAGAATTGAGCGACTGAGATCCAAGTGACGCACTATTATAAAGATGGCGTTTATTAAAGAGGAGACTGAAGACGTGAAGATTGAAGAAACATTGACAGTGAAACGTGAAGAAACTGAGAAACAAACAGGTTGGTTTCACTCTCAAAGCATTCAGTCATTTGATCCTTATTAAAAATTCCATCTCTACAGAAATTAATGATATTTTTGAAGAATCACTAAGAGCAATTTTGAAGAATCACTAAGAACAATTGCATTCTATTCCATAACATGTTGACTGAAATCTTATGCATCACAAATAATCTTTCTATGGTCCCCACCTCCACTAAGTTTGATGTATTGACATGCAAATTAAAGGGATAGTTCACTCAAAAATCTAAATTCTGTCGTTAAAGTAAGATATTTGAAATGAAATCTGGGAGCTTTCTGTCCCTCCATTGCTGCGCAACTACCACTTTGACGCTTTAAAAAGTTCATAAAGAGATTGTAAAACGAATCCATATGAATTGAGTGGAAGAACAGACATTAGATTAATATGTTGACCAGATTGAATTTAGTCTTTTGTTCACATAGTATAGGCTAAACATTAATCCACTCACACATCAGTTGTGGTGAACCGTAGCTTTAAGCATGTTCGCTTGACGTGCAAGAACCAATGGGCTTCATTCTTGTGTTATGCAACATGTTTAACATCCTAATATACATATTATGCATAATTCACCCGCTATATTGCTAAATATACCCGATTTTCCATATCAACAGAAAAATATGCTTAAGTCTGCCGGCACGCTGACCTGATTAGTTACAAAAATATTTGTGATGTAGAGATCACTGGCGATAACAAACTTATTTTTTCACTGCAGTATTAAGGAGAAAATACTCAACAATTGTTTTGACTTATGAATTTGCACATGGTTTGTCTGAAAGCATATTAAAAACGTCTCTGGTTACTATCGTAACCTCGGTTCCCTGAGAGGCAGGAACAAGACATTGCATAGCAATGCTGCGGGAACTCCTCCCTTCCAAGTGGAGACTTTTGTTGAAATCTTATGGGATAACGCCAGCTTGGAACAGCTGGCCAATTGTCGCAAAGTATGCAAATACTGATTGGCTCGCGGGCAGTATAAAATGTGCGGACGCGACAATTGCGTTAGAATCACGACTGAACACTTGCACAGCTGATCAAACAGCGAACACTGCGGCTAATGCAATGTCTCATTCCTGCCTCTCAGGGAACCGAGGTTACGATAGTAACAGGAGACGTTCCCTTACGAGAGTGGTAACTCTACATTGTGTAGCAACACTGCGGGAACTGTATTAAATCCCGCTGTGTGAGTAGTGAAGATAAGCCCGGGGAAAACGGGGTCAAGCTACACCAGCCACAGAAGAGACAGACAGTCAGCCAATAGCCGCGCCGCTAGGAGTGCTCGTATCTGATAGGCGGAACTAGACCAGTTAGACATCAGCTCTGACCCTATCCAAATTTTCATATTCAAACGCAAAGAAAGCGAAGGCTGCACTGATCCAGGGTAGACACAACACAATAAGCACTCAAGCATGAGGGTTAAACACAGTGTCGACGGCGATAGCGGCATATACACAGAGTTAACAGCATAGCGGTAACCACTGCATAGTTGGATACAATAGTTCACAATACATGAGTAAGAAACTTGACTCACCGAAAGCACTTGCGACACCACAGACGGTACATCCAGCTTGTAAAATCTGGGTAAGGTGTTCTAGCAAGACATAAATCCTGGATAGACATTCCTCTAGACCAGACTCATGAAGAGGCAACTGCCCTCGTTGAATGAGCTCCGATGTTAAGGGGACAATCTTTCCCCTGGTATTCGTAAGCCAATGCGATTGCGTCGACAATCCAGTGAGAAAGTCTCTGTTTTGAAACAGCACGTCCTTAATAGATCCACAAAAGCACACAAAAAGCTGGTCCGACTGACGAAAGGCGGCCGAGCGATTCACATACATCCGCAAAGGTCTGACAGGGCAGACAGCGCTCTGAGTGTCAGCACTCGAAGGCAAAGTGTCTCACTCATTTAACGTACCTGCAGCGGCCACACATGAAGGATAATGGGAGCCGCTTGTTCAGCCAGTTCGGGGCCACGAGGATCACTGATGCTCTCTCCTCCCTAAATTTGCATAACACAATAGGCACCGGAGGGAGCGCGTGGAGCCTGGCTTTCGGCCAACACAACGTCAGAGCATCTCCCGTCAGCGGGGAGTGAGATGGCGATAAGAACGTCTGACAGTGCGTGTTCTCGCTCGTGGCAAACAGATCCATGTCCGCCCTCCCGAATCGATCCCAAATCATTTGAACCGATCTGGGGTGAAGCCTCCACTCTCCTTGAGGAATCCCGTTCCTCGAAAGCATGTCCGCGGTTTAGGAGACTGGGGATATGCAACGCTCTGATGGAGAGAAACTGTCGATCGCCCACAACAGGAGACTCGCTGCCTGTTTGAAAAGAGCTCTGAGCGCACGCCACCCTGATGATTTATGTACAAAACCACAGATATGTTTTCGCATTTGAATCAGTACATGGTGCCGCTCCAACCTCGATCAAAAAGCTTCCAGGGCTAAGGACAACGCCTTTAATTCCAGATGTTTTTTGTGCCACTCTCTCTTGACCACAGACCTGAGGCAGACACACCCAAGCACACTGCTCCCCAGGCTGAGGTTGACGCATTCGTCGACACCACGGTGCATTGAGTCACTATTCCCAAAGGCACTCCTGGGCTGAACATATCTAGTTTGCATCATGGCCTCAGAGCGCTGACACAACTGTGAGTGACCAAGATGCGCGTGTGACCCGAAGACCACACCTTCGGTGGGACTCCTGTTTTCAGCCAAAACTGTAGCGGCCGCATTTGCAGAAGGCCCAGATGAGACACTGAAGAAGCCGCCGCCATAAGTCCCAAAAGCCTTTGAAATTCCCTCAGTGAAACAGACCTGCCCAGTCTGAAACGGCGCAAAGTCGATGGAATGGTCTCTATGCGCTCTTTAGAGAGGTGGGCTCACAACGCCACAGTCAAAACACGCGCCTAGATATGTTATAGTCTGACTTGGAATAAACACGCTCTTCTGCACATTCGCACCCAGTCCCAGCGTATCCAAATGGCGAAGCAGTGTTTCCACGTGACTGATTAGCACATCCTTGAGTGAGCTAAAATCAGCCAATAGTCCAGATAATTCAAAATGCGCATTCCGCTCATCCTGAGGGGAGAAAGCGCTGCGGGGGGCTAAGGCTAGCCTGAACGGAAGCACTGAATACTGGTATGCCGTGCCTTCAAAAGCAAATCTCAGGAAGCGCCTGTGGCACGTAGCTATTTGAATATGGAAGTACGTGTCCTTTAAATCCACTGAATCGAACCAGTCCCCGGGGTGGATCGGATCTGCGCCAGGATGTGTTTCAGTGTTGTCATCCTGAACGCGCGCATGTGAAGTGTTTGGTTGATGGGTCTCAGGTCCAGAATCGGACAGAGTCCTCCATCCTTCTTTGGCACCACAAAATAGCGGCTGTAAAAACCGTTCTCCTGCTCGCTCGGAGGGACCTCCTCTATCGCTCCTTTTTCGAGCAGACTGAGAACTTCCTGTCTCAAAGGGGCCCCAAAAAGCGTTTTGGGGCAATGTCAGTGACGGGACCACGCCATTGAAGGTGGTCATGCCATGGTGGTCTGCGTCTTAATTGAAGAGCATATCCGTGTTCAATTATTCCCAGTAGCCATGGTGAAACGCCCGGAATAGCCCTTCATGCGTCTAAGAAATGACACAGCAGTCATGTTAGTTCTGCGGCCACCGTTACCATTGGTGACGTGTTTTAATTGGAGTCGAGGCTAGAAGCACTGGTGGGCAATTGCCTCATGGCGGGGTAATATTGGCACTCTCACGCTCATAAGATTATAGCATTACATTATATCATAACATTATAGTTATGGGCTGCGACTCCGCACTGCTCTGGGGCAGGGCGAGAGACACAGTGTTGGCTGTAAGAGGACCAGCAGGCTGTCTAGCTGGTCCGTGGGTGGGGCGAGGCACAGAGGAAGAGCGAGATCTCGACGAGGGCTGGAGCGAGCGACAGGGCATCACGCGGCTCATCGTTTTCGCATGCTTTTGCGTCTCGGAGAAACGCTCCTTGACTGACTCCTTGACTGACTGTCACCAAAGAGGCCGGAGGGAGTGACTGGAGCGTTAAGGAGCATCTTGTGGTCCGAGTCCTTCAGGTCAGCTAGGGTTAACCACAGATGCCTGTTTAGATGGCCTGGGCGGAGCGCTTGGTCGCCATAAGCGTGAGGTCCGTCGCCGCGCGCAGATCCTTGATGACGTCAGTGTCCGCAACGCCGCCATCTAGGGACTGCAGAAGTTTAGCCTGAAACACCTGCAGTATGACCATGGCGTCCTCCTCCTCGAAGCAGCTTGGCGGCTGCCCGACTGGAGATACCATGAGTCCAGCTTACTCTTAGTAGGCTCGTCCGGAGCATTCCACATCAAGTCCAGCTCCTTGACAGCAGTGG
Source organism: Meda fulgida (assembly GCA_030578275.1). NCBI lineage: Eukaryota > Metazoa > Chordata > Actinopteri > Cypriniformes > Leuciscidae > Meda > Meda fulgida. The sequence continues at coordinate 27,294,550 of CM060619.1, read as the reverse complement.
CCTTTTATTGTGGCCAGCCTATTGTATTGCACACCTGTGCAATAATCATGCTGTCTAATCAACATCTTCCTATGCCACACCTGTGAGGTGGATGGATTATCTCGGCAAAGGAGAAGTGCTCGCTAACACAGATTTGTGAACAATATTTGAGAGAAATAGGCCTTTTGTGTACTTAGAAAATCTTAGATCTTTGAGTTCAGCTCATGAAAAATGGGGGCAAAAACAAAAGTGTTGCGTTTATAATTTTTTTCAGTGTATATACATCTCTCATTAGCGGCTTACATTAACGACCCATTGAAGCGGTCACTTATGAATGCGTCTATGTATTATATCTATGGTTTCTACAAGAGGAAACCGAGGATAGCGTGGATATTACGTCATTGATATGCGACAATGACGGAACTAGCCATTATTTAAAACTGGAATTTCTCTGGATTTACAATTCCTTGGGAACTTTTAGGATAATGCAAGTACACAACTGCTTGAAATATATCACACTGTGCTATACCAAAAGTGGTTTTTGAATATTTTATTAAAAAAATCTCACATATTGTACCTTCAAGAAGGGGATCTATGACCTCTGGAAGCACATTTTTTCAGTAGCTTAGTTGGTATAGGGTCTAACATACATGTTGTTGATTTTGATGATTTAATGAGTTTAGACAATTCTTCCTCTCCTATTGCAATGAATGAGAATTTTCCTCAGGGACACTACAATGCACTGTCTGATGCAATACTGTAGTAGATTGTTGCATGGTTATAATTTTCTCTCTAATATTATCAATCTTGCAAATAAAGTTCATAAAATCATTACTGCTGTGCTGTTGGGGAACATCTGAATCTTAAGCTTGATTTTAAATTAAGTTAATTTAGCCACTGTATCAAATACCTAGGGTTGTGTTTGTTTTCTTCACATCAGAACATCAGAAAATAAGCAGACCTAGCAGTTTCTAAGGCCTTACTGTATGCAATAATACTTTCTTTCCACAAAATGCGAAAAACTTCTAGTTTTGTTTTCTTCCAGCTGTGCTTGATCTGTCTGTGGTTTCACTGTTATATGGTAGGGGGGCGCTATGATATCTTCTAAAATACGCGGTTATGAATAAGCTGGTGTGTGTGTGTGTGTTCCAAACCAATGACAAAATTCACATTTAGGAGTTACAAGCATTCAAACTTACAGGCCCTCACTAATGCTAAAATGGATCATGGATTTTTATGACATCACCGCTGACTTCAGCTTCTCATCATGTCTTCTGTCCAATCAAACGCTCTCTAGAATGTAAAGCGTCCCGCCCCCATGTTATAAATACTACCTGGCCAAAGCGACCGGCGTTCATTGACACGTTACAGACCAATATGGGTTTTTGCCCCCACCACTTTTTGAAACATCTCGCGGCACGGATGCAATACACAAATAAAACGTCTCCAGTTAACTAGCAGGGCATTAATTTCGTTCGTTTGTCAAACAAGAGGCGTTCTAGCGCTGAAATGTGTTTTTAAATCAAGTATTCGTTGCTGCTGCTATCAGTGGCGCGGATACAGTGTTCTCGTGGCTCACACAGTCTTCACACGGACACGCGCTTCAATCTATCACCGTTGCTGAGACTCTATTCAATCCGGTGAAATCACGAAACAAAATGCACACAAACGTACCCTTGCTTTATATACAACCACTGATAAACATATTCGGTTTTGATGAGAAAGAAAAAACTATACTAGTGCGGATTAGAACCCAGAACCTGAAACGCTTGGCAAAAGTTCTAAACACCAAACCATTAAAGGAACAAAGCAGTGGAATTCTCAGCACTAACAATATACAATATATTAGTAGATTTCATTGAAATTGATTTGAGGACATTGTAATGTTTTTTTTTCTGAAAATTGTTATTGTACAGATATATTGTACATATATCTTATTTAGCATTGTATACTGTAGCAATCTCCTTCCCCCCCACACCCCTGTCCCACCCACTTTTTAAAACAAAATTACGCCACTGGTTGATGATGTGTGTCCGAGTTTTCTGTTTTCCAACTGTACGTTGGTAAAGAATGAAATGGCTAGAATTTATTCACACCTCTACAATTGAATCACCAGCGCTCGGATTCACTTCCATGGTGCTCTCAAATACGACTTGTAGTCTGAGGTAAACTAAACTCTTGGCTATTTGAAAAGGAGGAGCCATTCAATATGTCCCGCCTTGGCTTCCTGTTTCAGTGGAAATTACGTCAACGCATCATACAAAGCTTCACGTTCCAAGGCACTTCAATGGGCCTTTTAAACAGTATATAAATCAAAACTAATTTTACTGAATGAAACGTCGACCCAGGACGAGCTATAGGCCTGGCCTGTGAAGCTTTGTGGGTGTGAATGGACTCGATCTACTCAACTACTTATTTTAATCATAGTTCTGAATATGATCCAGATGTAATCTTTGAGTAGCCTGCACAGCAAAAACGTCAGTGTTATTTCAACTCCCATAGTGTTAAATTTAACACTTTCACAGAGTTTATATAATTCTCACCTGTCCAGAGTTAAATTAACACTTTGGATAGTGATAATATTTTAACTCCATAATAGTGTTAAAAATATAACACTCAAGAGTGTTATTTCTTAACACATTTATGAGTAATTTTTACACTACACTTGTGTTATTCCTTGGTGTTAATTCCTAACATTCAGTCACACTTTAATAGTATTTTTAACTCTTAATTGTGTTACTCCCTTACTCTTAAAAGTGTTAATTTAAATCATTCTGTGTTATTATAATAACACTAGTGTATTCAAGATAGTTGTTACATACAATGTTCTGAAAATACCTTTTCACTATAGGAAAAAATAAACGTACAGAGAATTCAACTTTTTTTTTTAATAAAGGCAAAATATCCAAGCACCATACAATTGAACTCTATGCACATTTACAGAGAAAATAATGGTACAATGTAAAGGCTATCATCTTTACCATAAGCACTTTGTAAGTCAAAAGGCTTATAAATTTGAAGAGAGTCTGCTTTCATCACATCCATTTCATCACTTTCGAACACATTGTAGGCATGAAAGTGCTCATTAAAATGGTCAACCATAAGCTTGTTCACTATGAAGTAGATCACACTGTTGACTAAAAGCATTTTTTTAATTCTGCAAAAAACAGGCATTTCCTGTTCTGTGCTACTGCAAATGACTAACCCGGCTCTGTACTCTACCCCACCGATCTTTACCCAGTTAGTAGAGAAGATGTCTTTTGCTTCAGCGGGCAGAACTTGGGCAAACATTTCACCATTTTTCTCATTGTCCACATTAAATGTTTTCAAAGGTCCGTACTCAACATGGTTCAAAGGAGATGTTTCCCAATTAGATGCTATGGACATTTGATGTTTTTTGGCAAGTGATACTGTGATGTTCTTGAAGTTTTTAAGTGTGCTCTTGAAAACCCTGTGTTTTGCCTCGAATCTCATACTCCACATGTGTATTAATGGTCCAATTTTTCGAATACAAGACGGGTAATGTAACATAAAATGATGTTTAGGAATCAGATTCCTACTTGGAAACAAGTGTTTGAACAACTCATGATGTTCCATTATTAAATGCTTCAAATGCACAGTCATGCCTAGTGTAACAGATGGAGAGAATATTATGTTAATTATCTGCAGTAAGAGCAACAGCAAAGTCCAGTTTTCGTTCGATTCTGGCACAATGTCACCAAAAATCAAAGGAATGTTTCTTACCAGACAAAGAGTCTGAATAGAGTTGAGTCCTATATTATTGCCGATACTGTCCAAGTTGACCCTTGTCGGGCGATTTTTGCGCTCCAAGTAGCCATAGTCAAAAGCGTATATTCGTGACAAAAGAACAGGTTTTGCCAAAACATTTTCAGAGAGATATTCAAACAGTAACTTAATCTCATACTGAGCCACCCCTTCAAGTATGTCATGCATTATGTCCAAGGAAAAGTTGTAGCAAACATGAAAGTACTGTAGGCTGTTAAGAGTTGAATTCTTCTTTAGACCAAACACACACAGCTTTTGTGGATCTGATTGCAACTCGCTGCAGTGCATTTCAAAAAGCTCTTTTCCACGCAAGATTATCTTTGGGTCATCCTCTTTGTAAACATTCTGAGCTTCATCTTTTTCAATCAAACACAAACGACAGAAGTGACGTCCACTGAAAGACTCAACAAAACCCATTATACCATGCATCCCCAAATTGTCCCCAGTTATCTGACATATAGTGCCATAGACCTTTTCAGATGAGAAAGGCAAATCAATGCCATGACTCTCCAATATTTTGATGTCATCAATCAGAGGCTGTAAAATAGGATCAAAGCCATATTTTTTCACATCTTCTGCATGAAACAATGCAACCAAATGTATGTTCATTAATACAGAGTTTAACTTTGGAGGAAGATTTCGGAGGACAAAATAGAGCGCACCAACTTTGTGAACACCACGTTTTGAACCCAGTGGGTTAGCAGTCTCAAAGTCATCATAGTAAAGCTGAATTTGTAAACAAGTGTGTGTTTTTGAGAACAATGGATGTGACTTGAAATAACTTCCATCACTAAAGTCTTCATATCTGTCTTTTGATACACATGGCTTCGAAAGCAGTTCACAAATGGAAGAATTGCGACAGATAAATTTAATAGTTTCCAAAATTGGAATGTAAACAAAAGTGTCTTTTACTGGGACCTGATCATAAGTACCTGTATTTTTATTTAGCCTTGTATCAAATCGAACTCCTAAATTTTTTTGCACTGGCTCCACAATCCCCCATTTCTCATTGAAATACTTCATTCTTTTAGTTTCAGTATTAAAACTCACAAATGGGTTTTCAAAATTCTCAAAACCCCTTTCCAATGAAGATCTTACAGGGTTATCTTTTGGCACAGCAGACAGTATTTCATGCTTAACTTGGGAGTGCAGTCCACCAGCAAGTTCTTCCAAATCATTAATAATTGATGAAACTACACTATTTGCCATACCACTACCATGGAGTTTGGCAACAATTGTAGCACAGATATGTTTTGTGTTTTCTGTGATACTTTGGCCTGATCCATTGTTGTCAAAATACCCAGCATCAGGGCTCTGCACGACACTTGTTCCTGCAACTTCTGTACTATTTTGTAAAATGTGAAAATCAGCCTGAAATGACTTTGAGGTTTCTGCATCACCACTTTGACAACACTTATGACCATGAACTAAATGTTTTTTTAAACCTGCAAATGTTGAAAACTGACGCCTACAATTATCTTGTGCACAAATTAACTTAAACCTGGTGCTTGGATAGAAACTGTGCCCGATTCGCAAATGAGTTATTAGGCACTGGCTGGTAGCATGCACAGCTTGACAAATGAAACACTTAAACATAATCATATGTTATTCAAAAGTTTTGCCCGCAACTCACGAACTCTTGGAGACTCATCTGTTGTGGTAACATCAATGTTGTAGACCGTTGTCTGCAAAAAAGTGTAGAAATGGACCAGAGACTCATCATAAGATAAGTTAAAGACGTAGTGGGATTTAAACAGCTCATCAAAAGCACCCAAAGAGCTGGTGGCTTGGCAGGGGATGAGCTGTTTGTCAACGGCGATGTAGAAGGCATCAATCTTCTTCTGGGTTCGGCCAACTGCAAGGATGTACGGTTGTTTACCCTCTCTTTCCTGCATATATTCATTGATGCTGCAGCATGACTAAAAGAAAAAAAAATATTATAAATGTATACACCTTCAATTAAATCTGGTACTTGCTGGTCCATGTTAATGTATTAGACTTTGTAAACTGCCCCTGTGATTTGCGATCATTTGCTTCAACGTGAAAGCAGTCCCCCTAAATAACTGGGAAATACTGGCCCAATAATAAAAGTAAGATCAGCAGCAAGAGTCAGATTTCACCTCACGGTCTGACAAGATGATGGTGGGAAGCACCCATTTAGCAAGTTTGTCTTTATCCTTTAATAATTAACCCAATTTTCAAGCAATTGCCACCCCTGAATTGATGCTAATTTGAAAGTGAAAGTAAAATGGTAACGGCCGCAAAGGCATTTATAACGGTGCGTGGAACGAGCGTTCTCAGTTTGCTCCAACACGATCTCCTACTACTGTGTATCTATATCTAAGTTAATAATGATAACAAGACTGTTTATCATGGTGATTTGTACAGAGGCTTTGTGGATTTGGACTTTAGCCTAAACAGACAGTGAATGTGATCGACTGAGCACGTGCGATTACCTGCGTCTGTCTTTGAAGTCAAGTCACGTATATTTGTGAAAAGGTTGCCGTTTCCAAGAAAAGCTAAATATTTGTCGTATCATCCTTTTAAAATTTAAGGGTATTTACCATGAATGGCGTCAGCGCTGGTCAGCATTACACAGCGCGAGGAAGCCGTGGGGGGAAAGCAGCGAGTCACGCATTGAATCAATGCCATTGGTCTCTATAAGTAAAGCTTTGCTTCAGCTTTGCTCAAAAGTGAAGCATTGCTGGCCAGCTGAGCCTTGAAAAGTGGAGCTCAAAGTTAAAAAAAAAAAAATTAACACCTTGTTTCATTACATCTATCATTTAAGGAATCAGCTTTTTGAACGTTTTCGTTGAATGAACGGTTTATGACAGTCCGTTGGCGTAAGACTGTCACTCAGCGGTGCAGAGACGCTGTTTAGTTTCGGTTACATTGTTTTTGTGTATGCTGACCACATCATAACACGTATTTATATAGCAAAAAATAAATATAAATAAATAAATGGCGGTAATGCCGCATATCGCGCTATTGAGCCACTTAAAATTACTGCAAGGGAAATTCCTTCACCGCGATAGCCCTATTGGTGTTGTCACACGTTGATTAACCATTGGGAAAATTTCCATAGTCATATCCCTAGAAGGAACGCACTTAAAAGCAAAATATGGACAGGAAAAGCTGGCAAATGCATAGAACTAAAAAAAATTATCTTCTCATGGAATATTAACAAATGAGACATAAATGTACCTTGTGAAAGTGCACCATTTTGTCCACTGCATCACTTGGACTTATTTTGGTCCTCTTCCGTCCAGCTGAGGGTGGCAAGAGATAGAGAAGCAGCAGCATAGAAGCGATGTCACTGTCCCAGTCTATCAGGAGGAAAAACAAGGCATTAATGTCTAATAGGAAAAGATAAAACTAGCTAACTAATTTGTTGCATCCATGCATGCTGTGTAGCTTACTCACTTCATCGTTCTCTGTGAGTTTCTCAGCAGCTTTTAGAAGTCGGCACAGCTCATTTGTCTGAGTCAGTTGTTTGGCCTCTTTGATGACCTTGGGCTTGAATGAGGTGTCCCACTTCTCAAGCATCTTGGAGGCCATTTCAGCACCAAACAGCAGCAGGAAGTCTTGATTCACCTGTTGATTATACACACAAGCATATATATGAGGCTAGAGCTCAGTGCATTGGTGCGCTTAGTGATTTTTTTTTAATATCAGTGTGTGGTATATTAATACAGTTTAAATCAAAATAAAGATTTTGGAAAAAAAGAATACAGTAAATAAATAAGCCAGGAAGATAAATGATTGTGTATTTTCATGGCTAACATCCCACAAAACACTGGTTATTGAATACTTAAGTTTAAATAAAAGAAATATACAACTGACCAGTCCTTTGACATCCAAAAAGCGTGGAAATGTTTTGAAGACATCTGTGCTTCTTTGTGGGTCATGCACTAGGTCCTGACGATGTTGAAATGTCATCTTCATCTTCTGAAATACACTTGCTTCATCAGGAGAGTGAACAAGAAATGAAATGGCCTCTCTGCAGGCATCTCCATCTAGTTGCTCAGGCAGTGTGGTTGCTGATCTTCGGCGCTTTGGTCCTTGTGGTTGATACACCGAGGCTTCCTTGACTGGCCGTTTTCCTGCAGTTCTGGAAATGGTTTTGAGGCACCATGCTAAATATCCAGTGCCCTTTTCCCCATCATAGAAATGCTCCTGTTACATTTAAATGAATAAACAAATAAATCACAAAATGATCTTACAGAAAGTGCAGATGCAGCATTGTGAAACAAAAGAACAATTACTTAATAGATTTTCTTTTTTCAAATTAATTTGCAATATCCTTATAACCCAAGTAATTTCAAATCAGGGCACTATTATCGATATTGTTGAATTATCAAATCTTTTCACTTTTATAAGCAACTGTAATTACTTTATAATGAAAACTACAACACCAAAGCCCTTTTCTGTAAATTGGGTGCTGTGTTTTCTTAAGGTTTTAAACTTACATAGCCATTTGGAGAAAAAGGATCCTTCAGTGAGGGAAAGAGAGTAATAATTCCCAGGGCATACTTCTCCTTCTGCTGACGGGAAGGAAACCTGCTATAGAGTGAAGAAATTTAATCTTCAATAATTCCTCTTTATGTAGTACAATAAACAGTTATATCATTACAAGATTACATCCTTTTTTTAAATTCCTTTGTAATAAAAACCTTTTTGAATCTTACCCATGTCTCTCAGTCATATCACTCGCCAATAGGTTGTCAAGCTGTCTCCGAGTGCGGTGCATTAGTGAATTTTCTGACTTGTACTCTTCAAGAATATCCTCTCCTCCAGGCTTCTTAAGCAAGGCCTTTTCTACCATCTACTCACATAACAGAAAAATGAAATTTAAGTTTTAGTGTTCAATTCTTTATAGTAAATAAAATCAGAAAAAATATAGCACAACATGTCTGTATGGTAAAAATCTAGGAAGGGGCAAAGTAATAACATTTTCTTTGATAAAGAGAGTTTGGAACCAAATGCTTCAATTGTTGATAATCTTAATTTAGCATGACACCTTAATTTGATTTACCATCAATTATAAGAAGTTTTCAGCTCTCAATTACCTCCTTTGCCGCCTCTGACACGGAAGCCTTTGTTGCAGAACTGCTCATGTGTTCTTTGCTGGATACATTTCTGCTTGTTGTGGGAATACTCAGTTCTCTACGGTCACTGTCACTTGAAGAAAGGGATGTGGTATCCGTGAGGGAACATGGTGTTGAAGATGGTGGTAAAGGAGAAAATTCTTTAAAAAGAGAGAATTTGATAAAATTAACTTTTTGTGGCTTTACCCATTTTAGTATGATTTTTATATGATATTTGGATGATATTTTTAGTAATCAGTAACAAACTTGTTCCATCATTGCCCACTGCCTTGTTCGTTCCATAAAGAAAGGTCAATGTCAGCTGCATCAAAGAGCCCCATCCATAAACACAGGTTTTCTTAATGACACCTACCTTCATCTGAAATGCTGTTCTGACGTACTGTCAGGCACATGTCTGGATTAGCCTCCAACAGCTCTAGAAGAATGTCTTCCTCTACTGCTGTGTCAGTTTCATCAAAAATGTCAAGTTGAGCCTCATCAGGAAGCCCAAACTTGTTTTTGACTATAAAAAGAGAGAATGTAACAAGATAAAGTCACCTGGAGCAAGATTTAAATCATCCTACTTAACTATTTCCTTGACTTGTAAATGTTAAAGAATCTGCAGCAAAAGTATACTGCCATGTACTAACTAATGTTGATGATTACTCTATAAACTATCATTAAAAGTAAAGCCCAGCTATTAAAATAAAATGACAACATTTTAATAAACTGTTAAATACAGCCAAAAGTATTTAAATAGGTCAGCCACAGATAATCATGTACTGTGATTTGTTGCAAAAGTGGCTACATATTTTGTTTGGCCTTTAAAGGATGGCTATTTACCTTCCCTGGTAAATTCTGAATAGGTGAAGCCTGAGTGCAATTTGATGTACTTCTTGACACTACGGTATTTCACCTTCAGCAACATGGTAACATCCTGAAACTGCACCTAGTGGAGAAAAAGTGAGAAGTGGTTCAATCTTAACTGCAAGGATATACCGGTATGTTAGCTTGTGTTTAAGTGGCAAACAAGCAGTGAAAATTGCTAATATGCAGTGAAACAAATTCAAAAAATATTCTGGTTTGAAACATGATGCCCTGGCAACTTTTTTGAACTTCATTCAGAAACCAAGCATTATTAAAAGACCTGATTTTCTTTTTCATCTGGATCATGATGTTGCGGCCTCGGCATACGTTTTACCCATTTAAGAGGTAAATCACGGCAGAATTATTTTATTTTGGGTTCATACCACTTGCATGCATCCACCATAGCCCAAAACTCTATTTAACGTTAGAGAACAAACATTTTAAAAGTTGTTTGCTTGTTGTCTTGCGGATGGACCTGATATAGGCTACCGTAGTATGAATTCAAACGATTTACTAATCTTCATCACGATGTTTGGATTTCGGTTTAGTTTTATCACTTTATTGCAATTAAAAAACAGTTAAATCTGAACCTCAAATAACATTGGCGCCGGAGACAGCACAAATGTTGGCGCCAACGAAAAATTTGAATTATCCCTGCACAGACATGCGACGACGCCACATAAAATGACTTTGATTAAACGTTAGCTGCTACTATAGGCTAAGCACACTGACCATACAGTGGTTTTCTTAAATGTAACGTTACAAACACTGTTAAGCACATGTTGTTAACGTTATATTAAAACGCGCTGGCGTAATTTTACAGTTTTTCAGTTCCTGAACTAGCCTAATTTGACTGTCGATTTGCAAACGTTAAGACTAACATTCTATAAATTGATAAATGTGGTTCTCACCCTTCTAACCGAATATTCCTAACAGAAATGTCCTCTCACACATGTTCTCACACATGTTCTCTCTCAACCATCAACTAACGTAAATTTAAATTAAATTTAAAAAAAGCGACGACGAGACCCCCACCACACGTTAACTTAATCCACATGTTTGCAAATCGACTGCATCACACTCCACTTAACTTTAAAACATGGTTTAAATACCGACTAACGTTAACAGCCTTTATAAGTTGATAAATGTGGTTCTTACCTTTTAAGCCGAATATCCCAATCGGTAAGTGAAGAGACGAGTGATTCTCCCGCTCGTCACTGAGCGCGAAAAAACCGGATGTGGAAAGTAACTCAAAATTAGTGTAAACTCCTGACTCCTTGAAATGACGCCCCCCACAGAGCTTTTTCAGCACTGCAGGTGTTAAAATAACACACAAATCAACACCCATTCACTCGGAATAATTTACACTGGGAATTTAACTCAAATTAACACTACAGATTTTGCTGTGTGGTTAAAACCAGACCATTCTCAGTTGTAACTGAGTTATGGTCTGGCAAAGCTTCACGGACATGTCATTTCCAAAGGGGCATCACCAACGGACGTCGCTCAAATGCCTCTGGGCGCAATTGGATAGACCTCAAACCAATCAGAGCGATGAAAGAGATGATGTATTCAGAGTGACGGAGAAACATCTCTGAGTGTTGTTCTTTGCTCGGGTTTTAACAAAAAGGAAAAGTTCAAATCGCTTAAAACAGACGCGATAGCTGATTCGAATGAGTGATGTTCCACGGCGGCATCCATTTTTGTAATGTACAAAATCTGCTTCACCGTCGCCATCGTGTAAAGCCCGGCGCAACGTTTCTGATTGGTGCTTCTATTTCGACAGATTAGAAATGGGCTTGAATATCTCTTTGCCAGACTAACTTACAGAGCAAATCTAAATTTGCCGGAAGTTGTCTGGGTTTTCTCAGGCTAGTCTTTGAGCTTTATTTTAATGAAACTTACCCACAAAATGCATGAAGCTAGAATAAACTTTTTGTTAATTTTTTAAAGCAAAGGTTCTGTTCTTTCTTTAACAGTGCATGCCTTTAGATCAAGCATCTTATGTTCAGAGATTTGGGTCCAATAATTCTGTTTTGGCAGAATTTAATTGAAGAAAATGACTAGTTATCCCTTCTTTTGTGTCATTTATACACTCTGCTATCTTGGAGAATTAAGAAGTTTTTTCAGGTTGTGAGGAAATACAAAACTGAGTTTCACTGGCCTAACAAATAATAATATCTCTCAGGGGAAGCAGGGAGAAAAGCTGAGGACCTAATACTGAGCCCTGTGGTACTCCATAATTGTATTTTTTAGACATTGTATTTTCTATTTTAGACATAAATAGCTCATTTTAAATGGGTCTATAATTATCTTCTCCTGGGCAAGTTTGTTTTTGTTTTTGATAACTGACAGTTTGAAAATTTTTAGTTAAGAGTTAACAATATTGTGAAGAGGTTTTGAGATTACATGTTAACACCTAGCTTAGTGCGTATAGCATCTAACATGTTGCTTTGATACTATTGATTTTGATGTGTTGCTTTGTACCATTAAACTGGGCTTCATTTGCATTTGTCTCTTTTTTTGCCTTAGACCTGATGGCACTGAAAGAGGAGAGTCAAGACCTGAACGAAATAGAAGAGAAAGACCAGTGTGACAAACAGAATGATCTTATTACTGAAGAAAAGTCATTTAGTTGTTCACTGACTGAAAATACTTCCCGAAAAAGAGCAAATGGAAGTTATTTCACCTGCCAACAGTGTAGAAAAAGTTTCACTAGAAAAGGACATCTTGAAGTCCACATGAGGGTTCACACTGGAGAGAAGCCTCACACCTGCCAACAGTGTGGAAAAAGTTTTACTCAAGAAGTAATCCTTAACAGGCACGTTAGAATTCACACTGGAGAGAAGCCGTTCACCTGCAAACTGTGTGGAAAAAGTTTCAGTAGGGAAGAAAGCCTCAAAAGCCACATGAGAATTCACACTGGAGAGAAACCTTACACCTGCAAACTGTGTGGGAAATGTTTCACTCAACAAGGACACCTTGAAAGCCACATGAGAATTCACACCGGAGAGAAACCTTACACCTGCAAACTGTGTGGAAATAGTTTTATTCAAAAAGGAAGCCTCAAAAGCCACATGAGAATTCATACTGGAGAGAAGCCGTTCACCTGCAAACTGTGTGAAAATACTTTCAATCGAAAAGCAAGCCTTAAAAGCCACATGAGAATTCACACTGGAGAGCAGCCTTTCACGTGCCAACAGTGTGGAAAGAGTTTTACACATAAACCAACTTTTAATAACCATGTGAGAATTCACACCGGAGAGAAGCCTTTCTCCTGCAAACTGTGTGGAAAGGGTTTCGTTCGAAAAGCGAGCCTTAAAAACCATGTGAGGACTCATACTGGAGAGCAGCCTTTCACATGCCCTGAGTGTGGGAGGGGTTTTACATATAAAACAACCTTTAATGCCCACATGAGAATTCATACTGGAGAGCAGCCTTACACATGCCCTAAATGTGGAAGGAGTTTTAGACAAAAACCAACCTTTAATGCCCACATGAGAATTCACACTGGAGAGCAGCCATACACCTGCCCTAAATGTGGAAGGAGTTTTAGACAAAAAACTACTTTTAATGGTCACATGAGAATTCACACTGGAGAGAAGCCTTTCTCCTGCAAACTGTGTGGAAAGGGTTTCATTCGAAAAGCAAGCCTTAAAAACCATATGAGGACTCATATTGGAGAGTAGCCACACAATTTCACATGTGATTAGTGTGGAAAGAGTTTTTCACATAAAGTAAACCTTAATTCACATTTTTGATCAGTGTAATAAAAAAATGAGACCCCATTTGTGTTAATTTTGATGGTAGTGTTTTAATTGGCACTAGAAAATGTAGGCGAAACTCATGCCGCAACTGAAGTTATAGGGACTGTAGTTGATCCATGATTCGTACGGGCCAGCTGCTCCCTGGATTGGAACGTATAGTGATTTGTGTATTAATTGCAAAGTTTAACCATCATAGAGTGAATGTTTATCATTTGCATGTACTTTGAAGTCCTGTCAGTTTTAAGCATCAAGCGCAAGAAGACTGGAAAATGCTGTTTTCTGTCCGAACACAGCATGTGACCACCGAATTCAGTTCTCTTTCTCTTCCTTTTGAGCTTGAACGGACATGTGCACTGCAAAAATTACCTGTCTAAATATAAGAAATAAATGCATGATTCAAGAAGATACAGACTAAAAACAAATCAAATTATCTGACAGTGCAGTAAGATAATTACACTTCCTGAAATAAGAAAAATCTAGGCTCCAGAAAAGTTTGAAATCTCTTGAAAGAAGTAGTAAAATATTTTTACTAAGTGTAAAAAGTGTGAAAGTGTAAAGTGTGAAAGTGTTTTCTTCTTTCTTAATTTGTGAGAAAATATCTTAAAACCAGAGCCATTAAACAAGGTAATTCTTCTTATTTTCAAATTGTCAAAATTAGCTTTTCTGTCTTAAAATGAGACAAAGCATTTAAACTTAAAACAAGATTACTTAAGAGAACAAAAACTGAAATCAAGACCATGCAGAATACAGCCAACAATTATTTATTACATTTTTCAAATTAAAGTGTCTTGTATCACCGTAGATATCAAAGGAGACACATTACTTGCTCCTTCTCAAAACAGTGATTGCTTAAACTTCACTTAAGTATTGCAACACAAAACAACAAATAAGATGTTTTGTTACAATATTAACTGTCATCATTAAACACTGTGGGATAGTTCACCCAAAAATGAAAATGTTGGCATCATGTACTCACCCTCAAGTTGTTCCAAACCTGTGTGAGTTTCATTCTTCTGTTAAACAGAAAAGAAGATATTGTGAAGAATGTTGGCAATCAGAGAGTTGATGGCACTCATTGACTTCTGTATTATATATATATATATATATACACTCACCTAAAAGGATTATTAGGAACACCATACTAATACTGTGTTTGACCCCCTTTCGCCTTCAGAACTGCCTTAATTCTACGTGGCATTGATTCAACAAGGTGCTGAAAGCATTCTTTAGAAATGTTGACCCATATTGATAGGATAGCATCTTACAGCTGATGGAGATTTGTGGGATGCACATCCAGGGCACGAAGCTCCTGTTCCACCACATCCCAAAGATGCTCTATTGGGTTGAGATCTGGTGACTGCAGGGGCCATTTTAGTACAGTGAACTCATTGTCATGTTCAAGAAACCAATTTGAAATGATTCGAGCTTTGTGACATGGTGCATTATCTTGCTGGAAGTAGCCATCAGAGGATGGGTACATGGTGGCCATAAAGGGATGGACATGGTCAGAAACAATGCTCAGGTAGGCTGTGGCATTTAAACGATGCCCAATTGGCACTAAGGGGCCTAAAGTGTGCCAAGAAAACATCCCCCACACCATTACACCACCACCACCAGCCTGCACAGTGGTAACAAGGCATGATGGATCCATTTTAATTTAATAAATTAATTTTAATAAATTAAAATTAATTTCAATTTATTTATTTATTAAAAATAAATAAACAGATGCTAAAACGTAAGTGTAATAAATAATCTAGCTCAAATTTTCATCACTTACATGTTTCATAGTTTTGTCTTTATCTTGTAGCATGGGATAATACTCCACTATTCTTCTGGCCATTGCTGTGACTTTATGCTTGGGCTTGGGAGGGTAGCGGACCTCCTCTCCTTGCTGACTTGCTCTCAAAATGGAAATCATGCTGGTGACTGTGTTCCTCGCCAGCCTGCATCTCAGCTCTTTGGATGTGACACATTCCTGCTCTCTGCCAGTGCGCGCCATTTCAATGTAGTGCTTACGAGCTTGCACCAACTCACTGTCTGTATAATACACATATTCTGGAGGTCTGGGAAGCTGTACGGTCTTCTTTGGGCTTTTCTTCCGCAATGGAGTGGATTCCTGAGGGCTGATTGAAGTGCAGAAACAGTTCTTGTTTCACTATGGCCAGCTTGGTCTGGTAAGGTGGGATTCTCATCCTAAAAAAGCAGATGAAAAAAATTATTAACAAGACTTAAACAACAGAGCCAGTTAGAAACAACGTGTCTTGTGCTAGGTATTATTTGACAAAATAGGTAACAGTTACCCCTGGGCTAATAAGAGCCCACACTTGTTTCCTCCTAATAAAGTGTTCTGGCCCAGGAAAAAGTTCTCTCAAATCATCACGACTGAGGGTGTGGAGCAAGGCCTCGTCAATGTTGGCAGCTATAAAGACAACCCAATAGTTACTAAACCTTTAACCATATATATATATATATATATATATATATATATATATATATTTTTTTTTTTTTTTTTATTTATTTTTTTTTTAGACCCATTTCATCTTATATATTTACCAGCATTTAACAGGTCAAGTTTTGCGTCTTGTCACTTTATCTCTTGTCTTGTCTATGTAAAACTTTTTTGAGATCACTGTCAGCATGTACAATTAGCTGAAAATTTAAATTAAATTAATATAAATGGTCAGCTTATTGATCATGCGGGCAGTAATCTCAAAAAGTTTTTTTTAAACTTAATATTAATTTAATATGTAGCTTTATAACACCTAAACTTGACCTACCCTTCAAATTCAATATTACTGAGACATCATCCAGTTCATCCATTATTGTACCTCTTTTAGTTCCTTTCAATTCAAATCAAATAACTTTATTCATCCCCAGGGGGCAATTAAATGACACAAAGAGCAGCATATATACCACCACATACAGTACATCATCAATAAAATAAATAAATATATAGATGAATAGTAATATATAAAAAGAAAAGGGGTTGGGATGAGTGCATCAGTCATCAGTCTACGACGTGTTGTAGTGCAGTCCAAAGATTTGGGGGGTGGGCGTGTGCTGGGAGTTTATGAGCTGAACAGCCCTGGGGACAAAGGTCACCTTCCTCCTCTGGGTCTTAAAAGTTTGACAGTGGAGTCTGTGCCTTGAGGGGAGCCACTCAAACATCGAAAACATGACATGTGATGGATCACAAAGGATCCTACAGGCAGTCTTCAAGGTTGCTGTTCGCATAGGGTGGACAGAGCTCTAAGGGGTTGAGACAGACTTTAACATTTTGATGTAAGCAGTACCTGTTTTGAAGACTAATGTAGTAAAACCAACAAGTGAAGGAAAAGGTCATCTTTTCAATAAATGAGTAGTAAAATGTGGTTAGGATGTCCTTGCTTACATCAAATGATCTTAGTTTCCTGAGCAGGTACTGCCTCTGATGGCTTTTCTTCAGGATTTCCTCTGTGTTGGATGAAAACAGCTGGTTGTCAGAAATAGTCCTGATGTATTTATACACCTCTACAACCTCTACTAGCTTTCCCTGGATGGTAGTAGTTACAGCCTCAGTCAACAGCCTCTGCTTGGGTGAGAAGGTCACTATCATCTCCTTGGTTTTATCCACATTCAGCTCTAAACAGGACATTTCACACCACTTCACAAACTCCTGCAGAGCTGAGCTGTGATCATGGAAGGAGCCTGAAAGCAGAGACAGGACGACTGTGTCTTCTGCAAATTTCACCATGTGACAGTTTGGCTGAGTAGACCTTAAATCGTCTGTGTAGAGGACGGAAGAAAGGACACACCCTTGTGGCGGACCTGTTGACGTGATTCGGACATCTGAGAAGGTGTCATTGACCAATAGCCTCTGTGTCCTGTTGGTCAGAAAGACTATAATCCACAAGGTAAGCTGATGATCCAAGACAAAGCGGGTGATGAGCTTCTCTGCCAAGATATATGGCTGCATGGTGTTAAATGCCGACGAAAAGTCAGCAAACAGAAGTCTGGCTGTGGAGTTAGGGGTTTCCAGATGTTTGTGGATATTGTCTAGGATGAAAATTTTTGCAAAGTCAACCCCCCTTCCCACCCGATATGCAAATTGGAGTGGATCCATCATTGGATTGGATCGAATAACTTGGTGATATAGTCCTTTATGACTCTCTCCATGGCCTTTATTACCAGTGAGGTTAGGGCCACATGCCTGAAGTCGTTCATAACATTGTTGGTACCCTTTTTGAATATGGGAATCACCTTAGAGTGTTACCACAGCTGGGGGACTGTGCTGCGGTTGATGGAGCGCTGAAACAGGTATTGGAGTACACCCCCCAATTGCTCAGCACAGTGCCTAAGGGTCCGCCCACAGATATTGTCTAGATATTTACTTTGGTGCTCTTGAGGGCGCTGACCACTTCTCTAGTGTCCATAGTGATGTCACAGTCATCAGGTCCGATTGAGAAAATTAACCTTTTGAGATCAGAGCTGTTATCTTTCTCGGCTTTCTCTGTTATCTGGTGAAAAAGATGTTCAGGTCATTAGGTAGTAAGGTTGGGCTGCAACCTGGATGGGCTTGTGACTGCCAGGACTAAAGTTAACTGCTGCCATACTTTTAAGGCCCTGCCATGCAGTGCGGAGGTTGCCCTGGGTAAAAGTTCTCTCCACCTTGTTTTTGTATCTCAGTTTGGCCTTTTTTATGGCACGCTTGACCTCTCTGTTGACCTCTTTCTTTTCTAGCTCAGAGCCGGTGAAGAAGACCCTCTTTTTTATTCAAAATCTCCTTTAGGTCCTTGGTCACCCAGGGTTTGTTTGTTTTGGAATATTGTAGTAGGTATAATACTGTCCGCACAGAAAGAGATATAAGATGATACTGTATCCACTTGCTCATTTAAGTCACTAGAAGAGGATGTCAGTATGGACCAGTCGGTGGTCTCAAAGCATCCTTGCAGCTCCTTGAAGCTGTCAGCAGTCCATTGCTTAATGTCCCTCCTTATTTTCTCTGACCTCTTCACAACTGGTAGGTATGCTGCTTCTAGTAAAATGCCAAGGTGGGCCATAGCTGACCATAGCCCGCCAGAATATCAGTAATATACTGCGGTTCCGGTGTGACTGTTTTCTGATCATTGGACGGTTTCTTTGCTCCTCTTATCGCTTACAAGTATATTTCATTTTTTTATATGTTAGCAAGATTTTATTTTTTTCCTGCATTAGCAGAGATTTTTATTAAGATAAAAATTTGCCATCAGCATTCATCTGCATGCACTTTTTCAAAACCATGGCCTGTTGGAGGTGTGTGATTTGCTTCGTTTGTGTTTTCTTAACATTGAAGTCTCTGTTAAGCCATATCAACACAGCACATAGTCGCAATGCAATGGGTCCCCGGCCAGAGTGGCCACACCTGAGTCCCATGGAAAGGCCACGATGGCCGATCCGCCCTGGCCAGCCGAACTGCAGACTCCGCCCTGGCAGCCCGAATGGAAGGCTCTGTCCTGGAGGCATCAGGTCCCTCCTAACCACGTCCTCTTTAGCCTCCAGGACGCCCACCCTCCCTTCCCGGGTAGACTCCTTGTAGTACGCCAGCCTTCTCCAGCCCTTCGGCACTCCTTCCAACCCTTCGCCTGCCTCTCATCCTCCTCCTGAAAACTATACTCATCAGTTACTCATCTGCTTCCATCAATGTGATCACATACTTCTGCAAATAAACCTGTTGATTACTTTATCTGTGTGAATTCTTCTGTTCCATGACAACGTACAGCTACATTTACCGTTAATGTCCGAGCAGTTCGTTACTCCCGTTACAGTCCTTCCATGCCTGTGCGGGATTGGGCGTTTCCTGAGAACTTGGGGCAGGCGGAGCGATACAATACAATCGACAATATATGCAACGGCGCTATCTCCTGCGATGATCTCGTTTGGAAGGAGAAAGTCAAATCGTACCTAACTGCATGGATTCTGGAGAATCTTGAGGCACTGGTAGCATTTGAACAGGAGCTGGCAGACAGTGTGGAAACAGACGGGCGGTGCAAGTTTCTCTCCCTCAGATGATTACCCAGCCAGATTGCTTTATCAATAAAAGTCTCGAGATAACAGGCAGGTTCTCTGGTAGCCAGATCATCCTTGATAGCCTCATGGTTAGTCCGTTCAGGAAAGACACCATGAGGGTCTCGTCGTTTCAGCCACTTCCCGTTGCAACTGTCCGGCATATTCAGCGGAGCTGCCATTATTTTGTCGGAAGGTGAGAAGTCTTTTAGAGGCTTGCGTGCCACTGAGGGGAAGCGTTACAGCGGCAACATTAGAAGCAGCAGCTGGAGTGGAGGGCAGCCGGTCAAAGATCAGACGGGTAGAAGTCATAAGATCGGTCAGCACCTGTGAGTGTTTAGCCATCAGCTCCTGTGTTTAGTTCCTGCAGAGCTAGAGCTGTATCGTGGTGTTGGACTGTGGTCATATCAGAGTTTCCGCTAGAAAAAAATGGTGCCGGTCAGAGTGACCGGCAGAGGTTTCGATTTACGGACATTTTGATGATATGCTGGTCAAATATATCGCATCTTAATTAGTCAAGTTGAGGAAAACTGGAGGCAGTCTATGTAACTTAAAAAATGACATAATCAGGCCGTATAGAATGCAACATGTTATTATTAGCTTAACTTTCAAATAGACGGGAAAAAACCATGAACGTCCGATTGGCGTCAATCAACGCCAATTGTTTTTTACTGTGGTTTCACACACATTCACTTTTTGAAACATTGAGGCACGGATTTACCTAATACATATAAATAAAACATCTCCAGTTAACTAGCAGATCATTATTTTAGCCTGTTATTAAATAAGAGATCTAGCGCTAAAATCTTTTGTTTTTGAAATCAAGCTGAGCGCTCGTGTCCGCTGCTATCAGTTGCATGGACGACGCGCTGCGCGAGTTGCGCAATCTTCACTAGGACACACGTTTCAATCTATCGCCGTTGTGGAGACTATTAATTCCGGTGAAATCACAAAATAAAATTCCTGATTCACTATCGTCTGGCCTCTGAAAAAAGCTTTTAAAGCTAGTCTGCCTGGGCCTGGCCATATTTGAAACGTCTCACTCAATCGTTCGTTGTTTAGGTCTATATTGTAGCCATTTTAGGCGTGCGCTTTATTTGAAATGCAGCATGCGATGTTGTCTCATAACTTTCAAACAATAGAGCCTATTCCTTTATAACATAGCAAAAGATCGGTGTATTTTTGCTTTATCCGTTTTAGGCTTATTCTCAAATTCAGATTGTGTTAGGGGGACAGGATTATTAGGCAATTTTAATCGGACAATTTGACCGGAGAGATTTAATTTTGTCGGACATTTAATTTTTTTACCGGCCAATGTCCGGTAATTACCGGACAACGGAAACCCTGGGTCATATGCTGAGTAACTGTGGCCAAGAGTTCTTGAGTATTAGGCCTATCTGGGTTCATTATGTCAAGTCAGGTCACCTTTATTTATATAGCTCTTTTTACAATACAGATTGTTTCAAAGCAGCTTTACAGAGATAACAGGTTTCCAGAAGAAAATATCGTCACAGTCCAGCTTAAGTAAGTTCAGTAATGTTTCATTTTTGTTGCAACAAAGTTATTAATTTAGTTCATTTATAGCCGCTCTGGAGAAAACCGTGACGTCATCGTCCAGCTCAGTTCAGTTCTCATATAATGGTTTCAGATGATGCAGGCAGATCAATAATATTGTTCAATATTAAATTAAATGTGGCTTGGTTGTTCTGTCAGAACCGGGACTCGAACTCGGGGTCTCGGGCACTATTTTCTGCCACTGAGCCACAGCAAAAGGGAGAGTTATATATAAGAGTTTATATAAAAAAGGGAAAAGGGCACAAAAAACTTTCTTAAAGGCAATCACAAAAACAGAAGAATATCCAGACCAAATAGGATACAAAAATTAAAGGATATAAAAATACAAAAGGAGAAACAACAATCGCCAAAACAAAAATTCAGGAAAAAGATTCCTAAAACAGCAAAAAATAAACTCAGGAAGATAATCTTGTGATGGGACGGTTTATACTGGGACTCCTGATGCTCCGAAATAGTTTTCACAGCACTACTGTATCACACACTGTACCGACGCCTGTATCGAAATGACAATACCACGTGATTGATGACGTCTGAAGCAACGTTCATGCCGGATGGTCGGAACAGATGCAAAAAAGGGAAATGATTATCAAGGAGTATCATTAAATTCATTTATTGAAATTATTTAACACTATGCTTCCCTATAACATAAATTGTAAATAAAATAAAAAAACGACACCCAAAATATTTTTTAATTAGGCTTCTCACATCAAATATTAATTGTTATACTTGTATATGTTAAATTATTGTGCTCAATATGTGAATCCGTTGACATGACACGAGTTGTGGTCTCATTGGCACAAATTATTTAGATTAGAAAGAACTGTACTGAACCCAGATTGATTCCACTCTTCTTTTTTTTACAAACATAAGATGCAAAAACAGACAAACTTTCCAACAACAAACAAGTTATAGTTCAATAGTCAACAAGAAAAATAATATGAAGAAGCCTAAATGAATAAAAGCATATTATGAAAGAAAGATGGATTCCACTCGTGTCACGGACTTCCGAATCTTTGCTTGGTCACATGCTTTTTTCTCTCTGCTGTGATTTGTTAGATATGGTGGAGAAAACAAGTCTGGCCACCAGATGTCGCCAATGTGCATCATGTTAAAAGCTTCGAGTAATGAACCGTTTTTCAGCACAATTTGATGAAAGCCTCGGTTTCCCAACACTAAGATGATACAAAAGAAAACTTCTTGGATCAAACACAGACTTACGACAGTAACCGGCTTAGGAACAACAATAACCAAGCGAAGATACAGAGATACAAACCAGCTTATATACACGGCACAGAACAAGACACACGTGAAAACAATAGCACTGATTACCAAATGCATAAGATTAGACATGAATGTCCTATGGGGAACTCTAGTGGTCAAACTAAAACATTACAAAGCAAAAACTCTGACAATAAGATCAGACTAAACCTTTATTTATTTGTATTAAATATTATAGTCACTATTCTGTGTCATTTTTCAGTGACAATCATTTCACTGTATGAATTTCACACATCTATGGCAGAATTTTTAGTTCATATACAAAGTAGTCCCGCTGTCAGCAGATTACGGTTTAAGATTAATTAAATGCTTAGCATCATCATTAAAGGTCCCGTTCTTCATGTTTTTTTGAAGCTTTGTGTTTACAGTGTGCAATAAAACATGTGGTTATGTTTCGCGTGTAAAAAAAACCCCCAGTATTTTTCACACAATTTACTTATCTGTATACCGCTGTTTTCACTGTCCAAAAAACGGCCCGATGAATTCCTTGTTCTATGAAGTCCCTCCTTCAGAAATACGTAACGAGTTCTGATTGTGCCAGCAGTTCCTGTGTTGTGATTCGTCAGCAGCTTATCGCACGTTGCCCGGAAAGGTCACGCCTCTTACCATAAATTGGAGATGCATGCGCTGATTGTTATGGTAAAAATGTCAAACATATTACCTTATCAATTTGAGCCAGAATCAGACCCGGAGAACATAGATGAATTGAATAGATTAGAACCTGTTCAAACACGACTTGTGCAGGGTGTTCCTCAGTGGTGAGCTGTTTATTTAGTAGTTGTTATACTTTTAATTGGTTAAATTGTATTGTTAAATGTTACAAACCCTTATAAAAGCTTGTGGTATATGGTTTTGTCCATCTGTCGAATTAACGACGGTTGTTGAATTTATAAAATAAGTCCATTGTTTATTCCTACCTTAGTTACACATGTGCACGAGTTTTGATTAGTAATATATGTTTTATAGGTGTACATGTGGTAACTGACAAAATTCCAACGGAGGTTGAAAACATCCCATCTTAGCGTTGCACTTTGTGTAATGAGTTACAGAAACTGTTAAACGCACCAACTTAAATAATAAAATATACTTACCGGTTGTGGTCCATAAACAACGCCTTCTAGAAGAATCTTTGTGCGAATCCGGCATTAAACTGATTTAGATTGAGGAAGCTTTCCTCGGCAAAATGTGCTGCACACAGTTTTAGTTGTGGATTGTATTTTTCGGGAGCCGAGTTAAAAATAAATTGTAACCATTGATCTCTAAGCACAGCGTCCCTGGGAAGGCCAAACCAAGGTGAATTGACTCCGGCATGAAAATAACTCTGCAAACTCTACAAACAAACTCTACAAACACACTCTACAAACACACACTCTACAAACACACACTCTACACACACACACTCTACACACACACACTCTACAAAAACACTCTACAAACACACACACTCTACAAACACACACTCTACACACACACACTCTACAAATACACTACAAACACACACACTCTACAAACACACACTCTACACACACACACTACACACACTCTACAAACACACACTCTACAAACACACTCTACAAACACACACTCTACAAACACACTCTACAAACACACTCTACAAACACACACTCTACAAACAAAACTCTTCCTCTTCTCTGCGCAACAAGACCACGCCCCTTTTCTTGTGTATTCCTGTGGGCGGAGATTAGTCAAAAAACTGTTCTAGTTACGTCATTAAATACGGAAGTAGAGGGATGTAGTCCACCGGCCGTTCGCTGTAGGCTGTGAAGGGGGCTTCTGTTAAATAAAATATCTCGCTAGGCATTGAACTTTGAGCTTTATAATTTTACAGGTATTATTCATGCTCTAACAGCAACATTACTAGGGTTGCCAACTGTCCCGAATTAGCCGGTACGTCCTGATTATTGGGCCTAATGTATTTGTCCCGTACGGGACCTCTCATGTCCCGTTTATCGAGTGCTACGCTGATCTGACTGATACAACAGCAACACGACACTTGAGAATGACCACGAAACCGGTCATCATCCAATCACGCGCATCAGACCATACCAATAAACTATAAATTGAGAATGAATTATTCTTTTGGGACAGATAATTTGATTTGCGAACAGGATCCTCTGCTGTCTGGTCACTCCCGGTTCGATCCGGTCTCGCGCTAACGGCTAATTCCTGTCACTGTCCGGCCAGGTTTTGATTTCTGCAAATCAGTTTTGGTGAATTTAAACAACGTGATTATTGTTCACGAGTCCGACATCCAGACATGCAAGAAAACATGCAAGCTACCCGAGGAATAATATGCTGATGTGATTTGCTGTCCAAGAAACATTTCTGATTATTATTAATGTTTTTTTTAAAAAAGAAGTCAGGATTATTTGATGAATTCAAGGTTCAAAGGAGATTTATCTGAAATAAAAAATCTTTTGTAACATTATAAATGTATTTATGTCACTTTTGATTTATTTAATGTGTCCTTGCTGAATAAAAGTATGCTATTACGTCTAATTTCTTTAAAATGTAGTGTATAATGTTACAAAAGCTTTCTATTTCAGATAAGTGCTATTAATTTGAACTATGTGTTGTAGAAATTTTAATAGTCATTTATTCCTAACAGATATCATAAGGGATTGAACCTATTCAATGTGTAAAAGTATATGTGTGTACGTGCTTGTGCGTGACGTTTCAGGAATATATGGGACAGGACCTCTTGACCTTAGGAATGGTCAGATTTGGCTAGTTTATTTCAGGTCAAGTCAAGTCAAGTCAAGTGTATTTATATAGCGCTTTTCACAATATAAATTGCATCAAAGCAGCTTCACAATATCAATCAAATAACATAATGTTTGTTTCTTAGTGGAAAAAACATCCACGTTTGGTAGGGCTGATCAATGGTATTAATGCTTGGCTAATTATTTTGAATATCCCCAACTGAACAAGCCAAAGGCAACAGTGGCAAGGAACCGAAAAACTCCATCAAGTGACCTACTGGTGTCCTAAAACTCCATCAGGTGACCTAATGGTGTCCTAAAACTCCATCAGGTGACCTAATGGAGAAAAAAAAACCTTGGGAGAACCCAGGCTCAGTCGGGGGCCAGTTCTCCTCTGGCGTTTATGAACTAGAGGCCGGATTTACAGTAACTGTAAATTTGATACAGAATTTTGTTTTATTTTATCACTTCGGGGTGGGTACGCGAACCGGAATCACAACATTTTATCTGTAGAGTGGGAAAGGGATCCTCCATAGGGAGAGGCTAGTTGGCACTTCAGCACTGCGTTGTCATCGGGTCCAGGCAAAGCTCCTAGTCAGATCTGGATACGGCCTGGATCCGGTCGGCTGCGGGAAAACCTCGGGATAAACAAAGACACTAAAATTAGCGTAGATGCCATTCTTCTTATGATGATGTAACGAGTACATCAGGATTTAAGGGAAGTGTTCCCAGTTCCGGCTGACCTAATCTATGCAGCCTAATATTGAATTATAGAAGTCTATAATATATTATGTGTATGCTAGGTCAAAGAGATGTGTTTTTAGTCTAGCTTTGAACTGACAGAGTGTGTCTGCTTCCCGGACAATGGTAGGAAGCCTGTTCCAAAGTTTTGGTGCTAAATAGGAAAAGGATCTACCGCCCGCAGTCGATTTTGAAATTCTAGGTATTATCAACTGGCCCGAATTTTGAGATCGCAATAGACGTGAAGGACTATAATGCGTTAAGAGCTCGCTCAAGTACTGCGGAGCTAAACCATTTAGTGCTTTGTAAGTAATCAACAATATTTTAAAATTTATACGATGTTTAATAGGCAGCCAATGCAGTGTTGACAGAACCGGGCTAATATGGTCATATTTCCTGGTTCTAGTAAGAACTCGAGCGGCTGCGTTTTGGACCAGCTGTAGTTTATTTATTAAGCGTGCAGGGCAACCACCCAGTAGAGCATTACAATAATCTAGTCTTGTTGTCATGAAAGCATGAACTAATTGTTCCGCATTTGTTAATGAGAGCATATGTCGTAATTTAGATATATTTTTAAGATGGAAAAATGCGGTTTTACAGATACTAGACACATGACTTTCAAATGAAAGATTGCTATCAAAGAGCACACCCAGGTTCCTAACCGACGACGAAGACTTAACAGAGCAGCCATCAAGGGTTAGACAGTATTCTAGGTTATTACGTGTGGAAGTTTTTTGTCCAATAATTAGAATCTCTGTTTTTTCAGAGTTTAGTAGTAGGAAATTACTAGTCATCCAATTTTTTATATCAGCTATGCATTCCGTTAATTTTGTGAATTGGTAAGTTTCGTTAGGTTTTGAAGAAATATACAGCTGAGTATCATCGGCATAACAATGAAAGCTAATTCCATGTTTCCTAATGATATGTCCTAATGGTAGCATGTACAGAGTGAACAGCAGCGGTCCTAGTACTGAGCCTTGTGGTACGCCATACTGAACTTGTGATCGATAAGACATCTCTTCATTTACTGCTACAAACTGATAACGGTCAGATAAGTATGATTTAAACCATGCTAGTGCAATTCCACTAATGCCAACATAGTTTTCCAGTCTATTTAAAAGAATGTTGTGGTCAATTGTGTCAAATGCAGCACTAAGATCAAGTAACACTAATAGAGAGATACAACCACGATCGGATGATAAAAGTAAATCATTTGTAACTCTAATGAGAGCTGTCTCAGTACTATGGTGCGGTCTAAATCCTGACTGAAAATCCTCGCAGATATCATTTCTTTCAATATTCTTTCTAATATCTTTGACAGAAAAGGCAGATTTGAGATCGGCCTGTAATTGACTAATTCTGAAGGATCAAGTTGCGGTTTTTTAACAAGCGGTTTTATCATAGCCAGCTTAAAGGTTTTTGGTACATATCCTAGAGACAAAGACGAATTAATGATATTAAGAAGAGGATCTATGATCTGTGGAAGCATCTCTTTCAGTAGCTTAGTCGGTATAGGGTCTAACATACAAGTTGTCGATTTAGATGAATTAACGAGTTTGCAGAAATCTTCCTCTCCTATAGCAACAAATGAAAACAATTTTTCCTCAGGGAGACTACAATGCACTCCCTGATGCGATACTGTAGTAGACGGTTGCATAGTTATAATTTTGTCCCTGATATTATCAATCTTATAAGTGAAGAAGTTCATAAAGTCATTACTGCTGTGTTGCTTGGAAACTTCTGTGCTTAAAGCTTTCTTTTTCGTTAGTTTAGCCACTGTTTCAAATAAATACCTAGGATTATGTTTATTTTCTTCTAATAGGGTTGAAAAATAAGCAGATCTAGCAGCTTTTAAAGCCTCTCTGTAAGCAATCGAGCTCTCTTTCCATGAAATCCGAAATACCTCTAGTTTTGTTTTCTTCCAGTTGCGCTCCATTTTTCTGGCTGTTCTCTTAAGGGCCTGAGTGTGCTCGTTGTACCACGGCGTTGGACTATTTTCTTTAATCTTCTTTAAGCGCAACGGAGCAACCTCGTCTAAAGTGCTGGAAAAGAGAGAGTTAAAAGTTTCTGTTGCAATATCGAGTTCTTCTAAGCTATCCGGGATGCTGAGATGATGAAACTGATTAGGAAGATTATTGATAAAGCAATCTTTAGTGGCAGAAGTTATAGGTCTAACATATTTATAACACGGAGTCGGCTTTGCAGCCTTGGCTAAATGTAATTTACATGAGACTAGATAATGGTCTGAGATGTCATCGCTCTGCTGCAGAATTTCAACGGCATCAACATCTATTCCATGTGATAATATTAGATCTAGAGTATGATTACGACAATGAGTGGGTCCTGACACGTGTTGTCTAACTCCAATTGAGTTTACAATGTCTTTAAGTGCCAATCCCAATGCATCTTTTTCATTATCTACATGTATATTAAAATCACCAACAATTAGTACTTTATCGTTAGCCAATAGTAATTCTGATAGAAAGTCCGCAAATTCTTTGATAAAATCTTTATGGTGCCCTGGTGGCCTGTATACAGTAGCCAGCAGAAATCTCAAACGTAATTTATCGTTTACACTATATATTTTTACATTAAGCACCAACACTTCAAAAGAAGTATATTTAAAAATAGATTTCTTAGTGGTTTTGAAAATATTACTATAAATTACAGCAACACCTCCCCCTTTGCGTTTTAGACGAGGTTCATGTTTATAACAGTAATCTTGTGGGGTTGACTCATTTAAAGTAATGTAATCGTTTGGTTTTAGCCAGGTTTCTGTCAAACACAGCACATCTAGATTATAACTTGAAATCATATCATTAACTACGAGCGATTTTGAAGTAAGGGATCGAATATTCAGCAACCCAAGCTTTATCATTTGTTCATCTGTATTATATCTGTTTTTTATTTGTTGAACATCAATTAAATTTTTTACCTGACGTTTTTTGGATTTCCAAATTCGGGGAACAGACACAGTCTCTATATGATGATATCTAGGTGAAAGAGGCTCTATGTGATGGGATTTATCTGACCTTGGTGACGCGAGGCCGCTAGCAGACGGTCGGTTTAGCCAGTCTGTCTGCTTCCTGACCTGAGCCCCAGATTGTCATGTTTTAGCTCTAAGACTATGTGCCATATTACTAGAGAGAAGAGCAGCACCATCCCAGGAGGGATGAACACCATCTCTTTTCAACAGGTCAGGCTTGCCCCAAAAACTTTTCCAATTGTCTATGAATTCTATATTATTCAACGGACACCACTTAGACAACCAACCATTGAGTGAGGCCAATCTGCTAACTATCTCATCACTCCTGCGAACAGGAAGGGGGCCAGAGAAAATTACAGTGCCTGACATCGTACTTGCGAGTTTACACACCTCTTTAATATTAATTTTGGTGATCTCCGACTGGCGGAGTCGAACATCATTAGTGCCGACATGAATAATGATCTTAGAGAATTTACGATTAGCATTAGCCAGCACTTTTAAATTTGCTTTGATGTCAGGCGCTCTGGCTCCCGGCAAACATGTGACTATGGTGGCTGGTGTCCCTATTTTCACGTTCCGTGTGATCGAATCACCAATTACCAGGGCACAATCAACAGAATTCTCAGTGGGTGTTTCACTGAGTGGGGCAAATCGATTTGTTATGGTAATCGGAACGGAAGGGTGGTTTTTTAATCCGCGACTAGAGCGATCTCTCACGGTCACCCATCTGCCCTGCTGCCTGGGCTCTACTTCAGCCGGAACCGAATCATGTACAGAGTTCACTATGCTAGGCGCATCCAAAATAGTATCTAAAGCTCTAGTACTATCCTTACTATCCTCAATTAAAGTTTGGATGCGTGTCTCTAGCTCTGAAATCTTCTCCGTCAGCCTGACTGTCTCCTTGCATTTATCACAAATAAATCCTATATTGCCATCGGAGAAGGCTACACTAAACATATGACATGTGACACAGGTGACAATAACAGGACAAGACATTACTCACCGTTTGTGTTTACTGATTCTTACTTACCTGGGCTTTTATGAACTCAAAGGCGCGGGCGCGCGAGAGAAAATAAATAATAAATAAATGAGCGCGGGTGGCGCGTAAACACGCGTTCTGTGCTAACAATAACGGAAGCTAGCGATGTAAGGTTACTCTGAGATGGTGGGTAAACTATATTTAGTAATATAAACAACTAGGAATGATAGTAAATGATGGTTCAAAACAGAAAGAAATACAAAGCTAATACGAGGCGTAGAGCTTACAGCCTCGACGCAAACAAACTCACAGCAGGCAGGAAGGCAGACAGGAGCAATCGATCAGTGAACAGCAGCAGCAGATCAGTGAACCCCCCTACTGAGCTCAAGCAACCCCCCCTACTGAGCTCAAGCAACGAGCAACGAGCTCAAGCAATTTCAGGGCCAGGTTGTGTCTTTAGTAGAAACTGAACAGCAGTGGGGACCTTATCTGAGTGGGTGAAAGGGTAACTGCTGTGAGGAGGAACCTTGAAAAGAGTATAAAGGCTGTCTCATGTCTTCCTGGTGTGCGTCACTCACTTCACAGGGTAACTGCTGTGATGGCGACTGGGCCTATTCTTGCAAGAATAAATACTTCTCTTTTAATTCATTTGACTCTGAGTGTCTCTTACGCAGTGATGATGTTTAACACAACATATGTTTTGTGTGTAATTAATGTGACTTTCTTGTGTGACCTTAAAATTCGTTTTAGAATTAATTTGTACATAAACAGGTTCAGCAAAACTAATGTGTTTATGTCTGAGAAACTTTTAAACACATACGAACTTGAAATAACATATATTGTGTGATACAGTACAAATATTTTGAGGGTCCCTTATTTTCCTGTAAAGAACCACGATTGTCCCGCATTTTTCTTTTCAGAAAGTTGGCAACCCTAAACATTACACACTAACTAAAGTTTGAAAAATGTAATCGCGAAGAACGGGACCTTTAAGGCAGTTACTGCACATTCTTTTAACTATTTTAAAGAACACTGGAATAAGAGCACCAATGCACAAAAGCAATTCAGCTTAATAAGTAAATTCAACACGTATGAAATATGGTCAGTAAGAGAAAAATGCATTTCTACACCTTAGGGAGGGGATGGACCAGGATTCAGCTGTTAGTCAAGTCAAGACACCTTTATTTAGGTCTAGAGTCAGACCTTAGCTTCAGTAGTCATATCAAAGCAATAACTAAATCAGCATACTATCACCTGAAAAATATTGCAAGAATTAGATGCTTTGTTTCCAGTCAAGACTTAGAGAAACTTGTCCATGCTTTCATCACCAGCAGGGTGGATTATTGTAATGGACTCCTCACTGGCCTTCCTAAAAAGACCATTAGACAGTTGCAGCTCATACAGAACGCTGAGCAGAACCAGAACATATGAACACATCACACCAGTCCTCGGGTCTTATACTGGCTGCCAGTTATATATAGAATTGATTTTAAAGTATTATTACTGGTATATAAATCATTCAATGGCCTAGGACCTCAATACATTGCAGATATGTTCACTGAATATAAACCCAACAGATCACTCAGATCATTAGGATTACATCAGCTAGAAATACCAAAGGTTCACTCTAAGCATGGTGAGTGTGCTTTTAGCTACTATGCCAGCAGTAGCTGGAACCTGCTTCCAGAAGAGATCAGGTGTGCTCCTACAGTAGAGATCTGATGTGCTCCTAAAGTAGAGATCAGATGTGCTCCTCCAGAAGAGATCAGGTGTGCTCCTACAGAAGAGATCAGATGTGCTCCTACAGAAGAGATCAGATGTCCTCCTACAGTAGAGATCAGATGTGCTCCTACAGAAGAGATCAGATGTGCTCCTACAGTAGAGATCAGATGTGCTCCTACAGACGAGATCAGATGTCCTCCTACAGTAGAGATCAGATGCGCTCCTACAAAAGGGATCAGATGTGCTCCTACAGTAGAGATCAGATGTGCTCCTACAGTAGAGATCAGATGTGCTCCTACAGTAGAGATCAGTTGTGCTCCTACAGTAGAGATCAGATGTGCTCCTACAGAAGAGATCAGATGTGCTCCTACAGAAGAGATCAGATGTGCTCCTACAGAAGAGATCAGATGTGCTCCTACAGTAGAGATCAGATGTGCTCCTGCAGTAGAGATCAGATGTGCTCCTACAGAAGAGATCAGATGTGCTCCTACAGAAGAGATCAGTTGTGCTCCTACTGTAGAGATCAGGTGTGCTCCTACAGAAGAGATCAGGTGTGCTCCTACCGAAGAGATCAGGTGTGCTCCTACAGTAGAGATCAGATGTGCTCCTACAGAAGAGATCAGATGTGCTCCTACAGAAGAGATCAGATGTGCTCCTACAGAAGAGATCAGACGTGGTCTTACAGAAGAGATCAGACGTGCTCCTACAGTAGAGATCAGATGTGCTCCTACAGTAGAGATCAGATGTGCTCCTACAGTAGAGATCAGGTGTGCTCCTACAGAAGAGATCAGATGTGCTCCTACAGAAGAGATCAGTTGTGCTCCTACAGTAGAGATCAGGTGTGCTCCTACAGAAGAGATCAGGTGTGCTCCTACCGAAGAGATCAGGTGTGCTCCTACAGTAGAGATCAGATGTGCTCCTACAGAAGAGATCAGATGTGCTCCTACAGAAGAGATCCGTTGTGCTCCTACAGAAGAGATCAGACGTGGTCTTACAGAAGAGATCAGACGTGCTCCTACAGTAGAGATCAGGTGTGCTCCTACAGAAGAGATCAGATGTGCTCCTACAGAAGAGATCAGTTGTGCTCCTACAGTAGAGATCAGGTGTGCTCCTACAGAAGAGATCAGGTGTGCTCCTACCGAAGAGATCAGGTGTACTCCTACAGTAGAGATCAGATGTGCTCCTACAGAAGAGATCAGATGTGCTCCTACAGAAGAGATCAGTTGTGCTCCTACAGTAGAGATCAGGTGTGCTCCTACAGAAGAGATCAGGTGTGCTCCTACAGAAGAGATCAGATGTGCTCCTACAGAAGAGATCAGGTGTGCTCCTACAGTAGAGATCAGATGTGCTCCTACAGTAGAGATCAGATGTGCTCCTACAGAAGAGATCAGACGTGCTCTTACAGAAGAGATCAGACGTGCTCCTACAGTAGAGATCAGGTGTGCTCCTACAGAAGAGATCAGATGTGCTCCTACAGAAGAGATCAGATGTGCTCCTACAGTAGAGATCAGATGTGCTCCTACAGTAGAGATCAGATGTGCTCCTACAGAAGAGATCAGATGTGCTCCTACAGTAGAGATCAGATGTGCTCCTACAGAAGAGATCAGATGTGCTCCTACAGTAGAGATCAGATGTGCTCCTACAGTAGAGATCAGATGTGCTCCTACTGAAGAGATCAGATGTGCTCCTACAGAAGAGATCAGATGTGCTCCTACTGAAGAGATCAGATGTGCTCCTACAGTAGAGATCAGATGTGCTCCTACTGAAGAGATCAGATGTGCTCCTACAGAAGAGATCAGATGTGCTCCTACTGAAGAGATCAGATGTGCTCCTACAGTAGAGATCAGATGTGCTCCTACAGTAGAGATCAGGTGTGCTCCTACAGTAGAGATCAGATGTGCTCCTACAGTAGAGATCAGATGTGCTCCTACTGAAGAGATCAGATGTGCTCCTACAGAAGAGATCAGATGTGCTCCTACTGAAGAGATCAGATGTGCTCCTACAGAAGAGATCAGATGTGCTCCTACAGAAGAGATCAGATGTGCTCCTACAGTAGAGATCAGATGTGCTCCTACTGAAGAGATCAGATGTGCTCCTACAGAAGAGATCAGATGTGCTCCTACTGAAGAGATCAGATGTGCTCCTACAGTAGAGATCAGATGTGCTCCTACAGTAGAGATCAGGTGTGCTCCTACAGTAGAGATCAGATGTGCTCCTACAGAAGAGATCAGATGTGCTCCTACAGAAGAGATCAGATGTGCTCCTACAGAAGAGATCAGATGTGCTCCTACAGTAGAGATCAGATGTGCTCCTACAGTAGAGATCAGATGTGCTCCTACAGAAGAGATCAGATGTGCTCCTACAGAAGAGATCAGATGTGCTCCTACAGAAGAGATCAGATGTGCTCCTACAGTAGAGATCAGATGTGCTCCTACAGAAGAGATCAGATGTGCTCCTACAGAAGAGATCAGATGTGCTCCTACAGTAGAGATCAGATGTGCTCATACAGTAGAGATCAGATGTGCTCCTACAGAAGAGATCAGATGTGCTCCTACAGAAGAGATCAGATGTGCTCCTACAGAAGAGATCAGATGTGCCCCTACAGTAGAGATCAGATGTGCTCCTACAGTAGAGATCAGATGTGCTCCTACAGACGAGATCAGATGTCCTCCTACAGTAGAGATCAGATGTGCTCCTACAGAAGAGATCAGATGTGCTCCTACAGAAGAGATCAGGTGTGCTCCTACAGAAGAGATCAGATGTGCTCCTACAGTAGAGATCAGATGTGCTCCTACAGAAGAGATCAGATGTGCTCCTACAGTAGAGATCAGGTGTGCTCCTACAGTAGAGATCAGATATGCTCCTACAGAAGAGATCAGATGTGCTCCTACAGAAGAGATCAGGTGTGCTCCTACAGAAGAGATCAGATGTGCTCCTACAGTAGAGATCAGATGTGCTCCTACAGTAGAGATCAGATGTGCTCCTACAGAAGAGATCAGATGTGCTCCTACAGTAGAGATCAGATGTGCTCCTACAGTAGAGATCAGATGTGCTCCTACAGTAGAGATCAGATGTGCTCCTACTGAAGAGATCAGATGTGCTCCTACAGTAGAGATCAGATGTGCTCCTACAGTAGAGATCAGATGTGCTCCTACAGAAGAGATCAGATGTGCTCCTACAGTAGAGATCAGATGTGCTCCTACAGAAGAGATCAGATGTGCTCCTACAGTAGAGATCAGGTGTGCTCCTACAGAAGAGATCAGATGTGCTCCTACAGAAGAGATCAGATGTGCTCCTACAGTAGAGATCAGATGTGCTCCTACAGAAGAGATCAGATGTGCTCCTACAGTAGAGATCAGATGTGCTCCTACAGTAGAGATCAGATGTGCTCCTACAGTAGAGATCAGATGTGCTCCTACAGAGGAGATCAGATGTGCTCCTACAGTAGAGATCAGATGTGCTCCTACAGTAGAGATCACATGTGCTCCTACAGAAGAGATCAGATGTGCTCCTACAGTAGAGATCAGATGTGCTCCTACAGTAGAGATCAGATGTGCTCTTACAGAAGAGATCAGATGTGCTCCTACAGAAGAGATCAGATGTGCTCCTACAGAAGAGATCAGATGTGCTCCTACAGAAGATATCAGACGTGCTCCTACAGTAGAGATCAGATGTGCTCCTACAGTAGAGATCAGATGTGCTCCTACAGAAGAGATCAGATGTGCTCCTACAGAAGAGATCAGATGTGCTCCTACAGAAGAGATCAGATGTGCTCCTACAGTAGAGATCAGATGTGCTCCTACAGTAGAGATCAGATGTGCTCCTCCAGAAGAGATCAGATGTGCTCCTACAGAAGAGATCAGATGTGCTCCTCCAGAAGAGATCAGATGTGCTCCTACAGTAGAGATCAGATGTGCTCCTACAGAAGAGATCAGATGTGCTCCTACAGAAGAGATCAGATGTGCTCCTACAGTAGTCACATTCAAATCCAGACTCAAAACACATCTGTTTACCTATGAATTTACTGAATCAGCACTGTGCCACTGCTCGTCCGACTGTTCGTATTGTATTTTATTTAATTTTTTTTATTCTAAACTGTTTTAATTATTCTTATTTCTTTCGATTATTTTAATTTCTTCTTTGTAAAGCACTTTGAATTACCATTGTGTATGAAATGTGCTATATAAATAAACATGCCTTGCCTTGCCTTGCCTTTATTTATATAGTGCTTTTTACAATACATGTTGTTTCAAAGCAGCTTTACAGTGATAACAGGACAATGATTCAATGATGCAAACGGTTCATTTCGGCTGTAAAGCAGATCTAAAAGAAATGTTTTGTTCAGCTGGAATCAGTTCCGTGGTGATTCAGTTCTGTTGTAAAGATCATCAATTATAAATTAGTTAGTTTCATCTATAAAGCATGAAACTTGTGAATGTTTTTTTGTGTGCAAAAATAACGAGATGACATGTTTATGTAATACAACTTTGTATACTATATACAAAATGTATTAATAATATGTTCAATGTCACCAGAATACACATGAGAAAAGAAGAGTTGACAATGATTAGCTGGAAACTGAAACATATCAAAAGAAAAATAAGAGAAGGTGAATAATAAGAACAGAACATTCATCTATACATCAATTACAGTGTACAAATTAAAGTCTTTAAAAGTTGAATACGTTCTACTTGCTTTTTTTATGTACTGAAGATGTAATAGTGTTGACATACATTTTAAATTCTTTCAATAAGGTTTGTTTGTGGGTAAACTTACATTAATGGATATAAAACTGGCAAAGAAGATAAATATAATTTGCAACGTAAATGATGGTCTTGTAGTTGCGCTATATATGTTCTGGGAAAACGAAAGCTGTAAAGTCGGTCACAGCGCCTTTTAATTGCATATTTTGATACGGAATTTATTCATTTACAAATTAACCACTGGTGATGGTCTGATGGATATACCTCAAGAGTTACAGTGTTCCTAGTGAACTGGTTATTGTATCTTGTGTAGAAACTGAACTCCATTCACTCTTAATAAGTGTAGATGAGGAGTAACAATTTAATAAGAAACTTGTTTATATTATTATAGTCACATTTCCACACTGTTAATTTTAATAAAGATAATCCGGGGGACGTGTTAACCAGATTTCATTATCATTTAGATTAAATTATTTAAACTATTTTAATTAAAATTGTACATTCAGACAGTCACTATAATGCACTTTAATCAAATAAAGTTGCAATTTGAATAAGGATATTATGAATAATGAATATTGTAATAAGGATTCAGTTTTAGTTAATAAATTAAACCACACATTTAATTTTGATCTACAAATTGCTTAATGAGTTTGAAATATTTAAACATTCTTTTCAATATTTTATAATATGAAGACTTAATAAAAATATGAAGATACCCTTGATTGAGAAAATCACAAATGCTCTGTTGTTGGTATTATAATTCTGATCACTTCACACTTGCTTACATTTAAATTAATTCATAATTCATCTTATCATTTGAATGTTTTTTCTGTATGTTTATTTCTTTTTTTAAGCATATGAACAGAACTTTTATTTTGGTGTGTTGATAATACGTCATAAGGCTGCGCCGCGCTCCCGCATCTGTGATTCTGCTGAAGAGAGGTTTGTGTTTTTAATCATTTAAATTGTTTAAACCAATACAAGCTGTTCGTACAATTATATAGATAACTGTGAATTAAGTTTATTATTAAGGAGTGTAACACTGTAGGCTAATGTATATAATAGCATTAATGAACATAGTTTTTTATGAGTAAAGCGCGTGAGTAACAGAAAAGCTGCGTCTAATTTCGCTCCCCTCAGTTTAACGCAAATAAATGTGGTCACATGACATGACAGAATTAGTGTTTCTCCCGTTAAAGCTAATGCTATCTGTAGTTCAAAGGCGTATTAATAATACATTTATATGAGTAAATTCTCTTATTGTTGGTATTTGTTCAGAATTAGACGTATTCTAACATCTACATCCTTATTTCTGTAATTTTGTCTAATATTCTTTTCTTGATTAGGCTACACATCTTACTTTGAAGTTAAAAAGTGAAGCTGTATTTAAAGTGACTGTTTGATAGTTAAATCTGGGAAAGTTATTCTAACTAAAATTTAAGTTGAGAGCCATTTTCAATATTTTTTACAGTGTATGCATTTTGAATAGGTGGTTTCTAACTTTTTTAAATGAATAGGCCTATTACTAAACATTAAAATGCTCAACGTTAAGCATTGTCGTGTAAATCAGTCTTTCACTTGTGTGATTTTAAAAAGTTGCTTGTCTGAAAAAATTTGTTGAGTAAATATAATTTGTTCTGAAGCAATATTCTCATCAATATTTGATCATAAGCTTTGACATATTCAAATCTGTTTACATTTCAAATTCTTACATTTGATCAATAAATTCAATTAGTATAATAATACACTTTAAGGCTGTTACCATTCAAATAAAAATTATTTACACAGAAAAATTACAGCTGCATTAATGTTATGAGATTTTTTAAATATTTTGTATACAAATAAGAAATGTTGGAGAAAAATTATACTTTTAAACATGAAACTAAACCACCAATAGGTGGTGGCAAGTGACCGTTTTAATGAGCGAGTCATTCATTCAAACTAGGGAAACTGCGCTCATACTTAAAGTGCCCCATTATGCTATTTTAAAGGCTCCTAATGTTGTTTTGGAGTCTCCTACAATAGGTTTACGTGCATCAAAGGTCAAAAAACACTTTTCTCATAATATACATTGCACATCACATTTTTCAATGATTCTCAAAAGACTCGATGGATGAATCAGTCTCTAAACACCTCCTTTCCGAGAGCCTGCTCTGCTCTGATTGGCCAGAAGATCCAGCTCATTACCATAACTGAACGTCAGCTCTGTCCGTGGCTTCCTCAGTCCTCAGCGATCATACAGATCGTACACGCCAGTCCGATGATGAAACATTGTAAAACAAATGAGAGTTAATGGACTTTAATGGACCTGACTAACTCTCTTACCAGTGAACTGAACTACTGAACTAGAGCTAATTGAGAAACGCACAGAGATTTAGTCTAATCAGATCATTTACGTTCATTAACTCTCACTCTGACTGACTCTCTTACCAGTGCGCTGAACTAGAGCTGAGATTTAGTTTGTATTTATTTTTCTTTCTGTTAATTAAACAGGACAGTGTCCAAACACAGAAAAACTCCCATTGAAGCGACTGAGATCCATGTGACAATATTATAAATATGCCGTTTTTTAAAGAGGAGAGTGAAGACGTGAAGATTGAAGAAACATTGACAGTGAAACATGAAGAAACTGAGCAACAAACAGGTTGGTTTCATTCTCAAAGCTGAACTCAGTCATTTCCTTATTTAAATGTCCAGCTCTACAGAAATGAATGATAATTTTGAAGTCACCAAGAGCAAAAGCAAATTTTGCGTTCTATTCCATTACATGTTGAATGAAATCTTATGTATTATAAAATAGTCTTTCTATGGTCCCCACCTCCAAATTCTGTCATTAATTATTCACCCTTATCTCATTCCAAACCTGTAAGACTTTCTGTAAGCAATCGAGCTCTCTCTCCACGCAATGCGAAATACCTCTAGTTTTGTTTTCTTCCAGTTGCGCTCCATTTTTCTGGCTGCTCTCTTAAGGGCCTGAGTGTGCTCGTTGTACCACGGCGTTGGACTATTTTCTTTATTCTTCTTTAAGCGCAACGGAGCAACTGTGTCTAAAGTGCTGGAAAAGAGAGTTAAAAGTTTCTGTTGCAATATCGAGTTCTTCTAAACTATCCGGGATGCTGAGATGATGAAACTGATTAGGAAGATTATTGATAAAGCAATCTTTAGTGGCAGAAGTTATAGGTCTAACATATTTATAACACGGAGTCGGCTTTGCAGCCTTGGCTAAATGTAATTTACATGAGACTAGATAATGGTCTGAGATGTCATCGCTCTGCTGCAGAATTTCAACGGCATCAACATCTATTCCATGTGATAATATTAGATCTAGAGTATGATTACGACAATGAGTGGGTCCTGACACGTGTTATCTAACCAATAGAGTTAAGAATATCTTTAAATGCCAATCCCAATGCTTCTTTTTCATTATCTATGTGTATATTAAAATCCCCAATAATTAGGAGTTTATCTGCAGCCAGTGCTAACTCTGATAGAAAATTCCTTGATAAAGTCTGTATGGTGGCCTGTATGCAGTAGCCAGCACAAATGTCAGGCTGGATTTATCATTTACACTAGATAGTGTTACATTAAGCACTAACACTTCAAAATAATTATATTTAAAACAAATGTAAAATTTCAGCTCTGGAAATCTCTTAAGAATCATGTTCTGAGCTCTTTCTTCTGGGAGATACAGTATCTGTCCAACTCCACTAGTGCAACAAACAGTTCAAAACTTCCTCAAAATATTAACCTTTTATTAACCAAATTTCCTTCTGATTTCTTACATCATGGTGTAATTGATGGTACCAATTTTGAGTAATATTCACCAAAGTTGCTTCATGTGATCTTCAAACCTGATTAAATGGATTTGCATTTTCATTATTGTTTGACTGTTCCCTTGAGGATAACACCCATGGGTATCTCTGTCTAGATCGCATGGTGCACTACCCATTGCCCTCCCTGTTAGGGATGTTAACGATCAGGGTACCCGCGGGTCTTAAAAGCCTTGAAAAAGTCTTGAATTTGATCATCTCAAATTAAGGCCTTAAAAGCCTTGAATTTAGTATACAAAGTCTTGGATTTCGTTACAAAGGTCTTATTTAGTTTTTACCAAAAGTAAAGTAACTGCAGTTTGACTAAAAGTTGACAAAAAATGCAAAGACTTTTCGTCAACTACAACTATAAAAAACAGGATGACTCAAATGTGATTAAGACCAATAAGCATTTTCGTCTGAAGACTAAGACTAAATCAAAAATGGCTGCCAAAATTAACACTGGCCTACACACACGTGCGCGCTACAATGCTGTTGCGAATGTATTAAATATGACTGATATATAATTCAATATATATTTAATTCAAGTAACCTCCTTGTACATAATTATTTTCTAGGGTTTAAAATGTATACAGATTTGACATTTTCCCCTCATACTTCCGTCGGAATGGGTACGAAGTTGGCATCGAATTTCATTTGAAATGGTATTAAAAAGGTCTTAAAAAACTTGAATTTAAGTTGGAGGATCCTGGGGGTACCCTGACGATTAATCGACGATCGATTAATTGTCAATAATACATTTAATCGATAAAACTTATCGATCATCGATTAAGCAGGTTCATCCGCGTACGTGCTGCTCTACCGCGAGACATGTTAGCGAGCCCCGGAGTTATGTTTGGGACTATTTTACACCTTCATCATGACTATAAGTTTGCGTGTGCATTCGCAGACTTTTGTTTTGTGCAAATGTAAGTTGTAATAGTTTATTTTGTGTATGCCTATCTATATCTGATTTATCTCATATTGGATGCATTTGATTAAGAATTGACGCTAAAGCGTGATCTTTAACGCGTGCAGCTCAAACGGCAATGCACGACTAATAGTGACTATTGGGACTGTCATATTACATAATATCAGGGGCGGTTCTAGGGTGAGTGGATATCCGGGGCTTAGCCCAATTTCTGGATATGGAATACTCAAGCGAGCCACTGAAATGCATCTAGCCAATTCTTATTAAAAGCTCTCTGCTGTGTTTCAAATTGGGTAAAGGGATACTGCTGAAGCTTCACATGTTTTGGGCCTGTCTGCAGTGTTCCTAGATCATCCTCCCTTTCACCCTCTAAAGCCTCTTCTTTCCTTGCTGATTCATCTAAGACATGGTAAAATAGCAAGCTCAGCTCTATTATTGTTTTAATAAATAGCCTTCACTTAACAAAATGATTTTTGTGAGAATAGATAAAAAGAGGTGACTAAAGAATCTCTATAATAACATAAAAAATCTTCACCCATTCTTCATGCACATATTACATTTTATAGGCTACCTTATTTTTACTTTATACATAATACAAACACAAACATCAAAAGCCAAGTATGCCTAAAATTAAAACACATGGCTCTATACACTTATATTTTTGAAGGGGCACTTGTACATTCATTTTACATAGCACTTACAATTTGCATAAATAATTGTATGAGACTATGTATCAAATATCAAATTTTGAATACAGAATTAGAAATATGAAATATTGAAAAAATTAAAATGGTACTTTGGCATTAGATTGCGGCAAGCCACTGCCTTAATGACGGAGTCGCTTTTATTCAATCGATTCGTTCAAAACAGATGATTCATTTAGAAAAAAAGTAAGAAATGTTTTTTGAATGGCGGAGTCAGTGAATCGTTTACAAGCAAATTCATTCAATAAACACTGTGATGCTTTGTCTGAAACCATTTTCGTTAGCGAAATATTTTCTTTACGTTTATATTATCTTTTCTTATTGAATCGTTGCCCTGACACCTGCAGGCTATCCTATAGACTGTGCTGCACAAACTGTTAAACGATCAAAATGTAAATCGGACACAATTTAAACCCGAATAAGAAATATAATACTATGATTAAAAGTTACAGATACCTGCTGAAGCTGTTGTATTTTGTTTTAGTGATGGCTGGGGATGTTTTACTTCCTTTTTTTTGAAGAACTTTGATATACCCATTTTACTCATTCATTCATTACTAACTTACACATCAACAAACCGCCTGGCTCCAGAATATCTAATTTCATTGGCTGGATCGTACAGACGCTGAACTTCTCATCGATGGTTGGCCAGTTTACATGTCAGTCAGAAGCACTAGCCTGAGTGGGCGGTTCTTGTCAGTTGTGATGACAACGTGTATGTTGACGGACGCTTTAGATGCGAGAGTCGAGAGATATACATTTAATTAAATTCTAATAAAAATTATTTCAATGCGCATGGAAACTCAGTGATGGAGCGTACAATGCATGGTAATAAAAACAATCGGGGCTTTACTGAAAACATTCGGGGCTCCAGCCCCCTTAGCCCACCGCTAGCACCGCCCCTGCATAATATTATAAAGAGAACAATATTGTAATAAAACATTGTGAATGATTTGGGTTTAGTTGCCGTGTCGCGTTGTTCCAGGAAGAGCGCGTCTACAACATGAGTCATTCTGAATGGCACGTAACTTAGTTCAAGTTCACTTGTGCATTCACGTCATTTTGTGCAGATATAATTTGTAATATTATGTTTATTTTTTATATATATGATTAGTCTCATATAGGATGCGTTTCTTTGAGTTAAATAACGCGCTAGCAAAGTGCTCAACGGTTATTCATTCAGCGTGCGCCGCTAAAGCTGCAATGCACGACTAATAACAATGATTAATTTGGGACTGTCATATATTTTCATTTGACTGTTCGGACGCCCTCTAATTTTACTGTCGCCTTCCTCAGGGATGATTTAAGTTATGTTCAGTTCTATATTTGAAGTTTCCAGGTCTAGTAATCTTACGGTTACCTTTTCTCAGACCAAGGGGGATTATAAGTGCTGCTGCTAATGTTTCAAGTTTTTCATAAGTAGT
Source organism: Meda fulgida (assembly GCA_030578275.1). Classification (NCBI taxonomy): domain Eukaryota; kingdom Metazoa; phylum Chordata; class Actinopteri; order Cypriniformes; family Leuciscidae; genus Meda; species Meda fulgida. Next base: position 27,251,468 of record CM060619.1, on the reverse strand, counting down.
TTACCAGATAGATTATTACATGTAGGCTTAATATAGGCCAAGCCTAGCCATATAGATTTTTATTTTAAATTTATTTTATGTTGTTTAATGTTTCACATGCTACAGGTGAGCCAGTGCACAATTATTTTTTTTGTATTTTAATTTTCTGTGCATAATTTTAGTTAAACTACATAAATGCCATTATCTGTACCGTATCCCAACTGTTACAATAAAACGTCAATTGAGCAATATTACATACATTTTATTCAGTATATAAGCAATATTTTGCTTTTTATGTTAAAGACACTATTGATACTGTGAGAAATGTACATTCTCAGGAAAATAGCCACTTATCAGTTAATCGTTAATCGATCGATAAGGTCAATTAACTAATGATTAATGAATTAATCGATAATTTGCATCCCTACTCCCTGTGCGTCTTATATCACGCCGGCCTCAAAGAGCAGACAGAGAGGCGTGCCTGGGGATGGCCCTCAAGAGATATTCTGTGAATATGTGGAGTTGGTACTCTCCAGCTTTTGTTCCCCCTTCACAGTGAGTGAAGAGGAGGAGGATCCCGTATACAGTGGTCCTGGAGCTAACACTCATTGACCTACATATTCTAGAATTGACTCCTGTCTATGTTCCCACCCTTCAGGGTCTCCTCTTCTCCACCGGTCCCACCAGGCCTAATGGACTTTCTGGTTCCGAATAATTCCCTGGCCCTCCTTCATCTGCTGGCCCCGTCCAGCCTCAGAGCTCCTTTGTGTCCGCTGGTCCCGTCCAGCCTCCTGGCTCCTTTGTGTCCGCTGGTCCCGTCCAGCCTCCTGGCTCCTTTGTGTCCGCTGGTCCCGTCCAGCCTCCTGGCTCCTTTGTGTCCGCTGGTCCCGTCCAGCCTCCTGGCTCCTTTGTGTCCGCTGGTCCCGTCCAGCCTCTTGGTTGCTTTGTGTCCGCTGGTCCCGTCCAGCCTCCTGGCTTGTTTGTGTCCGCTGGTCCCGTCCAGCCTCCTGGCTCCTTTGTGTCCGCTGGTCCCGTCCAGCCTCCTGGCTCCTTTGTGTCCGCTGGTCCCGTCCAGCCTCTTGGTTGCTTTGTGTCCGCTGGTCCCGTCCAGCCTCCTGGCTTGTTTGTGTCCGCTGGTCCCGTCCAGCCTCCTGGCTCCTTTGTGTCCGCTGGTCCCGTCCAGCCTCCTGGCTCCTTTGTGTCCGCTGGTCCCGTCCAGCCTCTTGGCTCGTTTGTGTCCGCTGGTCCCGTCCAGCCTCCTGGCTCGTTTGTGTCCGCTGGTCCCGTCCAGCCTCCTGGCTCGTTTGTGTCCGCTGGTCCCGTCCAGCCTCCTGGCTCGTTTGTGTCCGCTGGTCCCGTACAGCCTCTTGGCTCCTTTTCCCGTCCAGCCTCTTGGTTCCTTTGTGTCCGCTGGTCCCGTCCAGCCTCCTGGCTCCTTTGTGTCCGCTGGTCCCGTCCAGCCTCTTGGCTCCTTTTCCGGTCCAGCCTCTTGGCTCCTTTGTGTCCGCTGGTCCCGTCCAGCCTCTTGGCTCCTTTGTGTCCGCTGGTCCCGTCCAGCCTCTTGGCTCCTTTGTGTCCGCTGGTCCCGTCCAGCCTCTTGGCTCCTTTGTGTCCGCTGGTCCCGTCCAGCCTCTTGGCTCCTTTGTGTCCGGTGGTCCCGTCCAGCCTCTTGGCTCCTACGTTTCAACCATGGAGGTCATCCAAAAGTACATATTTGTAACACTGAGTCGACTTTGAATCCTTGGCTAAATGAAGTATACGAGACTAGATAATGATCTGAGATGTCATCACTCTGCTGCAGAATTTCCACTGGATCAACATTGATTCCATGTGACAATATTAGATCTTAAGTATGATTATGACAATATTGGAGTTAGACAACACGTGTCAGGACCCACTCAGAGTTCAGAATGTCTCTAAATGCCAATCCCAATGCATCTTTTTCGTTATCTACATGTATATTAAAATCACCAGCAATTAGTACTTTATCTGCAGCCAGTACTTTATCTGCAGCCAGTACTAACTCCGATAAAAAATCAGCAAATTCTTTGATAAAGTCTGTATGATGGCTAATTAGTAGCTAATACAGTATTGCTAATTGCAATATTTGCAATGTCTTTTGTGGTTTTCAATATTCAGAATTCAATAAATAGAGGGTTACTTAACTATCCCCCCCCATTGATGAAAATTTCCATAATTTGTGAGAAAATGCTTTCCCGCCATTGACGGAATTTTCACTGTTATATGGTTCAGAGATATTTGGTCCAATAATTAATAATTCTGTTTTGGCAGAATTTAATTGAAGGAAATTACTAGTTATCCCTTCTTTTGTTTAATTTATACACTCTGCTATCTTGGAGAGTTAAGAAGTTTTGTCAGGTTGTGAGGAAATACAAAACTGGCATAACAGTAAATTAATATCTCAGGGGAAGCAGGGAGATTTTTTTTTTCGTGATAACTGACAGTTCGAACATTTTTAGTTGAGGGTTAACCTTAACTGTTACCGTCCCACAGATGGGATGTTTCCCATTATATATTCAAAACAATAATATCTTTGTAAAAACCGAAAGTAATATTGACAAACCATATATCATTTGAAAGCTTACAATCTCCAGTTTTCATATTTGGTGATTGTTTTTAAAAAAAATTTTTTTACAAAGGAGCAAGAATTTATCAATTTGCAACAAGAATATTCATACTCATTAGGCGTGTTCAGGTCTTTATTCTGCAATAGTGACGAACATGAAAAATCATGAAAGATTGGTAGAAACCTCAGTTTGTTTTCATGCCAAGAGTTCAAAAGATAACATCAATTAAATTTTATGAGAAAAAAAGTTCTGAAAATGTTTAAAATATAAAGAAAAAATTATGCATTTTCGATTTGTGATGCAACGGCGAGCTATAACTCACATATGTGGTGCTTTTTTTGTTGTTGAATTTATTAGAGGTTGAATTCAAATCAAATACTGCCAAACTGCCCATACTACTTCTGAATAGGATGTCTACTTCATAAATTGTATGAAAATTGTGGAAATATATAGTTCAGTTCACTCTATGTGGAAATGGAGGCGCCCTTATATGGTCAGTAAGGAAGCTTGGATGTGATCTATTGAAAAAAAAGTATGGTAGGGCGCCCAAACAAAATCTTACAGAAAGCTAATTTTTGTATTTATCAACCTAAAATTTGGAACACGACATGTTCACATTTGTGGCTTCGATTTTCTTGCAGTTTTAGAGTAAAACATGTTTTGTAAAATACATATTTGATATAAAATATAAGTAATTATATTTTTACACTGTACATTTTCATAAACGCAAACTTCTATAACTTTTGTTCTGTTTCACTTTCAGAATTTATTTCACTTCTACAATGTCTTGTTTATGTGTATTTATTCATGGTTGATGTATAATGATAATGGATGTTGATGCATGTTTTCAATGAGCATGTCCATTTGATACATGATCATGCATGAAATCCACTTTTTGTGGGAGGTTTTAGTAACAACACTCTAGATGCTATGTTTGGTAAAGTCTTCTGATCAGAAAGAACCCACCCTCGTTAACTTTGTCCAATAATGATCAGGCAAGTCATTGAAATAAGTCTCAATGTCCAACCAGAGCAGCCAGAGACGTATCTAACGCTTGAAAGATCTCAGCAACTCCGCTGTCCTATGGGCTCTTTGAAATTTTATATTTACATAACCATTGTCCAATCCATGGCTACTTTTCTGTGGTTGCTAATTGCATGTCCACGTGCAGTTTGAAAACAGCTGCTGAAAGTTTGTAAACGTGCATCAAATGAACTTGCAATCATCAGGAGCAGCCATTTCATTTGGAACTTCACTCCACGGTTTGAGACATGAATCCACAGAGGCCAAACAACCAATTTTATACACTTTTAGAAGTTATCTACAAGGTTTGTGAATCTGGTGAAGAAGAGCTGAATGAGGAATCTAGTGATGAGGAGCCAGACCTACTTTTTTCAGAAGTGAATGCATCTGATGCATCTCTAGATCGTTAAGTTTCATTATACTCTTTACCAATATGTGATAGGGAGCAGTGTGTAAATGTGATCTGTAATTATTTAGGCCTATTCTATTTCTTTTTATATATCTCTTTAAATATTTTTCTATATTTATACATTTGATATATATATATACAGTCACCTAAAGGATTATTAGGAACACCATACTAATACTGTGTTTGACCCCCTTTCGCCTTCAGAACTGCCTTAATTCTACGTGGCATTGATTCAACAAGGTGCTTAAAGCATTCTTTAGAAATCTTGGCCCATATTGATAGGATAGCATCTTGCTGTTGATGGAGATTTGTGGGATGCACATCCAGGGCACGAAGCTCCAGTTCCACCACATCCCAAAGATGCTCTATTGGGTTGAGATCTGGTGACTGTGGGGGCCATTTTAGTACAGTGAACTCGTCATGTTCAAGAAACCAATTTGAAATGATTTGAGCTTTGTGACATGGTGCATTATACTGCGGGAAGTAGCCATCAGAGGATGGGTACATGGTGGCCATAAAGGGATGGAAATGGTCAGAAACAATGCTCAGGTAGGCCGTGGCATTTAAACGATGCCCAATTGGCACTAAGAGGCCTAAAGTGTGCCAAGAAAACCTCCTCCACACCATTACACCACCACCACCAGCCTGCACAGTGGTAACAAGGCATGATGGATCCATGTTCTCATTCTGTTTACGCCAAATTCTGACTCTACCATCTGAATGTCTCAACAGAAATCGAGACTCATCAGACCAGGCAACATTTTTCCAGTCTTCAACTGTCCAATTTTGGTCAGTTTTGGTCTCCAAAAAGAAGCAGAGACAGACAGAAAGGAAGAGGGAGAAGCAGTGACAGACAGAGAGGGAGAAGCAGAGACCGAGGAAGAGGGAGAAGCAGTGACCGAGGAAGAGGGAGAAGCAGTGACCGAGGAAGAGGGAGAAGCAGTGACCGAGGAAGAGGGAGAAGCAGTGACCGAGGAAGAGGGAGAAGCAGTGACCGAGGAAGAGGAGAAGCAGTGACAGAGGAAGAGGGAGAAGCAGAAACCGAGGAAGGGGGAGAAGCAGTGACAGACAGAGAGAAAGAGGGAGAAGCAGTGCGAGACGGAGAGGAAGAGGGAGAAGCAGTGGCAGACGGAGAGGAAAAGGGAAAGCAGTGATAGACGAAGAGGGAGAGAAAAGGTCATGGCAGACAGGGCGAAAGAGCATCATCTGGCTCTAGTGGCTGTTACACTAGCACTGAAGAGCTTGGTGCACCCAAGAAGAGCCTGATGTTTTACCACCAGAGACAAGATTCGGACCAGCTCGAACACCTGGACCTCAAATTATTCAAATAGAGTCCTACAGTCCTCTGGAGTTGTTCCAATTTTTTTTTCATCCTCAGTTTGTCAGACTATCATCCAGAATTCGAACACCTATGCTGCTGAGCACCTGGAGACAGCAAGAAGGCCGAGGCAGGACATGTCCCTGAAGGACTTTTTCTCATTCCTCTCAGTGGTGATCGATATGGGTTTGGTGAAGCTGCCATCAGTTTAAGACTACTGGAATGGGTCCAGACTGTATGGCATTAGGTTTCCTGCATAAGTGATGTCCTGCAGGAAATTTCAGGCCGTGTCCTCAGCACTCCACCTAAGTGATCCTAAGGTAGATGCTGAGAATGCCAAGAATAAAGGAACCCCTGCCTTTGACCATCTGTGCAAAGTCAAACCTTTATATGACCAGATTAGTGAAGGATGTAGAAGTTTTTATCACCCACATCAGAACATTGCCGTTGATAAAAGAATGGTGGCATCAAAGGCAAGGATTTGTCTGAAGCAATATATGAAAGCTAAACCGAAATGTTTTGAATAAAAAAAAAAAGTGTGTTGTGGTGTTGTGAGATCTAGTAAACAAGTGTCACCAATGGAGCGAGCATAGGAATCCCCAATGGAGGAAAAGATGACACCTAGTGACCTTTGTTGTTACAGCAGCCAAAAGTCTCACAGAATCTACAAGGTTTGGGATATCAATTCCAAATTTGGAACACAATTTGTTTAGAATTCTTGCTTTAATTTCCTAGAATTTTTTGGATTTTATATTTTTTCATAAAATATATATATATATATTTGTATTCTAATATATATTTTTTACACTAGATTATCCTTATTTATTATAATAAACTACAATTTGCTTCAAGTTTTTTCTTAAAAACAAGACCAGAATCAAGCTTATGTTATAAAGCGCTACATCAGAATTACACCCATTTAAATTTGGACATCACCTTTTTAAGTCAGAACTCAAAAAGGGGGGTGACAGAACAATATTGTGAAGAGGTTTTGAGATTGCATGTAACACTTATCTTAGTAGCTTAGTGTGTATACTATCTAACATACATGTTGGTGTTTTGATACTGTTGGTTTTGATGTGTGTTACTTTGTACCATTCAACTGGGCTTAATTTGTATTTGTCTCTTTTTTTTGCCTTAGACCTGATGGCACTGAAAGAGGAGAGCCAAGACCTGAATAAAATAGAAGAGAAAGACCAGTGTGACAAACAGAATGATCTTATTATCGACGACAAGTCATTTAGTTGCTCACAGACTGAAAAGACTTCACGAAAAAGAACAAATGGAAGTTATTTCACCTGCCAACAGTGTGGAAAAAGTTTCAACAGAAAAGGACATCTTAAAGTCCACATGAGGGTTCACACAGGAGAGAAGCCCTACCCTTGCCAACAGTGTGGAAAAAGTTTCACTCAAAAAGTAATCCTTAACAGGCACGTTAGAATTCACACGTTAGAGAAGTCTTTCACATGTAATCTGTGTGGAAATAGTTTCATTAAAGAAGGAAGCCTCAAAAGCCACATGAGAATTCACATCGGAGAGAAGCCTTACACCTGCAAACTGTGTGGAAATAGTTTTATTCAAAAAGGAAGCCTCAAAAGCCACATGATAATTCACACCGGAGAGAAGCCGTTCACTTGCAAACTGTGTGAAAATAGTTTCAATCGAAAATCAAGCCTTAAAAGCCACATGAGAATTCATACTGGAGAGCAGCCTTTCACGTGCCAACAGTGTGGAAAGAGTTTTACACATAAACCAACTTTTAATAACCATGTGAGAATTCACACCGGAGAAAAGCCTTTCTCCTGCAAACTGTGTGGAAAGGGTTTCGTTCGAAAAGCGAGCCTTAAAAACCATGTGAGGACTCATACTGGAGAGCAGCCTTTCACATGCCCTGAGTGTGGGAGGGGTTTTACATATAAAACAACCTTTAATGCCCACATGAGAATTCATACTGGAGAGCAGCCTTACACATGCCCTAAATGTGGAAGGAGTTTTAGACAAAAAACAACTTTTAATGGCCACATGAGAATTCACACTGGAGAGAAGCCTTACACCTGCCAACAGTGTGGAAAGAGTTTCACTGAAAAAGGAAACCTTAAAAAACACATGAGAATTCACACTGGAGAGAAGCCTTTTACCTGCCAACAGTGTGGAAAGAGTTTCACTCATAAAGAACATCTCAAAGGTCACATGAGAAGTCACACTGGAGAGAAGCCGTTCACATGTGATCAGTGTGGAAAGAGTTTTGCACGGAAAGTGAACCTTGATTCCCACATGAAGATTCACATTTAATTGTAGGCCTAATCAGTGTTACCAAAACGTGAGGACCCATTTTTCTTCATTGTGTGGGAAGTGTTTCTAGAGCACTAGAAAATATGCAATTGTGTGAAATTTAGGCTATGCTCATGCCACAACAGAATTTGGTCGAAATTGTTTTGCCCACCTCCTTTCAAAAATTGAGTGGTTGCAATAATCACCCTCTAATTTTGACTGTATGGAGGAGTCACTCTATTCCATTTAAGGATGCCTCAGAATCAAATATTAGTTAAACTTCTGTAAAACACAAAACACAACTTGGGGGCGCTCAAACACAAACCGGTCTTGCCGAGCACACATGCGTAACGGGGAAGAAGATATCCGCCAGCGTCTACAATGCCAGGAAGAAATAAGACGAGGAAGATGCAAGGCAAGATGAATGTAGAGCTGCTGGTCTCGTTGGTGTCGGAACATAAAGAACTATATGAGAAACGCGACAGCGACTACAAAACAGTTCTTGAGCAAGCTTGTACTTGTGTACCACGGTATTTCTGTTTTACATTAAGCGCCATCTAATGTCAGGGAATGAATTTGCTTGTTCACTCGGTTCATCGTCAGCGAAAATCGCTTGAGTGTGAACACAAAAAACTCGTTGAAAAACGCTTGTGAATAACGCGCGCCGATATTCGTCCCAGTGTGTATGGCCCTTTAGAAATACATACTTGGTTTTAATGTTATTTTAAAGTGGGGTAGAATTAGATGAATGGCAAAACTCAGCATTTTGTTTGTGTACCCCCTCTGTCATCTCACGTACCCCCAGTTTGGTAACCACTGCGCTGGAGCATTTGAATGTTTCATAAAAGTACTTAACTCTTTATCTTCCAATTTCTGCTGATGTGCGTGATTATTTCACCACACGCCATCAGTGATCTAAATTAGTGATCATGATGCTGCAGTGTGTGTGAGAGACCTGATGATTAAGATCAGAATGAACCAGTATTTTGTCTTTTTTTTATTGACAATCATTTCAATGTATGTAATCACACCTTTATGCCAAAATTAATAATATTCAAAGTAGTCGCTTTGCTGTAAAGGTGTTAGTGTTAAAGATGAATTGTTTAACATTGTTAATTTTCTTTAAAGTCCCCCTGTTGTCAATAGTTGTATCCCTTAAATCTAATCTTTGATCACCAAAATGACATTTAAACTTTTTTCTTTGAAAAATAGTCTTCATGCCTTAAAATAGCTTGAATGTAACTTGACACCCTTGCCTCATTTAGTATATGCTGTTCTATGAATATGCAAATGAGCCCCGCCTCCACTCACTCACTGCAGCTCAGAGATCCACTCGTTGACGATCACATGTTGATCTGATTGGTTACAAGGTAGTTTGTGATGTCAGAAACACCAGCGATCTCAAACCGTGTTTTTGAGACCGTCTTTGGTTCAATGCAGTTTTAAGGAGAAAATACTCAGCAATGGTGTTGGCTTATGAATTTGCACATAAACAACATTAAAAGCTTGACTTTAAGGCAGTTACTGCACATCCATTGTACTATTTTAAAAGACTGAAGAGCACCAATGTACACGAGAAATACTGTTTGTCAGTCAAATTCATTTAAAAATTGTAAATTCAACAGGTTTGAAATATGATCAGTAGAGAAAAACACAGTTAATGAGAAGATGTGCACTGGACTGGTAGGTAAGTCAAGTCAAGTCAAGTCAAGTGTATTTATATAGCGCTTTTCACAATATAAATTGCATCAAAGCAGCTTCACAATATCAATCAAATAACATAACAATGTTTGTTTCTTAGTGAAAAAACATCCACGTTTGGTAGGGCTGATCAATGGTATTAATGCTTGGCTAATTATTTTGAATATCCCCAACTGAACAAGCCAAAGGCAACAGTGGCAAGGAACCGAAAAACTCCATCAAGTGACCTACTGGTGTCCTAAAACTCCATCAGGTGACCTAATGGAGAAAAAAAAACCTTGGGAGAACCCAGGCTCAGTCGGGGGCCAGTTCTCCTCTGGCGTTTATGAACTAGAGGCCGGATTTACAGTAACTGTAATTTGATACAGAATTTTGTTTTATTTTATCACTTCGGGGTGGGTACGCGAACCGGAATCACAACATTTTATCTGTAGAGTGGGAAAGGGATCCTCCATAGGGAGAGGCTAGTTGGCACTTCAGCACTGCGTTGTCATCGGGTCCAGGCAAAGCTCCTAGTCAGATCTGGATACGGCCTGGATCCGGTCGGCTGCGGGAAAACCTCGGGATAAACAAAGACACTAAAATTAGCGTAGATGCCATTCTTCTTATGATGATGTAACGAGTACATCAGGATTTAAGGGAAGTGTTCCCAGTTCCGGCTGACCTAATCTATGCAGCCTAACATTGAGTTGTAAGTGGAGAAATCATTTTATTTATTAATCAGAATGCGGGAAATATATTTATAGGAACATTTCAGCAGGTTCAAGATAATTCCTAATACTGTTCCATGAACTGAATCCTCAGAGATCAGCAATTTATTTCCAGAAGTCTCAAGAGTTTTAATATCACGTACAGTAGGATGCAAGATGGCATTGAAGCCGTACTGCATCACTTCTTGCACGTGAAAAGTCCCATTAAAATTAATATTCATCAGAGCCAAGTTAACTTTAGGAGACAGGTTTCTCAAGACAAAATGTTTAGAAGCCTAGGCGATTCAAGGTTTCAGAAGACAATGAAAGAGAAAATGTGTATCTGAAGATATTTGGAAAAGAATCAGCCAGTGATGTAATTACATTGGTGGCCATTCCACTACTCTGTAATTTGGCAGAGACGCACACATTTCCTGGGTTCACCACTCTCTTTTACCAAAGCATAAGCAGATCTAAGATGGCAGTATCCGGCACCTATTTAATGGTGGAGAGACTAGTTGAGCAGCGCTGGCCTATTACTGCCACACTTTCTGATTCTGAGGGGACTCCAAGGGGTAAATATTACTCTGACATGAAGCCTGATCAGTGGTTACTTCTTGAAAAGCTGACCCAGGGCCTGTGTTCCCTGCCAAAGAACAACTCAAATGTATGAAGAAGAAGAAGAAGTTTTATTTATATAGCGCTTTCCAGAAGCCCAAGGTCGCTTTACATTGTACATACAATACATTTAGACACCCATATATTACAGTCACAGAGGATACATATAATTACATTATCCAAAATGCATGTTAAAAAGATATGTTTTTAACTGGGTCTTGAAAGTAGCCACAGAGGAGGTATTGCGTAGTGTAAGAGGTAGCGAATTCCATAATTAAGGAGCATTAGTACTGAAAGACCTTCCTCCTACAGTAGACAACCAGAAATTAGGGACGGACAGTAAACCAAGTTCAGCTGATCTGAGAGACCGTGTAGGACAGTAAGGTTGGAGTAGGTCTAACAAATATTGTGGAGCAAGCCCATTTAATGCTTTGAACGTTAGAAGCAGTACCTTAAAGTGGATACGTGATGCCACAGGTAGCCAGTGAAGTTCATAAAGCAGAGGAGTAATGTGCGCAGAACGCCTAGTAGAGGTGAGGATTCTCGCTGCAGAGTTTTGAACGTACTGTAATCTTGCAATACGTTTTTTCGGAAGAACAAAGAAATAAGGCATTGCAATAGTCGAGGCGTGATGTGATTAATGCATGAATTAAGGTTTCAGCATCAGCTAAGGTGAGAGAAGATCGTAAGCGAGCAATACTGCGAAGATGGAAAAAAGTTTTTAGCAAGAGAAGAAATATGAGAGCCAAAGGATAAAGTTTGATCAAATAAGACACCAAGGTTACGAATCGATGATGAGGGCTTAATGTGAATTCCATCAATATCAAAGGACTGGTCCATCCTTTTGACTGAGGCAACAGAGCCAATCACTAATATCTCGGTGTTCTTATTTAATTTTAGGAAATTCAGTGACATCCAATGCTTGATGTCCCTGTTAATGCAGTGAGTGAGTCAGGCAGAGATGGCCTATCAGAGCTGGTGGTGAGATATATTTGAATATCATCAGCATAGCAGTGGAATTTAAGTCCATGCCTGCGTATGAAGTCACCGAGTGGATAGATGTATATAATGAACAATAGTGGGCCAAGAACCGAACCTTGAGGAACACCCTGTGTAAGTGAGGCAGTAGCAGATCTAAACCCTTGTATAGTGATATAATACTTTCTGTCACTGATGTATGAAATGAGCCAGGAAAGAGCAGAGCCAGTGATGCCAATATTAGAAAGCCTAGAGATCAATATTTCATGGCAAACTGTATCAAAAGCAGCGCTTAAATCAAGGAGCATCAAAATGTTTATCAGCCCTGAATCCCAGGACAGAAGAATATCGTTGACCACCCGAAGAAGGGCAGTTTCAGTGCTATGTGATGGGCGAAATCCAGATTGAAAATGTTCAAAAAAGACCATTAGCATCCAAATGTGTTCGTAAATGTGAAGCAACAACCCTTTCAAGGACTTTGCTCATGAATGTTAAATTGGATATAGGTCGGTAGTTATCCATATTTAGGTGGTCAAGGCCTGTTTTTTTAAGAATCGGGGTCTTTGCAGCCATTTTTAATTCGTCTGGAACAACGCCAGACGCTAAACCACAGTTTATCATATGTGTTATGAAGGGAGCAACCTCGGGCACACACAACTTAAGCAAAACAGTAGGGGTAGGATCAAGCCGGCAGGATGTGGAATTTGATTTCACAATTAGATCATTTAATGCAGCAGGAGTAGTTAGAGTGAAAGCAGAAAGGGAGTTTGTCAAGTGAGCGGAACCAGCTAACCTTAAATGAACATTTGAGTCACTTGTATGAGGAGTGTTTTTGGTAATAGATGTGGTGATTGACTTCAATTTATCAGAGAAAAAATTGAGAAGTTATTTACAAGCCCCACAGAGCCCGAAATAAGATGTTCTGGTGGATTTGTGAGTTTGTTAATCATTGCAAATAGTGATATGGGCCTGCATTTGGAATTTCTAATGGTAGAGGTGAAATAACAAGATCTTGCATCATTAAGGGCTGTACGGTACCTAAGCAAGTGTTCTTTGAAAGCCAAAGAGTGCACGGTAAGTCCAGTTCTCCTGTATAGTCTTTCCAGGCGACGACCCTCCGTTTTTATCGTTCGTAGTTCAGGAGTGAACCAAGGTGAAGCACGAGTAGATGGAACCAGTCTAGTTTTAACAGGAGCATGCATATCAAGTATTTGAGACAAAGCATTGTTGTATATACAGCAGATCTCTGATGGACAGTTAGATTGTAGACATTCAGACAAGGGAGAATCCCTTATTGAAGCAGAAAAAGAAGATGGATTCACAGAGTTGATTTTACGATAAGTCAGTGTTTTCTTCAGTGGTGATATAGCTACTGGAAAACTACAACTGAAGCTTATGAGTTTATGATCAGAGAAAGCAAAGTCCGAACCATTAACACAGATATTATTTAAGCCAGATGTACATATGAGATCCAGTATATGACCCCTGGAGTGGGTAGCAAAAGTTACATGTTAAGTTAGGTTGAAACAGTCCAGCAACAGTCCAGTACAGACATCAATTCATTGCATTGTGCAGTGTTTTCATGTACAGGTCCTTCTAAAAAAATTTGCATATTGTGATAGTTCATTTATTTTCCATAATTTAATGATAAAAATTAAACTTTCATATGTTTTAGATTTATTGCACACCAACTGAAATATTTCAGGTGTTTTATTGTTTTAATACTGATGATTTTGGCATACAGCTCTTGAAAACCCAAAATTCCTGTCTCAAAAAATTAGCATATCATGAAAAGGTTCTCTAAACGAGCTATTAACCTAATCATCTGAATCAACTAATTAACTCTAAACACCAGCAAAAGATTCCTGAGGCTTTTAAAAACTCCCAGCCTGTTTCATTACTCAAAACCGCAATCATGGGTAAGACTGCTGTCCAGAAGGCCATCATTGACACCCTCAGGCAAGAGGGTAAGACACAGAAAGAAATTTCTGAACAAATAGGCTGTTCCCAGAGTGCTGTATCAAGGCACCTCAGTGGGAAGTCTGTGGGAAGGAAAAAGTGTGGCAAAAAACGCTGCACAACGAGAAGAGGTGACCGGAACCTGAGGAAGATTGTGGAGAAGGACCGATTCCAGACCTTGGGGGACCTGCGGAAGCAGTGGACTGAGTCTGGAGTAGAAACATCCAGAGCCACCGTGCACAGGCGTGTGCAGGAAATGGGCTACAGGTGCCGCATTCCCCAGGTCAAGACACTTTTGAACCAGAAACAGCGGCAGAAGCGCCTGACCTGGGCTACAGAGAAGCAGCACTGGACTGTTGCTCAGTGGTTGCATGTCATTCGGAAATCAAGGTGCCAGAGTCTGGAGGAAGACTGGGGAGAAGGAAATGCCAAAATGCCTGAAGTCCAGTGTCAAGTACCCACAGTCAGTGATGGTCTGGGGTGCCATGTCAGCTGCTGGTGTTGGTCCACTGTGTTTTATCAAGGGCAGGGTCAATGCAGCTAGCTATCAGGAGATTTTGGAGCACTTCATGCTTCCATCTGCTGAAAAGCTTTATGGAGATGACGATTTCATTTTTCAGCACGACCTGGCACCTGCTCACAGTGCCAAAACCACTGGTAAATGGTTTACTGACCATGGTATTACTGTGCTCAATTGGCCTGCCAACTCTCCTGACCTGAACCCCATAGAGAATCTGTGGGATATTGTGAAGAGAAAGTTGAGAGACGCAAGACCCAACACTCTGGATGAGCTTAAGGCCGCTATCGAAGCATCCTGGGCCTCCATAACACCTCAGCAGTGCCACAGGCTAATTGAAGCAGTCATTTCTGCAAAAGGATTCCCGACCGGGTATTGAGTGCATAATTGAACATAATTATTTGAAGGTTGATTTTTTTGTATTAAAAACACTTATTTTATTGGTCGGATGAAATATGCTAATTTTTTGAGACAGGAATTTTGGGTTTTCATGAGCTGCATGCCAAAATCATCAGTATTAAAACAATAAAAGACCTGAAATATTTCAGTTGGTGTGCAATGAATCTAAAATATATGAAAGTTTAATTTTTATCATTACATTATGGAAAATAATGAACTTTATCACAATATGCTAATTTTTTGAGAAGGACCTGTATATTAAAGTCACCAAGCAGAATAACAGATGGATAGCTACCACAGACAAGAGTAAGCAATGCACTAATCTCAGAGAAAAAGTCAGAGTGGCTTTTAGGAGGTCGGTAAATTAAGGTTACAGCCAGTGGTGTTTGGCCAGTCATTTTCAGCGCTAGGTATTAAAATACTGAAACATCGTGAAACTCGATCCTGGAAGTTTTAATAGTCTCACGGCAAACTACAGCCAGCCCTCCACCTCTACGATGAAGACGCAGTTGAGAGAAGTAGATGTACCCAGGCGGAGTTAGGAGGTTCAGGTTGAAAAGGTCATTAGGAACCTGCCAGGTTTTGGTCAACAGTAGCATGTCCAGGTTTGTGTCAGTGATTATGTCATTCATGCTTTATCAGTTCGAGAGCGCATGTTCAACAACGCACATCGCAGGTCTGAAGATGCGCGTCTGCAGGCTCCGAGTTCAGGTTCGAAACGCAATGATCTCAGATTTCCAAAGTTAATGGATTGATTTTCCAGCTGTGTTATATCCAACGCACGGGTGTTTGAACAGACAACCGGAATGTTATTAAAAGACGAGCAGTGATAGTTCCGAGGTTTCTTCCGCGACCGGTGTAGATAGCGCGGTCGGCGTAACACTCCAAGTTGTTCACACCATTTATAGATGTCCGAAGCCAACCGTAACGATCCTTTATATGTTCTGAGATGGGCTGCAGAAAATTGTAACGCCATCTCGGGGGAACAAGTTTGATTGCCGTCATTCAAAGATAGCACTAACCAAAAAATACCAAAAAACAAAACCTGCAATCGGATACTTGATGACATGACCAGTAATGTCCAACGCGACGACCTGCACAATAATTTATCGGTTTAACTACGTTAGCCAGAACCGTATCAGACCCACAATCCACAGAAGGGGAGGCTACCCAACCATACCAAGGATTGACACCACAAAATGATAAAGAGAGGGGAGACTCACAGTATCAGATGTCGCGAGGGATAGGGATGCGAAGTGTAGAGGGCTCCTAGCCGATCAGTGTGACAGGATCATGAAACGTCTGAGCGTGTAAATAGTCCAGTGAATAATCCAAGTGTTGATTGTGTAAGAAGGTTCAGTGAATAATCCAAGAAGATCGATTCCAAGAAAAAACATATCCAAAAAACAGACGTAGAACAGCAGACAAACAAATACCAGCGTGAAGCAGCAGCACAAGCGCGCCTAGCGTTCTCACACCGGAAGTGCGTGGAAGACCTGATTGGTCGCTCCTCCGACACCAGGATGGAAAGGCAGTGCTAACAGATAACCTGCAGATGTGGTGTTACTGTCTCCAGCCACGTCTACAGTAGCACGGCGGTGCTATTTACCTATGGTAAATAGCAAACTGATATGTTCATACAGCCGACAGAAACGTATAAACATATCAGAAAAGCATTCGATTTCGGTTCTTTTTTCATCATCACTTTAATACATATTTTGTTATTTTGATTAGATAATCATCAAGTGTTATAAAATAGAAACAAAAGTGTAAGACTATACTTGTAATATGTATGTCATTTCAATGCTCTGGCGTTGTAGATATTTAAAGTTGGCCATCTTTCAGCATTCTTAAAACGAGATGAAAGTGTTCAAAAAGAACTGACGCTCACACTGAAAACATTTCTGTGTTTGAACTTCTTTGAACAGTGAAAAACTTTTTCTTTTTTTAGCATTTCCTTCCTTGTAATGACCGTTGTCAATAGCAATGCATTATAACACAGCGCACATACATGTATCACAACGGACGTGCTCTCTCATTTCATTCAAATACAACTTGCTGTCTTGCGTCTCCATTTTTGATTTTATTGAAAATGAAATCAGAGTTGACTTTTTGTTTACAGAGTTTGATAATATTGTTGTAATCATCTTGTCTGGATGAGTTTTGTACATTTTGAATGTAACTGGTTTTATTTGTTGTTTAGAGTATTACTTTTTATTTCAGGTTTGAATGAATGTCTTTTAATGACTTCAATATTTATTCATATTTATATATTTATTTCATTTAGCATGTTTTCATCGTTCATACAGTTTTTTATATATATAATAAAGTTCAGTACTGTTTTACTTGGAGTGTTATGTTTGTTTTTATCCAGTATCAATTTAAAAAACTATCGGTTGATTAATCTGTTATCAGCAAGTACAGCCCAAGCTATCGTTATCAGTAAATTCCATTATCGGTCGACCTCTACACACAAGTACCTCTGCGAATGGGAAACAGCCTTCCCTTCTGCTGGTCTCCGTAACAGACAAGAGCTGGTCTAAGGTCCAGGCTTTGCATTCTGACCACGTATAACCGCATTGGAGCGGACGGACAGAGAAAAGCCAGGGCTGGGTCTGCCTCCTCCGGGGCAGCGCATGCAGGCTCACCACCTGGTCCCGTAGGAGAGGTAGGAACCTTGGGCACATATCCAGGCCGGGTCTCAATATCCTGAGAGTTAGCCGGCCCGAATTCCAGGCACGATTCGCTGACCGAAAAATGCGTGCAAGTCCCTATCCTCTAGATAGAGACCAAGCAAGGAGGAGAAAAAATATGATTTTTAACTCATTGCCTGCAGGGCTCAAGGGAGGTCTCTGCAGTGCAGTAGCACTAGAGATAAGTCCCAAGAGGGTAAGAGACAGATTCAGTCTCCTTGCTCCCCTCAGGAACCTGACGATCAAGTCGTGCTTCCCACAGATTTGTATCCACTGCATCCTGATGTGCATCAAAACAGAGGCAACAACATTTTGAGGTGGAGGAGACAGCCCTCACTCCAACCCATTAGCAGAAAAGAAAGCACTGAAGTGATCGAACACCTTCGGGATCTCCTGACGGAGAGAAGACTCATTCAACAAATAGGTTCCACTTCTAAGGGGGAGCATGCCTCATTTTGAGAGGGTGCTCTCACAGAAGTGATGGTCTCTACGGCATAAAAATTCTTGCGTTAGCAACCAGAACCTCTGTGTCCCATTCTTTTAGAACCAGACCTGGAATTCTCCAAGCTCTAAACACGGGTGCCATCATGCCCCATCCCTGAGAATGTACTCAGAGGAAGGAGTCAGGAAGGGCTGTCGAGAAAAGAGGTCTGATTGGTCCAATAAGGGGCAACTAGCAAGACCTGCTCCATCTCCTCCCTGACTTTAGCACAGTTGTGTGCAAGAAGGCTCACTGGGGAACGCTTTTCTGCGAGGGCCCCAGGGCCAGCTGTGGCCAGAGTTTTTTCTCTGAGTGTCGAGGGATGTCCACTCAGACAGGAGAAAAAACAACTTGGCAGAGGGACAAGTTCGGAGGGGCAACAGATGTAACTGTGCGGCCCCGAAGAGGTCCCAAACAGCTGGACTGCCTAGGGACAGAGACTCCACTCTCCCTGGGCCATAGGCTATCATGAGGCTCATCAGCTGCACGATTGAGCAGGCCAGAAGTAATAAGTGGAATGAAGCGACCTCAGAAGCTTCTGTCTCCGAGGAGGAGGTGGCGGGCGAGTTGTGACATGCGAGGAAAGCGAAGCGCAACGGTCGCAATGTTGTTTTTTCAGACCAGAACAGAACAGGTGACTCAAAGCGAGAGGAGCTGCAAGCAACTCGAGGCAATGAATGCCAGTGCAGTCGGAGGACGCCCAGACCTCCGTTACTGCATGCTCTTTGTACGTGGCCCCTCAGCCTGTATTGATGGAAATTCGTTCTAAGGACCGTTGGCCCGGAGAACAAAAGGTCTGTTACGGACTGAGGGTTTGGTGGCAGGCCAGGGTGCTTTCACACGGAGCGTGCCGATCTGCCATGGCCACCTCGGAACTTGGACGTGAAGTCATTGCTGAAGCGGTCTTCATATGGAGGAAGCGGAGCGGCTGCGTCTCCCATATGCCCCAGGAGCCTCTGAAGAGTTTCAGTGGGACCCTTTCTCACTTTAATACAGCACTGACCAGACACACACTTTCCTCGCCCTCAACCGGCTGTCAGCCAAATAAACACAAACACAGAAGTGTGTTGCTGTTAAAACAGCAGTTGAGAGCTCAGAGGGTTTGCGACCTTCACCCCACTCTTGAAAAAAGCTACACCTGTCACACCGGTTTCCCACTGCACACGTTAGCAGAGTGGAGGCAGCGCACACAGTGCGTATGTGAGCGGCAGCAGCACAACATGTGTACAGGCTTTTGAAGTTGTGGTCAGTTCTTTGACAGATTTTGTATATTTTTTGAATAAATAAATATTGATAGGTAATTGATACCTGAATTATATTTATTATGATATATTATCTGCATATTTATTACATAGCAGCACTCATCTCCATGAAAAGCGTTCTGCAAAAGAGAAAAACTTTACAAAATAATTTAGATTGTCGAAATATCTGATATACATCTAATTTACAAACATTACCCATCATAAACATCTTAACATAATTCATAAATGTCTGTAATAACAAACAGCATTGAGACGTATTGTAAATTAGCAAATTCTCGAAAACAAAGTTCATCATAAATCAAACACATCATAGATGTCTATACTGTATATGTGCTATATTAATCTGTCTATTCTATTTACCTTTTAATATTGAGTTGAGTTGTTCGCTCGTGGGCCAGGGAAAGGTTGTCAAAAACACTTTTAAAAGCCACTGCAACTTTATCCCATGCTTTTTCCTTTGCATGCAAGTCGCTATGAAGTACACTGTGTAGATCATAAATAACGTTATGCTTCTCAACCTCCACGATGAGACGAGTGTCGTACATTACTGTCGTCTTTTCAGGTGCACTCTGAAGACCACTGCCTGTGACACCACGTGCTTTTGTTTATGATTGTCAGCATGACATCTGTTCTTATGTCTATTTATATATTGGTACCCAACACAGGTGTTTTTAAATGCAAGGAAACTCGGTTTCTTATTGTGTTAAAATCGCATTTGTTGAACCTACTGTACAGTAAACTGATGAATTGTTGAAGGTGTAAAGACATTAGACATTATGGATACATTAGTATATATATATATATGTATGTATATATATATATATATATATATATTTATATATATATATATATATACATTAGTATAGTTGTGATTTTGCATTTTATTATGTATTACTATGTATTACTAACAGTAAAGCCACATTTACGTATCTAAAGTGTATTTACATAAACCATATTCACCTTAAAGATACTTATTTTAAATATCTATTTACATGTGACAGGAAAATATTCTATAAGTATTGCAGATGAGCACATCACAACATGAAATAGACATCTGAGTGATGAATGTGTGCTATTATGTAGAATTCACTGTTGTCAACACTGTTCTGTAAGCAAACAAATTTATATAAAGTAACTATTCATAAGTTATCTGAGTAATTTGTCCATAAGTTCTGTTGATAAATTGAGGAACATTTGTGTTGGATAAAAAGTGAGTTAACACATCAGCAACAACCTCAACATGTAAGTATTGAGCACATAAATCACAGAGGTAACGTGAATCTTGACTGGATGTTACAGGGACAGATGAACAGGTGTGTTTATTGAGCTCATAAATCACAGAGGTAATTAAACTGGGATCTAGTATGTACTTAACCCTGGTAAGTACATACTAAGTACTTAGTTTGTACTTAGCTTTGCTGTAACAATGGACACTCTGAAATGATTAAAGCTGCCGTCGGCAACATTTTTTTGATCATATTCAGTGAAATCAACACTATAATCCGACAGAACAACATAAATAAAGCGGTTTTAGAAAAAAAACAGAGCTTCTAACTCCACCTGGAGCGTGTTATTTGTTTTGCAAAAATCCACCGCTCCCGGTTCATCGGGTCCAATCAGCGCAGGGGGGTGTGAGGTCTGACTGTCAATCACAGGTCGTGCACACGCCACCCCTCGCGCACTTTACAATCACATTCACACGCTTGAAGTTCATGCAGTAACGAAGAGTGATGGCGGAAAAGATTCAAATTCCTCAGGTAACCTCACTAGGAGGTCAAAAACAACACAGGAAAAGAGAACACCTGCTGAAAAGAAAGAAGAAAGAAAGCGACCGTGCCCGTAATAAAACCAGGATCAACATCGGATCGGCATTTGAAAGGTGGAGAGATTTACGTGATTTAATTGGGTTCAAGCTGGATGCAGAGCTTACAACATTTCTTCTCGACAGGTAATTTTGCTTTATCAACCAGTTAATTTATTTCTTTGTGTTATGTTAGTAATCTAAGTATGTTTGCCCAAATGTGTTGGTATGGATAGCTAACGTTAGCACTTGTTGGACAGGTTCGTGGTGCACACGCACTGACTAGCACGAACTCGGTGGGAGGGTTTTCGTTGATAGTGGGGGAGGGGCACGAGAGTTGTAAACATTTGGGGGAGGGGCACGAGAGTTGTAAACATTCAAAATTTTGCATAAGTCCACTCAATCTGCCAGATTTGCCGACTGCAGCTTTAACTTTAGTAGATTACGTGGTAAACCAGAATAAATCCTAATGTAACAATTTATTATGTCAGGTAAACGTATCATGCCAATTACCTAATCAGTTCAATAACATCAAATGCTCAGATAAGAGTTAAAGATGTACCTGACTCAAGAAATACATAATGCTGAGTGTCTGAAAGACAAATCTCATTACAAATCACCCTGAGCCTCTTCAGGCATTTTCCTTTAATACTCAGACCGAAGCAGAAATTTCACATGGAAGCATTTGTTAACATGCTGAATTTGCATTCAGAGTTTACACCTCTTGAGAGCACGATGCCCTTTGCCTGGAAGACACACCCTACTCTGTAAGCAAGATATCTCTAAACTCTTACAAACTTGATTACCTTTTCGATTACTTCTGTGAGAATGAGACCTTTGTGCCAGTCACATGTATAGTGTTGTAGGATAATTGTTCACATTAAACCATATAGATTTATGGGTGAATTTCAGGTGATCTCAGCGTGAGAGAGAGACGAGATGGGGAAGGGAGAGAATTGTAAATCGGGAGGTGATCAACTCAAGTGTGATCGTGTCTCGAATGGGGATGTTGATATAGCAAGGGAGTTCTCACACTCCTGTACATTCTTCTTCTCTCCGAGCCCCCACCCTTCGTGCATTTTCCACTTGACATTTTCCTATTTCTTAATTTATTAGTGCTTTCTCCATTTGCATTGTATCAGCACACCACGATTCACTCACACTTCCACAGTGGTAGGAAAAGCCCAGCAGCACCTAAATGATCTGAGGACACTCAAGAGATCTGGTCTACCCCAGAAACTGCTGGTGAACTTCAATCACAGTGCCATCGAAATTATAATAACATACTGGATGATGTCATGGTATGGTAACTGTAATCTGGCTGACAGGAAAATGCTGCAAAGGACTGTAAGTACAGCACAGGATAGCATTGGGACCCAATTACGAGACCTGGACTCAATGTACACCTCCCTTTGCTTGCGGCAAGCTCAAAACATCATAAAAGACCCATCTCATCCAAGCCATCACCTGTTTACCTTCTGCCATCAGGGAAGAGATACAGAAATATCACTACTCAGACTTCCCGGAAGAATAGTTTCTTTCCCAAGGCTGTGACAATACTGAACACCGCTTCTGCTACTTTGAATATTGAATATTTCCCCAGTATCAGCACTGGGACTTTTCACTGTTTGTATCACGGCATATCTGCCCCCTAGCAAGATCCCTTTCGGGACCTCTGTATTTATAAAACCCTGTGCACGGCTATTGCACTGAATAGAAGATATATTTTTAAAAATACAATGAATAACAAGGCTGTACAGAACCCTGCACTATTGCAGACTTATATATGTCACAGTGTTGGGTTTGTGTTCCCCAGGTGTCCACTAGATGTCCTCCTTCCCCACGGTGTCATTCACTTCATGAGCTACATTTCCCACGATCCTTGTCTTATCATTGCACTCAGTTGTTCCTCATCACTCATCATTGCACTCCATCTGACCATCGGAGTCCCTGCGCCACTTACCTGTTTTCTGTGTCGGACTTTCCTACTTGTGACTACTTCAATAAAGAGTTTAATCTGCACTTGCTTCCGTCAAATCTATCATGACAGAACGATCTGACCAACAAAGCAAGGAAACAGGACATCAAAAGTGGCGTGATAAATGCAAGCACTCCATGACACACACTGAAACAGACAGGGTTATATACACAGGGAATTGTCAATGATAATGGGGAAATGGCTGAGTGCAATGATCAGTGATGAGGAACAATGATAGTTCCAGTGAACAGTGCAATGATAAGACAAGGATCGTGGGAAATGTAGTTCATGAAGTGAATGACACCGTGGGGAAGGAGGACATCTAGTGGACACCGGGGGAACACAAACCCAACACTGTGACAATATAGGCCTACTGAGGTTTTAATTACTTTTAATCAGTCGGGAACTAAAGTGGGCAGGTATAAGGAATGAAACTCCAGGGCTGAAAACGAGTCCCACTCCGGCCCTGCTGTAATACATTTTCAAACTTATAAAACGTTCAAATGTAAGTTTAAATTATGTTACAACTAGTGTAGGAAATATCAAATGCAAATTATGTTATTGAATTTGAATAATCATTTTGCTCCAAATGTTGCATTTGTTATGGAAAATGTCAAATCAAATCCTAAAATACATTACCATTTTGCGTATTACATTTCAAATTGAATATTGAATATTAAAACTGCCATACTTTTAGCCTTGTCCGCCCCTGAAGTTAAAACCCTGGTTGAGAAATAAAACTCTTGTTGATTATCTTTCTGATATTGAGAGTCTTCTTTTTTCCTGTTACAGCTGACTATGAGAACACGCCTAAAGGTTGTCAAAGCTATTAACAAACAATAATGTCCCAGCCTTCAGTGACGTGATTCAAGATAATTTTCATAAAACCCCATGAGCGAACATACTGTAGGGATAATAGCAACTGCCAGAGGAGTGTAAGACCTTTTTTCAGAGTGAATAAGGTGAGTTTTACACTATTTTCAGATAGTTTCACTATAGCAATCTAACAATAGAGATTATTCAAACAAATTCCCTTGTTGCTTGAAATTATTTGAATGTATATAATTGTAATGAAATTAACATAAAGGTTCAACTATATACATGTACAACATAAATGTATAGTTTACATGTATAGTATATACTTTTTTTCACTTAGTATTTATCTTATAAAATAGCAGATTTGGCCAGCCATATTTAAAGAGGATAATTTAGAAAACGAAAGTCAACTCATTTAAATGTAAATTGTTTAGATGCCGCAGAGATATTGCACATTTTTAGAAAGGATGTCATTAAAATTTTAATGACTGTTTTGCACATTTAGCATTCTGGACTCTTACCTCAGAAATTTTTGTTTTGCAGAGGAACAACATATATGAGCATTGTAACCATTTCAATTGTGGCTATAGAGCCTCCAGCAAAGGCAAGACATTGGAATTCATGTTATTCTGGCAATTCCTTTTAGTTGACACTTATTTGAGTTTCTCCTACTGACTGAAAGTTCATTGCTAGGTTTTTGGGTTGCCTTTTAATTACAAAGTGACCATAAAAAGAGGCTGCTAATCAGTCTGGTATTTGAGGTTCTGTGAATCTTTTTTGAAGATATTAAATAGCACTAGTCATAAGTGCTATAAAATAGCATTATTAAAATTGATTTTATTTTAATATTTGTTTGTGCACTTGCTCCGCATAGGAATGGAATCATCAAAAGGACAAAAACTTTGCTTTGTCACATGGAATATTTGTGGGAGGAAAGAAATAAGCCGAACCCTTGATGTTCTTTCGAAGTTAGGAGCAGAAATAGTCTTTCTGCAAGAGACAAATATTGGTCCTAATGACAAGACATTTGAAAACCTTAATGGCTGGAAATGTTTCTTCACAATCTATCATTCCAAGAGCAAAGGAGTGGCAATCTTAATAAAAGATGGTGTATCATTCCAGTCCATATGTCATGATGAGGACTACACTGGAGGGTATCTCGTACTCTTCTGTCGTCTCCATGGTGAGCTGTTTACGCTTGTTAATGTGTACCAACACAAAAACGACAAAGATGTCCTAAACATTCTGACAGATTACTTGAGGGAAACCACTGAGGGGGTGCTTGTGGTTGGAGGGGATTTCAACACAGTTCTGGACCTTAGCTTTGATCGAAAATCCACAGCACAAATCCTAAAACATACATCAAGTAACATGTTTAAAAAATTCTCTGCCTCACTAAATCTTATCGATACTTGGGCATACTTTCACCCAACAGTCAAGAAATTCACCTATTCTCAGAATGAAGGTTAATCTAGATTAGACATGTTTCTTATTCGTGAAGAGGATTTAGAACAAATAGAGGATGTCAAAATCTATGAATCTGAAAGTAGTCTGGATACAAGTTCAACAAGTAGTGAGAACGTGATTCCTTCAGATCATTTACCTGTATATATTCATCTCAAAATTAAAGATCAATCTAGCAATGAAGAGCCCAATGTTGCATCATGGTTAGAGGACAATAGATTCAAGGGAGAACCAGACAGAAGAGAAGGAAATATGAATGGGGCAGAAATACTCAGTGTGATCAAGTCTTTGACTGACTCTGGGCTCCAACGGCCTGATGGTATAAGCGTACAAACATACAAGAACTGTAGATGTCCATTAACAGAGATCTTAAAAATATATTTTAATTATTGGATGAAATGCCAACAGTTACCTGAATATTTCAGTGTATCAGATGATAGGAAACATTTCAATGTGGATTATTTGATTTTCACCATGATTCTGGCCAAACGCCTCAGTGTACTACTGCAGACTTCCTCGGAAGAAAAGAGCCAAGTAAACACAAGTGACTGTTGCTGTGTGACCTTTGCAGTAAAACCACATGCAATTAAATGGTCCTTCTTAGCAAACAGCCTCACATGCCTTTTAACAAATTTAAAAGTCGACAAGTCTAAAAATCTTTCTCCAGGAATTGTCATCCCCCTGAAAGGTTTAGTTGATAAGGATGTTGAATCAACTAATAAAAGCAGTATTTTAAAGGTTATTCTCCCTAAAGCCAGCAAACCTTCAGATGACTTCAGAGAGTTACAAGATGGCTGCCCACTCACTAGGTCCATCATCAGTTTGATGCTGAAATATCTGGAAATTCAAATAAGAAAGAAAAACTGCACAACTCATGTCTCCCATTCTAGACAAGTTGTAGTGATACATCAAGACTATCAAAAATGTTGTGATGACTTGGATAGTCTATGTAAGGAATTCAAGGAACATTCTGGGATTGAACTGAATATTGTTCAAATAAACAATTGAACATAAACAATCTGGTTTGGCAATCCAACATCATGCTGGGTAAACATGAAAATGTTTTTCTTTGTTGTTAGTAAAGCTGTTTTTTCCCCATAAAACTAAAAATATCATTAGAGACAGAAAGGTGATCAAGAGATGACAAATCAGGTATAAGTGAATTCTAATGTATAGTGCTTGTTACATTTTGTGAATATATGAATGTGTCATTCTTATTGTTTGTCCACTCTGTAATTTGGCTCTGCTTCTGATTTTTAATCAGTTTAATAATATGAAAGCATACATTTTTATACAATGTTATATTTGACCATCTTTACTGTGCTCTTATTTGTTATTACTGTCCAGGGACCACAACTATCTTTTTTTTGTACGTTACAGATTCATGCACCCTGAATGTTGTATTTCAATGAAAAGCTTGTGTAGGTTCCTATTCTTAACTTCTTGTGATTCCTTTGCATCCAATGTGTCTTTCAGAATAATAAAGTATGTTTCACAATCAAAATTTACTAAAATTCAAGAATTAGGAATAGTGTTGGTGTCTTCCATATTGTTATAAAAAAATACGAAAATATGCTTTTGTGGTGACTCTGAATGTTGTAATGCGTGTGTATTGTACTTCCTGCAGTTATGCAAAATCTCTACTCCCCTTGCTTAGAGTTAACCCTTGGTATTTCTAGCTGATGTGATCCTAATGATCTGAGTGATCTGTTGGGTTTATATTCAGTGAGCATATCTGCAATGTATTGAGGTCCTAAGCCATTAAATGATTTATATACCAGTAATAATACTTTAAAATCAATTCTATATGTAACTGGCAGCCAGTGTAAAGACCTGAGGACTGGTGTGATGTGTTCATATTTTCTGGTTCTGCTCAGAATCCTGGCAGCAGCGTTCTGTATGAGCTGCAACTGTCTAATGGTCTTTTTAGGAAGGCCAGTGAGGAGTCCATTACAATAATCCACCCTGCTGGTGATGAAAGCATGCACAAGTTTCTCTAAGTCTTGACTGGAAACAAAGCATCTAATTCTTGCAATATTTTTCAGATGATAGTATGCTGATTTAGTTATTGCTTTGACATGACTACTGAAACTAAGGTCTGATTCTAGAGACACACCCAGATTGTCGTGATTGACAGTGTCAAATGCAGCACTGAGGTCGAGTAGTACTAGAACTGATAATTTGCCTTTATCAGTATTTAAGCGAATATCGTTTATTATCTTTATGACCGCTGTCTCTGTGCTGTGATGTGGTCGGAAACCGGATTGAAAGTTGTCAAAGTATCCATTCGAGCTTAAGAATTTGTTCAGCTGATTGAAGACAACTTTTTCAATGATCTTGCCTATAAAAGGAAGATTTGAGATCGGTCTATAGTTGTTTAATATGGTCTTATCCAGATTGCTCTTTTTCAGGAGGGGCTTGACAACTGCAGTTTTCAGGGAGTTCGGAAAACTCCCAGAGAGAAGTGAGGCATTTACCACTTCTAGAAGATCTGATTCTAAGCTGTTTAACACACTTTTGAAGAAAGATGTGGGAAGTGCGTCAAGGGCGCAGGTTGATGTTTTAAGGTGCTGTACGGTTTCTTCCAAAATTTTGCCATCAATTTCTTTGAAATCAGACATAGTGACTACTTTCTCAGGCTGTGGTCTGATCTGTCTGACCCCAGTGCGGCTCAATGATGTGCTGATCGCCTTTCTGATATTATTGATTTTCCCAGAGAAGAAAGAAGCAAACTCCCTGCACTTGTTGTCTGAGAGCAATTCATTGGGAATCTGGCTTGGGGGATTTGTCAGTCTCTCTACAGTAGCAAAAAGAGTGCGTTTGTTGTTTAAGTTGATGTTTATAATACTAGAGAAGAAAGTCTGTCTAGCTTTGCCTAGTTCCATATTAAAAGCATGGATGGTGTCTTTGTAGATGTTATAATGTACTACAAGTTTTGTCTTCCGCCACATGTGCTCTGCTTTTCTGCATTTTCTTTTCATATTTTGCACTGCTGTTGAGTTTCTCCAAAGTGCTTTTTGTCTACCACTCTTCCTGACTTTCACAGGAGCAATATCATCAATTACACCTTTAACTTTTGAGTTAAAAGAATCAAGGAGAAAATCAACAGAGTCAGCAAATGCTTGGTGTTAAAGATCTGGCCTTCATAAATAGCACACTAGTGTTCTCATTTAAGCATCTCTTCTTGACAGACACAGATCTAGCTTCAATGGCAGGAGAGATAAATATATCAGAAAGATATATCAGAGATAAGAAAATACAGAAATGATCAGACAGTGCTACGTCCTTAATAACAATCGATGAAATGTTTAGACCCTTACTGATCAGTTAATCTAGAGTGTGTCCACGATTGTGTGTGGGTCCATGTAGATGCAATCTATTCTCAAGATGTATAGGCGGTGGTAAGAGACCAGTATTTGCAATCCTTGTCAGAGCTGTATCTGGGGTAGAGGATGCTATTGCAGCAATATGTGATGCTCGTGACAATATGATGTCTCGAGTGCCTTTGGGTCTCGCTCCCTGTTTGTACCATCGATTTGTAAGTCGATCGGCTTGTTTCTCTACACTCAGTATGGCCTGTCGAGGAGCACTAGATTCATGGGACTCACCGGCTGTATGCTGAGGGCGTCCATGACGAAGCTCTGTTGTGTCTTCCATCTGGTTTGGTGATCCCACAAGTTTGTTTAAAATAAAACTTTGTTTCAAGAACTGCAATCCTTTGTAAAAGTCTCTGGCAGTTAATGCAGCAAGTAAATTCCAGAAGAGGCAATTTCTCTTATCCTTTTGAATGTAGGCAGTTGTGTTTTCCCTTCCCCGGAATGTAAGCTTTTAGTGGGAGACTGGTCGAATAAAAGAATTCAGCTTTTTTGTAGTAATTCAAGCGTTCGAGCACTGTGCTGACTTGCTAAAGTTAAATTAGGTAATAAAAGGAGATAAAATATAAAAATATAAAAGCGATAGAGTAAAGCGCAGCACAGTAAGCAAGAGCGTCCGAACAGTAGCAGAGCAGGAAGTAAGCTCTTTAGGTCTAGACATAGTACACAGTCAGCCTTACTGAGGGTTCATAATGACATTCTTAAAGCCTTGGATAGTAAAAACTCAGTGGTTATGGTGCTGCTTGACCTTACCGCTGCCTTTGACACCGTGGACCACGCAATTCTCATCGCCCGTCTACAACATGTTGTGGGTCTACAGGGCACGGTGCTCAACTGGTTCTCGTCATATCTTACCAACAGAACATTCTCAGTTATGCTTGATGACTTCTCCTCCTCAGCTGCCCCTTTAACATCTGGTGTGCCCCAGGGTTCTATTCTTGGTCCTATACTGTTCTCCCTTTATATGCTGCCACTTGGTTAACTCATTTCAAAACACAACGTTCAGTTTCATTTCTATGCTGATGACCTTCAAGTCTACCTTCCTGTAGTTTTGAACAATCATTCAGCATTAGACCCCATCCATAACTGCACCCAGGACATTAAACGGTGGCTTTCTCAGAACTTTGAATGAAGACAAGACCGAGTATATATTATTTACCCCGGACTCACCTTGTAGCTCTCTTTGGCCCTCTCACGCCCCAGTTTGCATCCACTGTTCGTAACCTGGGTGTTGCATTCGACAATAGATTGCATTTTGACAAACAGATTGGTGCAGTCGTTAAGATTAGCTTTTTCCAGGTAAGGCTCCTTAGTGAGGTGAAATCATTCCTGTCCCGTGCTGATTTAGAAAAAGCCATTCATGCCTTTATCAGCTCAAGGCTAGATTACTGTAATGCCCTCTAGACTGGGCTTAACCAATCACTTCTCAACCGTCTTCAGATGGTTCAAAACGCAGCAGCGCGTCTCCTTACCAATACCCATAAACGCTCACACATAACCCCCATCCTCTGCTCACTTCACTGGCTCCCGGTACGGTTTAGGGTGGAGTATAAGGTTCTGATGTTTGTTTTAAAGGCCATCAATGGTCTGGCCCCGGCATACCTATCCGAGCTGGTCACTGTATACCAACCTGCCAGAACCCTCCGCTCCTCTCAGAACACCTCTTTGATTATCCCTAAGTTTAGATGTAAAAGGTTTGGAGGCCGATCTTTTGCCATCCAGGGACCTACTTTACCTACTCCGCTTCGTAACATAACTGTGTTTAGTGTTTTTTAATCGCAGTTGAAAATGTTTCTTTTCAAGAAGGCTTTCAACACGTAACCACTTGTTTTGTTTTTAGTCGTTGTGCTAGCTATTTTGTTTTAACTGCTTAAATTAGCTTTAACTTGCAATTTTTATATACTGCTGTCTTTTTATGTGTTTTATGGAAAGCGTTTTGTGCACCTTTCTGGTTGTTGTAATGACGCTATATAAATAAAAATTGAATTGAATTGAATTGAATTTTCCTCTGTGTGGGTGTGGTGTGTGTATGCTCCCTCTACAGGTGTGCTGCGGAGTTGTGAGAAGTAACTAATCAGGCGGATTGGTGACACCGGGCGGACAGGTGTGGCCGTCCTTTAAGAGCATCCTGTTGGCATTGCGGCGTGTTAAGAGTTCTTGAGAAAATAAACAATTATTGTGACCGCCTAAATGCCTTATTTCCTCCTTTATTGTTACTCCTTACTTAGGAGTGCAACACCTCTCTAGGAGTGGAGTGTGCACAGATGGATTTATATTTATCTATTTATAACCTGTATTTAACCAGGAAAAACCTCTTGAGATTTAAAATACCTTTTACAAGAGGATCCTGGTCAAGACAGGCAGCACACTTAATTAAACATGAAAACAAATACATTATTTACATATACAAAGAATGTAAACAATATCAGTGAAACAAAATGTAAATCTGTAACCAAATCATTAAAAATACTCTTAAATTAATTTAGAGAAACTAACTCTTTAAAACAATTTATCTTGTAACTGATTCCAATCAGACAGAGCAGTGTAATTAAACGCTCAAGCTACAAGGGCATTTGCAACCTCACGTTCCACAAGTCTTCAATACGTTTTAAGAGTAGCATTTCTATTGTTGGAAGAGATTGTAAAGCCCGGCTCGATCGACCCAATGTAGGCTTATCCGGTCAGCGGTGAAGGTCTCTGCACGTTACTGTCTTTCTGCGTGGCAAAGTAATTTGATTAAACGAAATACATTTTCTCATGTATTAACTCAATATATTCATCTGACTCCAATGAAAAAGGTTTCAATGACATCTGTGCATCATTAAATGTGAGCGAATGTTTGACTCTTCTTTTTAACTCTTTAAAAATAATGTCAGAGTCGATTCGAATAAAATCAAATGTTTGCAATTTATTATGTCAGGTAAATATATCATGCGAATTTCATAATCAGTTCAAAGATAATAGATACAAAACATCAAATGCTCTGGAATAAG
The DNA here is from genome assembly GCA_030578275.1 of Meda fulgida. Lineage (NCBI taxonomy): Eukaryota > Metazoa > Chordata > Actinopteri > Cypriniformes > Leuciscidae > Meda > Meda fulgida. Next base: position 27,220,157 of record CM060619.1, on the reverse strand, counting down.
GAGAAAAGATGCAAACCTTGACATTATGACATACATGATGAGTCTCGGCGACTCTCAGCATCACGATATGCAAATCGGCCCGATCCTTTTGCTGCATTTCATTATATAGACAGACCTCTTTCACATGGAAACGTGCTAACAATGGAAATTTGCATTCAGAGGTTACACCTTTTGGGGGTAGGAGACCGTTTGTCTAGAGATCATTTTCCTTCATTTGCCTGTTGTCTCTAAACTCTTAAAACCTTATTACCTTTTGTTTTCCTTATTTGGAAATGAGACATTACACCTTTTTGGAGCAGGAGACCATTTGCCTGGAAGTCCCACCCTTCTGTGTGCAAGATATTTCTAAACTCTTAAGAACGATGATATCAAACGTGTAATATTGTATGATTATTATTCACATTTAAATCATATAGACTGTGTAAATTTCAGGTGATCTCAGCATGAGGGAGAGAGGGTGTAGATTATGGTGCACCTGAGTGGGTTCAAATGTTGATTTCCTTTGTTCTCTCAAGAGAGTAGCCCTCTCCTCCAGTTCAGGATAAAAGTAGACAACCTCTGAATGGAGTTTTGACTGACTCTGTCACAACATTATCATCCCCAAGGCCACAACTCAACTTGGTGTCTGAGCACCAAGATCTACATTATTGCAACCCATTCAAAATTCTTTAAGTCTTAAGTTCTGAAAAAATGTATGTATGTTGTAAGGTATACAGTCAAAGACCCAGAACCAGATATGAAGAATGAAGACCTAGAGTCAGATATTATAATAAATTAAAGAGAAGTTTTACTGAAGATAGTTTGCAGTTTCCTCAGCAGAAGTCAGCTTCAAGACTCTGACAGGAGTTCGTAGGCCGCCCCGCTTACAGTTACACAGATTACACCAGTTATAACTTTTTCAAGGTCTAAGCTACGTCATTGTTTACAGGTTGAATGATTCTCATTGGCTAAGAAATAGGCAAACACAGTAATTTTCCACACATATACAGATAGACGAAAGCATATCTCCATCGATTATGCAGCTGACACATTCAGACCCTGAAGTTAGGCACGTCATGACCTTCCAGTTTGCAGATTTGGGTTGCAGGGCACCAGCATGTCTCGAACAACATTTCACTCTATCTCCAATAATGCCAGTGGTTCCTTACCCTGCAACCAAGAAGACTAACACACACACACACCGACACACAGCTACTCCAAGGTTGGATTTGGCCAGTCCTCTCAAAACATCAAGATAATGCGTTCTTTCTCTCAACTTTAGTCTAACTGGAAAGTAAGGCTTTAACAAAGAAATGATCCCTTAAACTATTGGCTTCAATGACCCCTATATGTTTTACATGTTGAAGACATTTCTCAAACACAAAACAAGTCCCTATTTCATTTCTGGAAGCCGGGCTAAATAAGCAAGCACTGTTACTGCATTCAGATATCAAATACAGACATTAAAGAATACATGAAAAGAAAATTTCAGTAATCACAGTGGTAACTTATAAACAAAGTAAAATCTCACAAGCCTGGAGAAGTCATTCAACTCATTTAATATTTAGAAGGAAAAATATTGATTAATACCTTGATTATAATTACTCATCATTACATATACATTGAAGCAGCAGTGGATTCCAATCCACCCCCTTCAATGTCAACATGCACAAAAGAAAGGCCTCTGTTCAAAGCAGTTAAACAATTATCAGAGATAAACCTACTAGACAGGTTGATGACATTTACTTCTGAATGTTTCTGTGCCTCTTACAGGAACTCCTTTTGCCCCTCATGCACTTTTACAAGATGAGAAATCTCTGCCCGAAGTCCTACCTCCAAAAAATCACTGGGCTTTAAAAAGTGCTACGTTCAGACTGTCACTCCAAATCCGATTTTTGAGCATATCAGATTGAAATCTGATCAGATTTAGCAGGTGTGGACGGCAAGAAAAAAAATGTCCAAACCTGTTTAAATTACATTCATACATGGTTTGAAATCCTAATCAAATCTCATTTCTAGAAATCTGATTCAGTCTGACCACTCTGATCGGATTTGCGTAACTTTTTAGCCTATGTCACGTTCTCACGCCACGTACAACGTTAACACGTCAGACGCTGTGGCTAAAACTTCTTGTGGATGTGCTCTTTTGCACTAAAATTTTACATATAACAGAGACATCTCCATGGGCCAGTGACGAGGTTTCTTGCCTTCTCTCACTGTGGAGGGATGCATCTGTGCAGGCCAGCCTGGAAGAGACACACAGGAACTAAAGCATGTACGCAGAACATGGGAAAGAGAAGGTTCCACCGGTGGCAAAGGAAAATAAAAAACCTTTCAACCAAAAATACACAGAAATAAAAGATGCAGTAGTAAAACAATAGTGGGGCAGGAAGAAATACTTTTCTATTTTACAAACAGCTTAACATTTTGAGGAGAAAGCCAAGCGTTTGCCCGTGGTTGTAATGGACAGTGCAGCGTTCGAAGAAGATACAGGCGAGTGGAATAACCTTACATCAAGAACAGTTATCACTATAGTAAACGCTGGGCTGAAAAGCTAACATGTTATCATTTCCATTTATTATTTGTCACGGTTTATATATTCATTGTCTCGTGTTTCTGTGGTTAGATGTGTGGGTGTGTGCGAGTGGGCGGCTCCACTCCAATACAGCGATTAGCATCAGCTGATCGCAATCATACTCCCCAGCTGCTACCCATCATATCACCTTTAAATACTCACTGAACTTTCCTCTCTTTGTCAGATCGTTGTTTGATGTTCCCTGTGTTTGATCCTGTTCTCGTCTTCGTCTTGTCCTGTTCCCAGTCTGGTTCATCGGCTCTTCACTTGGATTACTCTTCACCTGGATTACTCTCACTTCATCACCACGGCACTTCACTCGGGATTCTGACCATCTGTCCCTGCGTTACCATCCTGTTGAGTGTGTTCTGACTGTGTGTGTGTGTTTACACCATTAAAGAGTTTACTTGCATTTTTGCTTCCGCATCTTCTGACGTGATAGAACGATCTGACCAAGGATGGAAGCAGCAGGTGAATCTCCGACGTTGGAAGGATTCGTCCAGTCCAGTCTTCAGCGTATGGACAGTCAAGAGAGGAACCTTAACGATACAGCGGGCGCCGTCCAGACACTGGTAACGCAGGTGTCCGAGCTCACCCAGCAAGTACAACAGCTACGAGCTCCCACTGCGCCACCCGCACCAGCCGTTCCCCCCGGACCATCAGAGGGCGCATCCCAGTCAGAACCTCGACTACCAGTCCCGCAACCCTATGACGGTGAGCCCAGCTATTGTAGAGCCTTTTTGAACCGTTGTTCGATGCACTTCTCGTTACAGCCTCGGACCTTTGCACACGAACCCGCCAAGGTGGCATTCGTGTTGACCTTACTGACTGGGAAAGCTGCTCTCTGGGGAACGGCTGTGTGGGAGAACCAGGATCCATGCTGCGCCTCGTTCCTGACACTCGCTGCCGAGATGAGAAGAGTTTTTGACCGCGCGGTCACGGGGAGAGAGGCGGCAAGGATGCTGGCAGAACTCAAACAGGAAGAGAGATCGTGTCGGACTACTCTATTCAGTTCAGGACCCTGGCGGCTGAGTGTCACTGGAACGAGGAGGCGCAGTGGGACATGTTCCTGCATGGGTTGGCTGACCGCGTTCAAAAGAAGATCTACGCCCTGGACCTGCCCACGTCTTTTAATGGGCTTGTGGACCTAGCGCTTCGAGTAGACGCACGACTGACCAGAAGCGAACGTCGGACTCTACACAGCCAGGTTCCGAAGGGTACTGAGAGCCAGCGGTCCAGTGGCGGGAGCGCGGTCAGCCCCACCTACGATCACGAGCCCATGCAGGTAGGGCGAGCTCGGCTTTCCCGGGAGGAGAGGGAAAGGCGGAGATCCCAAGGCCTCTGCCTTTACTGCGGGGCCGCGGGACACTTTGCCTATCATTGTCCGGTAAAAGGCCAAGCCCGGCAGTAAGTATGAGGCTACTGTCGGGTGGGATCTCCGCCGAGAAGACCTCATCCACATCTACGCTCCTCCCGGTAAGACTAAGATGGTCAGTACACAAACAGGACTGTCAAGCACTGGTGGATTCAGGGGCGGAAGGTAACTTTATGGACCATTCATTTGCTCGCAAATTTCAGATTCCCCTCTTCCCCCTCACCAGTAGGATATCTGTACATGCACTCAACGGTCAAGACCTTCCCACCATCTCCCTCATCACCGGACCAGTCGCACTCACCACTTCAGGCAACCACACCGAGACACTTTCCTTCTACATACTGGACTCTCCACTCGTACCTGTTGTTTTAGGACACCCCTGGCTCATCAAACATAATCCAAGAATTGACTGGCAGCAGAAATCTGTGTTGGAGTGGAGTAGTCAATGTTCTGAGTCCTGTCTGGTGTCTTCTTGTTCGTCTGTTGCTGTCTCTATGTTTCAGGAGGAGGCAGTGGATTTATCAAACGTGCCCGCAGAGTATCTAGACCTGAAGGAGGTGTTCAGTAAGTCTCGCGCTGCTTCTCTCCCTCCGCATCGTCCCTATGACTTTGCCATAGACTTATTGTCAGGTAAGTCTCCGCCTAAAGGCAAGTTATATTCGCTCTCTGTCCCGGAGAGGGAGGCTATGGAGAAATATATTTCTGATTCTCTGGCAACGAAGTTTATCCGCCCTTCCTCTTCTCCAGCGGGGGCGGGGTTCTTTTTTGTGGGGAAGAAGGATGGATCACTGCGACCTTGTATTGATTACCGAGGGTTGAACAGCATCACGGTAAAGAACACCTATCCTTTGCCGTTGATGTCTTCAGCCTTCGAGAGGTTGCAGGGAGCATCTATCTTCACTAAATTGGACTTAAGAAACGCTTATCATTTGGTTCGCATCAGGGAGGGGGATGAATGGAAGACTGCTTTTAACACCCCTAGGGAGCATTTTGAATATTTGGTCATGCCTTTTGGGTTGTCCAACTCCCCAGCAGTCTTCCAGGTACTCGTCAACGACGTGCTGAGAGATATGGTTGACCAGTTCATATATGTTTACCTGGATGACATATTGATTTTTTCATCTTCTCTCCAGGAACACGTTCAGCACGTCCGACGAGTGCTTCAGAGGTTGCTAGAGAATGGGCTTTTTGTCAAGGCGGAGAAATGCGTTTTTCATGCACAGTCTGTTCCGTTTTTAGGATTCATTGTGTCGACTGAGGGAATTCGCATGGATCCTGAGAGGGTTAAGGCTGTGGTGGATTGGCCAAGTCCAGAATCCCGTAAGGCCCTACAGAGGTTTCTGGGGTTCGCCAATTTTTACCGGCGGTTTATTCGCAATTTCAGCCAGCTGGCCGCTCCTCTGACCGCCTTGACCTCCCCCAGAACTGCGTACAGGTGGTCAGACGCTGCTGAGGCAGCGTTTGCCAAACTAAAAAGCCGCTTCGTTTCGGCTCCCATCCTCATCGCCCCTGATACATCACGCCAGTTCGTGGTGGAGGTCGATGCGTCAGAGGTAGGGGTGGGTGCAGTGATATCCCAGCGTTCTCCCACAGACGACAGGATGCATCCGTGCGCGTTTTTGTCACATCGCTTATCCCCTGCCGAACGTAATTATGACATTGGTAACCGAGAGTTGTTGGCAGTCAAGTTAGCATTGGAGGAATGGCGTCACTGGTTAGAAGGGTCAGGGGTACCTTTTATCGTCTGGACTGACCATAAGAATTTGGAATACATCAGAACTGCTAAAAGATTGAACTCCAGACAGGCTCAGTGGGCACTTTTTTTCGGACGTTTTGATTTTACTCTCTCGTACCGCCCGGGTTCTAAAAACATCAAACCTGATTCTTTGTCGCGCATTTTTGATCGCTCCGAACGCCCGTCTACTCCCGAGTGCATTTTGCCGGAGAATCTATTCATCTCCACACTCGTATGGGAGGTCGAATCGAGGGTCAGAACGGCCCTAGAAGGGGTAACGCCTCCGCCCGGTGGCCCACCGAATCGTTTATTTGTGCCGGAGGGATTACGGTCTGACGTTATTCAGTGGGGTCATTGCTCCAATGTGGCTTGTCATCCAGGAGTTAATCGCACTAGTTTTTTAGTCAAGCAACGGTTCTGGTGGCCACTCATGGCTCGTGACATTCACAGTTTTGTTTTGGCTTGCTCGGTTTGTGCCACTGGCAAGACTTCCAATCGACCCCCGGATGGGTTACTCCAACCGCTGCCTGTCCCTTCGAGACCCTGGTCCCATATCGCTCTAGATTTTATCACCGCCCTCCCACCCTCCCAGGGTAACACGGTTGTTTTAACCGTGGTGGACCGATTCTCGAAGGCGGTACACTTTATTCCCTTACCCAAATTACCTTCAGCTAAGGAGACAGCGTTGACAGTCGTTGATCACGTCTTTCGCTTACATGGCCTCCCGATAGACGTGGTCTCCGACAGAGGACCCCAGTTTGTGTCCAAATTTTGGCAAGAGTTTTGTAGGTTACTGGGAGCGACCGTTAGTCTGTCCTCAGGGTTTCATCCCCAGAGCAATGGCCAAACCGAGAGAGCCAACCAAGATTTGGAAAGGGTGTTGCGATGTATGGTTTCCAAGAACCCTTCCTCATGGAGTCAGCAACTGTCTATGGTGGAGTACGCCCACAACACATTACCAGTGTCATCCACGGGCCTGTCTCCGTTTGAATGTAGCGTAGGGTACCAGCCACCTATTTTTCCCAGTCTGGAGTCCGAAGTCGCGGTTCCCTCCGCTCACGCTTTCGTCCAGAGGTGTCACCGCACATGGACTAGAGCCCGTGAGACTCTACTCCAGGTGGGGGCGCGCACCAAGGCCAAGGCCGATCGCCACTGGTCGAAGCCTCCCGTATACGTCGTCGGTCAAAAAGTGTGGCTTTCTACTAAGAACATTCCTCTCCGCTCCGTCTCTAATAAACTTGCTCCCAAATTTATTGGCCCGTTTACTGTCACCAAAATCATTAGTCCGGTGGCAGTCCGCCTCAACTTGCCTCCAGTGTACAGGAGGATTCATCCCGTTTTTCATGTGTCTAAAATCAAACCAGTGTTTCACTCGCACATTAATCCGCCAGTCCCGGTCCCCCCCCCCGCCGCGTCTCGTAGAAGGGGAACCCACTTATTCGGTCAACCGTATTCTGGACTCTAGGCGGAGGGGACGCGGATTCCAGTACTTGGTGGACTGGGAAGGTTACGGTCCGGAGGAGATAAGTTGGGTACCTGCTAGGGACATCCTGGATCACTCCCTTATTGATGATTACAATCGACAGGTAGGGGAGTCTGGGACCGCCTGGAGGCGTTCCTAGGGAAGGGGGTACTGTCACGGTTTATATATTCATTGTCTCCTTTTAGTCTCGTGTTTCTGTGGTTAGATGTGTGGGTGTGTGCGAGTGGGCGGCTCCACTCCAATACAGCGATTAGCATCAGCTGATCGCAATCATCCTCCCCAGCTGCTACCCATCATATCACCTTCAAATACTCACTGAACTTTCCTCTCTTTGTCAGATCGTTGTTTGATGTTCCCCGTGTTTGATCCTGTTCTCGTCTTCGTCTTGTCCTGTTCCCAGTCTGGTTCATCGGCTCTTCACTTGGATTACTCTTCACCTGGATTACTCTCACTTCATCACCACGGGCACTTCACTCGGGATTCTGACCATCTGTCCCTGCGTTACCATCCTGTTGAGTGTGTTCTGACTGTGTGTGTGTGTTTACACCATTAAAGAGTTTACTTGCATTTTTGCTTCCGCATCTTCTGTCGTGATATTATTACGTGAGTGATTTTGCCTTGTGACTTCCCATGAAGTCTGCACTGCATGCATTATTGAAGAATTTTTAGCTTGTCTTTCTACCATATCCTACAGTAAATAAAAGCAATATTAAAATGTGCTCATTTTTGGCAAAACTGTACAACTCATTCCTAAAAATGATCAGTGTAACTATTAAACACACGTGTGTGCGTGTGTTTGGTGTGTGTATGTATGTATGTGTTATAGCTATTGAAATGTTTAGTCTTTTGCAAAGGGACAGTTTATTTAAATAAACAATATGCAAAGAATATGTTTGTAATGTATCCAGTTGTTCCACGATTGTAACAAACATTTCATGGACATAAATAATAATGAAATTTTGCAATCATTAACAGTGTAGCGTTTGTACGCACGTATAAATATGACTAATTATTATTCATAACGGATTATGATCAATAATTAATAATTTAATTATTTTCAGAATTTACTGTAGCAGAATCAATAGTATGATCATTTTATCAGTTCATCCAATGAACGGAAAGCATAAGCAATTATTAATTCTAGGAAATATAATATCTTCCTGGCCAAGAAAGACTAATTCCCAGCTAACAGCTAAATTAAGAAATAATTCAAGGGTAAAAGCATAAGTAGCTTAGGTCGTAGTTCAAAACAATAAATTCGTAAGCACATAACACAAGTAATGCTTCTCTTTTCAAATACAAACAATACTTTATTGATTATAAGACTAACACATAAAACTAATATCTAACAGAAACACACGCATTCATACAAGTTGCAGAAAGAAAAAGAGTAAAATAAGTTTAAGAGTGAGGTGAAATCCCGAGATTCTATGCACTTATAAGACACAACCTGAACGAACCATCAATAATTAATTTTACCCTTCTATCGTTTCTTAGGCGGGTAATTCAATTTTATATCAATGCACCAGTTCAGTTGAGAGTCTGGAGGCTACTTGCTTGTCCTTGCGTTGCTTTGGGGATCCCCTTTTGTCGGTGTAAAGGGGGTTTCCCGGGTCCGTTGTTTGGCTGGTGGTCTCCTCCTGCCTGCTAGATCTTGGGCAGCCAATCACGTGGTGTGTTGGCAGCTGGATGAAAGTCTTTGAAGTTGGAAGCGCGTTGCAGTCGAAACGTTTAAACAAAACTTTGCAGCAAAACTTAACTTAGAACCGAGACTTTTAACGGAAAAGAAGTCAAAGGAAAATAAAGGTGAGACGAGTTAGATGGCTTGAATAAATCTGTTTTAACCCTGATCTTGATTTGGGTCATTTGTCTCTATGCATCTACATGGCTACTATACCCATCGTCTGCTCCACCCGACTTGTTCTCCTGCCGAGGCCTTTTCCGAGGGCGAGAGCGGGGGAGAGAGAGGGCAAGAGCTCCAGAGAGCAGAGGGCAAGAGCAGCAAGAGAGAGCAAAAAGAGAAAGAGCGAAAGAGCAAAAAGAGAAAGAGAGAGAGATAAACTGGTGTTCAGTCCTTTTGAAGACCTGACGTTTCCGCCTTCTTTTGGAAGAGGGTCCAATCAGGAGCTGTCCCTTTGGAGGGAGATTTTATGATCCTTTGTGGTATAACCAGGCATTTAAATCTCTAGTTCCATTGGGTGTTTAAGAGAAGAATCTTCACACTTCTTATAATATTAATGTGTCACAAAGTTTAGCAAAATGTAATGTCAATTAACAAATGGGGAACGAAGATTAGAGTTTATCGAGACCAAACTTGCCACAAATGGATTTGGTTAAACATTAGTTGGCAAAGTTTGAAACATTATTCCTTTAGAGTTGTCGAGAAACATAGACGAAACCACAAAAAGGCAACTCATGAAATATGGAACTCAGATACATTGTTCATACAATTCTCAAGTGGATATATAATAGCGTATTTATATATATATATATATATATATATATATATATATATATATATATTTATATATATATATATGAATACAGGGTTCATTTCTCCTCCTTGGTTAGAATTCAGAGAGAGTCACAGTTCTGTGAACATTCCTTTGGGTCGTAAACGCTGTTATGGTCTCTTTTCACTCCAAAGATGGAAAACATAGTAAACTATATTTAACTGTATATTACTGTACGTATTCTGATTGATCACACCGAAAGCATTCTGGAGGTGTCCAGAACTATGTGTACAAATTATGTAAATAGACAGTTATTTTTAAAATGCATAATGAAGGTATTTATAATTCACTTTAAGCTACGATAAAATCATAGTCATTCCAATGTGACATGGGCAAATGGACACACATAAAAACACATCAAATATATCTGGTTAAATGTCTTTTAAAAAGAGAAGTTTCTTTCTCTTTTAGAACCCCCTTCTGTGGGACATTCCAGTCAGTCATAAAAATGTCTCGTAACTGGACACCGCGCTCTGTCCAGAGCGGGCTTCCCTTGTGGGGGATGCGTGTGGTTGTGTGTGTGTGTGTGTGTATGTTAATTTACATCCAGGCTTTTTGGGCCTGAAGGCTTTGGGATTTTAGCTAGGATGTATTTAGTTATTCAGATTCACCCCTCGCCCAGTCCTTACAACAGTGCTACAATAATTGTTTAACCCAAATCCAATAGGTTCATAATTTAAAGAACAAAAAAGTCACTTCTGAATCATCTTTAAATTGTCCTAATGTTACAGAAGTATTATTTATAAATGCTATTTGATGGCTGAATGCATTCTTGTTCCAATAGTTGAGAGTAGGAATGTTCAAGAGCTGATTTTCATTGTGAAATATAAATATTTAAAGAAAGGAAATTATCCTGCGTGTCTAAAATTTTCAGCAAAATAATTTTTCGGAAATGTTGCTTCTTTGAATTTTGCAGTTGATGTGTCATTTTTAGTACTTTTTATTTTATAATAAAGAGCCCAAATAGGAATTAGTTCAAAGCAATTAAATAAACACAGTATTTTAATTTCTGAAGTGTTATGTCTTCTCTCGCTGTACAGTAGCAGCAATTGAATATACAGTTTAACTAACATAGGAAAACCAATACTTAAAGGCACAATATGTAATATTTTTCGCCACCAGAGGGCGCAGTTTCCAACAATAACAAAGGTGTATGTTTATGACGCATTGACGAGCGCTGAATGATGTGACTTGCAGTCAAGCTGATGGATCTAATAATGTTTATGGATGAGTGCAAATTTTCACGTTCCCTTTCGTTGTCACTCCGAGTTACGTCGGATGACGACGAATGGGGTTTCACTTAGAACACCTATCCACTTCGAGTCTACAAAACGAGCCAATGGCAAAGAAATGCCATGGGTCTGCGGAATTTGCATGACGTAACTCCGCCCCACCTCGTGGGTATAAAAGGAGGACGCCGGCAACATGCAGTTATGTTTTCGCTTCGGAGCCAAGAGTATTTCTTCACTCCACAGTCATTTCTGACTTCGCTCTACGAGACGAGCCACTCTCTCCGGTGTTGGTGTGACGGCGATCTGCAGCGAGTTCACATTGCCTGCTGATCTGTGCAGTGACCTGCTAGTGAGTTTTTTCTCCTCTCATAAAAGAGCTTGCACGCGGCACGTCTTTTTAAAGACTGCTCGCCCGTGCATTTCTGGTTGCGGCAGATTGGTATCGGACTCTGATGGGCACTGATGGCCTCGTGGATGATTCATCTCTGTCAACTGGGAAAAGAGTAACTTTGCCCTGTGCAGAGGATCTCTTTACTCAGTATTGACTTGGTCACCTTCTCCACTCAGCCATTGCTGACTTGACTGAGACTTTCAAAGAGTGCCGCAAGAGTGCGGTTCCACTGAAGTTTTTCAGAGGCTCCTGGGGCATGTGGCATCTGCAGCCGCGGCAACGCCGGTCAGATTTCTTCATATGAGACCGCTTCAGCTTTGGCTTCGCGACCGAGTCCTGAGGTGGGCATGGCAACAAGGCACGCTCTGAGTACCAGTTACTCCGACCTGCAGTCAGGCCTTCACCCCCTGATCGAACCTCAGTTTTCTCAGGGCGGGTGTCCCCCTGGAACGAGCTTCCCGGCATGTTGTTGTCTCAACAGATGCCTCCACCACGGGTTGGGGCGCCATGTGCAATGGACATGCTGCCGCGGGCTCCTGGACAGGATACCCCAGCGCCTATGGCATGTCAATTGCCTCGAGTTGCTGGCAGTACGCCCTGCCCTGCACCGCTTTCGGGTGTTGCTCAGGGGTCAACACGTACTAGTCTGGTCAGACAATACCGCCACTGTAGCGTACATCAACCATCAAGGTGGTCTACACTCCCGCCGTATGTGGCAACTCGCCCGCCACCTCCGGAAGCTCTCACGGCTTCAGCCCCTCCCTGGAGAATGGCGACTCCATCCCCAGTCGGTTCAGCTGATTTGGGACCAGTTCGGGGACGCACAGATAGATCTGTTTGCCTCTCACCACTCGACCCACTGCGACCTGTATTTTTCCCTGACCGAGGGTACGCTCGGCACTGATGCACTGGCGCACAGCTGGCCACGGGGCCGCAAGTATCCATTTCCACCAGTGAACCTTCTAGCGCAGACCTTGCGCAAGGTAAAGGAGGACGAGGAGCAGGTCCTTCTGGTTGCGCCGTACTGGCCCACCCGGACCTGGGTTCTCCGAACTGGTGCTCCTCACGACAGCACCTCCTTGGCCAATCCCTCTGAGGAAGGACCTCCTTTCTCAGGGACGGGGCACCCTGTGGCACCCTCGTCCCGATCTTTGGAACCTCCACGTGTGGCTCCTGGACGGGGCGAGGCAGGGTTGACTACCCTACCTCCAGCGGTGGTGGCTACCATCACTTCCGCTAGAGCGTCGTCCACGAGACACGCCTATGCGTTGAAGTGGAACCTCTTCGTCAGCTGGTGCTCTTCTCGCCGCGAAGACCCCCGGAGGTGTTCGGTAGGTGTCGTGCTTCCTTCAAGATGGGTTGGAGCGAAGGCTGTCTCCCTCCACCCTCAAAGTTTATGTTGCCGCTATCGCTGCACACCATGACTTGGTAGAAGGTAAGTCCTTAGGGAAGCACGACCTGATCGTCAGGTTCCTGAGAGGAGCGAGGAGACTGAATCCTACTCGCTCTCCTCTCGTTCCCTCTTGGGACCTCGCGGTGGTTCTAACTGCCCTGCAGAGTGCTCCCTTTGAGCCTTTGCAATCAGTGGAGCTTAAGCTCCTGTCAATGAAGACAGCGCTCCTGGTTGTACTGGCCTCTGTCAAGAGGGTAGGAGACCTGCAAGCATTCTCCTTTGACGAAGCGTGCCTGGAATTCGGGCCGGCTTACTCTCACGTGATCCTGAGACCCCGGCCTGGATATGTGCCCAAGGTTCCCACCACTCCCTTCCCTGGACCAGGTGGTGAACCTGCAAGCGCTGCCCTCGGAGGAGGCAGACCCAGCCTTGGCACTGCTCTGTCCAGTACGCGCTCTCCGCGCCTATGTAGACAGAACGCAGTGTTTCAGGACCTCAGACCAGCTCTTTATGGTGGGAAGCTGAAGGGAAAGGCTCTCTACAAGCAGAGGTTGTCCCACTGGATAGTGGACACCATTGTTTTGGCATACCAGCAGCAAGGTCGACCGTGCCCCCTTGGTTTCGACTGCCCACTCCACCCGGAGTGTGGCATCCTCTTGGGCTCTAGCGCATGGCGCCTCGCTAACAGACATCTGCAGAGCTGCAGGCTGGGCGACACCTAATACCATTCGCCAGATTCTTCAATCTCCGAGTGGAGCCAGTGTCCTCTCATGTACTCGCTTCAACTAGCTAGTACCGGACCCGCTCAGGTGTCTTCGCTTGCTCGCCATTCCACTCCACGGACTGGATACGTGCGATATTCTCCTCAGGTGAGCTTTTTCGAAGGCCCTGAGTTCCTCCAGCACTCCTGACTCTGGTCCCAGTGTCTATTGCCTGTGCGTCGGCTAGGTGCCTCCCGTGTGCATGGTCCCTCTCCGGAGCTACCCCCACATGTGTATTCCCACTGTAAGCCTCTCCGAGCATGTGTCTTTCCCTTGGCAAGCCACCTTGTCACCCCTGGGGTTGAAATATTCCACCTGCGACTGGACACCCCAGTGTTCTCCATATGCATCCTCCGGGTCATGTGAGTATTTTCTATGCGTCCTCCTTTTATACCCACGAGGTGGGGCGGAGTTACGTCATGCAAATTCCGCAGACCCATGGCATTTCTTTGCCATTGGCTCGTTTTGTATACTCGAAGTCGATAGGTGTTCTAAGCGAAACCCCATTCGTCATCATCATAACGTCTCCGTTCCCTACTCAGGGAATGAGGGTTACATCCGTAACCGAGACATTTTTTAACATTACAATGGTATGAAGCAGGTCGCGATTGCTAAAGATACAGATATCACACGCGAGTCCCGCGGATATAAAGGAATAAGAACATTTAAATCTACCGATCTACCCGCAAGTGCTGGATCAGTTTATTAGATAAATTAAACTTGTGAGGTAACGCAGCGCTGCTTCACTTGCTCTAAGGTTACACTATCAAACCAAACGGCATTTAAATGTGTGTTGAAAGTTATGTTATTCTACGTGTTAGTTCGTTTGCTGTACGAAACTAGCAGTAACGTTAACGTTAAGCTAGATCAACATTAGAATAACATACTGACCATATTCTATTTCTAACATTTCATCATGTTGAGCTAACGTTATATATCATTGATTTGTTTTATGTAGCCTACATTTGCTCACCTGTCTAATAAAGCTGTCAAGTCGTGACTCGTGAAGGTCTGCCAAGTCCAAGTTAGTCGCGGACGTAGAGCTCTCGGCATCTCAAAAACGCCACGCTGATATTGATTCTTATTTTAGTTCTCCTTGTTTGTCCCAAAGTCTGATTGCCATGGTCTATGTTTGAATGAAACAAGAAAACGTGCCGCTAAACGTAACGTACGCACCTAGTGGTCCACGTCTGTCGCCATGGTTACGTCATGGCTATGGCAGTTCGAGCGGAAACCGAGGATAGAGCGGGTATTGCGTCATTGACAGACAACATTATTTTCCGGGACAGCCACTTATTTAAAATTAGAATTTCTCTGAAATAAAAAATCTTTGGAGACTTTTGGGATATTGTAAGTACACAACTGCAGGACATATATCACACTGTGCAAGTGATTTTTGGATAATTTATTACAAAATTCTTACATATTGTGCCTTTAAATAAAACACCAGGTAAAGGCTTCCCTCACTCTCTCTGGCCTGACTGTCGATGCTCTCAACTACTTCCTCTGGCTGTGGCGCATCAATCCACTGTGGATCTTGATCTTCACAAATATTGTGAAGCACACAGCATGCAGTGATGATAAACTGTGGGAACATTTCTCTGGATCACGGGGACCAATGTGTTTTACAGGCACATGATCACACGCAACACACAAACGTGACAATATGGTTCATTACCAAAACCTGGGTGATTAAAGAGTACTGGATTCTTAATACAATACATAAAATAACTTAAAACTTTACAGGGACCAAAGTGTTTTAGAAGTACTTTAATTACAACTTTTAAGAGTTTTTACAGTTTTAACCAATTATAGTGAAAATGCCATAAGTGCTACAACATGCAGAGAAACTGATTTATAAGCGGTGGCTCAACCCCCAAAATTAAAATTCAGCATTTCCTCGCCATCATGTTGTTTCAATCCTGAAGACTTTCTTTCTTCAATGGAACCCAAAGTGAGATGTTTATGTTTCACTTTTAGACTCTACACTGAAAATAGAAAGTCATCCGGGTTTGGAACAACATGAGGGTCTGGAAATGAAGACAGATTTTTTTTTTTTGACAAACAATTCCTTAAGGCAGCAGTTTAACTAACCCTGACGTTTAACTGTTCTTTACTACATTTTTTTGCTATAGAATGAAAACAACAAAAACAACAACCAAGAAAATAATCTTAATAGAATGGCATCAACTGAAACATGATGTAACATCACTTATTTTGGGCTTTCCTTTTCAAGCTAATTCCTCGATTTCTTACAAAATCTCTTATTTTTTGTACACTGCGCCTTGCCAAAACAGGATCCTCAGCGGTTCTACACTTCCGGCATTCAGTCGTTGTGGCCAGTTTTCCTTCGGTTATATGTGCCTTAAAATGTTTCATCACAGCTGCAACTTCAGCATTCGACCAGCACACTTTTTGCGGTTTCTTGTTTTTTTGTTTTTTTTTCTCAATGGGCATCTTCTGAACACCTGCAAGAAATCAGTAATACACTGAGTAGGAAACTCAGATGCAAATCAAACTTGCTAAAAATGGCATATACAGCACATAGAAATTAATAATGTTAAGTGGTTATACGCCTGATAACTTAAAATTACATTTCAAACAACATATTCAAACTATTATTCCGTTGATGAAATGTCATCAGTCTGTTAAACACCACCTTTTTAAGCTTATGTCCATCAGTCATTTATCAGCTTTTGGCGAACATGAAAATGATCGACTTATTGGTATCGGACCATATTACAATGTTGGTGCATATGAATATGTTCTTTTTCTTAGCGGATTGATTGCACAACTGTTTTCAACATTTATAATCAGAATTGTTTCCTGAGCAGCAAATCAGCACATTCAGCGAGAGCGCCCTCTACAACAGCGGTCCCCAACCTTTTTTGCGCCACGGACCGGTTTAATATCAGACCATATTTTCACGGACTGGCCTTTAAGTTGTGGTGGATAAATACAACAAAATAAAATGACACGACCGGCATAAAAACTGGGGTATATTTTAAATGTATATAATAAACGTGAATTCAATGTGTAGGCCTACTTGCAACTTTATTAGCAGCGTCTTCGTAACATCGTGGCAACACAACATGAGTAACATCCTCTCTGCCCCCTAACGCTCTCTGGTCGCTATGGTAACGTTTATAAATGCCTTCAAAATAAGATACACCACAAAAACAAATATAAAGGGCATGAAAAATACAACTCACTATAACGCTGAATCAGTGGGAGCCCTGAGCCTGTTTCTCTCTAACGAGACGGTCCCATCTAGGGCTAATGGGAGACAAGGATACCCGAAGTGTTTTGCTTATGTCCAGTCTACTCCATAGTTTGGTTTTGGTTGCTGTCACTGCCGGAAACCCCGCTTCACACAGATAGGATGTCGGAAATGGCAACAGGGTTTTCAGTGCTGTTGTGGCGATCTCAGGGTATTCTGCCATGACTTTTATCCAGAACACCGGCAGAGTTGTTGTCTCGAACATACTTTTAAGGCCGCCGTCACTTGCGATCTCCAGCAGTTGATCTTCTTCTTGCACAGGCATGCTGGATTCATCCGGGTTTGTTGGCAAATGGATCGCGAATCCATTCCTTGGCAGTTTGTGGGTCTTTTGTGGTTGGGAAGTAGCGCTCAAACTCTTTTAAAAGAGAAGACAGGTGATCGTGCACCAGCTGGGAGATTGAAGGCTCGGGCTCAGTCTCTTTCAAAATCCCCGCCAATGTTGGAAACATGTCAAATATACCTCTGTTCACACGCCGTCCCCATAATTCAAGTTTGGCTTTAAATGCAGCTACTTTATCTGCCAACTTGAAGACTGTTGTCATTTTCCCCTGAAGTGACAGATTGAGTTCATTGAGCAGGTTAAATATGTCGCATAAGCAAGCGAGTTTTACGACCCATTCCTCGTCACTGAAATGTGCTGCCAGCGGTGACTTTTTTTCTGAGAGAAATCTCAGCAGCGGCTCTCGTAATTCAAACACTCTGGTCTGCGATCTCCCTCGGGATAACCATCTTATTTCTGTATATAAGAGAAGGCGTCTGTGCTCCGCGTCCATCTCCTCACAAAGCTGCTCGAACAGACGCGAGTTAAGGGCGTGTGCTTTGATGTGGTTAATAACTTTAACAGCATCATTCAATACACCGTTAAGTTCCGGTGGCATTTTTCGGCTAGCCAGCATTTCCCTGTGAATGACACAATGCGTAGACTCACATTCAGGTGCAACCTCTTTAATCCGAGCAGTTAAACCAGACAGCCGTCCAAGTCATGGCAGCAGCTCCGTCTGTGCATATGCCAACACAAAAAGACCATTTCAGTTTTCCTGATATATAGTCATCCAGCGACTTGAATAGTTCTGCGGCTGTGGTTTTGGTTGGCAACGATAGTGCACATAACATATCCTCATGCACATCCTCCTGATAAAGATATCGCACATAAACAAGCAGTATTGCCTTGTTGTCAATATCTGTAGACCCGTCAACCTGGAGTGCATACCACGGTGATGTATTTATCCTCTCCAACAATTGTGTTTCAATGTCATCTGCTATTTCGTCAATGCGCCGAGTGACGGTGCTAGCCGAAAGAGGCACCTGTGCTATCTTTTTAACCGCAGCGTCTCCTAGAAGTTCACGGCAAATGTCTTTTGTGGCGGGGAGGGTCAATTCTTCACCAATAGTGAATGGTTTCTTAGCCTTAGCAATACGGTTAGCCACCAAGTATGATGCTCTCAGTGCACTCGCATTTATTGATGTGGTGGCCCTCAGTAATTGCTTCTGGACTTCTTGTTCAATTTTTTTTCTTTCAAAATACTCAAAAGGCTTGTCTTTTAATGCGGGGTGCTTGGTCTCCAAGTGGCGAAGCAGTTTTGAAGGCTTTATTGCCTCATTAGAGCGCTGGTTGCCACATATTATGCAGAGCGGGCTTGGTGCGTGTGTGAATCACCTGTTGCGATAAATGCATATTTCAAGTAGGACTCCTGGTATTGTCTGTTAAATGTAGCTTTCTTTTTCTTGGAAGTCGTAGGCTCTTCTTCTGTCTCCTCGATGGGCCGTTTCCCCTTCGCAAAGAAACTTTCCAGAGACGTTTGTTTTTTACTCATTTTGCTAGCTTGTGGGTTTATTTTTTAGCGGTAACGTATCACGTGACCGAGACAAGCGTTGCTATCATAGGGTTGCTATGCGCCAAGAGTGAGTCATAGACAGATGTAACGGAGAGATTTTCAAAATAACACATCGTTCAGACTCTAGACTGTAAAATGAAAGATAATGAAAAAAATAATGTAAGTTATTTATTCTTTCTGTGCGGCCCGGTATCAAATGACCCACGGACTGGTACCGGTCCGTGGCCGGCCCGGGGGTTGGGGACCGTTGCTCTACAAGGCTATGAAGAGGGTTCGTACAAGGTACTTAAAATACTTGAATTTGACTTTTTGAAATTGAAGTCCTGGAAAACCATATTAACAAAGAGATACTTGAAAAGTGCTTGACTTATTTAAATACAATATGAAATAAAAATTTTCCAAAACACAAATACAATCTTTTCACGTAAAATTAGCACGGCAGTCCGTCTGATAAACCCCTATCAGACCTTTTCTCGATAAGAACGAATCAATCCAAAACTAGCTTTAGCTGGACAATAACTTTATTCTAAAGGGCCATACACACCGGGACGAATATCGGGTGCGCGCTATTCGCCAGCGTTTTTCAACGCGTTTTTTGTGTTCACACCCAAGCGATTTTCGCTGACGATGAGCCGAGTGAACATGCAAGTTCATTCCCTGACATTAGATGGCGCTTAATGTAAAACAGAAATACCCCGGTACACAAGTACAAGCTTGCTCAAGAACTGTTGTGTAGTCGCTGTCGCGTTTCTCATATAGTTCTTTATGTTCCGACACCAACGAGACCAGCAGCTCTACATTCATCTTGCCTTGCATCTTCCTCATCTTATTTCTTCCTGGCAGTGTAGACGCTGGCGGATATCTTCTTCCCCGTTACGTATGTGTGCTCGGCAAGACCGGTTTGTGTTTGAGCGCCCCAAGTTGTGTTTTACGGTAACTTCAGAAGCTGCAGACACGTGAGCAAAAAGCGCCAGTCTCATTGGTCGGATAGTTTTTGACGCGGCGCGTCAAACCAAAAAAACAAACCCGAGGCGGTTTTTAAAAAGTGACGCTTTTACGCGTGGCGTTTTTCACGTCGGTGTGCACACTCACATTGGCGCCCTTTGTTTAGTCACGAGGCGTTAAACGTCGGCGGTGTGAACAGGCCTTAGAGCTGCTGTAAAGCCAAAACTATCTCTGTTACTTTCATTTATTATCATCACTGTAAAGCTGCTTTAAAAACAATCTATATATTGTTAAAAGCGGTATATAAATGAAGGAGACTTGACGCAGTCCAGCAGAAGGGAAAGGCTGTCTCCAAGCAGAGGTTGGCCCACTGGATTGTGGATAGTCTTAGGATATGAGAGCTCACTCCACTCTGAGTGCCTCCTCCTGGGCGTTAAACCATTGGTTAAATGATTTGAGCTGCATGTTTTAGAGTTATTTTGAATTTAAGTTGAAAGAATGTGAAAATTTGCTTAAATTAGAATTATTGATAAAATATAGTAGTTGTAGGCCACGTTTACACATAGCCGGGTATTTAGAGAAACGAATATATAACATTGTGCACACAACCCGCATAAATACGCCGTCGAGCGCCATCATAACTATGCCAAACCTATGGGTGGCAGTGTAGGGAGAGGGATAAAGCCTTGCAAGCCAATCAGAATCCTCAGAATCGACAAGAGAGAACCTAAAACCCCGTTTCTCCAAGTTGACACGGCAACACATAACCGGCGTTTTCAGAAATCTCCACTCTGGCCGGAGTTTTTAGAAATGATCGTTTTCTGAGATAAAAACGGAAAAACAGGGTTTTCGTGTAAATGAGAGGCCAAACCGCAGGGAAATATCTGCGTTTTTCCTTTGTGTAAACGAGGCCTAAAGGTATATAAATAAAAAATTATTAAAAATACTCCCAAAAAATTGCATTCAAAATAGAAAAAAATATTTTTTATAAAAAGGAAAGGATGCAAGTATTATCGATAATAGATAGATAGCTATCCGATCACAGAAAACGCATGAAGTGGCCCGGTGTAAACAGCCCCTTAGTCTTAGGAAATGAGAGCTCACTCCACTCTGAGTGCCTCCTCCTGGACGTTAATCCATTGGTTAATGTGATTTAAGCTGAGTTATGCATGCTTTGGAGCTATTTTGAATTTAAGTTGAAAGAATATTAATTGATAAAATCTAGTAGTTTAAAGGTATATAAAATAAATAAAAAATTGCATTCAAAGTAGAAAAAAAAATATTATAAAAAGGAAAGGATGCAAGTGTTAGACCGCATGATTACCTGGAGAATCAACTACAGGGAAAGCTGCGATCCGTGATTCTTTTCCTGGCGCATCATCTCTATCCGAATCCTTCTCCATACAATTCAGGAAACGTGCATTACGCCTGTGAAGTGAAAAATTCATATTACTTCTCAATAGGACAGCACTGATAAAGCTATGGTATTTATCAACCTTTCCTTCCTTTTGATTATTTCATCATGGCCCTCATTTTCAGAAGTTACCTCAGATGTATGGAGATGTATTTTTTTTTGTTGCAATTTCTTATCCACCTTATTCCTGACGAGCTTACTGCGTTTAGAGTTATGGGCGGCACTTCCGGTTTGGAGAACTTCCATTCAAAAAGACTGAAATTAATCATTTCAAATCATAAGGTTTCCCTACAAATAAAGCGGATCCGTCAGTTTGACTGGATGAGCTGTCCATTTCCCTTCATGATTTATTTTCAGACATCATGAGAATAACGTTATACTTGGTATTTTAACGTGACTTGTTATAACAAGAATAGGCCTATGTAGCAAGAGCTCTTTTCAGTCGCTGCATTCTTTTCCTCATGATTATTTTCTTTTTTCCCTTTGCAATCCGCTGTAAAATTATGAAAAAGACAACATATGCTGCACATTTGTGGTCTGTTCTCCCGAATTTAATTTACGATATGTTTCATTAATAATTCACTGGAATGCACAAAGAATCTCGTTCATTCTCCTCAAATCCTCACGTCTCTTTCCAGGTTTGTTTTGACAGGTAAATAAATTTATAATCTGTCAAAAGGACGGAAATCACTTTGAAATAGTATCACATAATGCTGAAGTTCTGAATATTTTTGATTAAGGCAACAAAAGTTACATAATGGCCTACTACAGTGGGGCTTTTGTGGTTATTTGGTCTGTTGAAAGTACCTTGTTGATGCTTTTACACTTTTAAATGTCCTTTTAATGTTCGATTGTTGAAGGGTGAGTAGATTAGTGTCATCTCATTGTGACACTTTTTTAACATATTGCGTTCATAGAGCGATCCTTTCACTGATTGTTTACAGCTTAATGGAAGTTACACCCATAATTCGCGCAAAGCGTCATGAGGCGCAGGAATAAGGTGGATATGAATAGTACAAGGTTGTTACCTGGATTAAACCATCTCTACACTCCCCAACCTCACAATGTTCAGTCACTTCAAGGACACCACAACAAGCTATTATTAATGTATGGTACTATACAGTTTTTTTCAATATTCTATTTTTGTTCACATTTAAAAACACTTCCAAACGCCTGACACTACACCCACCATCTGTGCATTGTGATGAACAAATACTGTATCTACAATGGAGGAAGGGCATTGCTATTGGCCTTTATCACACTTCAATGCTCAACAAGCAGAAGCGTAAAATAGTAGCGTAAAATAACTTCAGTATCAGTGACTCCACGATTATACTATACACTCACCTAAAGGATTATTAGGAACACCATACTAATACTGTGTTTGACCCCCTTTCGCCTTCAGAACTGCCTTAATTCTACGTGGCATTGATTCAACAAGGTGCTGAAAGCATTCTTTAGAAATCTTGGCCCATATTGATAGGATAGCATCTTGCAGTTGATGGAGATGGGATGCACATCCAGGGCACGAAGCTCCCGTTCCACCACATCCCAAAGATGCTCTATTGGTTTGAGATCTGGTGACTGTAGGGGCCATTTTAGTACAGTGAATTAATTGTCATGTTCAAGAAACCAATTTTAAATGATTCGAGCTTTGTGACATGGTGCATTATTCTGCTGGAAGTAGCCATCAGAGGGTGGGTGCATGGTGGCCATAAAGGGATGGACATGGTCAGAAACAATGCTCAGGTGGGCCGTGGCATTTAAACGATGCCCAATTGGCACTAAGGGGCCTAAAGTGTGCCAAGAAAACATCCTCCACACCATTACACCACCACCACCAGCCTGCACAGTGGTAACAAGGCATGATGGATCCATGTTCTCATTCTGTTTACGCCAAATTCTGACTCTACCATCTGAATGTCTCAACAGAAATCGAGACTCATCAGACCAGGCAACATTTTTCCAGTCTTCAACTGTCCAATTTTGGTGAGCTCTTGCAAATTGTAGCCTCTTTTTCCTATTTGTAGTGGAGATGAGTGGTACCCGGTGGGGTCTTCAGCTGTTGTAGCCCATCCGCCTCAAGGTTGTGCGTGTTGTGGCTTCACAAATGCTTTGCTGCATACCTCGGTTGTAACGAGTGGTTATTTCAGTCAAAGTTGCTCTTCTATCAGCTTGAATCAGTCGGCCCATTCTCCTCTGACCTCTAGCATCAACAAAGCATTTTCGCCCACAGGACTGCCGCATACTGGATGTTTTTCCCTTTTCACACCATTCTTTGTAAACCCTAGAAATGGTTGTGCGTGAAAATCCCAGTAACTGAGCAGATTGTGAAATACTCAGACCAGCCCATCTGGCAACCCATGCCACGCTCAAAATTGCTTAAATCACCTTTCTTTCCCATTCTGACATTCAGTTTGGAGTTCAGGGGATTGTCTTGACCAGGACCACATCCATAAATGCATTGAAGCAACTGCCATGTGATTGGTTGATTAGATAATTGCATTAATGAGAAATTGAACAGGTGTTCCTAATAATCCTTTAGGTGAGTGTAATCAAGTATTAGATTAAATTGAAGTTGTTCAAATAAAGGAGTATTTCAAGCTTAGAGTCGATTATTGAAAAATAACTGGTAAACAACTCATATCCTCTGGGTTTGAGTGCAATGATCGGTTACCATTATACTGTAAACAAAAATTAGAGATTAATCATAATAAACATGTTTGCAACAATACAAATAATAGCATTCAAATTAAAATAGTGTATTCCAATTATTCCTCTGCCAGTAACTCATTAAAATGGAAGATTACACATATGGTAGGGTGTCATGTAAGGTTAAATTATCGAGTTCAACTAAGTTACATTTTCTTCTACTAACTGGTGACCTTCCATTGACAACGATGAAGCCGGGAATTTGATTACGCTACTAATCGAAGCCAGTTATGACAACGAGCGGACTGCAATAAAGACCTATTTTAGAGGAGTCACATGAATGTATGAAACAACTCTATTTTTCTGAACTTCTGAGAATGCTATATGAATTATGTCATTTTGTTTGATTATGTATTTAACATCTACAGTGCCTTTGCCGATCTGAATACAGTTGATGAATGCACTTTCTTTCGCTCTTTTGACAACCTGCTGCAAAGGGCAATCTGGTTTTCTAATCAATCGCTTCTTATTATCAAGAGGGCTGAGTGCTGTGTGCTCCTCTGCGAGATGTATAACCTGGTGGACATCTGAACCATTTACAGTCTGCTGCAATGTCTAACAATTGACAGAAGTGTCTTGTTGGCAAATTCAATCATTGAAGCAGAGGACTAAGAAGCAGAAACATGGCAACAGAAAAGTGATTAAAGTTGTCACAAATATCTCTTTCATCCTTTCAAAACAATGGGACCAGTATATAGCATGAACTGCTGGTACTCTGTAGCCTTCAACCTGTCCACTCCTGTCAAAGAACAAGGCATGAAAGAATGGATCAGAAATCCCTATTATACAGTGTGATGACAACCTTGTTCTAAGCTGTTTCCCTTTCATCCACATGTGTATTAATCTTGTCACTCCAAGACAAATGTGTTATTCATTCCCATAAGTTCATAGTGGGGAATCTGTTTTAGGGAATTTCATCAGCCAATAATAAAAGTATATAATCAGAGTAATAAAACGAGCGAGTAATGAGTGAAATCAAACTTGGTGATGTAGGTAGTTTGTTCTCGTCTACATGTGAAAGATTTCACAAGCTCTGAGTCAAGAAAATATGCTTTAAAAAAAAATAGGTGTTGTTGTTAGAGGTGTATGAGTGATGCTTTGCCACTATCCGAAATCGCACATATCGCTTTTCTCCTTGCATGTGCGATTCCACGGCCTAAACACCCATAGAACCACATTTAAAGCACTTCTTACGAATGCTGCAACAGCTTTCAAATCATTTCGTGTTACTGGTTTTAACCAGTCCAAGAACTTAATATTTTCAAGCCACTTGCTGGTAAATTTACATTTCCTCTATTACTTCTTCTCCAACTAAACACACTCGAATCACTCTAGCAGCTCTGTTATGCAAATCAATTAAAATCATGTTTGCCTTTTCAAGCGTCTTTGTTTACGCTCCAATTTTTTAGAGTCTTTGCAAACAGTTAGAACTTTCCTCTCCTCGGTAATCTTCAAAACACAAATAAAGATATTTTTGATGAAATGTGAGAACTTTGTCCCTCCATTGACAGCTACCCAACTACCACTTTGACACTTCAAAAAGTTCATAAAGAGATTGTAGAACTAATCCACATGAATTGACTCACTTTTTTCATCGAATCACTTTTTGATATTTCTATCACGATCACTCTATGATGAACATATTTAATCCAGGCATTTATTCACATATAAACATAAACAGAACCTCAACCGAACCTGCTTGATGTGCGAGAACAAACCTCATTGGTTTTTGCGAAAGGTCAAATGTGCTACGTAATGCGAGAATGAACCTCATTGGTTCTCGCATGTCAAGAAAATATGCTTGCGCTACATTTTTTGAAAGCCTAAATTCTATCTATTCATCATATAAAGTGATCGTGTCTCCTCAGAAAATTTGGACTAAACCGCTCAATTTATATGAATTTGTTTTACAATCTCTTTGAGCTTTTTGAAGAATCAAAATGGTAGTTGTGTAGCTGTCTATGGAGGGACAGAAAGCTCTCAGATTTTATTAAAATTATATTTGTTTGTGTTCCTAAGATAAAAAGACTGTTTGTAAATTTTCATTTTTTTGGTGAACTAACCCTTTAATGCGTTTAAAAGCTTTAAGGACCCACAGGTTCCCTACTTCCTCCGGAGTGAATGCACAGGTGCTTTTTGAAATTGCTACTTTTCCTAAACCTCTTACTACATTTAGAACACTGCGATTTATGTCCAGAATGAGTTTGCAAATGACTTTTCAGATCTACTTGATGTATGAATCTCCTCTCACACTAAAGATACACGAATCCCTCCAGTGTGAGTTTTCATGTGGCTATAAAGGGTTCCCTGTTGTGCAAATCTCTTTCCACACAGTTTGCAGGGGTAAGGCTTCTCTCCAGTGTGAACTCTCATGTGAATCTTAAGATTTTCTTTTCCAGTGAATCTCTTTCCACACAGTTGGCAGCTGTAAGGCTTCTCTCCAGTGTGAATTCTCATGTGGACTTTAAGGTTTGTATTGTTTGCGCAACTCTTTCCACAGTAATGGCACATATAAGGCTTCTCTCCGGTGTGAGTTATTAAATGCCTACTAAGCTGTTTCTTGTCTGTGAAACTCCTTCCACACTGATGACATTTACAACTGCTCACTTTTACATGAACCCTCACGTGGTGATTAAGGCTCTCTTTCCGTGTGAAACATTTTCCACACTTATCACATGTGAAAGGTTTCTCTCCAGTGTGAACTCGCATGTGAGTCTTAAGATTTCCTTTTCGATTCAAGGTTTTTCCACACAGTTTGCAGGTGTAAGGGTTCTCTCCAGTGTGAACTTTCATATGGGTATAAAGGGTTCCTTTATGTGTGAAACTCTTTCCACACTGTTGACATGTGTATGGCTTCTCTCCAGTGTGAATTCTCATGTGAGTTTTAAGATTTCCTTTTTGAGTGAAACTCCTTCCACACTGTTGGCAGGTGAAATAACTTCTATTTGCTGTCTTTTGAGCACATTTTGGTGAAGTCTTTTCAGTCTGTGAGCAACTTAATGATTTTTCTCCAGTTGTGATATGTTTCTCAAACTGATCTTTCTGTACTGTATCATTCAGATCTTGAATCTCCTCTTTTAGCATCATCAGATCTAAGGCAAAAAGAAGAACAACTACATGTTAACCCCAGTTTAATGGCACAAAGCAACAGACACCAAAACATTTAAAGCATCAAAACCATCAAAAAAGTGATAACAGGCTCAAGCACTACGGAACAATCGTTACACGGTGGCCAGATGCATTTAAGTGGGTAAATTAACTAGGCCAACTGCTGGTGATATGACCCTGAACTACAATAGCCACATCCACGTGTTTTTGAAAGTTTTCCGGCTTGATGAGAACAACACACACCAAGTTTGGTGACTTCAGGTCAGGGACTGCCAAGCAGAGTCTAGATCAGGTGTGTCCAATCCTGCTCCTGGAGGGCCACTGCCTAGCAAAGTTCAGTTCCAACTCCAACCAAACACAGCTGAACCAGGTAATCAAGGTCTTACTAGCCATTCTAGAGACTTCCAGGCAGGTGTGTAGAGGCAAGATGGAGCTAAACTCTGCAGAGTATGGACACCCCTGGTCTATATCAATCCCTAATCAAACACACCTGAACAATCTAACCCAGGGGTAGGCAAGTTCAGTCCTAGAGAGCCGCTGTCCTGAGGAGTTTCGCTCCAACCCTAATCAAACATACCTGAACAAGCTCATCAATGTCTTCAGGATTACTGCGACTATAGGCAGATGAGTTTTTTTTTTTTCAGGGTTGGAGCTCCAGGGCCAAGTTTGGACACCCCTGTGCCCTGTGTTTCCTAAAAATGCACGTAATATATAATGCGCTAGTCAAGTCAAGTCAAGTATATTTATATAGCGCTTTTCACAATATAGATTGTATCAAAGCAGCTTCACAGTATCGATCAAAATAACATAACAGTGTTTGTTTCTTAGTGAAAAAACATCCACGTTTGGTAGGGCTGATCAATGGTATTAATGATTGGTTAATTAATTTGAATATCCCCAACTGAGCAAGCCAAAGGCAACAGTGGCAAGGAACTGAAAAACTCCATCAAGGGACCTACTGGTGTCCGAAAACTCCATCAGGTGACCTAATGGAGAAAAAAAAAAAACCTTGGGAGAACCCAGGCTCCGTCGGAGCCAGTTCTCCTCTGGCGTTTATGAACTAGAGGCCAGATTTACAGTAACTGTAAGATAAAAAATTTATATGAATTCCTGGCTGAAGAGATGCGTCTTTAGTCTAATTTTAAACTGGGAGAGCGAGTCTGAGCAACGAACAATATCAGGAAGGCTATTCCAGAGCTTTGGAGCTAAATGCGAAAATGCTCTCCCTCCTTTAGTGGATCTGGAGGGAGATCTAGTGGGAGAACACCACTACTTAAGGTGTTGCTGTCCATTTGCGAAATGCTGAAATGAAACCTTATATAGAATCGTATCCTGAACGTTTAACCTAATAATCGTCATCGGATGTGGATTAGCAATCAAGACAAGTCTATATAAAGAACCTACCTACAGGCGGAGGCACTGACAAAATGGTTGAGAAAAAAACAAGAAAAGATACCTTTCAAAAAGATTTAATTATTCTCCTTCTAGAGGAGATA
This sequence comes from Meda fulgida, assembly GCA_030578275.1. Lineage (NCBI taxonomy): Eukaryota > Metazoa > Chordata > Actinopteri > Cypriniformes > Leuciscidae > Meda > Meda fulgida. The sequence goes on along the minus strand of CM060619.1, from coordinate 27,191,927 downwards.
AAAGATGTGAAACAAAGATGTAATTTTCAACAGATTTGAAGGACACCATACAAATAAGGAAAAACAAAACATCTGGGTAACCAAAATTATAACCAAATTATCTGCAACAAGGGGTGTTCAAAGATCAGCGAAGGAGGTCCGCAAGAAGTGGCAGGATTTTGCTAGCAAAAAGGAAGAGAGCACTGTAGAGGAGTGCAATAAAAAAAAACTGGTGGTGGGACCAATGAGTCAATACTTGGCACGAGTGCTTCAGATGGCATTTGTAGTTATATTGACATCCATGGAGGAGTGTAGAGAAGGAGGCGTGTAGAGAACTACACGCCTTAAGACTGAACACATATTACACATGAACAATGTCACAGTCTCAATTGACGATATTGGTATCTTTTACAAAAACTTGCACTTTGAATACAGTTTTTTCAGGCCCCCAAAATGCCGTTGTGGTGTAAATGAAGAGCCAAAACGCATTTAGTTGAAAACATTGTCAAGTAAACAGCCCCTTAGAGAGTTTCTGTTTTGTATTTTGAGTTTTTTAGGTTTTAGAAGGGTGTTCGCGAACGCACCCTTTGCAGTGGATATGCTCACTCGATCCTCACTTTTCCCAAACCCCCACTGAATTGAGCTCCGGAGCTAAGGTTCGGCCGATGGACGATGATGGCTGACAGACATCACGATTTTTAGCCGGCATTCCGATTCCGTTTGGGCCTCAGTTCAGAGATTCCTGTCAGTTGGATTTATTACAGCACGTGAATTCATCAGTTTCTCCCAAAATACATGAAAGTAAGTGGCTGGTGAATTGGGAGAAAAATAAGAGTAAACTTTATAGTAGGGCTGGGCAAGTTAACGCGTTATTATCACGTTAACGCATTTATTAATTAATGCCGACAATTTTTTTATCGCACGTTAACGCAGTTTTTATTTTATTTTTTATTTTGAAAGTCCGTTGCTCACTGGCTCTGAATATACATAGGCCTACAGTCAAACCATGATCACAGGAGGGTGTTTGGATGTTGGTCAGCCAGCAAATAACCCACCCAAACAAGCAGTGGAGAGGCTTTGGCAGGTTCTCAGGTGAACGGAAAGGGAGACAGCGCTCCGCGAGTGAATGACAGGCGCTCTATACAGTACCTATAAAACCTATAGATAACTATTTAGATTCTGGAAACTCACAAACAGCGAGCCGAGGATCAGTCTCTCTTCCAATGATTTGTGCTGCGCATCGTGTACAAAAATAGACAATTGAACTTCGGCAACGGGCGGGCGCGGGCGTGTTTCACAGGAACACACCCGCTTGTCGCTGCACCATGTGCTCGACCACTTCACCTCACTCTTGGCTGATTTATACTTCTGCGTCGGACCTACGCCGGAGCCTCTACGCTATAGACTACACGTTGGTTTTCATTTCTATCTCTGCGTCGTTGTCCACGTTGCCGCGCAATTACACATGCAGAGGGAGCATGTGAAAACCGGGGAGCGGTTCTAGCAATCACAGCGCTTGCGGTACGCGTAGAATTGACGTTACATTTTTGGAGAGGTGCACCCCAGGGTACGCCGAAGGGTACGCGCGCTACTCGGCTACGCCATGAGTTCGACGCAGAAGTATAAATTGGGCTTTACCTCTGTTTAATGTAATCTTACGTGAGAAACCATGGCATGACCAAACCTAAGCTACAATCAGAGAAGTAACGTTGGTCGACTTATATCTTTAGTAGTGATCATGACCTCTGACTACATAGACTGTTTCTGCTGCACCCTGATACAAGATACCTGTTGATACCTGTTCAGAAAAAAAACAAGCTAGATAAAAGGTAATGCCCTAGCAGTGGCAAATAGCTTTTTTAAAATATTTGATTTGATTACATTAATGTTTAAGTTGAGATTTACAAGAAATATTTTATTGATACTGTGTAAAGGGAATACTGCTGGTATAAAAGCACCTTATTTGTTTAAAGTTTTTGCAAACCACATGTTATTGCACTTTTGTGTATATAGCAGTACATTTAAATCAAAAGTGCGCAATACACTATTTTAGAATTCATTATTCAATTTTGCGCAAAACAATGTGATTAATCGCGTTTAAAAAAAAAATGAATCGTTGCCCAGCACTACTTAATAGTTATTTTCACTGTGTCTGATATGAATAAAAACCTTGTTGTCATTGGGTTGTTATTGCTGCTTCCTTAGACACCTTTGTGTATTTTACAAACTATGAATGTATTTGTTTTGCTATAAATTATATGTATTTAAGTGTCTGAAACCTAAAATAAACATTATGTGGTTAAAAACAGTTGTGATATAGCCTATGACAAGCGCTGAGCGCTTCCGTCTTTGGCTCAGTGCCAGCCATAGTGCGAAAGCAGTTTGAATCTGGCAGTGATGTCACATCACTGTACATTCCCTCCTCAGTGCTGCAGAGCTGCCGACATCGAAATTGCTGATGAGATATAGAGGAAAATATCTAACGGAAATGAGAATGTTAGAGAATATTTATTTACCTGCTGATGGGGGAAGGAGCCTGGGAATAGTTTGGGATGGGGTTGTTTACAAGGAAAAAAGGTCAGCAATGAGCGAGTGAAGTAGAGGAAGGACGGTATGAGCGTTTGTGGCAAGCAGGGCGGGGCCGAGAGCTGTGAGAACGGAGTGTGGCCGGTAGCGTGATTGCTAACAAGCTTCACCTGCGCGCCACACTGGCCTTGTATCTCTCACGGAGGAGCTCAGAGAGGATAACAGTGAGTGATAACAGTGAAGGACGATAGAGGATCAGGGCTGGGACATTTACGTTGCGTTTTGTTTATGGCAGTCGTCCGCGAGGGGCTGCCGCATTTATTTTTATAACTAAAGTGTTAAACTTTTGCCGGTTCCGGCCTCCTCCCCCGAACACAAACCTTGTTACATTGTCTGGGAAGAGACTGACTTCTGCGCATGAATAACGTAAAAAAAAAAAAAAACATTTTGCCACAATATCATGGTTAGTTAGCCATGCTACATTTAAGCCATCCTAATTTGTGAATTATAAAGCCTTTTATAACTTGGACACTCATGGCACAATGTTTCTCTGGTTTTCTACTTCAGTGCTGTTTGATCTGATATCTGTGGTTTATAACAGAGAATTCTGCACCAAATTTGAATGCTTCCAACTAGATTTGCAGTAGCAATGTTATTAATCCAGTGGTGAATTCAAACGCTTTCTCACTGGTGCTGTGTAGTAACGGTGTCGCGTGATCCAGATCGTCCCGCGAGTACAACCTGTTCTGAGCTCAAACAAGTGTTTCACTTTCGTTTTGTTTCACTTTCATTTTGTTTGCCGTTTGATGTTTCTCACATGCAACATAAAAGGCAGCTCTTATCAGTTGGCCAATGTATTGGTTGCATCAGTGCGACCTCTAACAAAATTTAGTCACACCGAAAGGAAAAATGTTAGCAAAAGTCAACCATTTGGTCACAGTCTGGAGCCCTGCTCTCTTCAAAACCATCATTCATTTCTGTAGAGCTGGACATTATAATAAGGATCAAATGACTGAGTTCGAGTTTGAGAATGAAACCAACCTGTTTGTTCCTCAGTATCTTCATGTTTCACTGTCAATGTTTCTTCAATCTTCATGTCTTTACTCTCCTCCTTATTAAACAGCACATTTTTTTGTTCCTCAGTATCTTGATGTTTCACACTGAATGTTCCTTCAATCCTTATGTTTTCAATCTCCTCCTTAATAAACACCAACTTTGATTGTTCCTCAGTATATTCATGTTTCACTGTCAATGTTTCTTCAATCTTTATGTCTTCACTCTCCACTTTAATAAACGCCATCTTTATAAAAGTGTGTCACGTGGATCTCAGCCGCTTCACCAGGAGTTTTTCTGAGTTTGTCCTGTTTAAGGAGAGAATAATTAACAGAAAGAAAAACACTCAAAACTATATCTTTGGGTGAGTCTCAATCATCTCTATAGAAAGGGAGTCACTCAGAATGATAGTTAATGATCTTAATTCCCTCCACTCAAAATTAGCACAAATTAAGAGAAAAACAAAAATTATACACTTCATCATTAGTTATAATTTCTTTAATATTTAATATTTGCAGATTATATTTAAAAGATTACACTTTCATGAAAACTAGGGATACATTGATTTTTTTTGTGGCCGATTCCGATATTTGTCACTTGCTCTCTTTGAACTTTTGTCATTAAAACAGATAAGTGTGCAGCAGGAATATTAGGATACGTTTACAAGGATAATCACCAAGACGGCCATTTTAATATATATTTAAGAGAATTAGAAGCCATAACTGATGCCCTTGACAAGTTTAACACTTATGTTATAAACTATATCAAGACAATAATTTGACACTGCATAAATGACACTTGCAACACAAATGTAAAGTTTAGTTTAAGTTTAAAGTTTATTGCCATTTGCACAGGCAAGTTACAGTACAAGCACATTGGAATTCTTGTGCGTTTCTCAGAGTCAGCTTTTAATTGAAAACAAAAATGATTTTAAGGGAGAGCAGAGAACAACGAAACATTTTAAAAATGCAAAAAAGAGAGACTGGTAACCTTTCTAGTTTAAATAAGTACACATTGTAAAAGGCAACATAGATTAATAATTTTGCACATTGTAAACTATGTGAGGATAGACGCAAATGAAACTACATCAAAATAGAATTGCAAGGTGTCTTATCGATCGAATCACAAGTGGATGACGCTGAATAAATATGCAAACGGGGTCTTGTCCACTTTCGACCACTTCCAGAGGTAATGGAAAACGCATTCAACCAGATTTCTTTCATAGTGTCAACGGTCATGTGGTCGAATGCATTCGAACAGCCATAAGACCATCGACTCTCCGCCTACTGACCTAAAGCGTAAACATTATGGGAAACAGACAGGATTTAAACGTTGTCTGCTGAAGACCCAAGTTTGGTTTCAAGACAAAAAATGTACCAAGCACAATGCTCTCTCACCATTCCTGATTTCTAACACACACTCACAGCGTTCGGCTGGTCTCACGGCTGTCATGTTTTTCTTTTGCGTTCATATGTAAATGGCGTGAGTTTATTTCGTCCATTAGACTGAAAGTCCATAGTGGTTGAAAGTGGACTAGAGATTGGTTAAAACACCAGGTTTAAAAAGGAATGAGTCGATCTCTTTGATTATGGTTGCACTTGCACTTATCGTTTGCACTTATTTATAACTTTTGTTATTTATACTGTTTTTATCTCTATGTTCAATTTGTGGAAAGGAGTAGGGCTGTTCGATTCCGGATTTTTCCTGGTTCTGGAATCGAAAGAATCTATTCCTCACAGTTATTTTCTATTCTTTCTTTTTTCTCCAGTAACACCGTTTCCACACTGTGGTCGTGCCGTGCCACACCAGCGAGAAGCTGTCTACACCGGACGTGACAAAAGCGACCGGTGCAAATCCACTCGCCTGCCTATCAGAGTGCTTGTATTGCGGGTGCTTGGGCATAAATAGAACGAGGAATCAGTTTACTGTCGGGGATTTGTCACGTCGTGTAAAGACTGTAGGAACATGTTCACCATATACGTACAATGCTGTACAAAGTGTACGTATATCACAAAGGGTGCATCAAATTTGAATGGGACATTTTAATTTCAAAATATCAATTTGGCTCGCATTGCATTTTGTTACAATTAATATAAAAATGACTTTTGCAAAGATTTGAGGAATTCCACTGAGATTTAGGGGTGCCACCTAACATGAACTTTGGAGAAATTTCGAAAAATTTGCAATTCTCTAAAACTTTCAAGATTCTCCATTCATTTGTCCTATAGACAAAATAAATGGAGGTCAATGGCACGTTCACGTGGCCTGACCCTGAATTTTGTGCAGAAGTGATGGATGTCGGACACACATATAATGTTTAATTGGCTTTATTGTTAAACACAAGGGGCGATACTGACACAGAACAAACCCTCTCTAATGGCTAACTCACTGGCAACTAACAGGGCCTAATGGTAAGAGCTGACATTAACTAAACTTCAAACTTAATTGCTCAGTCTGTGCCAGATTCTGCTCCACTGAGCAACATCACCAGGGAGAAAGAAAGAGAAACTGGAACCTGAACTCTGAACCAAGCCAGTGTGTCTCCCCCAGACATGTCTCCCCACCCGCCACCAAATACCTATAAATATGACTTATGATAACTAAGTATACAAAGACACAACTACAGATATGACAGTAATATGTAATAATACATACCAACACAGAAAGATCACCAAGTTTTCTTGAGCTGTAGTATTGTTTACCTCAGATCTCCATGGCAACCATTAGGCACTGTTAACCACTTTATCCAACAAAAACAGATGTGCGGTGGCACCCCTAAATCATCATGTTCTGGAAAAATAGTTTGCATGTGTTGTTTCTACATATTTTGGAACACTTCTAGCACCCAGCCATATCAAAATTCAAGAAATGTGTTTTTTGATGCACCCATAGGCTGCCTATCAGAGTGCCCACCACTTTTAGAAACATTTTGTACGGATGTACCGGATACAAATAAACAAAACATCTCCAGTTAACTAGCAGAGCATTCATTTAGTTATGCTAACGATCTAGCGCGAAAATGTGTCGTTTTTTAAATCAAGCATGTGCGCAGTCTTCACTCGGACTTCAATCTACCACTGAACACCCCTGCGGAGGCCCTCTATTCTTTCCAGTGAAATCACAAAACAAAATGCACACAAACGTGTCCCTGCTTGACATTGTAACCACTGATGAAAATATTCGGTTTTGTGGAGATTAAAAAAAAAAACTACGAGCGCGGATTTGAACCCGTGACCCCTGACACGCTTGGAAAAAGTTCTAAACACCAAACCATTACGGTAAACCCAACACTACGTAACATTACTATTGAAATAGATTTTTAGACATCGTAATGTATTTTTTTCCTAAAATTCTTATTGTACACATATATATGATTCATATATGCATCCGACACACACCTGTCCCATTCACTTTATAAAACACCCAGCAACCGATTCTAAAGATTTAATTGCGCTTATTGCCTACACAATGCTGAAATAAATAGTTAATAGTAAACCGCTCATCCTAACCTAAACCATAACATTATAATGCTTGTAGCAGTTATTGATGACATTACTGTGTCAAACTGGATCAATTTATGACGTCTGTACTTTTTTTTCTTCACAGGTGACTATGTGATTGTGTTGACAAATGAAATCGAAATTCTACAAAATATTGTGCTAAAAAATCCCGTCTCGTCACACCCCTAATATTTATCAATGAACTTGATATTGTTTTTATACATAATCATCATTTGTATACGAGTAGTTTCTCCATCGTTTTTAACTCGATTATGCTGTTTACAATGCTTCATGGGATTGTAGTTCTTTCCCTCACTAAAGCTATTTTTGCTTCAAATCAAAGTTTGTAGTGTTGATTTACCTCGTTCATATAACTCTTTAAAGGGACAATGTGCAGTTTTTAGGTATTTTATTATCTAAAATCAATATTTTTATTCATAAATATGTCCTCAATAGTGTATAAATACCTCTGCCAATTATCTGACGTATCCTCGTAAACGAAGAATTTATTATCTTTATATACATGGGACGGGTAAGTCTACGGAGGCTTCCACGTAGTTCCGCCATCTTGAAAAACTATAATAGCAGAGAGGGACAAAAAGTACTAGGCCAACGCGTTTCCACAACGCATTTCCGTTCAGAGCCAGCGTCACGTAAAGCAGCAACGGAGGAGCAGAGCAGTGAGAGGCGCTTGGCACGTTTAAAAGGCTGCATTGCACTGTTATTTTTAATGGCGGACCCTACATATGCCGAGCCACAGGAGGAGAAATCCTCGTCGCCAAAACAGTCCAAAATTGAACGTAAAAGGAAACGTGACCGGTGATTACAAAAAACAAGAGTCAGTGTTTTTCCAGGTGGAAAGAGCTGATGCAGGAGAAAGATTTCAGGAGAGACGCTTTCTCCTCGACAGGTACGGCAATGTTACAGTCTTAATTACAAGCTTTCTTTCATTGCTTGGTTGTTTACTTTATTATATAGACAGAAGGAAAACTCGACGAAGTGCTATTAGAAGACATCCTGTCATAGCTTTTTGGCACATAACGGCTGCCGTAGATGTAAAACGGATTTGAAAAAGCGAGGCGCTGGAGAGCACAATTCGTTTGAATAAAAAATACAATTTCACCGCTAGATGGGAGAAATTCCTACACAATGTCCCTTTAACAAAGACTGTTTTCAAAATCTCTATGGGAGAAATGGATGTGAAAAAAATACTTCCAGAACCAGTGCCGCTGAAACAGTGGGCGTGCAATAATGCATACTATGACAAATCATTATTAATAATATGATTAGTCTTTAATAGGCCCCGAACAGCACAATAATAGGCTAATCGATGAACACTAATAAAAAACTATTTTTTCCCACTATCACTAAGACAAACCGCTATCAGCTTATGTTGAGTTGGATCCAGCTCTCGTCGTGTCTGAGAGAGTGAATGCGCTGTATACAGTGAAGAAGAATTTCGACTGCCCTCTGCGCACACGAGCATTACGTCATAATGAAATCGCTGTGGGCAAATTAATTCTTTAATATACAGTCAAACCAAAAATTACTCAGACAATATTTTTTTTTACTGGTGGGTGCAGGACACTAAAACATTTATGCAAGTGAGGATAGTAAGGTGTCTGAATCATTTTTGGTTTGACTGTATATTTGTGTTGGCCTTTCATTTAATTCATTGCATGTAGTTATTGCCTTACCTTCTGTGGAATTTTATTAAATTGAAATTCAATTAAAATATGACAAATAAAAGAAGAAAAAGAGAAAGAAAGAAAAAGTTCTGCAACGGTTTACTCCGCAAAGCTTTTAATAAATCTTTTCCCCAACATATTTTATACACCACAACAACATCGAACGTTCAAGAATGCGTTAAGAAAACTGATCTATTTTACACTTGTAACACAAAATAGTTACAATCAGGGGCTAAAGGACACAAAATATCCCAATTGAAAAACCCATTAAACTGCACTTTTTAAATCTCAGGGCCATTTAACTATAAAATGTTGCAGTCTTTGTTAATCGGCTTTCATTCTGTTGGCAAGGCTTAATTTTTATTTTTATTTAACTATTTATTTTACTATCAGTTGTGCTGCTTACTTGTGGGGAAATCGTGATACATTTGTCTTCCATGATTATTTGAATATAATTTTTTTTAAAGAATATTAATATAACTTACTGGCATTTATGATCAATTTAATGAATCAAATATATGTTAATGTGTATAGGCCTATATAACAGACCTTCCACATAAAATAATAATACTAATATCAGCATTACGATGTTAACTTAAGTTAATTATTCAATTTTGGGCTGACAATTGCCAAAGGCCCATTACTCGAAGTTTTAAAGCTGACCTTTCTTCACTGTGCTCGGTTATTTAACTTTTATTGCACAAAGGACTACGGTTCCTGTTATTTACAGCCAAATAATAGATTAAGACCCATTGTAAATCAATAAAATTAAAATAAAAGGGCAACACAACATAGTAAATAACCATTGAGTAAGTAGGCAGAATTCATCATCACATAAGTAAACTATTGCACTTGTGCTACTGATAATAACCTCAGTCACGATATAGGGAGCTAAACGAGACGAATCTTTTACTGTTACTCGTGTATAGATGCGTTTTACTCATAAACATAACATGTTAGATAATGCACAAACTATACAATTATCGGAAAGGTTGTATAGATTCAATACAAAATGGTTTAAAACACAAACCTTTCTTCAGCTGAATCTCAACCATGATCACAACAGTGCAGCAGCTTGACGTAGCCTTGTGACGTCACATCAGCACAACAAAATAAAAGTCCCGTTCACACGCTAAAAATCACAAAAAGCGCACATAAACGTACATGTATAAGAAAAATAGAAATTTATAAAATGGTGTCAGAGGTTTACATATTTAAACGTGTTGTCACATTGATGTGCTGAAAATATAAAAACTGCCAATGAAAGAGTTGTACAACATCTAATATTTGGGATTAAAAGGCAAAACTACTTGGGCCACAGACTACTTTAAGAACTCAAAGACAAACAAATATGCAACAATCAATAGGTAACATGTTGCAGTATGTTATTTGGGTCATTCCTGACACATCATTATAGCTACTTGTTTGAGCCAAGGCAAAAACAACATGATTACTCGTTTTTCATATTTCTATGCACTGTACTACGTGTAGCGTTTATCATTTTGCAGAGATGGCCTCAGCACATTATTACCATATATGAATAGCACTCTGCGCGTGAGTGTGATCATACTAATGATAATTAGCTGAGCCAGGAGAGCATCTCTTTAGTTTCATACAGATTACATTGCGGGAGAACATTTGTTTTAAATGTTTATATTATATTGAATACTCTCGTTTTATTTGTTGTAATTATAATTGTTATAATCTGCAATGAACCAGCTTTGGGGGGCCCAGCTTGCAAAAGGTTGAGAACCCCTGTGTCTATCAGTTCAGTTCTGGCGCCTCCGTCTCAACATACTGTACAATGCGATGTACTTCACATCACATGTTAACGCAGAGGTAGAGTTACACTCACGGCACACTGCAATTCACAAAAGGTCATTATTTGCATGTACTTTAAAGCAGGTTAAACATTTCATTCGTGTGCTGATGCGCTGTTCTAACATGTGCTTTCCTGAGCGCATACACCTGAAGCACACAGCTGGCACTAGCCTGTCAAACAGCGCTTGGTTACTGGACTAAGTTATCTTTCGAGTCTTATTGCGCTAATACTGTGAAATACACACACGGATTACATAAACACTGCTAGGCTAGGTTAATTAGGTTACTTTATTGGTACCCGTAGGTAAACTAGTTTTACAGTCTGAGAGGCATGGACATCCTTAGTTGACCACAACATAGCATTCAACATACAAAACATTAAAACATAAAAACAGCAGGTAATAATACATAAAATAAAAAATAAAAAGTATTTTATTTGTATTGTATTGTAACACTGTTGGTTAATTGTTAAGTGAAAGCAAGCATTTGAGAGAAACTCTGGTGCGTGTCATATGCGTTTTTAAAGTGACAGTAGCCTAAAAGTAAACCTGTATTAATTTATTTCTTGTGCTGAACACAAAAGAAGATATTTTGAAGAATGTGGGTAATCAAACAGCTGCTGGTCCCCATTGACTTTCATGGTAGGAAATATATACTACGGAAGTCATTGGGGACCAGCAAATGTTTGGTTACCCAAATTCTCCTAAATTACTTTTATTTCCAACAGAAGAAAGAAACTTATTCAGGTTTAAAACAACTTGAGAGAATAAAGGAAAAAAAATTGTCAACGATCCCTTGAATGTTTATAAAACAACGAAACACAAAGAGAAAATCACTCACTGCCCTTGACTGAGAAGTTTTATTGTAGCTTTAATCATATCAAGAATCAATGTTTAATTTATACAGTGGAGTCCATGTAGTGTTTTATTTTTATATTTGCTCATTTAATTTCTTTCTTTAATGCTACTGTTAAATACACCTACTGTAGCTGAAAAAATAAAGTACTGTTTATTCCATTTTTATATTAAGTTGTTTATGTGTATCTTTTGTTCATACTTTTTTAATAACAAAGAAAATAATGACAAAAATGTTTATCTTTGCCACTTTGGCCTAAATGTCTACGACTCTTTTTTATTTTATATTTTGTTACCTTGTAAGGCTTTGTTTTTAAAATAGGGACATTAGTTGTAATGCTCAGCCACTTGCAAAATAGTAAAACCAACATGAAAAAGAATTGTGAATTGTGATTTTCCTGAAAAAGGTTGAGTGCATTACCAAATCATTCTCTAAAGGTTTGTAAAGAAGACTTGGTTGTTGCTCAGACTTCTGATCCTTCTCTGGCTCCTTGCATTGATGCTGTGGTGGACATAATGAAAATTCAAGAAGCGAGATTAGCTTATTTTTGGGAGGATGGAGTGCTGATGCGCACATGCCTCAGCATTCTGACTTGAATTGGCAAGAGGTTCATCAAATTGTACTACCTTCTGATTATCATTCACAAGTTTTACAACTAGCTCATGAAAATGTGTTATCAGGAGACTTAAGGGTGACAAAAACCTTCCAACGTGTTTCAAAATATATTTAAAGTCCTCAGTGTCCAAATTTGTTAGTTCCTGTCCCAATTGTCAATTGGCAGGTAACCCAAACCAAATTGTTCCACCAGTGCCACTTAAACCAATACCGGTTCTTGGGGAACCATTCGCACGATTAATCATTGATTATGTAGAGCCCTTCACGAAGTCAGAGTCGGGTCACCAATATGTTATGTGTGCCGCGACCCGTTATCCTGAGGCAGTGTCTCTCCGGACTATTAAGGTTAGGAAAGTTGTTCAAGAGCTCATCAAGTTCTTCTCTACATTTGACTTACCAAAAGTGATCCAAAGGGGTCAAGGCAGTCATTTTACATCTAAAGTATTTTCACAGATGTTAAATGAGTTTGGTATCAAGCACCAATTGGCCAGTGCTTACCACCCAGAATCCCAAGGTGCACTGAAGCGATTCCACCAGACTCTCAAGTAAGAGACTGGTAAGGAATGGGTTGAAGGCTTACCCTTGATTATGTTCGCTGCGAGAGAGAGTGTCCAGGAGTCACTGGGCTTCAGTCCAGTGGAGTTGGTGGTTGGACACACTATAAGAGGTCCCTCTTAAGCTAATCAGTGAGCAGTTGCTTTCACTGAGTTCTTCGCCTATGTCTATCCCTTTCGTAAACGACTTAACAAAACGTATAAGATTTCTAAAGTTCATCTTGCTAACTTTCAGACTGAAATGAAAGTGCAATATGATTGTAAGAGTGTGGCACGTACTTTTCAGCCTTTTTTCAGCTCCCTGTTCCTGGATCTGCAATGCAGGCTAGGTTCTCTGGACCTTACCAACTATGTCAGAGGTCACTAATAGGCGGACCGTGGTCCGGATACGGACCCAGCCGCCGTTTTGTCCGGACCCGGACCAATAACCCATACATTATTGAGAATTATTGACTTTTGACGGAGCGTTTCTATTTTAACCCGCCCAGCTTTTCTAGCATTTATGGTACTGGTTTAGCGCGGCCCAGGAAACTGACAGACCAATAGCATGTGTTGTAAATCATGTCATGTGATGCTACTCGAGTCAGCGAGAGATAGACACACAGAGAGAGACGAGACGAAAGAGAGACGACATTTCACATGGCGTGCCCTAAAAAAAGAAAAGCGGACAGCGAAAACAGAGCTTTCAATCAAGAATGGACAGATTCTTACATGTTAATTCTTCCCACGGGGAGTTCAAAACCGGTATGTCTCATATGTTCAGAGACTGTCGCGATTATTAAAAGCAGCAATGTGAAGCTCCACTATGAGACAAAGCACAAATCTTTTGACCAAACATACCCTATGAAAATAAAGGTGTTAAAGCTGTTCAATTGTTAATGTGTTGAGATTGTTTATTATAAATGTGTTTAAACTTAAGATGTGAAAGGGAGTTAACTAAAATACTTTTTATTTAATTTTTCTAAAACTAAGCACTTTATTTTGAGATGCACATTTTTCAAAAGCTCTTTTATTTATTATAATTTCTTTTTAAATGCAGCCTTTATTTGATTTAAATAGATAATTTATTATTAGAGTACTTATTATTTATGATCCCTACAGTTCAATATATAAACTGGCAATAAATATTGTTGAAATATTATTGAATGGTACTTTAATTTATTTGACTGTCGTCTGTTGACTAGGCTACTTACTTATTTTCATACAACTACTAGGCTGTGGCACTGAATGAAAACGCAAGTTAGTCATTGTGATGTTGCGGACCTTTGCTTGATGAAATTTTCACTAACTGGACCTCTTAGAATTTTAATTGAATACCCATGAACTATGTCATCTGTACTCCTGATCGGAAGCGTAAAAGCAGGGCATGTCATGTGAACATGTTACTGGTATATGTTGCACGTAAAGGAAATAAAGTGAATTCCTCTAAGCCAGTGCCTGTGTCTACCATAGTTTTGCCCCCAGCATATTAACCTGAGGAGGATGGCAAAAGGATGGATGGTTAGTGGCAAAATATGCTCAAACTTGGTGTGCCCGTACGCTGAATTCTGCTGTTTTGGCTAACTTAAAGTCCTGCCTTTCTCATTTGTATGCAAGTGAGTTTAAAGCCATTAGTATTTTTATTGGTAAATTTCCCAGCCTATTGTGATGTGCCATCCTAACCTAATGTACTATGTCATGACACTGATGTAGGTAACAGTCAACCAATTAAGCAACCCAAGGAAACGTGATTTTATGAAATCTGAAGTTCAGTATCTACTTGATCATGGTTTAGCTCTGCCTAGTCAAAGTACATGGAGTTCCCCTTTTATATTGGTACTTACATCTGACTCCACTTTTAGATTTTGTACTGATTATCGCAAAATCAATGCTGTGATTCAGCAAGCCAGATTCCTTCCCACTTCCAAGAATGGAGGATTGTGTAGAGAGTTGGTAGTGCACACTATGTCACAAAATTAGACTTGCTAAAAGGGTACTGGCAAGTTCCCCTAACGCCTTGTGCTTCAGAAATATCAGTACTCGTAATACCTGATATCTTCCTGCAATACTCCGTTATGGCTTTCGGCATTAGAAATGCACCTTACACCTTTCAAAGACTCGTGAACCGAGTATTTGTAGGGCTGCAGAATACTGAAGTTTATTTGGATGATGTTGTGGTGTACTTCAACTCATGGGAAGATCATTTGATCAAGTTGAATGAAGTGTTTGGACGGTTAGCTGATGCTTCACTCAAGGGTGCCGCCAGGAATTTTGGGCCCCATGGCAAAAAAATCTAATTGGACCCCCTCTGTGCAGCTGTTGTCACCACATCTGTAGGACCTAACTGTCCATTCAAAAGCTTTACATAACTCTAATCAAAGGCTTGCAACTGTCTTGCTTCTTGTAGCTCAATACTAGTACTGTAGTATATGCAGTGAATGGTTTTGACCAGTTTTCTGGACATGCTAGTAAAGAAGCCGGTGTGATAACTCCTGTGTGTACGTGTCTTAATGCTAACCGAAGTTTAACAAAGACCACAACATGGTGTCAGAAGTCAATGTACCCACTGAATAACAGCGCACACATCAAGTTGTGACTGAAGATCACCGTGGCGTGGGTGAACAGTGACGAACAGCAGCACTGCTGGATTATCCTAACGAGCCCTACGTGCTAACGAGACGGACAAAATGGAAATGTTTCATCCGCCGCCACCTTTGTCCTTGACGGGGAACTTGGCTGAAAATTGGCGTAAGTGGGAACAAAGATTTATTTTGTATCTTACTGCCTCAGCTGTAGTGGATAAATCTGAGGCGAGTAATCTGCAGCATTGCATAGGAGAAGAGGTGCTAGATATTTATAACTCGGTTGAGTTACGAGGATCCATCGAATACGAGGATCCACGAGATAAAAAATTATCAGAGGTCCTTGCAGCACTGCGAAAATACTGTGCTCCGTGAAATAATAGCGTATTTTAACGACATCAATTCTGGGCCCACTCATTCTCTGAGCAAGCAGGCATAGACAAATTCCTCTCGGAGCTAAGAAACAAAGCACGCACATGCGAATTCAGAAAAACTGAAGATCTCATGATACGAGACAAAATAGTATTCAGCATAACAGACTCTGGCCGTCGTGAACGTTTACTGTCTATATCTGAGTTAACCCTTTCAAAAAGCCATTGATGTGGAGAGCTAAAGAAGTCACGAGAGTTACAGCTATGGCAGCATCATCAGAAACACAATTTTATTTATTATTTATTTATTTATTGCATCACAAAAAAAGGCCAGCAGCCTAAATGGAGATCAAACAAATGACAGCACCAACTAGAGGACTTTCAAAAAAGTGCCCTGCCTATAATGAAGTGTGTAAAAAATATGACAAAAAGAACCACTTCGCACTTGTGTGCAAATCAAAAGCCAAAATGGATGCACTCGACATAGATACTGTTTGTGGGTACTGTAGTTCACTTAAACACGTCAGAGACAGGCTGACACACAAATCTGAGTATGGAAGGCACAGTTGTCAACTTCAAGCTCGACACGGGCGCTGAAGCAAACGTCATTCCAAAGAAAATCATTGATCAGCTTCATGTTCCTGTGAACATCCAAAAGACAAACACAGTGCTTGTGTCGTATGGAGGCACCCGCATCAAACCAGAAGGTGGTGTTAAACTCCATGTGCAGGCTAAAAATATAACAACTGACATGATGTTCTTTGTGACTACAGCATCAGACATAGCCCTACTGGGGAGACAGGCATGTGTGCACGCTCTCACACCATCATCACCCGCCACAAAAACTGAACTCATCATCCGCTATGCATCAGTGTTTCAAGGTTTGGGCCAGTTTCCAGGATTGCACCATATTCTAACTGTCGTAACTTGCGTAGAGCTTCTGGTTGAATGTCACACACGCATCACACACATGACCAGCGTCGGCCAATAGTGAGGCTGCGTGTGACGTACAACACAGACGCGCTACGCAATTATACTACGTGAACAGTCTCGAGGCCAAGAGAGAAGGAAATGAATACTTGAATAAAGTCATTATTTTTGTTTGTTTTTTGCACACAAAAAGTATTCTCGTCGCTTGACAAACTTAAGATTGAGCTACTATAGTCACTTGGACTATTTTAACGATTTCTTTAATAATGTTTCTGGGCCGGCAAGTTTCAATCCCTTAGAAGCCTATGGAGGAGTGATCCAGCTCTCAGATTTAATCAAATATATCTTAATTTGTGTTCCGAAGATGAAAGTCTTACGGGGTTGGAACAACATGAGGGTGAGTAATTACTGACAGAATTTACATTTTGGGGTGAACTAACCCTTTAAAGTTGTTGAAAGTGAATTTAATCCTTTAACAAGCTTTAATTTTTTCAATCGCTCTACTCAGAAGACTGCAATGTCTTTAACGAGTCTGCAAATGACTTTTCAGATCTGAATCTCTTCTCACACTAAAGATAGCTGAAACGCTTCCCTCCAGTGTGAACTTTCATGTGGGTATAACAGGTTCCTTTATGTGTAAAACTTTTTCCACACAGTTTGCAGGTGTAAGGCTTCTCTCCAGTGTGACTTCTCAAGTGAGTCTTAAGACTTTCTTTTCGATTGAAACTCTTTCCACACTGTTGGCAGCTGTTAGGCTTCTCTCCAGTGTGAACTCTCACATGGACTTCAAGGTTTGTATTGTTTGCGCAACTCATTCCACAGAGATGGCACATGTAAGGCTTCTCTCCGGAGTGAGTTTTTACGTGCCTCTTAAGCTGTTTCTTGTCTGTGAAACTCCTTCCACACTGACGCCATATACAACAGCTATCTTTTACATGAACCCTCACGTGGTGATTAAGGCTCTCTTTATGTGTGAAACATTTTCCACACTTATCACATGTGAAAGGTTTCTCTCCAGTGTGAACTCTCATGTGAGTGTTAAGATTTCCTTTTCGATTCAAGGTTTTTCCACACAGTTTGCAGGTGTAAGGGTTCTCTCCAGTGTGAACTTTCATATGGGTATAAAGGGTTCCTTTATGTGTGAAACTCTTTCCACACTGTTGACATGTGTATGGCTTCTCTCCAGTGTGAATTCTCATGTGACATTTAAGATTTCCTTTTTGAGTGAAACTCCTTCCACACTGTTGGCAGGTGAAATAACTTCTATTCGCTGTCTTTTGAGCACATTTTGGTGAAGTCTTTTCAGTCTGTGAGAAATTTAATGATTTTTCTCCAGTTGTGAAATGTTTCTCAAACTGATCTTTCTCTTCTGTTTCTTTCGGATCTTGAATCTCCTCTTTTAGCATCATCAGATCTAACGCAAAAAAAGACAAATAAAGCAACAGACATCAAAACATCTAGACATTTAAAGCATTAAAACCATCAATATAGCTGTAAAAAAGTGATAACAGGCTCAAGCACTACGGCACCATATATATATATATATGTATACTAATTGGCTTCATCACTCTGTCTCCTCTCCACCAGTAAGCTAGTGTGTGGTGGGTGTTCTGGCGCACTATGGCTGCCGTCGCATCATCCAGGTGGATGCTGCCAGGGCCGGAGTGGGGCCACTTTTCAGCCCGGGAGTTTCAGGCCCAAGACCGACCCACTTTTTCCATGGAGGAAATTGGATATATGAAGCAACTGTTCAGCTCTTACTATTGTGTAGTTTTTATTAATACCATGGTTCAACAATAATGTAAAGGTTAAATAATAATTCACTTAAGCTGAGAAGTTAACAAAAAATATCATGGTCATTATCATTTTTCTGCATGGGTATCAAATTGTGGTAATTTACTCCTTTACTACACCCACTTCTGAACAAACAATACATTTTGGTTTATCATGTACCCTTATATACTGCTCTTTCTTAAAATTACAGAGGGATTTATGGATATCTACTTTTGTTATCCTATAAATCAGAATATACTGTCAATAGCCTTAAAAAATTATTTTCACCATGTTTTTTGGAATAAAATGTTATAAATCAGGCTACGAATAATATATTCACAAATCCCTCAGTAAATGTCTTCATAATATAACTAAGTACAAAATTGGAAAGTTTGGTGTACATAGGTGCAACTGAAGTGGAGATTTCGGACTTGGAGTATGAGAGAAAGGTCATTTTGAGAAAATGGGCTTTAAAGATTTAGCATCAGCCAATGAGATTGCGCATTTAGAGTTAAATCCCCCCTTTTACTTTCACGATTGGTTGCTGATAAAAAGGAAATGACCATATTTGGATCCGACAGCATTGTACAGCAGAGAGAGAGCTTTCTAACGGTGTGTGATGACAGGGTGCAGACATCGATCACGGAGCAGCGGGATGATTAAGATCGCCATCTTTTGATGAATTTATGAGAAATCTACAGACGCAAACAGACAAAGTGTTGTAAGATGAAGACCTAAATGTGTATTTCGGACTTTTTTTCACCACAAGTCTGAAAGAAGACAAATACCCCAAAATCTTAAAATTGACCAGTAAAAAAATAGTTTTTTCCTGCCGTGTCTCGCCTTAATTATATTTAATATTTTGCTTGTGAATAGGTTGACATGCTAATCATTACTTGGCCTATCTCTCTTTACCTGTTGCCACTTGTTCACCTGTCCTCTTGAAAATAAATCTGTAAGCTTGACACATTTTGGCAGCATCCTCCTCCAATGCCTTTCTTTTTTCAACCAAGCTTTTTCAGCCCCTCCTGGCCTCTTCCTCCCATCCATCCTCCCTGACCCGTACAGTTATGGTAGGGCCGGCCCAGCTATCGGTAGCCTATACTACCTGAGAAAACGTTTAGAAAAAGACGGGCTATGGACCCAGCCAACTCTATTTGGAAGAGGAGGGGAGAATTCCCTTACATGGTACAACCCATGCAGAGGCTGCGCGCTGCGGTGTTAGAATGTGGAACGTGTGTAGCCTTTAAGAGAAGATAAACAACGTGACAAATGTAACAAAACAAAAAAAATCCTCGACCGGCCCAAAAGTGAAGCGGCCACCGGGAATTTTTCCAATTACCCACTCCGGGCCTGGATGCTGCACATTGGTGGTGGTTGAGGAGATTCCCCCCTTCTATGTAAAGTGCTTTGAGTGCCGAGAAAAGCACTATATAAATGTAATGAACAGTGGCGATTTCTTTAAGACTGCAAGGGAAGCTCAGCTTCCCCTATAATGTCAAAAAAATTAATGGTTTTGTGGTATTAATGGTTAATACAATTGTGTTAACATTTTATTGACTAAAAATGCGTTAGAATATGTTAATCTCGAAGACGAGTACGTTCAGAATCAGCTACATATAGCAGGTCGGCTGACTCGATCTCCTTCTCATGCATTCCCGTAGCGTCTCAGTGCATTTCCCTGTTGAAGCCGAGCGTCCACTGGCTTCAGTCGGGCTTTCAACAGTTTTTTTCAGTGCTTCGAAACTAGACAGTCATTGGATAAATGCTGCGATTATGTCCCGCACGGACGCTCTGCGCCTCTGGGGGGAATGAGGAGTGGGCGGCCCGGACTCAGGGCTTCTGCGTGATGATTGGAGGGTCTTTTGATTGACAGCGATTTAGTACTATAAAACGCCAGTCAGTCCCGTCGCGGATTCAAGTGGAGTCGAAAGACAAACTGCCTCAGCCTATTTCTTGGTATTTGCTTGGCGAAATTGTTTGCCAATTTTCATCATACATTTCACACAATTATACTCCATGTTCCTTGTTTCAGTTTAACCTAATACCCACATTTCCTCTGTCGAGTTTAATACTTTTGTTTTTAGATCGTTTGTTCATTCATTCATAGGGAACTAGCCAGCTGCAAACTGCACGACACAGTGCTAATATTGTCGACCTGATTTCAATTTATTTATCTTTCTGCAACCAATAAAACAAAACAAAAAAATATAATAAAATATATTATTTATAAATGAATTAAGAAAACGGTTTATGCGCGCACACACACACACACACACACACACACACACACATATATATACATGGGTGGATGACGTGACATGGCATTTTTGCTGTCTTCAGTGTCAAACATGTATGAATAAAAAATATATTTGCCAAAAACCTTCTCAATATTGTGCAGAACATTATGCTTTATGTGAACATATTCAACATTATAACAGTTCATCACTTTTTTTTTTAGAATTTTCAACCAAACATAACAAAACTCATATGGTGTGACTGTCCGGCACTTGTTTCTCAAAGTTTCTCTCAGTTTTGCTGCTGTACAACCTGCGGTGAGTCATCATTTTTATATTTACAATAAATCAGATCTTGTTGCCACTCTGACAACAGTCCCACTTCCAGATGTCTTTTGGTGTGACACATTTTTTATAAAAATGCAAAAGAAATGTTACTTTGTCATAATTATATGTAAATCTATGCTGCTTTGTTATAGCTAGCATGTTGTTAGTATGCTAATGTGTAGCTACAAGACTCATCGTCACATGGTGGGTAAATTGAGAGTTATGTGAGATATGTCCCTGAACCACAATAGCCACATCCACGTGATTTTGAAAGTTGTCTGGCTTGAGGAGAACAATACACGTACCAAGTTTGGTGACTTCAGGTCAGGGATGAGCAACTCTCAGACTCTCAACTAGCAGAGACTAGATGAGGGGTGTCCAATCCTGATCCTGGAGGGCCACTCCCCAGCAGAGACTAGATCAGGAGTGTCCAATCCTGATCCTGGAGGACCACTGCCCAGCAGAGACTAGATCAGGGGTGTCCAATCCTGATCCTGGAGGGCCACTGCCCAGCAGAGACTAGATCAGGAGTGTCCAATCCTGATCCTGGAGGGCCACTGCCCAGCAGAGACTAGATCAGGGGTGTCCAATCCTGATCCTGGAGGGCCACTGCTCAGCAGAGACTAGATCAGGGGTGTCCAATCCTGATCCTGGAGGGCCACTCCCCAGCAGAGACTAGATCAGGAGTGTCCAATCCTGATCCTGGAGGACCACTACCCAGCAGAGACTAGATCAGGGGTGTCCAATCCTGATCCTGGAGGGCCACTCCCCAGCAGAGACTAGATCAGGAGTGTCCAATCCTGATCCTGGAGGGCCACTGCCCAGCAGAGACTAGATCAGGGGTGTCCAATCCTGATCCTGGAGGGCCACTCCCCAGCAGAGACTAGATCAGGGGTGTCCAATCCTGATCCTGGAGGACCACTGCCCAGCAGAGACTAGATCAGGAGTGTCCAATCCTGATCCTGGAGGGCCACTGCCCAGCAGAGACTAGATCAGGAGTGTCCAATCCTGATCCTGGAGGGCCACTGCCCAGCAGAGACTAGATCAGGAGTGTCCAATCCTGATCCTGGAGGGCCACTGCCCAGCAGAGACTAGATCAGGAGTGTCCAATCCTGATCCTGGAGGGCCACTGCCCAGCAGAGACTAGATCAGGAGTGTCCAATCCTGATCCTGGAGGGCCACTGCCCAGCAGAGACTAGATCAGGAGTGTCCCATCCTGATCCTGGAGGACCACTGCCCAGCAGAGACTAGATCAGGGGTGTCCAATCCTGATCCTGGAGGGCCACTGCCCAGCAGAGACTAGATCAGGGGTGTCCAATCCTGATCCTGGAGGGCCACTCCCCAGCAGAGACTAGATCAGGAGTGTCCAATCCTGATCCTGGAGGGCCACTGCCCAGCAGAGACTAGATCAGGGGTGTCCAATCCTGATCCTGGAGGGCCACTCCCCAGCAGAGACTAGATCAGGAGTGTCCAATCCTGATTCTGGAGGGCCACTCCCCAGCAGAGACTAGATCAGGAGTGTCCAATCCTGATCCTGGAGGGCCACTGCCCAGCAGAGACTAGATCAGGAGTGTCCAATCCTGATCCTGGAGGGCCACTGCCCAGCAGAGACTAGATCAGGGGTGTCCAATCCTGATCCTGGAGGGCCACTCCCCAGCAGAGACTAGATCAGGAGTGTCCAATCCTGATCCTGGAGGGCCACTCCCCAGTAGAGACTAGATCAGGAGTGTCCAAACTATAAACGACGCACACCGGATTAATCAAGCGTCATCATCGGCTCCCAAGAGCAAGAGGGAAAAGGGGTTCAAGATATACGTCTCTTCATTCATTGACAATTATGAAGGTACGTTACGCTAGCCTAGTATGTCTTTATCTAGCTGAAGCCCTAACGTTAGAGATGATGCTAGGTGACATTAGGCTAGAGAGTAACCTTTACAAAATACTTATTAAACGATTAATTTTAGTTGTTGGTCAAATGTGGTTTATTATATGTTCATTTTACTATCTGACATTGAATAAATGTATGGGCGTTTCTTCAACTAGGGGCACTTTTAGGCTTGTGAAGTTGAATAAAAAAAACTTGTTCAAAAGTCACGTAACACAGTCTCATAAGTTTAAATAATTTGTCTAGTTTTAAGGTCTGTAAGAGGAAAAACTTAGATTACAAGAGAAGTTGTTAAAATTGTACATTTTTTTCCGAGCTGCAATGAACAAATGTCATTTCCACCACATCTCAATATACAGCTGTTATTTATAGACAGAATAACTTATGCCACTCAAGAATTGTCTAAGATCATTTTTGTAATTATTTTTTTTTATCAGTGTTTCCACAATTAACAATAATTATACATTTGTCAATGAGATAAATTAACTGCCCTAAGGACCAAATGGTGAACTGTACACCTGTCACACTCTGACTTGCATTTTTATATTAAGTAGAGCATGATCTCGTAAATTTTGGATACATTTTTAATGTGTGATGAGAACTTTTTTAATATTTTTTAAAAATTGGTGTGTGGTGATGGAAATGACAGGGTGGTGGTGGAAATGTCAATTAATTAATGTGAATATAGAGAAACAGTGGAGATGTTTATTAGAAAAACTCTTACACTAATCACACGCAGTAAACTCAATTCAAAAAGCCATTAAACATAACCAGACCTGTTTTTAGTGTAGTGCTGAATTTCATGTATACAACTGATTTGTCTCACAGATGAACGGTTACAGTGCATATTGCGTTGAAATAACTGACACAACTGACGGCAAGGCAAAAATATAAGCAATAAATGATTCAACAAAATTGAATTTTCATACATCTAAATGAAATCAATTAATACAAAAGTATAATTTAGAAATAAAAATAATATTATAATATAAATATAAAAAGTATTGTAATTTATTATAATATTATGAATAAAAAGTATTACACAAATCTACTTTTGCAATCCATATCAATTGTACTTTGTAACCATAAATGTCATTTTTAAAAATATGACTAAAGTACATAAAAGTGGTCATTTTTAAAAATATGACTAAAGTACATAAAAGTGGCCATAGTCTAAGAATCACTCATACGAATAACTTGTGTTGTTCAGTTACATGTATTATTGACAGTATTTGGTTATCCCCAGTATCAAGTAAAGATCTACAGACAGGGAGAGTCAGCATCCGTGCTACCTGTCGTAGGTCTTTGAGGAAACATGAGAAACCTCTCACCATCAGAGTCGGATGAAAGACAGTTCAGTTGTTCGTCTGATCCAACCAGTTCTGTTCCAGTTATGTTCTGGGGCTTCAATTTGGCAATGATGGGTTAAACTGGCAAAAGAATGTTATGTTCTGGGGCTTCAATTTGGCAATGATGGGTTAAACTGGCAAACGATTGTATAATTACCTAAACAAGTTGAACATCTTAGACAACTATCTAGCTAGCCAAACGTTTGAAGTAGGCAACACTATGATGGCACTTGCCTGCCCTATTAGTGTTCTAGTAGACCTACCATTCCTATATGAAACCCCAGAAGCTGGTTGTTGAGACAGTTGCTTTGCTGTTTATATTTTGTTCTGTTTAACTTACTTTCTTACTAACCCTAAAGTAACCTCATTCTCTAACTCATAGTAGCTAACTTGAAAAATAATGCAAAAATGTACCTTTGACTTTGATATATCTGATCAGTTTGTGAACTCTGCTGATTATAACAATTTTTTTTGTTTTTTAAAAGATTGTCCTTGAAGACTCCACCCCTGTTCAGCTCTATGAGGTTGAGTGCTCCTGTGTGGCTGGCAGTCCCTTATGCAATCATAATGTTGCATTACTGTATCAGACTGCTCATTACTCACAGTTAAACATCACAGCTGTACCGCCTGTTTTGAGCTGCACAGAGAGCGAACAACGTTTGCACAAACCAAGAACTATGGTAAACTTTAAGCAGCATAATTCCATGCTTATGCAAGATTTGCCTATAGTCCCATTCTGTGACCTCTAAAAATGCCTTTTCATTTAACATTGATAGGGTGTGAAGCCGGGCCGTGTGAGTGACATGGTGGTGCTGTCTGCAAAGCCCAAACAGAGGACGGTAGCGAATGGTGTCAGGTATGTCCAGTATGTCGTGCTCATTTAGAATTAATCAACCAATAGGATCATGGTTGTCTAAATATAAATGTGCGTAATGGTCCAATTTGAATTATGATATGCAACTCTACATAGGAGCACTCTCTACAAAGCGATGCGGGGGGGATCTGCCTGATCCTGATGTCCTGAGGGTGGCGGAAGCTTATGAAGGCTTTCCATCGGACATAGCACCTCTCATTACCACCATGTCCATCAGTGCTGATGTTCCGTTGGTTGAGTCTGCTCTGGGAAAAGTTCAGGAGGGCAGCCCGATTGCATACCAGCAGCCAGTGCCAGTCAGCCGCATTATTCTCCTTCACACTGGTGCTCCTCCACCCCCACCTCTGCCTTTAGATGGCTACAAACTGGAGCCCACTACATGCCAGTTTGTGTGCAGTCTCCACCAGCAGCTGCATCTGCAATCTCTGCAGACTTCCTTGGATACAGTGAGGAAAATAGAAGAATCAACAAGGGAGCAGAGTATGTCCACAGAGTGGCATCAAGTCAGAAGGATGAGAGTAACATCATCTCACTTCAGGGGGGTATGTCATGTTCGCAGTCAGTCTTCAGCGGAACAGCTTGCTGAAAAAATGATTAGGGGAGTGGCACAAATGGCATTGATGAAAAG
This sequence comes from Meda fulgida, assembly GCA_030578275.1. Taxonomy (NCBI): domain Eukaryota; kingdom Metazoa; phylum Chordata; class Actinopteri; order Cypriniformes; family Leuciscidae; genus Meda; species Meda fulgida. Next base: position 27,166,401 of record CM060619.1, on the reverse strand, counting down.
AGGTCTGGCATTGGAGCCACTTGCCATTCAAGAATATTGCAAAGCAAAGAACACTAACTACTGGCCATGTGGCTTCGTTGTACACCCCGATGCCCCCTGGTTAGGGTCTTCCCCTGATGGGGTTGTTTTCGACCCAACAGAGAACCCACCCTTTGGCCTGGTGGAAGTGAAATGCCCCAATGTAAAAAGTTATGTTGACTGTAAATACCTAAAGCTTCACAATGGCACCATGAATCTAAAAAAGCAACACGGTTATTACTGGCAGGTGCAAGGACAACTCCTGCTAACAGGTATGGACTGGTGTGATTTCGTTATTTTTGCAGAAGAGGATATGATCAGTCAGAGGATCTACAGGGACCCAGAGGTTGCTGCCGTCATCAGGGAGAGGGGAGATTATTTCTTTTTCTACTTTTTATCACCTTGCATGAAAATTTAAAATCAACCCACCTGTTATGACCCTATGGTTTGTATTTTGTTATCTCTGTTGTTTTGTCAGTCTCTCAGTGTGTCTGTTTAGGAACGTCATCTGATTGGTTCCTGCAGGATGATTGCTGCTCGATCCTGATTGAAGTCAGGAGATATTGTGTTTTGAGCAGAGAGAGAGTTTGTGATTTGAATGTTAAGAGTTTTGAAACTGAGTAGCCTTTTGTTTGTTTGTTTGATTTGAAAGAGAGAGTTTGTGATTTGAGACTGTTAAGAGTATTTGAGTGTTAAGATTACTGAGACTGTGAGTACTGTTTGTTTGTTTGTTTTGAAAGCTGTTTGTATCTGAATATCCTCATTGGTATGTTTGACCCTTTGCCTGTTTACCGACACTGATTTGGACTGCCCTTTTCAGTTTGTTTGCCTGGTTGTACATATTTTAAATACTGATTGTTTTTTGGGAAAGTAGGGAGCTCGGCGCCATTTTCTTTATTGTAAACTGTTTAATCTGTTTTTGGTTAGCGAGATAGGTTTATTGAGATGGGTATCTTCATTTTCTTTTCTTTTGGGTTAAGGTTTAGGAAAGAGGTTTAAATTCAAGGTTGTTTTGTTTTTTATTTTGGCTTGGTCAGCTCCAGAATCACAAGTCCCAAATTAAGAAAAATAAATAACTGTTTGTTCCAATTCCTCGCTCTTCGTTGACTCTTTCATGTTGCCCCTTTCCCCCTAGACGTGGTGTAACACACCTTCCAAAACATGTGTTTGTGTCAAAATCAATGTAAATGTAAATAGTTCTCTTTAAAGGAACACTCCACTGATTTTCATATTAGACTGTTATTCCCTTAACTGAGACGAGTTGATACATACCTCTCTCGTCTCAGTGCGAGCACTCAATCGCTCTGGCGCGGCGACACTTCATTGACAGCCAAGTTCATTCATTACGGGCCAAACAGAGATGAAGTTAGAAGCGACCAAACACCTCCACGTTTTCCCTAGTTAAATACAGGTAGCTACACGACCAAGTATGGTGACAAAATAAAACGTGGTGCTTTTCTAAGCGGGTAAATAGGATAACTATAATATATGGCGGAATAGCACTTGGGAGCACTTCGAAATAGGGAAAACGTGGAGGTGTTTGGTCGCTTCTAACTTCATCTCTGTTTGGCCTGTAATGAATGAACTGGGCTGTCAATGAAGTGTCGCCGCGTCAGAGCGATTGAGTGCACGCACTGAGACGAGAGCGGTATGTATCAACTCGTCTTAGTTAAGGGAATAACAGTCTAATATGAAAAAAACAGTGGAGTGTTCCTTTAAGAAATGCACATGTATGTACATAAACAACAAACCTATACAAGGTGCCTTTTGTTATTATGAATTCAGTGTTAGTAGTTATTAGATTAGACTCAACTGTGTCATTTAGCAGAGTACAGGTACAGAGCCAATGAAATGCAGTTGACATCCAACCAGAAGTGCAAAGAAGCATTAAAGTACTGTTGAGTGCTGTATTAGGTGCAGTTATGTGGACTAGTTATCTACAAACTCATAACTCATACAAAATGTCAAACGTTGCAACACAATGTTTATTTACATAGTTTACATAGTTCATCATTACAAATCTATACAAGGAGCCATGTTATTGTTGAGTGTAGTATGACAGCTTGTGTCTTTGTATCATAAATGTCTGAATTAACTCATGTATTTGTGTTCCTCCTGGCAGTGTAAAAGACAATAAATGACAAATGTAAACATTGTCAACATTTCAGACAATTTTCTGAAAGGTAAATCACAAGATTAAAAAAAACGGAATTCTAAATGACAAAATATATAAGAAGTTTATATGGAAGCTCATAGAGAAAAATACAGTCACATGCCAGTCTAGATTTTTACTGTTGAGTTGCCCATGCCTTGACAAGGGGTCCATTTTGGTAGTTTACCAAGAAGCAAGCCACACTGAACAGTTGATCAATACTCCCACACACAGATAAGGGAATAACTTTTTCAAACAGTTTATTCTCTTTAACTCTCCGGATACACCTTTCAACGTGAACCCGCAAACGGGCGATGGACTGTGTTTGTTCAACATCCTGTTTACTCATCTGAGTTTTCTTTGACAGAAAAGCAGGCCGGTAAACTTTGCAGGGTACAAGACCATCCACAAGAAACCCCTTGTCTACCATAATTGCCATATCAGCTGAGAGTAATTTTGTAATCCCTGAAATTCTGAAAATTTCCCTATCACTCATAGAACCTGCATACAATGGAGAGACAAAGGTGATGGGACCATAGGGGGCAATGCCAATCATGGCCTTGAAAGTGGTGTGTGACTTGTAATTTGAGAACACCTCACTTTGCAGAACAAGAGATGAGGGTGTTTGACAAAATATTTCTGTACAGTCCAGCACCAGTTGTGTGTCGTCATATGTGGAAAACTCTGGTGGTACGTGAGCTTGTACAACCTCTTTTGGTAGCCAGAGAATGATGGAAACAAGAAGGTGGTACAGAAAGTGTGTCCAGGTCGTTCTGCTGACAGTGGTGCGGTGGATACCGAACCGGTTGGCAAGATCACGGAGAGATAGGCCAACAGAGAGATGCATTAGGAACAGAAGTAACTCATCTATGGGCGCAAGTTTCTGTTAAAGAGATTATAGAAAATGAACTTATATTAGAAAAAGTCAAATTAAATTACAGTTACATTTTTACTACTAAAGAGTAGATGCACCACCTAATGAAATAAAGATGGAACTTAAATGGGTCAGAACAATGTAACATGATTCGCCTTTGTACTGATTCATTGTACATTACATTTGGCTGACGCATTTTTAACCAAAACAACTAACAACATGATAAACAGTTTAAGTTTTAAAGCAATTCTCTCAACACTTCTAGAACTATTTAAAAAAAGGTAGCGTACAGTAAGAATAAGTGCATCAGTGAGTGCTGAATTTGAACAGTTGAGTGTCAGGTCTAGACAGGTGGTAAGTGCTAGGATCAGCTAGACTAGTTGTAAGTAGTGCTATGAGAGGAGATGTTCTCTGAAGAGCTGGGTCTTCAGGAGATTTTTGAAGACCCAGCTCTTCAGAGAACATCTCCTCTCATTGTACACTTAAGTATGCAGAATGCAGCTGGGTGGGGGTTTACTGGTGATGGGCAGTGTGCTGTTGGGGAGTATGGGGTGGGGGTAATGGAAGTCAGGTGTGTGTGTGTGTGTGTGTGTGTGTGTGTGTGTGTGTGTGTTATCTGGGTTAGTATAGTAAATATGCATTAATTTACAAAAGCCTGATGACATAGCTTACAGTTGATCTGTGTTGAGTTGCACCGGCTGCACTGGCACTGGTGACCCGCACCATCTTGGTATTCGCGGCTGACTCCACAAGTTGCCAAAAGGCCTGGAAGTGCTTGTATGATGCAAATCTAGCAATGAAACAATTATGTTGGGTTAATTTAACTTCAAATTAAATTCGATGTAATAGTAGACGTATTGATTTCAAAACGATTTGTCATGGACCTACCTTGTGTAAAACCGAATGTCCTCATCAGACCCTGCAAGACGCTCTACACCAAATCTTGATTGCAGTTGCAGTTTCAATCTGTTGTTGCAGCTCCTGGACTTTTTGCTTCAACTTTTCGTTCTCTTCTGCTAACTCAGATGGAGTCACCGATGTCGTCGTAGTTACAGAGGAGTCATGCTCAAGTGGTAGCGTTACTTCCATCTCGCAATCAGAGCCAGCCGTCTCTGACAGGGGGTCCGGCGGGGGAGAGGGGCGTTTAGGGCAGCGCTCCCAAACACTGCACCTTGGCGCTGGTAAACAAAAATTGTTCCACTCAAAAAGACATGGCACAGCTCCTTGAACAAGTTTTCGGCGTCCTGTGGTTGTTGTGATGAAATCTTCTAGCTTAAAATGTCGACTGCAGACGCGGGTGTTATCGGTAGGAGTGAAGTTCTCGCGTCTTATCTTGACTGCCACTGAGCTCGTACCTCAGGCTGATGCGGAAAGCGATGAAAACTTACTTCAGAATTATACCTTGATGAAACAGCACATCGAGGAACACTACAATATAATTTAGAGTTGCCAATTTGATGCTGATATGTAAGACGTTTATTTTTTACTGTTAACATTTTACATACAGTACTCAATGATAGTTTGCCACTCACTCTTCAACAACATCTACATCGGAAATACCAGTAGTAACCTAAACCGGAAGTCCCCCCGCCCACCACACAGATTTCGAACGTTCGTCGCGTCACCCTGTGCACAGAGCGAATATAAATAAAATTGCCTTGCCTTGCCTTGCCAGGAAATAATATAATTTATTTCAGTGACCTAATTATCACAAAGCATTACAAATGTTTCTCATTTGTGCATATAATGATTTTGATGTATATTTGGATTGCCTATTTATCTTTAAGCTTTAATACAAGTTACAAGTTATGAAAATTACATTGTGCAATATTCAAGTCAGCTTTGTTTGAATGTTATACACTATATCCCAAATCATTGAATTCAGGTGTTCCATCACTTCCATGGCCTCAGTTATATATAATCAAGCACCTAGCCATGCTGACTGCTTCTACAAACATTTGTGAAAGAATGGGTCGCTCTCAGGAGCTCAGTGAATTCAAGCGTGGTACAAAGTTGCCACCTGTGCAATAAGTCCATTCGTGAAATTTCCTCACTACTAAATATTTCACAGTCAACTGTTAATGGTATGTTGTGGCAAAACTTCTGTTAAACATCATCACTGCGTAAGAGACACTCAGAGTCAAATTTATAAAAAGAGAAATATTTATTCTTGCAAGAATAGGCCCAGTCGCCAACACAGCAGTTACCCTGTGAAGTGAGTGACGCACACCAGGAAGACATGAGACAGCCTTTATACTCTTTTCAAGGTTCCTCCTCACCCGCTGTACCTTTCACCCACTCAGATAAGGTCCCCACTGCTGTTCAGTTTCTACTTAAGGACACAAACTGGTACTGAAATGAACTAACCAAATCTGACCATTCCTAAGGTCAAGAGGTCCTGTCCCATATATTCCTGAAACGTCACGCACAAGCACGTACACACATATACTTTTACACATTGAATAGGTTCAATCCCTTATGATATCTGTTAGGAATAAATGACTATTAAAATTTCTACAACAAGACTGAATACATTATCACATAAGTTAACAAACTGAAAATAAACTGATTTTACTGTTACTCAAAGGATGCACTTTACTCATATAAATAACATGTCAGATGAAGCATTACAATGATGTATTCAAATCGGCTTACAGTTCATGAAAAACTATAACATTATCAGGACGGTTTGCATAGATTTAAAAACTTTAAACGATTAAAAACACGAACCTTTCTTCAGCCGAATAACAACAGTGCTGGAGCGCGGTGTGTCCTTATGACGTCACATCGCCACTTCAAAATAAAAGTCCCGTTCACACGCTAAAATCACAACAGCGCAGAGGCTTACATGCATACTAAACATTTAAAAATAACAAAATTTTATTCAGAGGAACCTAATCTATATGCATTGAGTGGTTTAGTTCAAATTCACCATACTGCATACATTGATTAATGTTTATGTGAATAAAATCCTAAATTTAATCTCAACATTACTGTATAATATTGTAGTTAGTGTGTTGTTATGTGTTCTAATCACACATTACAACAGATGTAGATTAAGTTAAAGTAGCAGTAGGCTACCTAAAGGAAACATGAATTGCAAAGTCATCTAAAAAACTGTAACAAATATGTATTGATCTGCATACATAGCCTAATTTTATAATGGATCTATTATTTTCATATAAAAACACAAATCTGTTTATTTTACTCTGCTGATTTTATTATCTTAATATATGCTTGTACAACCAGCTCTGACGCTCTGTATCCCTTTCCCTGGACATAAAGCAGGTAAGAAGGTAACTATCTCATGAACAGGTTTATAAAATAAATAAATAAATCATTTTGACTCATTTTGAAATAGTTATTCTCCTGTCCTCTTGATTTAGATCCAGTTGAATGAAGCATAAAGTCTTGATAACATTCAATCTTGAAAAGGGAAGAATTCTTGTTCTTTTAATATTGTGATCGCATGGCTTGTTTGCAATTATACAAGGTGTGTGTGTGTGTGTGTGTGTGTGTGTGTGTGTGTGTGTGTGTGTGTGTGTGTGTGTGTGTGTGTGTGTGTGTGTGTGTGTGTGTGTGTGACTATGCCAATGAACTCCAGGAATGTTCATTCTGGTTGGGAAGTTATATTTGACTGATCTGAAATCAACATTTTAAATTGGCTGAATTATAAGATCACATTGTTTCAAATAATGAATAAATAACATGTAATGGGTGTGGTCCTCTTTTTGTGTACTTTAAATTTAAATCATGCCAATTCTCTTCATTTGACTTATTCATCACATCATGTGCTTTCACTGTTGTTGACTGCCTACAATTAGGAACAGATGAAAAGGTCTATAAATTAAGTGTCCTGGGTGTAACTGGGGTCGTTGTTGTTCGGCCATATACTGCCACCGCAAATGGATACAATTAAAGTTAGAAAACTTTTTGCAGGACAACCAATATCCTGATAGCTTAATAATATAGAAGAGAATACATTTACATTTAGTCATTTAGCAGAAGAAAAAAAAACAACGCAAGAAGTGCTCAAAATACAAAGTTCAGATATTGCTCGGAGTAGCATAAGCCAGATAATCAGGGATTTAAAGGAAAAGGGTTTTTTTTATGTTAAGTGCTCACGGAAGAGATGAGTTTTCAGTTGTCTTTTGAATGCTGTCAGGGATACTGCTTTCCGGATGAGGGTGGGCAGATCATTCCACCAGCATGGCACCGTGAATGAGAATGTTCTGGAGTGTGATTTTGAGGCTCTCTGTGATGGTATCACGAGCCGTCGCTCATTGACTGATCGTAGGCTTCTGGTAGGGATGTAGACTTGTAGTAGTGAGTGGAAGTAGGAGGGAGCTGATCCTGAGATCAGTCTGTAAGCAAGTGTCAACACCTTGAACTTGATGCGAGCAGCGAGTGGTAGCCAGTGCAGAGCGATAAACAGAGGAGTGACGTGGGCCCTTTTGGGCTCGTTGAAGACCAGACGAGCTGCAGCATTCTGGATCATTTGTAGAGGTTTAGTTGCACATGCTGGAAGACCGGCCAGGAGAGCATTGCAGTAATCAAGCCTAGAAATGACCAGGGCCTGGACGAGAAGTTGTGTTGCATGCTCAGTTAGGAAAGGCCTGTTCTTCCTGATGTTGTGCATAGCAAACCTGCATGATCGAGCTGTCGTTGTGATGTGGTCTGTGAAGGTCAGCTGATCATCAAAGATTACTCCAAGATTTCTGACTGATCTTGATGGGGTGATTGAGGAAGAATCTAGCTGGATGGTGAAGTCATGCTGTAGAGACATATTGGCAGGGAGGATGAGAAGCTCAGTCTTTGCCAGATTGAGCTGTAGGTGATGTTCCTTCATCCATGCCGAGATGTCCGCCAGACAGCTTGAGATCCGTACAGCTACTGTGGGATCATCTGGTTGAAATGAGAGGTAGAGCTGGGTGTCATTAGCATAGCAATGGTAAGAGAAGCCATGTGCCTGTATGATGGGTCCTAGTGATGTGGTGTAAATGGAGAAGAGGAGCGGTCCAAGAACTGAACCCTGGGGAACCCCTGTGGTCAGTTGATGTGCTTTGGATACCTCACCACTCCATGTGACCCTGAAGGACCTACCTGTGAGATAGGACTCAAACCAGTGGAGAGGAGTACCTGTGATGCCCAGTGATGAGAGGGTGGACAGAAGGATCTGATGGTTCACAGTGTCGAAGGCAGCAGACAGATCCAGGAGGATGAGAACAGATGATTTGGAAGCAGCTTTTGCGATCCGCAGGGCTTCGGTGACCGACAGCAATGCAGTCTCAGTTGAATGCCCTTTCTTGAAGCCAGATTGGTTGACATCCAGCTGGTTGTTCAGAGACAGGAAAGATGATACTTGGTTAAAAGCAACTCGTTCAAGTGTTTTCGCAATGAATGGTAGGAGAGAGACAGGTCTGTAATTCACTAAAAGTGATGTGTTTAACGTTGGTTTTTTAAGCAGTGGCGTTACCCGAGCCTGCTTGAATGCTGTAGGGAAAATGCCAGTGTGGAGGGATGAGTTGATGATGTGTGTGAGAGCTGGAAGAAGTGTGGAAGAGATTGCTTGTAGAAGGTGTGAGGGGATGAGGTCCAGAGGGCAGGTGGTAGGATGACTAGAGAGAAGTTTAGATACTTCATCCTCGGTTAGTGGAGTGAAGGAGGAGAGAAGGTTGTTGGCTGTGGGAGAGGTTAGTCTGTGTTCCTGTGTGTGTGAAGCTGAGAACTGACTGCTGATAGTTGTAGTTTTGTTAGTGAAGAAGTTAGCAAAATCATCAGCAGTTAGCGAGGAGGTGGGTGGTGGTTGAGGTGGACAGAGGAGAGAGTTGAATGTCTTGAACAGTGAACGTGTGTTAGAGACGCTGTTGATCTTGTTGTGGAAATGTGAAGATTTTACGGCGTGAACATCAGCAGAAAAGGCAGAGAGCAGAGATTGATACTTACTCAGGTCGGATGTGTCTTTTGATTTGCGCCATTTCCTCTCTGCTGCCCTGAGTTCGGTCCGGTGTTCACGAAGAACCTCAGATAACCAGGGGTTGGAGGGAGTAGCATGTGCTGGCCTGGAGGAGAGAGGGCAGATGTTGTCTAAAGAAGAGGTTAGAGTGGAGCATAAAGTATCCGTTGAAGTATTCACATCCAGAGATGCGAGGGTGAGGGAAAAGAAGATGACACAGCAGAGGAAAGAAGGGACGGAGAAAGTGAGCGCAGGTTTCGTCTGAAAGTAACTGGTAGGGGAGTTGGTGGTGCATGGGTAGTGAGTTGTAGATTGAAAGTAATGAGGAAATGGTCTGAAACATTGAGAGGTTTCACCAAAATATTGTCTGTGATGCAGTTGCGTGTGTAAACCAGGTCCAGTTGGTTGCCTGACTTGTGAGCACCTGTGGTGATAAGCCGTTGGAGATCGAAGGAGGCTAGGAGAGAGATGAAGTCTGTTGCATACGGCTTCTCTTGATGGATGTTGAAGTCGCCACAGACTACAAGTGGAATGCCATCCTCAGGGAAAGAGGAAAGCAGCACATCCTGCTCCTCTACAAAGGTTCCCAGTTGACCGGCGATATATGACTACAATATGGATCTTAATGGGAGTTGTAATGTAATAGAATGATATTCGAATGAGTAGTTATTGCATAGAGAAGAGAGAGTTGAGTATTTCCAATTTTTAGAGATGAGAAGACCAGTACCCCCACCCCTTCCCGACTGGCGAGGAGTGTGAGAGAAAGAGAAGTTGTTGGAGAGAGCAGCAGGGGTTGCTGAGTCTTCTGGACGGATCCAGGTCTCAGTCAAGCCCAAGATATTAAGAGTAGAATGAGATGCAAAGGCTGGAATGAAGTCAGCTTTATTGACTGCTGACTGACAATTCCATAGACTCATAGAAAGAGTGAGAGGTGAGTGTGAGGATGAGAGAATAGGGCGCAGATTAGCAGTATTGCGCTGCCTTCTGTGCATGATGAGAGAGCGTTGTCGAGAGACAACAGGAATGTATTGAAAGCACATGTTGATTAAGGGAAATAAGAAAAAGGTGGGAAAGGAAAGGGTGAAGAAGATACTTAAGTGCCTTGCAGGTGTCCTTGCTCGGTGGAGTCGTGCAGGTAGAGTGGCAGGTCTTTACCCGAGGCGGCTGAACACGAGAGCTGAACGCTTCCGCTGACGCTTCCGCGACAGCACGCACACTACATAGATATAAAGCTTTCAATCGCCTGAGTGAGGACAGCTGTGGCCGTCCTTGCAATTAGCACAAAGCAAATATCCCGAGAATGGGCGAAACCGAAACTAGCTGTTGAACAGCGCTACTTAAGTGCTACAATAAAATACAGACTACAACCCTTTAGATGCGCGGCATAAATTCAAAATAGGAACGTGTCTAATTAAAATACAGATATTTAATGAAGATAAAAATTATAAATAAGCAAAGAATCGAAAATAGCCCTACCTACTTGACAAATAGTAAACAGAACAACAGGAGAACTGGATAAATTGAATATGTGAACATTTCACAATGAAGGGTCAATGACAAGGATTTACCATAAAAAGGTAATACAACTGTGACATTTATTTACTAATATAGCATTATACCTGTTTGCTAATGAGTACGTTTGTTGAATACTCCCCTAAATTCGCAGTTATTAACGGTGGCGTTCAGAGAACAACGAGGGGTGCTGGAAGCACGTTTTTTGAAAGGGTGGGGGGGGGGGGTGTTCAGGTGTTCACCAGTTTACACCAAAGATCCAGGCAAGACCAGATTAAATATGTAATTACTTGCAAAATAATTGCCTACAACCTGCCAGTTTAATGCGACATGTAAGCTATGTATCGTTTCTTTTGCAGCGACTTTCCAGTCATAAACATCTCATGCGCTGACAAGAATCACGCAGCAGAGGAATGGAAAGTTAGTATTGACTTAAGAACCACTTTAGTTAAAAATACTTAATAATACAATAATAATTTAATTGTTCATGTGTTTAGTCTTTATTACTGATTATGAACACAAATCAATCATGACAAACCAAAGTAATTGTCATTGTATGAATTCTACCATTGATTGTGTACTTTATTATATAGACAGAAGGAAAACTCGACGAAGTGCTATTAGAAGACATCCTGTCATAGCTTTTTGGCACATAACGGCTGCTGTAGATGCAACACGCATTTGAAAAAGCGAGGCGCTGGAAAGCACAATTTGTTTGAATAAAAAAATACAATTTCACCACTAGATGGGAGAAATTCCTACACAATGTCCCTTTAGTAATAAAATGGACATTTCAAGTCTCATCCATCCCTCAAACTCTGATTCTTGACTTCTGTTGTAAAAGATACAAGTAAGATAAACAGAAAATGTGCATATGCTGCTCTAAGGGTTATTAATGTTGCATTTTAAATACAGAAATCCTGAGGAAGATTAGAGTTTAGGGTATTCCTCTCAAATCAGAGTCACTGGAGCTTTGTTCTTTTGTGGAGCCTGAAAAAACGTTTAAAACACAATTTTATACAATTATTTTTATTGTTTTGTTTATTAAGATATTTTGTAACAAAAATTACATATTTCGTATGAGGCATATGAATATTTAAAGTATTATACTATGAAATGGCTCCTTACAGAAGAAACTGCTTTCTGAGCTCGACAAACAAAAATATAATTGTGCAAGATTAACAAATTCATAACTTAACAACTAAACAACTATAATTCCATTCAATGTAAATTCATATCCCTTCACCATGCACACATGAAATAGTTTTTAGGCCTTCATTTTTATTTGCAAACATTTACTTGAAAATATTTCAATTTGATTATTCAGAGGAATCTGTAAAAATATGCTTTTCACCCTCCATCGAGAAAAGAAAAGTGTTTACAAAAAGACTAAATACAATAGTTCATGAGCTGTATATCACATACTATCATATACTATTAACAGCTATGAATTAAGATACTCATATAACATGTTTTCTCAGATGAATGATAAAACCCAAATAAGGCTTTCTGAGCTTGACAAAATAAAATATAATTGTTAAACAGTTAAATATAATTGAAGTTTAACAGTGTCATTAATTATTACAGCTGATACATGCCAAATATTTAAAAATGTACTTTTATGATACTAAACAATGCAAGTTATTCAATATTTCCATTTACCATGAAGCCATGAAGTACTTTTTTAGTTTTTGTATTTTGCAAGCATTTATTCCATATTCAGCTTTTATATTAAGTAAACAAAAACTATTCAAGTTAGCCTGCAAACTTTTGCCCTCCACCGAAAAAAAAATCTTAAGTGCTCAAATGAGTTATTTAATTTACATCATTAGTAGTAACATCTGTAATATTAAGAAACGTATACAGACAACACGTTTTGATATTATTTGCAGAAAAAGCTAAGACTGTAGGCCAATTCACACTGAACCAACAGATGACAACAGACACTTTGTCGAGTTTTGTCATATCAGTGTGTTACTCCTGTTGGGATTGGCCAGCTCTCGTTGTCACCAATTGAACATGCTGAATCAGCATATGTTGGGTCGTGGGCAGTGACGTACTGTAATCGGTTGATTGTCTGCATTACTCGCTTCTGTCAGTGAAGGGTGAATTGGAATTTAACATCCAAAAACATTGTTTGTTTTAGAAAATGACCTGGTACTTTTTATTTCCCGAACGTTAAAATGCATAAAGGGGTCGAATCGACCCAGCATGCTGTGATTTTTAAATATATTCTATCAATTTAAAAAAAAAAAAAAAAAGTCTGATTATTTTTGTATCACTACCACAAGAATTCCTAAAGGGGGTCAAATTGACCCATTTTCATTTCCTACGGAATTTTGACTCATTTTTGTCAATAATAATAACATTTATTTTCCGAACCTGTGGTGATTTCTTTGCTCTGGGCCCAGAATTACCCTCAGACACCAACCCTGTGTCTGAATTCACATATCTCCCTAATTTATAGTATGTGAAATTAGCAATTTACTCTCCATATGGGAGAAGATTTGTGAATGGTAACGACACATGATAATGCTAAAATGGTGGTGGATGTAGAACATTCAGATTGCATTCATAGTACAAACATTCATGCTTGATTATTTATACATCATTAATAGGAAATTGATTTTTTTTTTAGAGCATCATCAATTTCAAGTTTTGACCCTCGATTATGCATTCGTGTAGATATTTTGGTTCACGCGTTCTAGGGTTAACGTGATGTTGCAGTGTTTTTCTTGGGACACTTTTGATGTCGTTGGGTTTGAGTCCACAGCACAGACATCTGAAGCACTTCCTGTACTGCTGCCTGACCTGGACAAGAATGAGACGAGAGTAGTTGAGTGACTTCATGACATCAATTTAACCTCTGAAACTCATGAACCACAATGGAATTTGTTAATAATAAACAGGTAAGAAAAATGTTTTGAAAGACTATATTAGCATTTTCAGAAGTAAATGCTGATAAATACTGATGCTTCTTTTCTTCCATATACTGTCTCTGGAGACAGTGAAAAGGTTTTCCTATAGATCAGGATTATAAAATCATTAATGAAGACAAAATAGAAAAAAGATTTTAAAGGGGTGGTATAATGCCCTTTTCACAAGATCCCCAGAGTTTGTATGTGAAGTTTTAGCTCGAAATACCCCACAGATATTTTTATATAGCATGTTCAAATTGTCACTTTTTGAGGGTGAGCTAAAACACACCTTTTTTGTGTCTGTCCCTTTCAATGCAAATGAGCTGCTGCTCCCCGCAAAGAGGGCGGAGCTACAACAGCTTGTGCACTCAGCAGCTTCGATTTCCTCACACAGACATAGACATGCACTGAAAATGTAACTTTTAGCCTTTTATATTCAAACTGGAGTCAGACAAAGATGGAGAGACTCAAGAAGTAACAACATGTAGAAGCCACAGGACATTTCTGAATGGTTAGTTGATGAATTTATGTAGCTAATGTCTATTTATCTTTTAGTCATTGAGTAGCATATTCTGTCATGATAATCTATAAATCGCATTCCCAGGGGCGGGATTTATGTCAATTTTAGGGTTAGTGATGTCACTAACCCGTGAGGAATGTCATGTAGTCCTACCAGCCGTTTGTTGTAGTTCTTAAAAAGCAATTTCTTTTAAAGAAAATATCTCCCTTTGCTTTGAACTTTGAGCGAGGATCACCCTCCAGGACACCAACTACAGGCGCTCTATCCCAGCTGCGGAGATGTTTATCACGTCACTTCACCACGTGACAGCAGGAAGCAGGCTCCTGATTGGTTAACGCAGCGCAAAGAGACGCCAAAGTTCAGATTTTTCAACTCGGGCGTCAGATGCGAATAAGCTTCAAACGCATGAATGCACATAAAGCACCAAATAAATTCACTCGTGCGTAACACGCCAGACGCTCAATTCGCCTCTGACGCGCGAATGAGGCGAAATCGAGTCCATTGCGCCACACTAAACCCGTCTATCGCGCCACAGGACCCCCAGACGTGCGTCAACTGCATCTTTACATTGACTTAACATGGAAATCACTCGCTCCAGAAACAATTTGTTTAATATTTCCTGCATAATTACCTACATAAAGAAATATGACTTATCCAATCGGAAAAGACCATAAACATCACAGATAACATCTGAAGTAACAATTATTTTACATACATATATTGTGCGACTGATACTCTGCAATAGGTGATTTTAGGATAGCGTTTTGGCTGTCATTCAATGATGCCCTTTGTTGGTAGGGAATAGTAATATGGCCACTCAAACACTTCTGGTGGCTTCACCACCTGATAGAACGCAATGCACAATCCAGTCATTGTACAGATTAGTGGTCTTACTTCTGTCACGGTTCATGAATTCACTGACTCTTTCTCGCTCTGTGTTGTTGTGTGTGTGTGTGGGCGTGGTCGCTATTTATACTCATGGTCTTTCATCTTGTGTTTAGTCCGGTGGCGTGATTGTTAACGAATGACACCTGCGAGACACACCGGTCTCAGTTTTCGCAGGAGCGGAAGCATAAAGGAGGAGCGACGACTGTGAAGATCGAGAGAGGACAGGCCTGTGTTTTATTTGTGTATTTTTGTTAGCCAGCAGTCGTCCGCGAGGGGCTGCTGGCGGTTCCTTTTGTTTTTGTATTTGTTTTATTTGTTTATTAAAAATTTTTGAATGTTCGCCGGTTCCCGCCTCCTTCTTCCCTGAACCTTAAACCTCGTTACACTGGTGCTGAAACCCGGGAAGAGGGAGGAACGCGCAGTCAAAGAGTCCTCGCCGCTGTGGGGAATCCGCGGTCCATCGGGCATGGTGGGCAGAGTTGCCACCGCTCGCCGTGGGCCGGAGCCTGCTACCGTCCGTCATTGAAGGGGAGGAGCAGGGAGCGGGGGAGGAGCGGCCATGGACCTCGAGGCGGTGCGCTGGAGTGAGTTGCCGGGGGGGTCGGTCGAGCTCGCTGCAGGCCGCCTGGGAGTTGCAGGGGGCGGCTGCCGTCCGGGAGGGAGCAGAGGAGTCGCTGCCGTCCGCCATCTGAAGGGGAGGAAGAGGGAGCGGGGGACTCCTGCCGTCTGCCCGAAGCACCTGAGGAGCCGTCCATCGGGCGGCGGAGGAGTGTCGAGTCGTCCACTGAGGGCTATCCAGCACCCCCGCCAGGCACCGCGGAGAAGATCGTCCAGCTGGTGGGGGACCAGATGACGGCGCGTTCTGGGAATCGGACCAAGTTTTTTTTTTTTTCTCTCTCGGATCTGTCGCTCCTCATGCTTCCGTCTCCGTTTCCCTTGCCTCGTCGGTCCATACCCCCCAGGGATCGCAGCCGCCGCCAGGGGGGAGTAGAGCGCAGTCTCGTGGGTACCCCCCGGCCTGCGAGGGGCGATGGGGGTATGTGGCGAGCAGGACGAAGCCGAGGGACGTGAGAGAATGACGCGATGTCGGTGGCGTGATTGTTAATGAATGACACCTGCGAGACGCACCGGTCTCACATCTCTCATGAAGGAGCGGACGCATAAAGGAGGAGCGACGACTGTGAAGATCGAGAGAGGACAGGCCTGTGTTTTATTTGTGTATTTTTGGTAGCCAGCAGTCGTCCGCGAGGGGCTGCTGGCGGTTCCTTTTGTTTTTGTATTTGTTTTATTTATTAAAAATTATTGAATGTTCACTGGTTCCCGCCTCCTTCCCCGAACCTTAAACCTCGTTACAATTTGGTTAACAGAAAAGACATTGTTATATTCCAACATCCTACATGTTCTGTGTACTGTATTGATCTGTCTACCTAAAACACATTTACAAAAAAGCCCGTTAAAATCTATTCCCTATTTTCGTTTCGAAACTTGTGTTGTTTGGTCCGATCGATTGTGCAATCGATTTTCGAACGTAAAGTGAGAGCCCTATCCTGCTCAATTTTAATAACTCCATAAACTCAATCGCTGTATGAGCCAAGCTTAAAGAGAGGCTGCTCTCTGCAGAGCAATTATGTTGAGATTTCGTCTAGCTACCCTTGCTAGACGTCCAGAGAGGAGGAGGGAATGTAATTTGGGCCTAATGGGTGGAGCTAGAATATCCAACCACACCCACAACTCTATCCCTCCACCCCATTAGACCAGAGAGGAGGAGCTGGATGTTATTTGACTCTGTAGTGAGCACCACTTGAGTTTAAAGAACAAGCCAAAAACACTTTTGAAATGAGTCTTTTGTCATGGTAATATTACTTATTACAATGCGCGATTACGGAGCCCGTGTTGAAATATTTTAGGTGTTGACTGTTTGATCTTTTTAATCTTGAGCATGACATTGTATTTTTATCAGATAGCAGAATTGTCACAAAAGCCTGAGCTGTTTTATCTCCTTTGTTCTAAACAAATATATATATATATATATATTTTTTAAACTCACAGTTCCCTGACATAGCCTTCAGGAACCAGCCTGACACAACCAGAGTGGCCAACTATCCAATCACACATACGAGTCCACCGACAAAGGGCAAAGGTCAACAGGGCCGAACCGAGGAACACCAGCCCCACGATCACACACACCAAAGTCAACTGGTCCAGCGGTGGATCGCTCTGAGAAAACATGTCAGAGTAAGTGAGTGCCATATCTGTGCTGTTCTTGAATGGTGACTATAAATGTTGACCATTCACTGGTTTAACTTGTTGTCTTTCATACCTCTGCTGGGCAGCTGGTTTGCATGAGAGCGAATGTTGACAGATGAACACAGGAGCACACAGTGTAGTTGCTGTTGGTCTCTAAAACAGAACAACCATCTACAATCCACTCGCTGATATTCCAGTACACACATGACAGAGAACCGCTGGGGTCAAGCTCCTGCACAAAGAAGAAAGAACATGCAGAAAATACTACAACACTGAATATTAGATGTCTTCAGATGTTCATCAGATCTTAGATTTGACAACAAAAACACATTTCAGTCTCACTCTGATGTGTTCGATGGTGAAGTTGACTGGTTTGGTGAGTTTAGTGTTGGTGGTTCTGGGAAGAGTAGCTGAGATTACAGTGGACATCATGGTTTTAACCGTGTCATTTGGTGTGTTAAAGAAGTCGGGCTTAAGTAGATTCTCCATTGTGTTGTAACTCAGGAAAGCCACAGCAGCTGATCCTGTGTGATGGAAACAACAACCATTTAAAAAGTAAATCAATTAGTTTTAGTGGTGATGGTATTACATCTCTTTCCACAAGTTTTATATATATCACATACCTGCAATGTTGTTCTTGGCGATCCCAATGAGATCGATGTCCACAGAAGAAATTGTTGTGTCAAGTCGAGGGATTTTATCTAAGGTTACATTTGGTCCAACCATGAAGACTTGTCCCTCTGATTATAAACAAACAGGCAGTTATAATAATTATATTATAAAAATAAATCGGCTATAATAATTTATTTGCAATATTTATCTTTTTTATGAAAGTCCAATTTACAGACAATGACAAACAAATTTAATGACTATTTACAATTGCTGGGTATTCATCTGTGATTGTTTGAGCTAAAATGTGCTTAAAATCAAACCCTGTAATTGATTAATACTATAAGCTGCACAGACTTTCTGTTTTATTGTTGAATAAATGTCTTGTGAATGTTGATTGTTTTTAGGCAATATATTCACAAAACACATTGGTCAGTCACCACAAACCATGAACTTCACTGTAAGTGAACTTGTGTTTATTGGTTTCTTTTCTTTTTTCCAAGACATCTCTACCACCCCCCCCCCCCCCCCCCCCCCCAAAAAAAAAGAATTTGCACCAAAATTCTGACCTTTGACATCAGCAAAAAAAAATACAGGCAGTGTTTTCTGCTCTGTTATATAGTTCCTAAAAAGGTAATAGTTAAAAAAGGTAATGTGTATTTGGTGTGCTGTCCAAGGGTTGGGATAGGAATAGTTAGAAGTGAAGAGATTGGGTGGTGGAGGGATGCTCCTCCTGAACTTTGTTAATGAAACCTCATTTCTCACTTACCTACAGTGGCAAGAGTAAAACTGAAATTGGCACTCGTGTCTGTTGGCTTCACCAATGTAGATATGAGTGTCTCGCTAATTTTTAACACACGGTTTCCATAGGAGGCTAGTTCAGTTGGGCTGACTGATGATGATGACTCTAAAATCTTCTCTGAAGCGATGAAGACCATAGTCAAAATGGTGGTCACAGTCTAATTTATTGATCAGAGAAATACAGTTATTTTACATGTAAATACTGAGAGGTGATAAGAGAAATGTCAATCATTATGTAACTGACATAGATTTGATTATTATATCATTTTTTTTAAAGACTTACATCCAAAGAAAGCTCTTGATCAGTAATGTTCTCTATCTGGTCAAGAAGATTTTGAAAACATCCTGTAGAGTTCTGACTCTGAAATCACAATTGAGCTTTATGAATTAAGCTCAAAGACTCAGTGCACAGTGTAAATATTCAGCTTACCCTGCATTGATCCGCAATGTTATCGATGTTATCCAGACCTGTAGTGAGGGAACTCATCATTATAACATGAATACAGTCAAATCAAACATCACATTTCAGTCTAGAAACAAGCTTACCTGTAGTAGTTGGACTGAGTGTGGTTAGCGTGTAGATATTAGTCTCACAGAAGCAGGAGGACAGAGTGCTACTATAGCAAGTACAGGTGTCCTTATTACCAACACAGTAACAGTTATTACTCCAGCATTCGTACTGGTTTTGGTCTTGGTTTTGGTACTGATATTTCCAGTAGTAGAAATCATGCACACTTGTGTTGCAGTACATGCGGTACTGAGCACCAATGCAGATATACATGTCATTATAAAGCCCACAGTCGTAGACTGGACTCACTGCTGCAGGGATAGTGATGCTATTGTTGTTATTTGTACAGAAGCAGGAGGATGACATATTATAGTAGCACATACAGGTGTCCTTATTACCAATGCAGCCACAGTTATCACTTAAACAATGGTAATGGTATTTCCAGTAATGGAAGTCATGCACACTTGTGTTGCAGAACATGTGGTACTGAGCGCCAGTGCAGATGTATGTGTTGTTATAAAGCACACAGTCATGGACTGGTTCAACTGCTGTCGTGAGAGCAATGTAATTGCTGTTAGTCTCACAGAAGCAGGAGGACAGAGTGCTACTGTAGCAGGTACAGGTGTCCTTATTACCAACACAGTAACAGTTATTACTCCAGCATTCGTACTGGTTTTGGTCTTGGTTTTGGTACTGATATTTCCAGTAATAGAAATCATGCACACTTGTGTTGCAGTACATGCGGTACTGAGCACCAGTGCAGATATACGTGTCATTATAAAGCCCACAGTCGTAGACTGGACTCACTGCTGCAGGGATAGTGATGCTATTGTTGTAATTTGTACAGAAGCAGGAGGATGACATATTATAGTAGCACATACAGGTGTCCTTATTACCAATGCAGCCACAGTTATCACTAAAACAATGGTAATGGTATTTCCAGTAATGGAAGTCATGCACACTTGTGTTGCAGAACATGTGGTACTGAGCGCCAGTGCAGATGTATGTGTTGTTATAAAGCACACAGTCATGGACTGGTTCAACTGCTGTCGTGAGAGCAATGTAATTGCTGTTAGTCTTACAGAAGCAGGAGGACAGAGTGCTGCTAGAGCAAGTACAGGTGTCCTTATTACCTACACAGTTACAGTTATTATTCCAGCATTCGTACTGGTATTGGTTTTGATTCTGATATAGGTAGTAAAAATAATGCATTCTTGTGTTGCAGTGCATGCGGTACTGAGCACCAGTGCAGATGTACGTGTCATTAAAAAACACACATTGAGAGAGTCTCAATGGACTAACTGCGGTAGGGAGAGTGATGTTATTGTTGTACGTCTCACAAAAGCAGGAAGACAAACTGCTACTGTAGCATGTACAGGTGTCCTTATTACCAAGACAGATACAGCCATTACTTATGCACAGGTATTGGTTTTGGTTCTGATATTTCCAGTAATAGAAATCATGCATTCTTGTGTTGCAGTACATGTGGTACTGAGCACCAGTGCAGATGTACGTGTCGCTATAAAGCACACAGCCATAAGCTGGACTAACTTCTCTATTGAGAGCAGTGATATTACCATAAGTCTCACAGAAGCAGGAGGACAGAGTGCTACTGTAGCAAGTACAGGTGTCCTTATTACCAACACAGTTACAGTTATTATTAAAACAATGGTAATGGTATTTCCAGTAATGGAAGTCGTGCACACTTGTGTTGCAGTACATGTGGTACTGAGCACCAGTGCAGATATACGTGTCGCTATAAAGCCCACAGTTATAGACTGGACTTACTGCTGAAGTGAGAGCAGTGATATTACCATAAGTCTCACAGAAGCAGGAGGACAAAGTGCTACTAGAGCAAGTACAAGTGTCCTTATTACCAATGCAGCTACAGTTATTATTAAAACAATGGTAATGGTATTTCCAGTAATGGAAGTCATGCACACTTGTGTTGCAGTACATGTGGTACTGAGCACCAGTGCAGATGTATGTGTTGTTATAAAGCACACAATCATAGACTGGTTTAACTGCTGAAGTGAGAGCAGTGATATTGCCATGAGTCTCACAGAAGCAGGAGGACAAAGTGCTACTAGAGCAAGTACAAGTGTCCTTATTACCAACACAGTTACAGTCATTGTTCACACACTGGTACTGGTACTGACTCTGATATTTTTGGTAGGAGAAATCATGCATTTGTGTGTTGCAGTGCATGCGGTACTGAGAACCAGTGCAGATGAATGTGTTGTTTTGTAGCACACAGTCCGGTTCTGTGAATGGAATAGCTGATGTAGGGATAGTGATGCTATTTCTGTAATTCTCACAGAAGCAGGAGGACAGAGTGCTACTATAGCAGGTACAGGTGTCCTTATAACCAACACAGTAACAGTTATTACTCCAGCATTCGTACAGGTATTGGTTTGGGTATGTATATCTCTGGTAGTAGAAACTATGCATTCTTGTGTTGCAGTACATGCGGTACTGAGCACCAGTGCAGATATACGTGTCGTTATAAAGCCCACAGTCGTAGACTGGACTAACTGCTGCAGGGATAGTGATGCTATTGTTGTTAGTCTTACAGAAGCATGAGGATGACATGCTACTAGAGCAAGTGCAAGTGTACTTATCACCAATGCAGCCACAGTTATTATTTAAACAATGGTAATGGTTGATACTGTAATGGAAGTCGTGAACACTTGTGTTGCAGTACATGTGGTACTGAGCACCAGTGCAGATGTATGTGTCGCTATAAAGCCCACAGTTATAGACTGGTCTAACTACTGTAGGGATAGTGATGTTATTGCTAATATTCTCACAGAAGCAGGATGAACTATTATAGTAGCATGCACAGGTGTCATTATTACCAACACAGATACAGTCATTACTCATGCACTGGTATTGGTTTTGGTATTGGTATCTCTGGTAGGAGAAACGATTCATTCTTGTGTTGCAGTGCATGCGGTACTGGGCACCGGTGCAGATGTGCGTGTCATTATTAAGCTCACAGTCCAAAACTGAACGACCCACTGCCCTTGATTCAGCGGCAGTGGTGGATATTATACCTGAGGATGAGAAAGATATGATCAAAGTAAACACAAGCAGTGGTTATGGTCTTGGTGATGCACTTACATTACATCACCACAGACAATGTTTATTTGTTTTGATTCATAGTATCCATTATTTAAAATGTAATAAATACTTTCAAAGTATTTCATTTGGAGTATGAATTTGGAATGCATTTTGGAAGTGAGATTAACAAGTTTGTTAAGTTGCATCCTTATATAGACTATGGAGTAGAGTTTTGACAATGACCAAGTACTAAGAAATAAATGTAACTAATTATTTAAAAAGAAAAAGGTAATCCGGTTCACAGGGTCAACAGACATTTGTTTAAAGAAAACACTACTGGCTTACACTTACAGATGATTAAAGAGATGACAGTCAACAGTGACCATTCAACACCTGGCAGGAAAAAAAAGACAAAGATTAAAATGTCTAATGTTTTTCTACTGATATACTTAGAATTCTTTCACAATACACACAAATATTAATTGTTTTTCAAAGGAGATCTTTAGCACTGACTGTTAGACACTTAAGTTTCAAACAATCAATGTCTGTTCAAACCGTTTTGTAAATTTCTGGAGCCATACTAATTCGTTTAGGCAAATGAGGACATAACTTAAAACTGATCGACGAAGTTGCAATTACTTGCTCACTGTCACGGTGTGGGTTTTGTGTTTTTGTATCTTGTTTTTGTCTGTCATGTGTTCCCCTGTCCTTTCAAGTTTCAGCTGTTCCCCGTTTTGTTGATTAGTCTCCCCTTGTGTTTCTGATTAACCACGCCCTCTTGTTATCTTGTTTAGGTTGTTAGTCTCTGTATTTAAACCCTGTGTCTTGTTACAGTGTTTGTGGGTTCATTATGTTTGCCATGTCTGAGTTTATGAGTCGGTCTAGTCTTTAGTTTATTTAATAAAAGTACTACTACTACTACTACTGCTGCATTTGGATCCTGCTTCCTTCTATGTTCCAACCTGCCACGTAACAGATGAACCCAACCACAACATGGATCCAGCATTTTGTCTCTTCCACCTCAGCCAAGGTAACCGAACAATTGAGGATTTTGTTGCTGAGTTTGGTGAGCTTAGCCATGGGGTGAACTTTAAAGATTAAAAGACATTTTTCGCAATGGACTGGATGAGCTTCTCAACTACCTCATGTCTGACAATACCCCTCACTACACTCTAGCTCAATATATTGCTATTACCATTCGGTTAAGCTCTGTCCTCCACGTCAGCCCTGCCGAGCCTGCGCCCCAAGTCACTTCTGCCGAAGCAGAGACGCTTCACGTCACTTCTGCCGAGCCAGAGACGCTTCACGTCACTTCTGCCGAGCCAGAGACGCTTCACGTCACTTCTGCCGAGCCACGTCACTTCTGCCGAGCCAGAGACGCTTCACGTCACTTCTGCCGAGCCAGAGACGCTTCACGTCACTTCTGCCGAGCCAGAGACGCTTCACGTCACTTCTGCCGAGCCAGAGACGCTTCACGTCACTTCTGCCGAGCCAAGTCACTTCTGCCGAGCCAGAGACGCTTCACGTCACTTCTGCCGAGCCACGTCACTTCTGCCGAGCCACGTCACTTCGGCCGAGCCACGTCACTTCGGCCGAGCCACGTCACTTCGGCCGAGCCACGTCACTTCTGCCGAGCCAGAGACGCTTCACGTCTCTTCTGCCGAGCCAGAGACGCTTCACGTCACTTCTGCCGAACCACGTCACTTCTGCCGAGCCACGTCACTTCTGCCGAGCCAGAGACGCTTCACGTCACTTCTGCCGAGCCACGTCACTTCTGCCGAGCCACGTCACTTCGGCCGAGCCACGTCACTTCGGCCGAGCCACGTCACTTCGGCCGAGCCACGTCACTTCTGCCGAGCCACGTCACTTCGGCCGAGCCAGAGACGCTTCACGTCACTTCTGCCGAGCCAGAGACGCTTCACGTCACTTCTGCCGAGCCACGTCACTTCGGCCGAGCCAGAGACGCTTCACGTCACTTCGGCCGAGCCACGTCACTTCGGCCGAGCCACGTCACTTCTGCCGAGCCACGTCACTTCGGCCGAGCCACGTCACTTCTGCCGAGCCACGTCACTTCTGCCGAGCCACGTCACTTCTGCCGAGCCAGAGACGCCTCACGTCACTTCTGCCGAGCCAGAGACGCCTCACGTCACTTCTGCCGAGCCAGAGACGCCTCACGTCACTTCTGCCGAGCCAGAGACGCCTCACGTCACTTCTGCCGAGCCAGAGACGCCTCACGTCACTTCTGCCGAGCCACGTCACTTCTGCCGAGCCACGTCACTTCGGCCGTGCCACGTCACTTCGGCCGAGCCACGTCACTTCGGCCGAGCCACGTCACTTCTGCCGAGCCACGTCACTTCTGCCGAGCCATGTCACTTCGGCCGAGTCACGTCACTTCGGCCGAGCCAGAGACGCTTCACGTCACTTCTGCCGAGCCACGTCACTTCTGCCGAGCCACGTCACTTCGGCCGAGCCACGTCACTTCGGCCGAGCCAGAGACGCTTCACGTCACTTCTGCCGAGCCACGTCACTTCGGCCGAGCCAGAGACGCTTCACGTCACTTCGGCCGAGCCAGAGACGCTTCACGACACTTCGGCCGAGCCAGAGACGCTTCACGTCACTTCGGCCGAGCCAGAGACGCTTCACGTCACTTCGGCCGAGCCAGAGACGCTTCACGTCACTTCGGCCGAGCCAGAGACGCTTCACGTCACTTCGGCCGAGCCAGAGACGCTTCACGTCACTTCGGCCGAGCCAGAGACGCTTCTGCCGAGCCACGTCACTTCGGCCGAGCCACGTCACTTCGGCCGAGCCACGTCACTTCGGCCGAGCCAGAGACGCTTCACGTCAATTCTGCCGAGCCAGAGACACTTCTGCCGAGCCACGTCACTTCTGCCGAGCCACGTCACTTCGGCCGAGCCACGTCACTTCTGCCGAGCCAGAGATGCTTCACGTCACTTCTGCCGAGCCAGAGACGCTTCACGTCACTTCTGCCGAGCCAGAGACACTTCTGCCGAGCCACGTCACTTCGGCCGAGCCACGTCACTTCTGCCGAGCCAGAGATGCTTCACGTCACTTCTGCCGAGCCAGAGACGCTTCACGTCACTTCTGCCGAGCCACGTCACTTCGGCCGAGCCACATCACTTCGGCCGAGCCAGAGACGCTTCACGTCACTTCTGCCGAGCCACGTCACTTCTGCCGAGCCACGTCACTTCTGCCGAGCCAGAGACGCTTCACGTCACTTCTGCCGAGCCAGAGACGCTTCACGTCACTTCTCCCGAGCCAGAGACGCTTCACGTCACTTCTGCCGAGCCAGAGACGCTTCACGTCACTTCTGCCGAGCCAGAGACGCTTCACGTCACTTCTGCCGAGCCACGTCACTTCGGCCGAGCCAGAGACGCTTCACGTCACTTCTGCCGAGCCAGAGACGCTTCACGTCACTTCTGCCGAGCCACGTCACTTCGGCCGAGCCAGAGACGCTTCACGTCACTTCTGCCGAGCCAGAGACGCTTCACGTCACTTCTGCCGAGCCAGGTCACTTCGGCCGAGCCAGAGACGCTTCACGTCACTTCGGCCGAGCCAGAGACGCTTCACGTAACTTCTGCCGAGCCAGAGACGCTTCACGTCACTTCTGCCGAGCCAGAGACGCTTCACGTCACTTCTGCCGAGCCAGAGACGCTTCACGTCACTTCTGCCGAGCCAGAGACGCTTCACGTCACTTCTGCCGAGCCAGAGACGCTTCACGTCACTTCTGCCGAGCCAGAGACGCTTCACGTCACTTCTGCCGAGCCACGTCACTTCTGCCGAGCCAGAGACGCTTCACGTCACATCTGCCGAGCCAGAGACACTTCTGCCGAGCCAGAGACACTTCTGCCGAGCCACGTCACTTCGGCCGAGCCACGTCACTTCGGCCGAGCCAGAGACGCTTCACGTCACTTCTGCCGAGCCAGAGACGCTTCACGTCACTTCGGCCGAGCCAGAGACGCTTCACGTCACTTCGGCCGAGCCACGTCACTTTGGCCGAGCCAGAGACGCTTCACGTCACTTCGGCCGAGCCAGAGACGCTTCACGTCACTTCGGCCGAGCCAGAGACGCTTCACGTCACTTCTGCCGAGCCACGTCACTTCTGCCGAGCCAGAGACGCTTCACGTCACTTCTGCCGAGCCAGAGACGCTTCACGTCACTTCCCGAGTCTTCACCGCCCTGGCCGCCGCCTGCGCGTCCTGCTCCGCCCACGTTCCATGGCCCATTCCCGCCATTGCAGGGTCCTGGTCCTGTTCCCTGCACGGGTCTGGCCCTCCGTTCCTCCCCCGGACCGCCTCCACTTCACCACCCTCCTGAACTTTAGTGTTTTGTTTCTAGGGGCGTCGGGAGCCGCCCATGGGAGGGGGCTATGTCACGGTGTGGGTTTTGTGTTTTTGTATCTTGTTTTTGTCTGTAATGTGTTCCCCTGTCCTTTCATGTTTCAGCTGTTCCCCGTTTTGTTGATTAGTCTCCCCTTGTGTTTCTGATTAACCACGCCCTCTTGTTATCTTGTTTAGCTTGTTAGTCTTTGTATTTAAACCCTGTGTCTTGTTACAGTGTTTGTGGGTTCATGATGTTGTTAGATGATGTTCTCCATGTCTGAGTTTGAGTCTGTCTAGTCTTTAGTTTATTTAATAAAAGTACTACTGCTGCATTTGGATCCTGCTTCCTTCTAGGTTCCAACCTGCCACGGAACACTCACAACATCACAAAGTTATGTTGTTGCAACAAATCCAGGAAAATTACTTTTCCGGTTGTGACAATGTAACCGTTTACATTTCCACAATAAAGTTTGGTCATCAAATTATGTTCCAGTTACCATAACAGCCAAGTATTATGGTTAGCTAGACAAATGCTTCAGAGCCAATGGAATTACTTTTGTTTCAATAATAATGAACGTAACTAACAAGAAACTTATGAAAAGATAAATTGAAACTGAATAAAATATCTTTAAAACTTTAAATCAATCGCAGGCAACATTTTTGACAATGTTTGTAATAAACTAATAATGTTTTGCTAATTGTTTTCTCCTTTTTGTTTCGCTGATCTGAACTTACTAATGTGATTCCAGAGTTTTCATTTACGCTTCTGAGTTTTTCATTTACTGAGCTTTCGTTCGTCATTCTGGGACATATCTCTTGTGGGGGCAGAGCTATAGCAGCAGTGTTATCATTGGCTACTGAGTATTTGATTGACAGCTTTTTGACCTGGAAGTGAACACGTCAGTGTTGTGTTTACTTGCGTGGATGTGAGAGTCTGTAAGTGCGTTTTTTTTATTTGATTTAAGTGATATACATCTAGGAGTTTTGTTTTTGAATTTTATCTGTATTTATCTGTCGTTACTTTGTCGACACAAGCTTTTAGGAGCGCAAGAAGTCTATTCAGGTGTAATTTGACATTAAAACTGTTTATAATGGGCTACTGAAAATATTGTATAAAGTCCAAATATATTTTTTTTATTCCTGATGATTCTTCTGCATTGTAGGGTCTGTTTAGGTTGTGCTGTTACAATTTAAAGAGAATACATGTGTGTGATATATCAACTAACCTATTTGTCATGTAGGTATAAACCATATGTCCAGCAACAGCCAGTTGCGATGAGAACAGTAAGGAAATGGACGATGGAGGGAAGTGATGCTTAAAACATTCCAGTCTGTAGTTTTTAACAATTTTTAATGTGAGCCGTGATGATATTAATGAACTCAATTAGGGTGAATCCCAATTCTCTGTCTTACCCTTTCCCCTTAGTTTTGCACGTTCACCTGAGAGTAAGGGATATCCCAATTCTCGTTTTGACCGAGAATTGAAAAACAACCTTAAAACAAAGCATTTTCGCGAGCTTACTTGAAACCAAGGGGTACGCCTCGATCAAAACGAGAATTGAGATAGCCTTTACTCTCACATGAACGTGCATAACTAAGGGGAAGGGGTAAGACAGATAATTGGGATTCACCCTTATTGTGTAACGGGATATATAAACTTCTTTGTGGACAGTGTTATACCCACAAAGACCTCACTGTTTTCCAATTAACAAACCGTGGGTCACCAGTCAACTTAAGGCACTGACTAATGAGAAGAAGGGAGCCTTTAAATTGGGTGATAAAGAGGCTTAGAGAAAAGGGCAGAGGGAGCTGAAGGTGAAAGTGAAGGAGGGTGAGGAGGCATACAGGAGGAAATTAAGGACAAGCTGCAGAGAAGTGAGGAGTGGAATTAGATGGATTTCTGGTACTCAACGGCTGCGTTTCCACTGTCACTTCTGGGGCTTTATCGGGCCTCGCCTGGGCCAACGGCGGCTTGAGGAGGGGTTACGAACAAAGGCGGAGTTTATCCGAGTCTGGAAAAATCAGCCCGCAAATTATGTCATATACCAGCTAATATCAGGATTAAAGACTTTCAGACTGCAGCGAGTGTTTGAAATAACTTCTGTTTGTGATCCGATGTGGATTCTGATCACCGTATAAGGTAGAAATATTTATATGCGATGAAAAAGATGTGCACGCCAACCATTACCATAGTAAACATGGTAAATACGACTGCTTGAAGAAAAAAGACAAATCATATAATCTATCACAATCGTGTATTTATTTTATCTGTCAGTACGTCTCGTCTCTTTATACTGGACTGATATCCAGATTTAGCTCCGCATAAAAAGAAGTCCGGTTTATGGAGAGCTTCCTCTGTTTCTCAGGGGGGGGGGGGTTAGTAAAGCGCTGCAGAGCTTCTGTCCCGACGGTGGAAACGCTGTGTGGTTTTGGCCCAAGGCCCAAGGCTTTTAGCCCAGACCGGCCCGTTTAAAGCCTTGGCTCACACTGGCCCGACAGTGCAAACATGGCTAATGATTAGAACAGTTTGGACGGAGCCAATGAGATGAATATGTTCTTCAATTGTTTCAGCCAGGGTTCAGGCTTCATCAGCAGGCATGTCTTCTATACCTCCGTCTTGCTCCATCCATTCCCATAGTCCCCACTCTGGTGGCCTGCATATTACTGTTGACAAGGTAGAGAAAGAACTTCATCCGGAGGATTCATCCGGGCAAAGCAGTCGGCCCTGATGGATTAACCCAAGCGTCCTGGAAGTCTGTGCGGAACAGCTATGTGAAGTTGTGACGCTTGAATCTGGGGGAGATACCAGTTCTCTGGAAGACATTTTGCCTTTGTGCCAGTGCCCAAAACTGGGATCTATGTTTTGCTCATATGATATATGATCAACATTAAAAACAAGAACTCACACAGAGTATGTTTTTGTATTGAAGAGAATTTAAATCTTAAATTGATCTCTATGCACAGTCTGTGTCCATCCAGTATTTGTTCTTCATGCTTCATGTAAGTGCTAAATCGCCTCTTTACACTTTAATATAGGTTCATTGTCGAGAACGGCAGTAATGTAGCAGGATTTGCTGGCTTGTGTGGATGTAGTGAGTTTTGACTGTGTACACCCCGTGTACCCCCAGGGGTGCGCATACTCCAGTTTGTGAACCATCTGGACTGAGGGGTTGAGCCACATTGTTTTATGGTATGATATGTAATTTGCGAGTATCGAGTGTCTGTGAGGGCAAGTGAATGGAGGTGTTTTTGAGTTTATTATGTTAATTAGGTCTTTGTATGGTATTTTTGTAATTGATAGATATTCAGATTATTGTGATAATTGATTCACTGCATTGTCTATTTTTGTCTTGTATATTTGTCTTTTTTTTCTGCTGTAACACCTTAATTTCTCCTCGGGGATCAATATAGGTAGTCTAAGTCTAAGATGTATTTAGAATCTAACTTTTAGAGTTACGACTGCAATAAAAGTGCAATTTTAATTTATGTGATTAATATAAAGTCCTCCAAGGACATTTTTGTTACCGTCTATACCATTTAGAGACACAGGTGGTGCCATATAACTTCTTACTTGCTTTTGCTTTTTAAAAGAGAAAAAGTGTTATACATAAAATACACATCAATTTCTGTTAAGAAAATTATTCATTAATTATTTTAGCCAAATCTTATTCAATTGTCATACATTTAATTCTCAGTCAGTTGCCTACTCAAAATACGCAATACAATTTCTCTAAATCAAAACAGGAAAAGAAAAATACTTACTTTTAAAACCAGTGACCACCATTGTGGAATCTCATAGTCCACTGTGTTTAATATTTATTTAGCCAACCAGATCAGGCTTTGATTTTCTGAAATAAATCAAGACACAAAACTAAAATTAGCTGTAAAGAGGAGAATTTTACCATAATTACAGGGGGAATTACTATCATACTCCATAACCAGCACCATCAGAACGTGACAGAAGCCAAGTCTGTTGCTTTTGTCTTATTAAAAAGCCCAGGGCTCTCTAGTCTCACGCATTGGGTGTGAGACACAGGCTCACACGCCACACCTTGTATTTCTCATGCAGAGAGATTATGAGGATAGCGTCGTGTGCTATTAAGTTGTGCTATTTTTTAAACAGTGAAACAAGTAGAGGAATCAAGTTCCCCATAGAGCTTTGAAGGCCCTGCCACGCACCAGCTAGTCAAATAAAAAAATATAGCTATCGAACAGCCAATCAGAAAATAGCATTGCTGTATCTGGGTAAGATTTTCACATGCTCGCTGAAGTAGGTACAGAAGAGGACACCGGCTGTCACATTTACATCTCGCCGAAGTTTCTACAGACTGATCAACGTGGGAGAAGAACATATCCTATGAGTACAGTAAGTCATCTCATCATTGCTAGGAATATGTGTCCAGACAGCTGGTATGTTAGCTAACAGTTTGACCAGAGTATCATGTGAACTAGCCTATCTAATGTTAGCCGGTTGAATCCCTGCTAGTTTCAGCAGATATTCTGACACTTGTTTAGTATTCGTTCTGGACCCATTATTCACAAAGTATAATAATATTGATTATTGCAAATTTGTCTATTTCAAATATATCATGGAAGAGGCAAAGGAGCAGTCTTTCATGCTTTGCTCTAAAAGATCACCCCCCTAAAAAGGTGGCTAGGTCAGAGGAGGAGACTGTGGAGAAGACAGTAGTGGAGGACACTGTAGAGGAGGCAGCTAGTGTGCCAGTAGAGGATGGGTCCATGGAAGAGACTGTGGAGGACACCATAGAGGAAACAGTGGAGAACCTACTGGAAACAGGGAAAAAGAGAGGGTTAAGTGGAGCAGCCACCTATAGGTGTTCCTTTAAGAAGGAGTGGTCAACCCGATGGCCATTCATCACAATGGGAACCACCAGCTCTTTTTACTGGTGCTCAGTCTGCAAGAGAACTCCTGTACCCATCAAGGTGAGGGACATAAGCAGGCATGTGGAAGGCAAGGAACATCAAGCCAAAGAACAGGCTCTAAAATCAGCCATCAGTGTTGCACAGTCCTACACGCCAGCAACTTCTGTTGGAGGCATGAGTGTACAAGAGGCCAAGGTACATAGCAAAGGAAAACCAAAAGGCTGTTGACAATGTTTGATGAATTGCATTTTCCTTTTAAATTGTCGGTTATATTACACTGAACATGTATATAATGCTTTATGAGTTATTTAATTAATTGTTTCTGTTGCAGACCAGGAGGTGAAGGTTGCCGTTGCAATGGTGCAGCACAATGTTCCATTTTCCGTTGCTGACCATTTCAGACCCTTGTACAAAGAATGTTTTAGAGACTCCCCCACGGCTCAGAGCTTTAAGAGCGCAAGCACCAAAACAACGGGCATCATAAATGAAGCAGTGGCACCTCATTTCAAGAACGAACTGGTGATGAAGATGAGAGAGAATCCCTTAACACTTGTCACAGATGGTTCAAATGATACTGGTATGAGTTTAACATCTACCAGTTATTTGTATTTTTAGCCATTTCTACATGCACACTCATACAATTTTTGAACAACATGTTGGTTTAGTTATGCACTTTATTGTTACTGGTCTAAAGAAGATGAATGCCCTCACAGTACAAATATTTGACAGCAACAAAGTTGTGCACAGATTCTTTGATATGTGCACCATAAATGGGCGGAGCTGTGGAACTGCTGAAGTGATTTCAATGAAAAAATCAATGACACCCTGCAGGAAAGTAACATACCTTGGAGAAACTGTAGGTCTCTCTATTGACAATGCTCCTGTAAATACAGGTGCCAACAATTCAATTGCAGCCAGAATGCTGAGGAAAAATGGCAGCATTTACATACATGGATGACCCTGTCATATTATCGACAACACTGCCAAACAAGCAGGGCAGAAATTTTTGGAAGTTCAAACATGTACACTTTATATTACCAATCTGTTAATTCCAATGCCAAGTAAAACAGTTTGCAGATAGTGTTGTAATAAATATTTTTGTATTATGTATCCGGATTTGATCCTGAGGATCTGGCAGTGGATGTTGGGTATTAGTTTAAGGGAAGCGCCAATCGTAAAGGTTACCTGGCAGGTTTGTGATTCAATCAGCTCTACTTTTATACAACAAAGTTCAGACATTTTTAATTTGTTTTATATTGATGTTATTTTTTTTTCCCCAGAATTTTGTGACTTACATGACAGTGAGTACATGGAAATGCTGCTGCACATTTCAGTGCGATGGTTAAGCCTGGAGAGGTGTATTACCCGAATTCTGCGACAGTATGGGTCACTTACCAGCTATTTTAAATCTTTAAGTATGTTGCTTATTTCATTGACAGTAGTACAGGTGCATTACACCAAACTAAATATATATTTTTAAGCACACTGGCCCTCATTTATTAAAAGTGCGTACACCAAATTTCCAGCGTACACCTGGCGTACACCAAAAACCACGGTGACTTTGAGATTTATCAATATGGACGTTGGCGTACGGTACGCTCAAATCCTACGCCTGCTCAGGAGGTGGTGTACGCACGTTTTGAGTTAGTGCGGAAATGTGCAGTAAAACAATTCTTAACACCACAAAACGCACTAACAAACTAAAAGATATGATATATTATGACCAACTGTAAAAAAAACAACAACAACATAGTAATTATAAACTTCAGTGTTTATTTTTGTGCAACATGGACTTCAATGTTTAATTTGTGTGACTTTACCAAAGCATTTTATTTGTAGGCATATGTATTCCTTCAGTTGCGAGCCTGTGCGCTTTACCTGACGTTTCAGGGTAGGTCCGCCAGCTGCGCACGGACTGGGTTCAGTAATGAAAGGCTTTCAATGACCAAAAAATAATTTAAACTGACATTCTTCTTCTAAATAACAATAAGCGTCATTAATAATAAAAATCATAATAATAAGAATATTATAAATTGTCATGCAATTATTAACGTGAATGAATCTCCACATCACATCATCGTCATTATTGTACACCCCAATAAAAGTGATGTGATACGAAATTAAATGCTAATTGTTTCAAAACACGTGCTGTAAAAAAATGCATTGTGATGGTCATTTCGGCTCCACGTCGGAGAAGTTTCTCTTCTTTGCCGTCTTCCGTGTGTCCATGGCGTAAAATGAGGGCGTGGGGGAGGCGGAGACTTGAATATATAGGGGCGTGTTATTCTAATGACGATCGTTTTCAGCCGCAGCATTTATCAAGGGCAGGTATTGCGTACACCTGGATTTCAAAGATACGCACAGCTTCATAAATCAGGCGGTGAGAGGAGTGTAAGCATAATCTTACAAAAACAAACAAACAAAAACAAACAAAAACAAAAACAACGACTTTATTTCAACTATTCATTTCCTTCTCGTGGGTCTCTAGTCAGTTAAACTAGTATGTTTGCGTAGAGCTACGTCACACGTAGGGTCACTATTGGCCGACGCTGGTTGTGTGTGATGCGTGTGACGTACAACAACAGAAGCTTACGCTGTTACACTAGTTTAACTGACTCAGAAGTAAATGAATAGTTGAAATAAAGTCGTTATTTTTGTTTGTTTTTGCACACAAAAAGTATTCTCGTCGCTTGATAAACTTAAGATTGAGCCACTGTAGTCACTTGGACTATTTTAACGATGTTTTTAATTACTTTTCGAGGTCGGCAAGTTTCAATTCCTGAAGAAGCCTATGGACTAGTATGGAGGAGTGATCCAGCTCTCAGATTTCATCAAAAATATCTTAATTCGTGTTCCGAAGATGAACGAAGGTCTTACGGGGTTGGAACAACTACTTCCTTTCAATGGGCCTGCGGAACAGGACAAGGTGAGTGAGGAGTTCTTGGAGTATCAACTCATGGATATTCCCATGCCCCAAGATCCCACCACCTTTAATGTTGAGGAGTTTTAGGGGAGTATGTCCTCAATCAAGTGCAAAGTAAGAAATATTTGGCACCACATGACATACACACAACTGAAATCATAAAAGCAAAGAATTTGAGTAATAGAGGCTCTTGGTTCCTTTTTTCAAAGGTGACCGGTTTGAGCCAGTTTGGGAGGATTTCTAAAATAGCTGCATTGGTGTTAGTGCTCCCTCATTCAAATGCTGATGCTGAGAGGGTTTTCTCCATGGTGGGATTAAACAAAACCAAAACCAGGAACAGCTTGACACTGGATGGAACCCTGTCATCCATCATTTCACACTTACAAATGATCAGAGAGTAAAAGGTTATGCGTATTTGGCGTGCTGTCCGGGGGGAGGGCTCCGAGCTCGGAAATTGGGCCCGAACCCAGAGTACTCCCCTGTATCTCTGTTTAGGAAGATAACCAGGCAAGTGTGAGGAGATGGGGTGGTGGAGGGATGCTGAAAACTGTCGAGGAATATGAGAGAGTCAACTGCGTATATTTATGGGCTTTACTCATGCTGATCGAGTGGACCTGTTGGTTGGAATGACTTGATTGTTTGATCATTAGAACGTGTTCCTCCCGAACCTTGTTAATAAAACATCATGACAATAAAAATGGCTGGCCTGGAACCTCAGTGCTTCAAATAGGAGCCACCAACCCCTGTGCTGAAGGTCTCAAAACCTGCTACCAACACCTACAACACTAACCATACATGCATACAACATGCCTAACAACACTAACCATTATCTCACACACACACACACACACACACACACACACAAACAAAGAAATGCTGAATTAAATAAATATTATTTTATTTGTAAGAATATGTGTCATCTATCAGATCAGACACCCGTCCCCACCAAACCCCTGCCGCCGTCGCAGCCGCTGCCAAAATCTCACTCTGAACTCAGTTCAAAACTTGAGAGCCCTGAAAGCCTTTGACCCATGATTGGGTTTCTCACCTGAGATTTTGCAAGTCTACATTTAAGGATTTAAAAAAAATTAACTCAAAAATTGCTAGTAACAAATTTAATTCAGTTCTATTTTACCACGCTCACTGTCTGTAAACCCTTCAACTATCTCTTACAACATTGAAAAGCCCTTTTTTTAATGGCCTTACAAATAAATCACACCTCAGTACACACAATAAAGTATATTTGTTAATTTTTTTGTTGTTGTTGTTTATTAAAAAAGGCTAATAGTTCATTCTCATGATGAACATCAGGGATATAGATGATAGAAACATGTTTCGAATGTTTAATTAAGGATTTTAATGTTTAGTCTAAATAGCATGAAACACATATACAGTACCACAAACCGCTATTAAAGACAAAACTGCAAAAATGGATTGATTGACAGTAACACTTAAGCATTTCATTCTCATTTAAGCATTTAAAGAGGGAGGGACTCACCTGAAATGAGTTACATGTAGTTATCTTCACCCAACTAGACTGATTATATTTGTGTCAGAAGTTTATATGGTAGTTATCTGTTCATCTGATGATGAAACATATTTAACATATTTTTCTCTTCCAGCTAAAATTCAAATTTATATTCAAATCCACACATAAAGACAGAACACATCAAGATGTATTTACAACATCATTTTAAAAGAAAACAAAGATTACACTTCAAATATATTTATACACATTTCTAAAAAAAACTAAAATAGTTAAAGCACAATTGCAATTTCCCCTTGTTCTTATCTTCATATTTGTCATGGCACGTTTTCGATGTTGTACTTAAAGTGTGGTGTGCAAAGACTTACAACAGCACCACATCCATCTTCAATGCCAGAAACTCAGGAAAAGTGACCAAAAGCTTATAGAACGGCTCTTCATTATAAACTTCAACTGGTAAAATATTCATGTCCAGTGTGAATAGAATATTCATAGCATTTTCCAATATAGAAACCATGGATTTATCTGTCTTAGTTTGTTTCTGTGCAGATTATGCTATTTGGGATTTTTAAATCTTAAAACTCAGTTGATTTTCATTTTATGGACAAAAACACCTGCAAGTTTTGTTTTGTCATACCGGTTTGGAAGGACATGAGATTGAGTAAATAATGACAGAATTTTCATTTTTGGAAAAACCACCACTTTAATGTGATGGGATTTGACAGCATGTTTTGAAAGCAAGAACCTTGGGTTAGAGAAAGACATCATCTGTGCATCATTACATTAAAATCGCCGGTGTTAAATCAAGTAAATTCAAGTCACCTTTATTAACATAGCGCTTTTTACAATGCAGATTGTTTCAAAGGAGAATTACAGTGATAACAGGAAAATAATGCAACAAAGTTTGTTTCTGCTGTACAGCATATCTAGAAGAAAATAGTGTCATAGTCCAGCTTAAAGGGGTCATTTAATGGTACATGCACTTTTACAAGTTGATTGTACTGAAATGTGTGTTGGCAGTGCCTGTACACAACCATCATATAATGATAAAAATCCATCCAGTGTTTTTGTTTTAATCTCTTTATATGTTTTCCCCTGCCTCAAATTGAGCCGTTCGATCTTGTGACATCACTAGATCGGACGCCCCTCCCACGATTGATGATTGGCAGCAGCGTTTCAACACAGACCGGCCCTGAGCGAGCTGTCATCGCAGTCCGCCATTGTTGATACGCTGGAGCAGAATGGCGTCTACACGAGTGTGGTGTTCTGTTCTGGGGTGTAATAAGGTACACAGCAATCATTTTAAAGTTCCTACATTCAAACCGCTGAAGACGCAGTGGCTGAGTTTTATTTCTGAAAGGGAATATTCCAACGATCAGCGTAAATGCTTTTATGTTTGCGCTAATCATTTCTCACCAGACTACTTTTTAAACGAGGGTCATTGTAAATCTGGTTTTGCTAAGAAGCTGCTCCTGAAAAAAGAATCGGTACCAACTATTCGTGTTCCCGTTGCACCTCCAGAAGAAGTGAGTGTAAAGTTTAATTAACCTTTATATTAATCTTTGCAAATCGCTTGCACGCTTCACGATGAATGCGGCTGATGTTTATACTCAGGGTATATTACGGCTGTGTACTGTGTACGCAGGTGTTAAAGTTAACGTGGTAACACTAAGTTACACCTGGTTTACTTGTCTGTTACTGATTAAGAAGTAACGAACTAACCTATAAATCAGTAAAAACATAACGTTTGTATCTCAAAGCTTTACTTGTCTGGCCTTAAAAAAGTATAATAAAGAATTATGTATCGCTTCCGCGTAGCCACGTGAACCGGAATTAGGGAATTAGGAATTAGCCTTCACAGGGGAGGCTAGTTGACCCTTCAGGACTGCGTAGTCATCGCGTCCAGGCGCAGCTCCTTCATCAGATCTCGATACGGCCTGGATCCGGCGGACTGCGGTAAACCTAGGGATAAACAGAGAGACTAATATTAGCATAGACGCCATTCTTCTTATGATGTAACAAGTACATCAAGATTTATGGGAAGTGTTCCCAGTTCCTGCTGACCTAATCTATGCAGCCTAACATTGAATTATAGAAGTTGATAATGTATTATGTGAATGCTAGGTATTTTTACTCTAGCTTTGAACTGACAGAGTGTGTCTGCTTCCCGGACATTGGTAGGAAGACTGTTCCAAAGTTTTGGTGCTAAATAGGAAAAGGATCTACCGCCAGCAGTCGATTTTGATATTCTAGGTATTATCAACTGGCCAGAATTTTGAGATCGCAATAGACGTGAAGGACTATAATGTGTTAAGAGCTCGCTCAAGTACTGCGGAGCTAAACCATTTAGTGCTTTGTAAGTAATCAACAATATTTTAAAGTGTATACGATGTTTAATAGGGAGCCAATGCAGTGTTGACAGAACCGGGCTAATATGGTCATATTTCCTGGTTCTGGTAAGAACTCGAGCTGCTGCGTTTTGGACCAGCTGTAGTTTGTTTATAAAGCGTGCAGGGCAACCACCCAGTAGAGCATTACAAGAATCTAGCGTTGATGTCATGAACGCCCGAACTAGGGATGTCAATTTTCACAAATTCCCATGATCGATCGTCGTTTAAATTAACGATCAATTAATCGATTAATCATTAGCCTTAATACTGCAATATGCGTCACTGCAGTGATATGGCCAACAGCATGACAGGGTCTGCAAATGCTTGTCAAAACGCTATGTTCCTCACCAAATTAATGAGAATGGTTTTTAATCTAAATAAAGGGCTAGTAGGATTGTAAAATGTTTCGATGTGATTGACATTTAAATCAAATTAAATTAATTAAATAATCAAATATAACGACTAATACAATGTTTCAGCAACGCCGCCTCAGATGCGTGCTTGTCAGAATGTGTGACTGCTGGGACGTGCTCTTCCTGGAACAACGCACTGAAAACGGCAACTAAATCGTTATTATTAGTTAATAATGCAGTGCTGCTTGAGCGGCCCGCGCTGAATCAATAACCGTTGAGGACTTTGCTAGCGCGTCATTTAACTCAAAGAAACGCATCCTATATGAAATTAATCAGAAATATACAAAATAAACATAATATTACAAATTATATCTGCACAAAATGACGTGAATGCACAAGAGGACTTGAACTAAGTTACGTGCCATTCAGAATGACTCATGTTGTAGACGCGCTCTTCCTGGAACAACGAAACACGGCAACTAAACCCAAATAATTCACAATCTTTTATTACAATATTGTTCTCTTTATAATGTTATGTAATATGACAGTCCCAATAGTCACTATTAGTCGTGCATTGCCGTTTGAGCTGCACGCGCTAAAGATCACGCTTTAGCGTCAATTCTTTATCAAATGCATCCAATATGAGATAAATCAGATATAGATAGGCATACACAAAATAAACTATTACAACTTATATTTGCACAAAACAAAAGTCTGCGAATGCACACGCAAACTTATAGTCATGATGAAGGTGTAAAATAGTCCCAAACATAACTCCGGGGCTCGCTAACATGTCTCACGGTAGAGCAGCACGTACGCGGATGAACCTGCTTAATCGATGATCGATAAGTTTTATCGATTAAATGTATTATCGACAATTAATCGATCGTCGATTAATCGTTAACATCCCTAGCCTGAACTAATTGTTCTGCATTTGTCATTGAGAGCATATGATGTAATTTAGATATATTTTTAAGATGGAAAAATGCGGTTCCCTTATGAAAGGGAACTCTCACTGCGTCAAGCACTATGGGGAACGCCTCAGCGTGACTGATGACTTAAACACTGTATAATCACGACAATCGTATTGGCTTGTGTCAGCCATGACGTCATTCTCTAGCGCTACCGGAAGTATAAAAGGGGCGCCTAGAGAACATGTCATGCTCTTTTGTCCTCAGGGACGGTTTCACTGACACTGTGAGTGACACTTATGGCTAACAAGCGCTTTAGGAAGTGTGCCGACCCGTGTGAGAGGTTTCTCACACCTAGTGACACTCACAACCTATGTGTGCTTTGTCTGGGTGAAGAGCACACGCGCTCTGTTCTTGAGGGGGCCGGGGTGAGCAAACTGAGCGTTTCTTAATGAGAACGATTCGTTCTCGTCCCTCTCTCTTCTCGAGGGAAGAGGGACAGTCTTCTTTGCCCTACGGTCAAGACATCCAAAGCACTTCCTGTACTGCTGCCTGACCTGGACAAGAATGAGACGAGAGGAGTTGAGTGACTTCATGACATCAATTTAACCTCTGAAACTCATGAACCACAATGGAATTTACTTGTAATAAACAGAGTTTTTGGAAGTAAATAGGCTACTGTTGGTTTTCTTTCTTATACTGTCTCTGGAGACAACTAGCAAAGAAAAAAGGCCTAACCTCTGTTGTAGAAATTTTAATAGTCATTTATTCCTAACAGATATCATAAGGGATTGAACCTATTCAATGTGTAAAAGTATATGTGTGTACGTGCTTGTGCGTGACGTTTCAGGAGTATATGGGACAGGACCTCCTGACCTTAGGAATGGTCATGATTTGGCTAGTTTATTTCAGGGCCAGTTTGTGTCCTTAAGAAGAAACTGAACAGCAGTAGGGACCTTATCTGAGTGGGTGAAAGGGTAACTGCTGTGAGGAGGAACCTTGAAAAGAGTATAAAGGCTGTCTCATGTCTTCCTGGTGGGCGTCACTCACTTCACAGGGTAACTGCTGTGTTGGCGACTGGGCCTATTCTTGCAGGAATAAATACTTCTCTTTTTATTAATTTGACTCTGAGTGTCTCTTACGCAGTGATGATGTTTAACAGAAGTTTTGCCACAACACCTCATTATTGAGGAATCAAGAAAGAAATGGTTTTCTTGACTTCAACAGCCCATTGTGAAGAACTAGAACTTACTGCTGGTATAACACAAACAGGTCTCAGAAAAGTACAGATAAAACCTTTATCCCCTTTAATCCAGTAACTGTTTCGAGCAAAACACAATATAAAAACTAAATGAACATTTCCAAAATGCAAGTGTTGACCATTGAAATATTATAGATGTGCGTGACTCTGAAAAGCTTGTGTCAAAGCTGTATTTGTATCTCATAACAGAAATGCCACAAAAATCCCCAAGCGGTTTTATTTCCTTCTATTCAAATTGATTTAAAAAAAAAACACCAACAACAACTCATTGTTCACAGCAGCCAAAACAGTCAGGAACCAGCCTGACAGACACACCCACCACAACCAGATCGATCTGTGTGGCCCCGAAGTGGTCCCAGATCAGCTGGACCGCCTGGGGATGGAGTCTCCACTCTCCCTGGGCCACAGGCTGTCGTAAGAGCTCGTCAACGGCACGATTGAGCAGGTCGGGAATGTAAGTGACCCGAAGCGACCTCAGATGCTTCTGACTCCAAAGGAGGAGGTGGGGGGCGAGTTGCGACATGCGACAGGATCGTAGACCACCTTGATGTTTGATGTACACAATGGTCGCAGTGTTGTTCGTACGGACCAGTACATGCTTGCCGAGCAGCAGCGTTTTGAGGCGTCTCAAAGCAAGGTGTACTGCTAGCAACTCGAGGCAAATGATGTGCCAATGCAGTTGGGGGCCCGTCCAGATCCCTGCCACTGCATGCCCGTTGTACGTGGCCCCCCCAAGCCGGTGTTGGAGGCATCTGTGGAGACCACAGCATGCCTGGACACTTGTTCTAGAGGCACTCCGGCCTGGAGAAACAAAGGGTCTGACCACGGGCTGAGGGTTTGGCGGCAGGCAGGGGTTATTGTCACACGCACGGAGCGTACCGCTCTGCCACGCCTACCTCGGGACTCGGCCGTGAAGCCAGTGCTGGAGCGGTCTCATGGAGCAAGCCGAGCGGCGTTACTGCGGCTGCCATAGGCCCCAGGGGCCTTAGAAAAAGTTTCAGTGGGACTACTATTCTGCTCTTTACAATATTCAGGCAGTTCAGCACCGACCGGACACGTTCCTCTGTGTGCCGTCTGTTGGACCGAGTCTAGTCCCATACCGTAAAAAAAATCCTCTGCACGGGGGCGAGTTTGCTCTTTTCCCAGTTGACCCAAAGACCCAACTGGCTGATCTGTTGGAGCAACAAGTCCCTGTCTTCGCACAACTGCTCCCGAGACTGAGCTAGTATCAGCCAGTTGTCGAGATAGTTGAGGATACGAACACCAGCAGGGTGATAAAAGTAACACTGAAGCAGTGTTAGAGTTAATGAGACAACTAAGTGATTAATTGAGTGATGATTGAACATTATTTAAAGACACCTGATGATAACAAGCAAAATCGCTGAATAAAAGAGAAACACAAGAGGCTTGTGTTGACTTCATACAGCTCTGCGCAGACCAACCGACGGATGACTTGAACCAAGTGCATGCCGGTTAGAAATTGTGTCTGACATGAGACAGTGCCGGCGCCACGTGACGTGTGCCATCAAAGTACCGCAAGAGCGATTCAAGAGCAGCCGGCTGATTTATTCTGCGCAGCTTCTCGAGCGGCTGCACAAGCTCTGATGATGACACAACTGTTCCATGATAAGCCAAATCCACCGCATGACAACCATCACGTGTGTTTCAAGTTCATTCGAACACCTTCAGTTCCACTGATGTTCACAAATCTGTTTTTTTTTAATAACAGTAAAATCTCTTTTCATGTAGACGCGATGTTATATTGCGTTATATAACGAAACATTTTCAAACATAATAAACACTAGCCTATAGGCTATTTTCCCCTCACTCCTCAACAAATCCTTGAAATTGAATGGTTCTCAGAACAGAATGAAAAATAAGTAGCTATAAATTCTCGATTAAACTATAAAATAAAACACAAATTAGGCTATAGTGGCATTCATAATAAACAAGACACAAACATCAAGCCAAAATTAATTTATTTACAAGTGAAACTGGCACTGGACTCACCTCTCTCATTCGGCAAGAATCCAAATATGTTTCCATATTTGCCACGTAACATTTGGTTACTAAATTATTTATTATGTAAACAAGGCTTTGTATTTCCCTCATGTTCTAATATCCATGTAAAATAGCATTCTTCACATATGTGTTGGGTGCTTTATTTAATGATATAAGTAAAAATATAATAA
The DNA here is from genome assembly GCA_030578275.1 of Meda fulgida. Classification (NCBI taxonomy): domain Eukaryota; kingdom Metazoa; phylum Chordata; class Actinopteri; order Cypriniformes; family Leuciscidae; genus Meda; species Meda fulgida. The sequence goes on along the minus strand of CM060619.1, from coordinate 27,123,595 downwards.
ATATGTAATATAGTACACATATTTAGCAAAATACTCTCTATAGCTCTTTTTTCTAGCCAACTAACGTGCTATTATGATCATTAAATGGATTTCCTGAGGTAAATGTTTTGGCATAATTGTTCTCCAGCTAACTAGAACTTACTGCTAGTATAACACAAACAGGTCCCAGAAAAATACAGATAAAACCTTTATCGCCTTTAATCCAGTAACTGTTTAGAGCAAAACACAATATAAAAACTGAATGAACATTTCCAAAATGCAGGTGTTTACCGTTGAAATATTACAGATATGCATGACTCTGAACAGCTTAAGTCAAAGCTGTATTTTTATCTCAAAACAGAAATGCCACATAAATCCCCAAGCGCTTTTATTTCCTTTCTAATCAAATTGATTTTAAAAAACAACACCAACAACAACTCTTTGTTCACAGCAGCCATAACAGTCAGGAACCAGCCTGACAGACACACCCACCACAACCAGATCAACCCCAGATAGGCCTGATATCATGGCACACAACAGCAGGAGGCCTAAACTAAAGAACACCAGCCCCATGGGTACACACACCAAATATATAACATGTCAGAGTAACTCTGAGATAACATGTCAGAGTAAATGTGTGTCAAATCTGTCCATATTTGCACAGTACACAAAGGAAGTTTTTTTTTTAAATAGACAAAAAAAGAATAGAAAGTGTTAGTATTAAAGGGAGCTGAAAAGAACCATATAAGTATCATAATTTTTGGTGGTGTTTTCGCGGAGATATTAGCCGAAAACCAACGGGCGCGGTGCAAAATTGTGGACGCCGGTGACGTCATGATCTCAGAAGAAAATCTCTCGTATCTCTGGAATGCGAAGACCCAGAGAACTCAAATTCGGGGGAGGAGGAGTCTTGGGAATATTCATCAAAGATTGACCGAGATATAAGCCGAAAAACTCCTTTGACTAGACGTAACTCCCTGACCGTCTACAAAAAGGAGAGAGGCTCGGGAGCCTTCACATAGAAATATGAATACTAGCCTTCAGAGGTAATAGCAAAACTCGACAAGTGGATCATTGTAATGTGTGATTACAACCCCTTCACACACAGGCAATAAAAAAAGGATTCGTTTTAGTAGAAAAGTGGATTTTTTTGTCTTTCACCATTGGAGCAAATTATAACGCTAAAATTATTTTTTCTATATGCTCTCCTATATACTATATAGACCTTTACTCTGCTATAGTTCATTTCAAGCCAGAACTGTCCATTGTTCATTTGTATATCTCTGTTGAGCAGGGTGATTTTGAGTGTTTGAATTATGACCTTTATTTTTCAATTTAGAGTGAACCATCTTTTTAAGTTAAAATATTAACTAATTTAATTAAAAAAAGTATTTTACTTAATGTAACTTCTCTAAACAGTTCAGATGAAGAAATGCGCGAATTACTTCGCCAGATTCAAAGAACTACAAGGAACTCCTGCCAGAAACATCCTACAGGGCCATCCTCCTCATCTCTGATGCCTGACGCCATGCTACAGAACAAACTCCACCCGCTGGCGACCTTATCACTCCACCTCTGGCTCTCAGAGTTGCCACGCACCGCCATCAAGGGAAGATGAGATGAGAACTTTGTCAGCCATATAACTCTAGTCCAGAGTCTGGGAAGAGAAATTCCCTGGAGCCATTATTTTTACTGTCAATCGGAACCGGAGAGCACTTTCTTGCCAAGTCTCGAGGACACAAAGCTTCTTGAGGAATGTGGTCTGGGCCACAAATCGATTACTTTTTCCAAGTAATATGGCCAGCCATTCCGACGTAGCTGAATGCCTTTACCAGGGATACCCACTCCTTAGAGGTGCAGGGGGATTCACCTTAGCCAGGAGTGACCGGAGAAAGGAGCTCCTTAGAGGTGCAGGGGGATTCACATCAGCCAGGAGTGACCGGAGAAAGAAGCTCCTTAGAGGTGCAGGGGGATTCACATCAGCCAGGAGTGACCGGAGAAAGGAGCTCCTTAGAGGTGGAGGGGGATTCACCTTAGCCAGGAGTGACCGGAGAAAGAAGCTCCTTAGAGGTGCAGGGGGATTCACCTTAGCCAGGAGCGACCAGAGAAAGGAGCTAACCAACACTCCAGACACACGCTAGCCTACTTAAGACAATTCTTTAAAGGAAAGCGGACACCGATATACATTATTCCCCTCTTGAGCTACAACCTCCTGAAGAAAATGTAAGTGCAACGTGCAAAGCGATAAACGAAGTTTGTGAAGAAAGTGAATGTTCATGTTTTGTTTCTTTTTTAATACACTTCAATAGCACGTTCCAGCTGTCATGCAGGACTGTTTTTCATGCAGCCAAAGCATCATGCTTTCTCAACTGGCAGAACACATTGCAACATGCAAATGGTAGATGCAAACAGCACAAATACTTATGAACATTTGTAAGAATGGAATGCACACATGGAGCTCACGCAACCAGAGAAGGGTATGCTACTCTGTGCTAGTAAAACGACATGTAAGAATGTCCTTACTTTGTTGGTTAATGTGTTTGTTGTGGGTTAAAATGTAGGTATTTGTGTTTCGGTTCCAGTGATGAGGAAGATGTGCTAAAGGCAATCGAACTATCTTTATAGGTTTGTGTGCATGATTTTTTTACTGTTACAAAAATTTTCAAAGAAATAATCAATTTTAATTCTATACGCACAAGCAGGATGGCGTGTCCTCGGCACAGTCAGCAGCTGATGGGTCACATGAGGCTGGAGGTCATTCAGCTTGCATTCCACTTCAGACTGAAGTTCCACTTTCAGGTTATTTTTTTATGACTGGTAAAAAAAAAAAAAACGTCTCGGTTACGTATGTAACCCTAGTTCCCTGAAAGGGAACGAGACGCTGCGTCAACCGCTGTGGGAACGCCCCTGCGTTGTGCGTCATGAAGCACGTATGGAATCAGTCCAATAGAGAGATGAAACGTCATAGGCGGGTGACGTCATCGACCAGGAACTATGAAAGCACCCCAAAACACAAGCGCATTAGCTTCTGATAGGCCTGAAGGAAGCGCTAACGGGAGTGTAGGGAGTATGGCGGAACGACGCAGCGTCTCGTTCCCTATCAGGGAACTAGGGTTACATACGTAACCGAGACGTTCCCTTTCGAGGGAACTTCCAGCTGCGTCAAACGCTGTGGGAACGCAAATACCCACGTCGTCATAGGACCAAATGACCGCCATGTGAGAACTAGCGCACAGAGGATGAGAGCACCTGTGCCCCAGGGGTAGAGCTTAGGTCTAGGTCATAGAACCTAATAAAAGTATGCGGTGAAGACCATCCAGACGCATCACAAACATCACTCAGGGAAACTCCCGACAATAGAGCTTTAGAAGCAGCCATACTCCTGGTAGAGTGGGCTCGAACAGCCAAAGGTGAAGGCTGGCCAGCCGACTCATAAGCAAGTGAGATAGCCTCGATCACCCACTTGCTCATTCTCTGTTTAGACGCAGGACACCCTTTCCTGGGTGGCCCAAAACATACAAATAGTTGTTCTGATTTCCTCCTCAGGGCAGCTCTGTGGACATAAGCGTCTAATGCCCTAACAGGGCAGAGTAAATTAAGCTTCTCCTGGTCCGATGACAAAAACGGAGGAGGACAGAAAGCCTGCAGAACCGTAGGTCTAACAACATTAGTAGGGACCTTGGGAACGTACCCTGGTCTAGGATGCAGAAAAGCCTTAACCCTCTGAGGTCTAAGGGCATTTTTTCACTTTTTCTTTCGATTTTACATATCTTATTAAATTCACCTTTTAAAGGCAATTACATAACATAAACCTACATGTTTTATATCAAAATGTGCAGATAAAACCCAGCTCTCTTACTGGTGAGTTCACCACTTGTCCTAGAGCATTGTGTAAAGAGAGAGAGAGGAATAATCTGTCTCTAAAAGGTGAAAAATGTAAGTCCGATTTTTGAAATTCTTCAAATCTCTTGTGGAAACATACCATTACTCATGTGGACGAATTATTTTGGTCCTTGGAAGGGTTTCCCAAAGTCTTAGGGTCACAAAAGGAGTGTAATATATGAATAAAATAGTAGATAATGAAAAATAATTGTCTAAAATGACATTTTTGAAAAATCGTTTTTTAGTACAAGTTTTGTCTGTGACACTACCTTCACCAAATGTTAGAGGGACTGAGATAAAATAGGACTAAAATAACTTCCTACTACATATCAAGCTTTATGGGAAGTGTGAAAATGAAAAAGTAGCATTACAAAAGGTCTTTCTTTCCAGATAAAATGTTTACTTTGTGAAAAAACTCACTACTAACAATATTCACAAAATGTACACATTTTCATGTTTTACATGTCAACATTTTTTTTTCAAACCAAAGATGAACTAATATATATATATATATATATATATATATATATATATATATATATATATATATATATATAACACAGAAACTTACCACTATTTACAATATTTACACAATGTGCATGTTTTCATGTTTCAGTTTTTCAGCTGTCTAAGCATGCCATGCTGCAAAACAGTTTCTGTCCAGCTGCATGCAAAGCGCAACACCACACTCTCTGCATTTCCAAGGTGTGTCCTTTCTCTGGCCTTGGCTTTGGCCTGGAGACAGGGGGAGCGATGTCTGGGTCTTTTTCCGTCTTAAAAAGACAGTGGAGCTGGCTGATGTGTAGGAGGGGATGCTGGGGGGTACGGGACCTCTTGGCTGGCCGGGTTGGTGATGATGGTTGCTGTGTAGGTGGGGGTGATGGTTGATGCTGGGGGTTACGGAACCTCTTGGCTGGCCGGGTTGGTGATGATGGTTGCTTTGTGGCTGGGGGTGCTGGTTGATGCTGGGGGGTACGGGACCTCTTGGCTGGCCGGGTTGGTGACGATGGTTGCTGTGTAGGTGGGGGTGATGGTTGATGCTGGGGGTTACGTAACCTCTTAGCTGGCCGGGCTGGTGATGATGATTGCTGGTGAGGATGACTGCGGTGTAGGGGCTGGTGGTGACCTGGTGGCAGGCACAGGTGAGGCTGTCTTTGTTACACTGGGCCCTGGTAGCTGTGAATCCTCTCTGAAAAAACACAAAAACAAATAAGTTAGGACTTGCATTATCAATTTTATTGAAATAAAGTTAACACCTCTCCACTTATTCCAATTTATCACATGTGCTAACTTAGCTGTCCTGTCCACCCCAAATCACAGCAAATAACACCTGAATGAGATGTGGGAATACTGTCTCTTCCATTTCAAAACTCCACAGAGATTTATAATTTTACATTCAGTATAAATATAGGCCTACTAAACATAAATAAATAAAATTATATGAAAGATCAAGCCACATCTATACAAGTATAAACAATATGATAAAAAAGGTCAATGGCCAAAACATCTCGATTCATCAAGAGATAGGCCTAATGTTATTCAAATTGTGAATTGAGGTGAAGAAATATTACATTAGTTATCATAAGGAGACCAGCAAGAACAGTCTACAACGTTACTATTTGTAAGTGTATCCCGGTTTTACACAAGAAAATAACTTTTACATAAAGTAAACAATTTGCTAAAGGCGCAGTCAATTTGTCAAAGCAGCACAGTGCAGCTTATTTTAGCCAAGATGGTCACCATGCGAACAAGGTTTTTATAAAATAAATACGCTTACCCGTCTTCAACTGGATCTCTTCTGTGATCATAATCCTCATCTTCATCAGAAGAAAATCCATCAGGCTCGGAAACTCGCCTTTCATCCTCGTCGCTGCTATCCAAAATCGCCGCAAGTGCATCTTTCAATGTCTATGTCTTCGCCATTTTCTCTTCTCGTTTTCTTCTTACTTTTCCTCTTCTTTTTATATATATATATATATTTGCCATGTTTTTTTCGCTGACTTTTTTACTCTTTCTCTCTCCATGTCAGCTGGTATTTTCCTCACTGTGAGGAGATGGGAGGATACTTAGGGATTTCAACCGCATCTATTGGTTGGTTTCACACAAAATGCATACAGGCAAGCTAGCCCACCAATCACGCAAGGTGAATGACCATCTTGTCTTCCCTCTTCCTCTCGGTGTGAGTTACGTGTGATCTCGCGAGAATAAGGACGTTGAAGCTGAGAATCTATCGATTACGGCAAAATCAGAACCATTTATGTGTGCTGCACAATCGCGGAGATATTAATAGAAACATTTAGTGAACATCGAGTTGACGCGCCCGCGCGTCATCCGACCTCAGGGGGTTAACCATGCCAGGCGAAAACTCCAGGCACGAGGGTGAAACCGACAGAGCCTGCAAATCTCCAATTCTTTTTAGAGAGGAGATAGCAAGAAGAAAAATAGTTTTAAAAGTTAGAAACTTCTCAGGAACTTCTTCGATAGGTTCAAAAGGAGCTAAAGAAAGACCTTCCAATACAATGGCCAGATCCCAGGTCGGCACCGGCCTCAGCCTCAAAGTGCCACGGAGGAAACGAGTTATAAGTGGGTGTCTCCCAAGAGAAACTTCACTGAAAGGGACGTGGTAAGCAGCTAGTGCCGCCACATACACCTTTAGTGTGGAGAGGGATAACCCTGTGGAGAAACGTTCCTGCAGGAAATCCAGCACTGCACCCACTGGGCAGTTAACTAGGTCCTGCAGGTGTTCTCTACACCGAGAAGTGAAAAGTTTCCACACAAGGCATAAAGCTTCCTCGTGGATGGAGCTCTGGAGTGAAGAATGGTCTCAACAACCTCAGTTGAGAGACCAGAATCTATGAGCTGGGCCCCCTCAGAGGCCAAGCCCACAGTTTCCACAGCTCTGGGCGGGGGTGAAATATCGTGCCGCCCGCCTGAGAGAGTAGATCTCTCCTGACCGGGAGCTCCAGAGGAGAGCCGTCCAGGAGAGAAATCAGTTCCGAGAACCATACTCGGGCCGGCCAGAACGGGGCTACTAATAGTAGGCTGATCCCGTCCCGGCGAACCCTCTCCAGAACTCCTGGTAGCAGAGCAATCGGGGGAAAGGCATACAGGCGTGACCTCGGCCACGGCTGCACCATAGCGTCCAACCCCAGAGGGGCTGGAAGACTGATGGAGAACCACAGATGACAACGCGTGGTCTCCTTGGAAGCGAATAGGTCCACCTCGGCGCGACCGAAACTCCACCAAAGGAGCTCCACCACCTCGGGGTGGAGTCTCCATTCCCCCGGCCTCGGCCCCTGCCTCGACAGGGAGTCCGCTACCACATTTAAATACCCGGGAAGATACATTGCTCTCAGTGATAGTAGCTTCCCCTGGGACCACAGGAGGATCTGACGGGCCAGCTTGTAAAGCTGGCGAGACCGCAGGCCCCCCTGATGATTGATATAAGAGACCACCGATGTGTTGTCTGACTGAACTAACACATGATGACCTCTCAGGTCTGCTAGGAAGTGCTTCAGAGCCTGAAACAGTGCCAACATCTCCAGACAGTTTATGTGCCACGAAAGATGATGGTCCTGCCACAGACCTTGGGCTGGACGACCACTCATGACCGCCCCCCACCCTGTGAGGGAAGCATCCGTCGTTAGCGTTACGCGACGACAAAGAGCCCACAGCACAGGACCTTTGGATAGGAACCAAGTTTCTTTCCACATGATTAGAGCACGAAGGCAGCGCAGAGTGACTTTGATCGTGCGGAGCGGATTTCCCCTCGGGGAAAATACTTTGGTCCTGAGCCACCACTGCAGTGGTCTCATGTACAACAGGCCGAAAGGTATAACGTTGGACACCGCTGGCATCAGACCCAACAGTCCATGAAACTGCTTCACAGTGAGTAGCTGGCCTTGCCTTACTTGTTTCACAGCTGAGAGAATCGAAGCGATGTGAGTCGGATAGAGTCGCGCCCGCATCGAGACCGAATCCCAAACGACACCCAGAAAAGTGGTCTTCTGAGAAGGAGATAATACAGTTTTCTTTGCGTTCAGCCTCAACCCCAACTTTCTGATATGAGCAAGGACGACATCTCGATGCCGAACCGCCATTTGCTCCGTCTGAGCTAAAATCAACCAATCGTCAATATAATTGAGAATACGAATGCCCTGAAGCCTCAGAGGCACTAGTGCCGCATCCATGCATTTCGTGAAAGTGCGGGGAGATAAGGCTAGGCCAAACGGAAGAACCCTGTATTGGTATGCCTCGCCCCCGAAGGCGAACCTCAGGAACTTTCTGTGTTGAGGAAGGATCTGTGAAGGGAAATGTGGAAGTACGCATCCTTTAGATCTATCGTGACAAACCAGTCCTCGGATCTGATTTGAGACACGATCTGCTTGATAGTGAGCATCTTGAATTTTAGCTTTCCTACCGAGCGATTCAAAAGGCGCAGGTCTAAAATTGGACGCAACCCCCCGTCCTTCCTCGGAACGATGAAATATCGGCTGTAATAACCTGACTCCAAACTGGGAGGAGGAACCCGTTCTATAGCCTCCTTTTGAAGGAGCGTTTTCACCTCTTGTTCCATTACCAGAGCCTGCTCGGGGCCAACCACTGTGTGCAGAACCCCTCTGAATTTCGGTGGACGACACCTGAACTGGATAGCATAACCCTTTTCTACTGTCTGCAGGACCCAATGAGATATTCTTGAAAGGCTTTTCCACTCTGCCAGAAAATCTACTAAGGGTACCAGTCTCTCGAGACTGGCCTCTGGTGTAACTTGAGCAGCAAACACAGCGCCCTGTAACGGCGCACCGGCAGGGAACGACTGGTTTGACTGCTCTGAAACCCTCCTCAGAGGGAGCGAGCGTCCCTCGGGAAAGCGCTCGCTGGGACCGCCTACACCCCGGTATAAAGGCGGGGTTGGCAGAACGGCCCCCTGAGGGCACCGAGGAAGAATGGGCACCGTAAAGAGAGGTGAACTCCTTTCTGCCTCGGTGGGGACCACCCTCATCATCCTGAACGCCTCGGCGTCAGGACTTCTTCTTAGCCGAAGCCTTCTTAGACAATAACACTGTCCTCAGATCAGGGGCCTCATTTATAACCGTTGCGTACGCACAAAACAGGCCCTGAAAGAGGCGTACGCCACTTCCGACGCATAAGTTGTGATTTATGAAAACAAACTTGACGGGAAAATGTGCGCACCTGCACGCAAACTCTGACCCATGCGTACGAACATTTTGGAGACGGAGCAGTTTGGCGACACTGATGGTGAGCTGAGGGATTGATGGTAGATTAATGAAATTAAACATATTGAACTTGAAAAGTTGCGTATATAGCCTATCCATATTGCCATATACATACAAATAACTTTCAATCCTCAATATGCGTCCTAATCATAAATGCATGCTTGTTCACAGTACCAATTTAAATAAATAAATGCCAATAAAAGATCCAATAAAAGTGCATCAATTGAATTTCCTTAAATTTCATTTTGTTATGATCTAAGTGTGGGCGTATAGGTTTACCACTCATTGTCTGATTGGTATGACAAGGTGTAAAGGATTGAATGTGATCGCTGTTTACATAAATACTACGGAGACACTTCTGCATGTAGTAGCCTATTGCATGATGGATGCGCTGGCATTGCTGGAGGACTATGCCAATGGCAGACTTAGGAGAGAAAGAGTGTTTAGAGACCATGAAGATTTCCTGGCCCACGATGATGAGTGGCTAATAAGCCGATTTAGGTTACCTAGAGCCATGCTCTTGGACCTGTGTGCTGAATTGGGGCCAACATTACAAAGGCCAACTACACGAAACCACGCCATCCCGGTACCAACCCAAGTCCTTTCAGTTTTAGGATTTTTGGCAACCGAGAGTTACCAGCGGGAGTTAGCCGATAGGCAAGTTTACAAATATGATAATGCAATTTTATTTCTGCGTGAAGCTTCTTGTGGAAACTTATAATTCTGTTAATTTGACATAGGTCTGGGATTTCACAGCCATCCCTGAGTTCCTTAATGCCTGCAGTTTTGAAAGGGATTATTAGAATGATCAATAGATGCATACAGTTTCCTTACACTATTTGGGAACAGGCCAATATCAAAAGGCAATTTGCAGCAATGTCCAGATTCCCAAATGTAATCGGCGCAATTGACTGCACTCATATTGCTATAAGGGCTCCACATGAGAACGAGTTCATTTTTGTGAATCGAAAACATGTCCATTCCATAAATGTGTAAGTTATCTGTGAGGCCAACATGATTCTTACAAACGTTGTGGCGCGATGGCCTGGTTCAACACATGACTCTTTTATTGTAATGCACAGCAGTGTAGGGAATAGACGTGAGGCAGGTGCCGTGCGTGATGGGTGGCTTCTTGGTAAGTTAAAATGACATATAATGGTTTCCAACAGTTCAAGCCTACTGTAAAATTAATCTGTTATACTGGCAGGTGACAGTGGTTACCCTCTGAGACGTTGGCTCCTCACCCCATTTCCAAACCCTCAGAGTGCAGAGCAAATGCGTTACAATGATGCCCACGCTCGTGCGCGCTCGGTAGTTGAGAGAGCCATTGGCCTTCTCAAGGGTAGATGGCGTTGCCTTGATGTTTCGGGTGGTAGACTTTTATATCAACCAAAAAAAGTCTGCCAGATCATCATGGCATGCGCCATTCTACACAACATGGCACAGAGGAATGGTGTCCCTCTCCCCGCTGACCTCCCTCGCCTCCAGCATGAGGAGCCTGACCCACACCCCCCTCCCCAACATGAACGGCATCATCAGGGCGCAAGGAAGTAATGCGGCATTTGTGAAGGGACAACACACAGGTTCATTTTTTAACAAGATCTTTTAATGTAGAAGCAATGTCACCCAACACAACCTTTATTTGTTTAAGCTCATCTGCTATAACTGTAATTGCCTCAATTGTGTCCCTCTGTGTCTGAAGGACAGCCTCAGTCAACACCCGGCCACTTCCAACCGTGCCATGGGGTCTGGACGCGCTCCTGCTGGGTACCTCTGGACACTCCACAGCTGCTGCAGACTCAGCGCTGGGAGTCTCCTCACCACCCTGTGCTCCCATACCCTCTGGAACAACAAGGCCACAATAACCTATTGTGCTATTTCTATTTTATTTAATTGTGCTCATGTAATAAAATGATTTACCTGTTTCCACCATGTCTGTGTCTCCCTCCCTGTCAGACAGAATGCCGCACACACTGGTTTCTCCTATAATAGAAGCCAGCCGAGTCTCCATGGGGGACAGATCGGGCGTCCCAGGACCCCCACCAGTCCCAGACACACTCTGTCGGTGACTGGCAAGCCTTTTTTTTGCCCCCACCTTTATGTCGGACCACTTCTTTTTTATTTCAGGAACCGTCCTGTTAGCCGAACCAACTGCATTCACATGTTGCCATTCCACACTTTTTTTTTTGTTAGTGATGCCAATACTATGGCTACCAAACAAAATATTTTTTCTTTCCTCCACCTCCGTCACAAGAACCTCTATCTCAGTATCTGCGAAATTTCGTTTTTTCCCCTTGTTCTCAATTGCTGCCATTTTTTAGCATAAAGTAGGCTACCTTTTGCTGGCTCATTAATATGCACGGCCATTCACGAGGTGATTTGCATGGCCTATATATGGTTGAATGTGGGCGGGTAAAGGGCGGGATGTCGATTTTTTTCACGTGCGCAAATTATCAGGTAGACTGTGATTTATAAATGGAAAATTGCGTGCAGGTGTGCGTACGCACGGTTTTATAAGTCTCAATTTTAGTTTGCGTACGCTATTTTTGGCTTTCGGGCGCACGCACACTTTTAGTAAGGATCCTACGCAGAGTTTTATAAATGAGGCCCCAGGTCTATTGCTAGAAGTCTTCGGCTGAGAGTGCCGCACCTGAGCCCACTGTCCAGCAGGGGGAGCACGAGACGCGACACTCTGCTTCTGCTGCGCCCTATGGGATGAGCTTGTAAACGGCCGGGGCTGCTCCCGCCCAGCAGCCCCAGAGACGTGAATTTTTAAAGCAAGAAATTTTTTGAAAGCTGCAGCTTGTTTTTTCTCTTCCTGGAATTTGTCCATAACAGAATTAACAGCTTCGCCAAATAACCCCGAAGGAGAGAGAGGAGCATCTAAAAGAAAAGTTTTTTCTTTCTCTTTCATATTTGTTTGATTTAACCAAAGATGTCTTTCTGCGGCCACCAGAGCTGCCATAGATCGACCCACTAGCTTGGCCGATTCTCTGGTGGCGCGCAGGGATAAATCAGCAGCCTGACGCAGTTCTCGAACTACGTCAGTACTAACTTCCTCACTTTCACTCACGTCCCTTAGCAGGTCAGCCTGGTATGCCTGCAAGATTGACATGGTATGCAGACATGACGCAGCCTGACCTGCAGCCGAATACGCTTTACCCACCAAAGTAGATGTATTTCTGAGGGGCTTGGTGGGTAATACCGGTGTCTTAAAAGATGACGCCACCTCGGGGGAGAGATGGCTCGCGAGCGACTCTTCTATGCGAGGCAAAGCGCCATAACCATATGATTTAGCCCCCATTATATTAGAATATGTAGATGTCTGGGGACTAAATATTCTATATGAAACCGGTTTCTTCCACGATCTCGACACCTCAGTGTGGAGATCGTTAAAGAACGGCAGACACCGGCGTGGAGGCTGCACACGTGACGGCAAAAATCTCTCATCTAATTTAGATTTAGAAACTGACTCCTGTCTAGTCACTGACCACTCAATACTGAGTTTATCAACAGCTCTTGTTAATACCTCCATTAACTCATCACTTTCGGGAGTGTGGGGTGGCGAATCCTCCACATCTCCCTCAACACTAACAACATCCAGCTCCTCAGAACTGGATAGTTGCACTGTTGGTGCCTCAACCCGAGCGGAAGAAACCGCAGCGCGTGTTTCCGAACTCGGGACTGAGGCACTGGATCTCACAGGTGAAGGGAGAGATAAGGCAGCGCCCGTCTCAACCCTCGCTGAGAGATCCATCTGCGATCCCCACGATAAGCGCCGCCGCTCTGCCTCAACAGAAGCGGGACCCGAACCGTTGGGAGCGCACACCGAACCGCCCTCCTCAAAGAGCGCTCAGAGGGAGCGGAGCGTCCTTAACGGCAGACGCTCGCAATGCTCACAGTCAGCTCCCTCGAGAGCAGACTGGGCATGCTGCACTCCCAAACAAACAACACAAAGAACGTGTGTATCCCCACCCATTAAATAACGCGGGCAGGGAGTAACACACTTCCTAAACTGCTGTTCGTTCGCCATTCTCTCAATATATATATTTATATATATATATATATATATATATATATATAAATTGTTTGTGTGGTGCAGAGTATGTAAGACAGACAATATCACACAGGGACAAATTCACATGTAGTGCGACTGAAGGCACAGAAGCTAATGCCCTTGTGTTTTGGGGTGCTTTTATAGTTCCTGGTCGATGACGTCACCCGCCTATGACGTTTCATCTCTCTATTGGACTGATTCCATACGTGCTTCATGACGCACAACGCAGGGGCGTTCCCACAGCGTTTGACGCAGCTCGAAGTTCCCTTGAAAGGGAACGTCTCGGGTTATGACTATAACCCTTGTTCCCTGAGAAGGGAACGAGACACTGCGTCGAGAATCGACACTTTGGGGACGCTCCCTTAGCGTGCGCCTCTGAAGTATGAATGAAACTAATCCAATCCTGATTGGTGCTGCGTCATGACGTGGCATATGTGACGGCATATAAAAGGGACCCCGGCACACACACACATTAGCCTAGCGATGAAGCAAGACGCTCTCAGGCCTCGAGGGGCGTGGCAGAACGACGCAGTGTCTCGTTCCCTTCTCAGGGAACAAGGGTTATAGTCATAACCCGAGACGTTCCCTTTCGAGGGAACTCAACACTGCGTCGAGAATCGACACTTTGGGGAACGAATGCCCACTAGGCCACGCACCGAAAAACCCTATAGGCCAAAGTAATAGCCTGGACTATCCAGTTGCTAATAGTTTGTTTGGAAGCAGGTAATCCCTTTCTAGATGACCCAAAGCACAGTAGAAGTTGGTCCGACCTCCTCCAGGAAGAGGACCTCTCAAGGTAAACTCTCAAAGCTCTGACAGGACAGAGCAAATGGAGCCTTTCCTCTTCCGCCGACACATGCGGTGGAGGGTGAAAAGCCTGAAGAACTGTAGACTGTGCCACATTAGATGGCACCTTAGGCACATAACCAGGCCTAGGATGTAAAATAGCCTTTACTCCGCCAGGGGCAAACTCCAAGCAAGCCGGTGTTACTGCCAGGGCTTGGAGATCTCCCACTCTTTTTATAGAGGTAATAGCTAACAGAAAAGCCATTTTAAAAGTCAAGTCCTTCGGTGAAGCCGACTGAAGTGGTTCGAAGGGGGCCAGGGATAACCCTTCGAGAACCACTGCCAAATCCCAGGAAGGAACCCTGGATCTGGTTGTCGGTCTCATCCTCCACGTACCACGGAGAAACCGTATGACCAGTTGGTGCCTCCCCAAAGGCCCATCATTTAAAGGCGCATGGAAAGCCGCAATGGCAGCCACGTATACTTTTAAAGTGGATGGGGAGAGACCTGCAGAAAAGCGTGCTTGAAGAAATTCCAGAACTGAAGCCACCTGGCAGTTGACTGGATCTACATTATGTTCTCTACACCAATTAGAGAACACATTCCACTTAAGGCCATACAATCTCCTGGTGGATGGAGCCCTAGAGCTAAGTATGGTTTCAACTACTCCTGCCGACAGTCCAGCATCTAAGTACTGAGCCCCCTCAGGGGCCAGACCCACAGATTCCACATTTCCGGACGGGGGTGGAATATTGTGCCCTCTGCTTGAGACAACAGATCCCTCCTCAGAGGAATCTGCCATGGCTGGTCTATCAGGAGTGACACTAAGTCTGAGAACCATACTCGGGCCGGCCAGAACGGGGCTATCAGGAGAAGACTGATGCCCTCCTGGCGAACCCTCTCCAGGACTCCCGGGAGCAGAGCGATCGGGGGAAAAGCGTACAGACGAAGCCTCGGCCAAGCCTGTACCATGGCGTCCAACCCCAGTGGATGGGAAAGAGAAAACCTAAGTGGACAGTGGGAGGTCTCTCGAGACGCAAATAGATCCACTTCCATTTGTCCGAATCTCTGCCATATTAACTTCACCGCTTCCGAATGAAGTCTCCATTCCCCGGGCCTCAGCCCCTGCCTCGACAGGATGTCTGCTCCCTGATTCTGAACCCCTGGGATATATATTGCTCTGATGGACAAAATTTTCCCTTGGGACCATAAAATTATCTGATGCGCCAGTCTGCACAGAGGGCGCGATCTGAGTACCCCCTGTCGGTTCAGATAAGCTACCACTGATGTATTGTCCGAACGTATCAAGACATGGTAACCTTTGATGTCTGGAAGGAAGCTCCTCAGAGCCCTGAAAACAGCCAACATCTCTAGGCAATTTATATGCCAAGAAAGATGATGGTCCTGCCATAGACCCCTGGCAAAGCGGCCGTCCATGACCGCGCCCCAGCCAGTAAGGGAGGCGTCTGTCGAAACGGTTTTCCGGCGACATAACGCTCCCAACACTGGACCTTGGGACAGAAACCAAGGTTTCTTCCATATTACTAGAGCACGAAGGCATCTGCGCGTTACTCTGATCATACGAAACGGATTTCCCTTGGGGGAAAACCCCTTGGTTTTCAACCACCACTGAAGGGGCCTCATGTGGAGAAGGCCCAAAGGCATTATGTTTGATGCCGCTGCCATGAGGCCCAGCAGTCTTTGAAACTGCTTTACAGTGATAGCCTGGCCTAGCCTTATTCCAGAGACCATGGTTAGGATAGACTCGATGCGTGCGGGAGACATCTGTGCCTGCATCGTAACGGAATCCCACACCACCCCCAGAAAAATAATTTTCTGAACTGGTTCTAGCACACTCTTTTTCACGTTGAGTCTCAACCCTAAATCCTGAATATGAGCAAGGACGACATCTCGATGCCGAACTGCCATCTCCCGAGACTGAGCCAATATGAGCCAGTCGTCGATGTAGTTTAGTATACGTATGCCCTGGAGTCTCAATGGAGCCAGGGCTGCATACATACACTTTGTGAATGTTCGGGGACAAAGTGCTAGGCCGAACGGAAGAACCCGATATTGGTATGCTTTGCCCCCAAAAGCAAACCTTAGGAGCCTCCATCTTTTAGGTCTATTGTGACAAACCAGTTCTCGGACCTGATTTGATTCACTATAATGGGTATGGTGAGCATCTTGAATCTGAACCTCCTCAGAGCCAGATTCAGATGCCTTAAGTCTAAAATCGGCCTCAGCCCTCCATCCTTCTTTGGAACTATAAAGTAATTGGCTGTAAAACCCCGACTCTCTGTCTGGTAGGGGAACAATCTCTATGGCCCCTTTGACCAGGAGAGTCTGTACTTCTTGTTCCATAACCCGAGCCTGTTCTGGAACCACTGTAGTCGGCACCACCCCTGCAAACTTGGGGGGTCTGTGACCGAACTGCAGTCTGTAATCATCTTTTATTATATTCAGGACCCATATAGATATATTTGGAAGATTTTGCCAATTTCCCAGAAATTCTACTAAGGGAACCAGCCTCTCGAGGCTGGTCTCGGATATCTCTTGAGCACTGTTCTCGACTTCCTGAAACGGTAGAACGGCAGGAACTAGATGAGAAATTTTTTGTGACCATAGTGGTTGCTCTTTTTTAAAAAATTCTTGTGGCGGACACCCTAGTGGGTGTTCGCTGGAAATTGATGTGGCCCGAAGCATCAGGGATGGCGGGATAACACCTTTTTCCAGAGGGCTGCGCTGTGAAAACAACCTCGGTTGCCTCACAGCGGGAGGGACAGCCCTCTGAGGTCCTACCACTTCGGTTAGGACCTCTTCCCCGCTCTCTTAGCCTGAATGACGGCCCTCAGGTCGCCTTTCTGGCCGGCGGGTTTCGGCTGAGAGCGTTTCCTCTGTTGCCAAGCTCCCGAGGGAGGGGCTCTAGAGGCAACGCTCTCTTTTTGCTCTTGCCGATATGAGGAGCTGGTTGACGGCTGTGGCTGGCCACTTGGACCAGCCCTCCTAGAAGACTTAGAGCGGCGAGGGAGGAACTGATGGAACGCCGCAGATTGCTTCTTCGCCTCCTGAAACCCGTCGACGACAGTAGACACTGCGTCGCCGAACAGGCCAGAAGGCGAAAGCGGCGCATCCATCAGAAAAGATCTATCCTTATCCTTGATTCCCGATAAGTTGAGCCACAGATGCCTCTCCGTAGCCACCATAGCTGCCATAGAACGGGCGATAGAACGAGCCGTTTCTCTAGTGGCCCGGAGAGATAAATCTGTGGCCCTCCTTAAATCCGCAATATCTGATGGAGTGGGACCCTCGCCTTCGTCCAAATCTTTAAGGAGATCGGCCTGGTACGCCTGCAAGATAACCATCGAATGCAGAGACGCACCAGCCCGACCAGCCGCCATATATGCCCTGCAAACCAATGCTGATGTATGGCTCTGCATGGCTTGCTGGGCAGCGCCGGGGTTTTAAGCGAAGATGCCGCTTCAGGAGAAAGATAACTAGCCAAAGCTTCCTCCATCTGCGGCATCTTGCCATATCCTGCCTCCCTCGCACCCACCACATTACTATAATCGCACGATGTGTGAGATGAGATGCGAGAAGAGTGGGGTTTTTCCTATGATCTAGAGATCTCTTTATGAAGATCTGGGAAAAATGGCAAACCCCGGCGCTGAGGCTGTGACCTGTGCTGCAGGAATCTCTCATCTAATTTACTGTGACGAGAACCTTCCTGCTTATCTTGTGGCCAGCTGATGTTAAGTCTGGCCACAGCACGAGTCACAACCTCCACCAACTCCTCATATGCGGGAACATGAGCTGGCGAGTTATACTCATGTTCCTCGCTCCCGATGCTGAGAACATCCACTTCCTCAGAAGTGGATAGTTCCAACACCGGGCACTCGTCACGGGCAGAAGAAGCCGCAGTGCGGGCTTCTGCACCGTGAACGGGCGTTATTGAATCCCCAGATGATGAACGAGAAAGTGCCTCAGCAGTCTCATTCTCATCTGCAAGATCCTTTTGCGATCCCCACGATTTAAGCCTCCGCGCCGCCTCAACGGACGCGGGACCTGAACCGCAGGGATCGCGAGCTTGGCCATCCTCATTAAAAATAGCCAAGCGGGAGCGCAGCACTCTTAAAGATAGTGCTTCACAGTGTTCACAGGCAGATCCCTCAAGAGCTGCCTGTGCGTGCTGCGCTCCCAAACAGTTCACACAAAGCTGATGTGTGTCCCCACCCGTGATAAATCTTGGGCAGGGGTGCACACATCTAACAAACTGTTCACGCGCCATAATAATCTACTAAATCAGACAAACAACACCAAATAGACAGAGACAGTTTCAACACAGAGCGCTTGCTGAAGAGCGAAAGCTAATGTGTGTGTGTGCCGGCGTCCCTTTTATATGCCGTCACATATGCCACGTCATGACGCAGCACCAATCAGGATTGGATTAGTTTCATTCATACTTCAGAGGCGCACGCTAAGGGAGCGTCCCCAAAGTGTCGATTCTCGACGCAGTGTTGAGTTCCCTCGAAAGGGAACTGGTGTTTTATGCCTTAACGGCTAAGAATATTGGTTTGACTTGTTTCTAAATAGACCTCCAGTTGTCATCTTAAGTGATGAAGGGGACATGCTTGATGTAAGTTTAGCAGTGTGTTGAAATAAAAAATTGTTTGCCGTGCATTATTTGTTCCTTGGTAAGCGTTTAAGAGTTTACAGTCCCTATAATCTTACATGTATGGAGTGATCCGTAGAATATAAATTCTAGATTGTTAATAAATTAACAAGTTCAAACAGTACTGTTTGACACTGTAAAAAATAGCTGTAAAAAAGAGCTGTTGGTTTTGTGTTGACTTTTAGTAGCGTGTTTTGTGATTATCTTTTTTGTTGATTGTCACCATTGTTGAGATTCATTGGTTGATTCTTGATGTTTGTGTGTGTCTAACTGAAACCATAGATCAAATGTTTTAGAGAATGAGTTTAAAAAATCCTTCATAACTGCTTGGGCAGCACTGCTTGATCTTTTGCTGTAATTTCAGTGTAGTAATGTAAAATTAAGCTGTATTAAAACACATTTTTGCTAAGGGATTAGACACGGAATGAGATTGGTGATCCAAACATTATGTGATGACATCATCAGAGGTGGGTAGAGTATCCAAAAACTGTACTCAAGTAAAAGCACAAGTACTTATAGAAATATTTACTCCAAGTAAAAGTAATTATCTTAATTACTTGAGTAATAGTAAAAAGTGTCCAGTGAAAAAACTACTCAAGTAATTAGTTACTTGTTACTTCGAATTATATAGGCTTATATATATATATATATATATATATGTAACCCTTTTCGTCTGTGTGCTCCCCATATGTCTCTGCGTTGTGTTTGAGTGATGGTTGAATGAGGAGGACACAAATATCGTGGTCATCACTGTAATGAAGCTTTATTATGGTCTCTCTTTATCTGCATCAGCCACTTTTCAGAAGGAAAATAGAAGTGTTAGTTATCAATATCAAAAAAATAAAAATGCATACAAAATTATAAAACAAAACAATATAGTTTTAGCTGCAGTTATATTAAACCTTAAATCACGGGGGGTCTCAAAAACTGGAAAAATAACTTGCATATGACAATTAATGTTAAATGTCACATGCATCCAAAATACAATGAATGAAACCCAACATACTCAGA
Organism: Meda fulgida; assembly: GCA_030578275.1. NCBI lineage: Eukaryota > Metazoa > Chordata > Actinopteri > Cypriniformes > Leuciscidae > Meda > Meda fulgida. Next base: position 27,103,971 of record CM060619.1, on the reverse strand, counting down.
TAAACGTTACAACACAATACAATATAAAGAAAAATATACCCCACCACATGGAATTTACAACCCACACAGCAAATTTGAAAGTGTTAAATTAACACGCAGTGTGAAAATTAACACTTTTTCGGAGTTTATATAGGTCAACACTAAATCGAGTTAAACTTACACTTTAAATAGTGTTACTTTTGTTACTACACTTGCTTAGTGTAAAAACAACACTGTTAGTGTTCCCCGTTAACACCATTAGTGCCCCCCATCCCTCATTTACACCAAGGTAGTGTTGAAACTACACTGGGTGTGTCAATATCTTAACACCAAGAGATTAGTTTTAGCACTAATATTGTGTTCACACAAACCCTGATTAAGGTACTAGTGTAAAAACTATTTTGGGGAAAAGTGTATTCAGTTAAATAATTCAACACGATGTATCAGTTTGAAATTTTATTTTCAACATCAGCTGCAACAATTACACCAACACAAAGGATGATAACATATTCACCATCATCTGACCCATATAAACACTGCAGATCAAAAGGCCTGTAGAACTTCAAGCTGTTGGCTTTTACAAGTTCACTCAACTCACAGTATCTCTGTACTTTAAATGCATGATAATGTTCAGAAAAATGTTCTGTGAAAAGTTTGTCAACAATAAAATACACAGTGCTGTCAATGAAAAGTATTTTCCGAATCTGACTGAAAACAGGAATTTCATCCTCAATTTCATTGCATACAATGAGGTCTTGTCTATATTCTGTCCCATCTATTTTGACCCAGTTAATGGAATGCATACTAGTTTGCATGGGATTCTGTAGTTCCCTTACTCTTGGAGACTCACTTGAAAGACCAACATCTATGTTGTAAACTGTGGTCTGCAGGAAGGTAAAGTTGACCAGGGACTCGTAGGATAAGTTGAAGACATAGTGAACTTTGAAAAGTTCAAAGGCACTTAAGGAGCTGGTTCCAGAGCAAGGGATAAGGCGTTTGTCTACAGCGACGTAAAAGTGGTCGATCCTGTCCTTGATCCTTCCTGATCCCAGTAGAAATGGCTGGTGGCCCTCACTCCCACTGAGAAGGCCTTCAATACTGGTGCAGGACTGAGGAAAAAAAAAAAAAGAAAAAGAAAAAAAAGATTAGAGGAAAAAACAAAATTACATTTGAAATAATGCATTAAACGTGGTACTGGTAACTTGTTCACATAAAATTTAAAAAAAAAACAAAAAAAACACCTGCCACACCTTAACCCAATTTGTGCCTGACAAAACCAGTTATCATGCTTTGTACATTACAACCCTCAGCCACCAAACCAAGCTATGTCACTGACTTACTTCATTAGAACAAAGAGTTGTACATGGAAATCCGAGATCTGTAGGTCAAGAATGCAACTGAATGCATGCAATTAGTTAGAGACTCTAAAAGGGACAATTAGACGAGTCAAGTTATGCCAGCGATTTTCAATCCTAGTCCTGTGAGTCAACGGCTCTACGCATTGTATGTCTCCCTCATTCAACAAACACATTCCAGATCTTCACCTCATTAGGTACGAGCTCCATGTACTAAACTGAAGGGTTAATTTCTCCCAAAACTGAAAATGTATTACACATGCTAGGGTTTTTCTTTATAACTCAATATTATTTGTTTGTATTGCTGAACCAAAGAATTATATTTTGAAGAATTTGTAAACAGGCTGCTTTGGCCACAAACTTTCTTTAAAATATCTTCCTTTGTGCTCAGCAGTACAAAGCAGGTTTGGAACAAAATGAGGGTGACCTTTTTGGGTGAACTCTCTTTATGCTTATCAGGTCAGAGAGACAAAATGTGCAGAAGGGTTCAGTCCCAAGGACCGCAAATGAAAACCACTGCATTTTAGGGTTTATAAGTTATAACCCAAATTTTAATTGAAATGTTCACAATGACTTTGAAATGGAATTGTAAGTGTTACCTTATGGAAGCACACAAGTCTGTCAACAGCCTCTGTTGGACTGATCTTAGTCTTCTTCCTCCCTGGAGGAGGCGGCAGGAGATGCAACAGCAGCAGGACAGAAGACATATCAGTGTCCAAATCTGATTGAGTAGATGTTTTGGGATTGGTGGGCGATTTAAGATAAAACAAAAACAAACGATTTAGTCCTCACAACAAGAAACCAGACCAAATATGAAATTATGACATCCTCACAAATCATGCCAACCATTTTCAGATCCTTGTCCACCTGCTGCATTGAGAAGACACCGCATTTCTGCTGTTGAAGTAAGAGTCTTGGCTTCGTTGATGATCTTTTGCTTGAATGCCGTCTCCCACCTCTTAAGAAACATGTTGGATGTTTCAGCATTGAACAGCAGAGCAAAGTCCTGGTTTATCTAATGACAAAGCATATTACAAGATTGCTAAGAGGTTACTTGGCACTTTTTCATCATTTACCACCAAATTGGATTGTGTGCAGGTTTTGACTAAGAAATCATGAATGTATATTTACTTGAATTCTTACAAAATCTATCACTATGTTCGAAAGGCATGTGCGAGCAGTGTGATAAATCTATGAACAAATGAGTCAAATTAGCAATTATGTTAGTGTGATCTCATTTGATACAAATAAAATAAACCAGGAATATCTAAAACACACTTAAAACCATCTTTGAAAAGTACAATAAATTTTATTTACCAATCCTTTTACATCCAAAAATCTTGGGAAGACATCAAGGACGTCAGCTGATCTTTCAGGATTATGTACCAGTTCCTGTCTATGCTTAAACGTTTCCTTCATCTTCTGCATAACTTCAGCTTCATCAGCTGTGTGGACAAGGAAAGAAATTGCCTCTCTGCATGCATCTCCTTCAAGTTGTTGCACATCATCTATCCTCCGTCGACTTGGTCCCGCACGTTCAGTCATCTCCAAGCGAACACGTTTTGGGTTCTTCCTCGACAAAGTTTTAAGGCGCCAGGAGATGAACCCTGTTCCCTTTTCCGGATCGTAGAAATGCTCCTGCCAAAAAGAAAAGAACTTTTTTTTAAAAAAAATCTGAAGAATCATCATGATACAGATAGATATTAAAAGAAACTGTCATTACATGAAACAAAAAATAAGCATTTAACTTCATGTCAAACTAGATTGTATTTCAGTTATATCAATACAAATGATTCTTACATAGCCCTTTGTTGAAAATGGGTCTCTCAGGCTAGGAAAGTGAGAAATAATGCCCAAAGCATAAGTTTCCCTCTGTTTGCGGGTAGGAATCCTCCTGCAATGTAAAAAAAGAAATACACAAGGTTAAATGGTAAACTTCTACATCAATTGATAGCTGTGTGTATTTCACATCTGGGTGCATTGAAATCTTTACCCATGAATCTCTGTCATGTGACTGACAACAATATTAACAAGCTGACGTCTGGTGCTGTGCTTTAAAGTCTTAGTTGTCTGGTATTCTTCAAGCACTTCCTCACCACCAGATTTTTTTTCCAGTGCATCTCGGACAGTCTGATTAAACATGACCACATTCAGGTGAACACCAAGATTAATGAAATGGTTAAAGTACTATAAGGACAAGTTAACCACAAGAAGTTTTGCCTTTTCAGCGTCTATGCTAAAACTGTTGCTGACCATTGCTGTTTGATTTTGCACTGCTCTCTCCGTCTCTTCATGGTCAGTTGATGAGAGTGAAAGAGTATCAGTGCATGTGCTAGGGGTTGAGGATCTTGTGGGTGAAAACTCTTGACAGGGAAAAGCAAAACAATTTTAATGTTTTCTCTAAAGACATTAAAAAAGGCTTTATCAAAATGTTATTCACTTCTGAAGCAAGAATTTAATCAAATTAAAGGGTTAGTTTAGAAGAAATTAAAATTGTCATTACTCACCCTCATTACTACCATATTCGGAGACAGATTAAGATATGTTTGATAAAATCAGAGCTTTAACCATCCATAGGCAGCAACAGCATTGCAACTTTCAAGGCCCAGTGCTGTGCTGCCCTGTGCTACATGGATAGTATAGTAGGAAGACATGCAAGAGAAGAGATTATTGAATAAAGTCCTTGTTTTTGCCCACTATTCTCATTGCTTCATAACATTAAAGTTGAACTGCTGGAGTCACATGGACTATTTTAACTAAGTATTTACTACCTTTCTGGGCCTTGAAAGTGGTAATTACGTTGCTGCTGGATGGTTCAGAAAGCTCTCGGATTTCATTGAAAAGGTCTTTATTTTTGTTCTGAAGATGAACGAAGGTCTCACAGGTTTGGAATGACATTAGGGAGAGCAATTACATTTTCGGGTGAACCAACCCATTAAAATAAAAATATGAATATTTTGCCACTGGGATTACACTGGAGTCCTTAAAAGTATGTCTCAAGTCTTATTAAAGACTTACCATCAGACAAACCAGCAGTAATATCTTCTGGACATCTTACAGTTAGGCATAAATGTGGACTGCCTTCAATCAATTCATGGAAGATGTCCTCTTCCACATTGGTGTCGGAGTCATCAAAGACTTGAAGAGCTGCTGTTCTTGCCAAACCAAATTTGCTTTTAACTGAAAAGTCATTTTAACAATAACAATTAAATATATAAAGTTTCATTAGTTAACAGACTAAGAATGAACAAAACTTCTATGGCATTTGTTAATCAACATAAGTTGTCTCTTTTAACATGAATGCACTATGAACTAAATTTAACAAAACAAGCAGTTCTACTTTTATTAACTAATCCAGTAGTTAGTTAGCACATTAATGTTAACAAATGAGACATTTACTGTAATGTTTTGACTTGTGGGATTATACAATAGTACTATATGACTTTTAAGTTCATTTAAGTAGTAGCACAAGCTTCTTCACTTACCATCATTGAGAACATTTTGGGAATGTACGATCGCTGAGCAATTTCACAAATTCTTTAACCAGCATGATGAAAGCTGTTTGGTCAAGAAAAATGCAGATTATGAAGTTATTAATATTAAAGAATTTCCTACGAGCTGCTGTTGTAAGAAGCTCCGTTTGTCACAACACATGTGAAATTGCCGCAAATTAATTCGTAACGTCATATCTAATATCATATCACGATTGCAGATGAAGCATGCACGTCAATCACGCGTCTCATATAGTGAGAAAACAGTTCATATGCACTGGCAGAAAGTTAAGCAAAATGCTTAGAGTTCGTTTATCTGATAATGAATATCCGTTGCCTTTTACCTTGTAGATAAGAGTAAACGTTATAACGTATACTTGAAAATACCAGACCACCGAAGCGGCGCGTTCAAAGTTCACGTTAAAAAAAATACATTCGCGCGCGCTACAGCTGCACACTTAAACAGTCGGAGATTATTTGTGGAACAAGTGCACAGTCATACTAAAATATTGCAGATAAAATGCATTACAAATTTACAATGCCTTATGCCAAAACGAATAACGAGAGCACCAAGGGGGAATGCGGATGCTTTGCGGTAGACGTAATTAAATCACAGAAACGACACTATCTATCCCAGATTCTAAAATATATGAAACTATAAGGTTAAAACTGCTAATTAACAAACTTTGCAACTCTTACCTCAATTTGCCAGCAAACAAACGAAACGTACTCGAGGTGCGATCGGTGGTCTGTCGTGTTATCTGAAAGGAAATTAGTTTAGCGCTCACGCAATGCTGAGAAATGTACTAATATTATTCTAAATAGTGATAAATGTAAACTAAACATGAAAATTGGTTAGAAAAATCAAGTGGTTAAAACATTATACCTGATTGAACACTCCTCTCCTCGTGGTCATCCTCCATTAATCAAAAAGGAAATAATGTGCCAGAACCGGAAATTGGATCAACTCATCGCAGTGTCAATTACGTCAACTCGCTGCAATTACGCTGACTCCGACCACTGATTTACTCTGCAAGTGTTGATGCCATTCAAATTAACACCAGAATCAACACTTTTTAACTCTGATAATTTAACACCATAAAAACAACTCTACACGGAAAATTTTGCTGTGCATTAAATAATATCAGAAATACAAAACCATCCATCGCAAATAACTGCACATATATTAGTTAACATCTTTAACAGCAATATATTTCTTCAAATAACATGGATGGCCAATATAATTAAAGAAATTAAACTGATATTCAGAGAACAGTGAAAACCCTCCTTACCTTCTCACAAGGAAAATAGAACTGAATTAAACAACAGCTCCACCCATGTGAAGAAGGGCTCACTCGCTCAGTGAAACACTCAAGGAACACAGCTCCCCTCTAAGGCTGGGAGAAACATTTTACATCTTTCCTACATATACAGGTCCTTCTCAAAAAATTAGCATATTGTGATAAAGTTCATTATTTTCCATAATGTAATGATAAAAATTAAACTTTCATATATTTTAAAGTCATTGCACACCAACGTAAATATTTCAGGTCTTTTATGGTTTTAATACTGATGATTTTGGCATTCAGCTCATGAAAACCCAAAATTCCTGTCTCAAAAAATTAGCATATTTCATCCGACCAATAAAATATGTGTTTTTAATACAAAAAAAAAAAGGAAACCTTCAAATAATTATGTTCAGTTATGCACTCAATACTTGGTCGGGAATCCTTTTGCAGAAATGACTGCTTCAATGCGGCGTGGCATGAAGGCGATCAGCCTGTGGCACTGCTGAGGTGTTCTGGAGGCCCAGGATGCTTCGAGAGCGGCCTTAAGCTCATCCAGAGTGTTGGGTCTTGCGTCTCTCAACTTTCTCTTCACAATATCCCACAGATTCTCTATGGGGTTCAGGTCAGGAGAGTTGGCAGGCCAATTGAGCACAGTAATACCATGGTCAGTAAACCATTTACCAGTGGTTTTGGCACTGTGAGCAGGTGCCAGGTCGTGCTGAAAAATGAAATCTTCATCTCCATAAAGCTTTTCAGCAGGTGGAAGCATGAAGTGCTCCAAAATCTCCTGATAGCTATCTGCATTGACCCTGCCCTTGATAAAACACAGTGGACCAACACCAGCAGCTGACATGGCACCCCAGACCATCACTGACTGTGGATACTTCACACTGGACTTCAGGCATTTTGGCATTTGCTTCTCCCCAGTCTTCCTCCAGACTCTGGCACCTTGATTTCCGAATGACATGCAAAATTTGCTTTCATCTGAAAAAAGTACTTTGGACCACTGAGAAACAGTCCAGTGCTGCTTCTCTGTAGCCCAGGTCAGGCGCTTCTGCCGCTGTTTCTGGTTCAAAAGTGGCTTGAACTGGGGAATGCGGCACCTGTAGCCCATTTCCTGCACACGCCTGTGCACGGTGGCTCTGGATGTTTCTACTCCAGACTCAGTCCACTGCTTCCGCAGGTCCCCCAAGGTCTGGATCGGTCCTTCTCCATAACCTTCCTCAGGGTCCGGTCACCTCTTCTCATTGTGCAGCGTTTTTTGCCACACTTTTTCCTTCCCACAGACTTCCCACTGAGGTGCCTTGATACAGCACTCTGGGAACAGCCTATTTGTTCAGAAATGTCTTTCTGTGTCTCACCCTCTTGCTTGAGGGTGTCAATGATGGCCTTCTGGACAGCAGTCAGGTCGGCAGTCTTACCCATGATTGCGGTTTTGAGTAATGAAACAGGCTGGGAGTTTTTAAAAGCCTCAGGAATCTTTTGCAGGTGTTTAGAGTTAATTAGTTGATTCAGATGAGTAGGTTAATAGCTCGTTTAGAGAACCTTTTTATGATATGCTAATTTTTTGAGACAGGAATTTTGGGTTTTCATGAGCTGTATGCCAAAATCATCAGTATTAAAACAATAAAACACCTGAAACACTTCAGTTGGTGTGCAATGAATCTAAAATATATGAAAGTTTAATTTTTATCATTACACTATGGAAAATAATTAACTTTCACAATATGCTAATTTTTTGAGAAGGACCTGTATAGCACAAATACTTACAAACCTAGTCTGATTTGTATTTAATAACTTTTAATAATGATTTTGCACATACATTTCTCATTGTATCCCTTTATCAAGGAAAAACACATTATGTGCACATTTTTATTGTGCCTCTAAAGTTTATAAAAGCACTGGGTAAGAAAATAAGCTTCAAGCCCTGACTTTGCAAATCTTTTGCAACTCTGCATTTCTTTTTTTTCACGAGATCACACTTACAAATCAGTTACAAATGTAGAATATCCTTAGGTGAGTTTGACTGTGCTTATTATGGTTTTCCTTCGTGTTGATTGCAGAAATGTTGATTGTAGCTGATGATACTAGAGTATTTGTAATTACTGATTGTGGACAGCAGGTGGCACTAGAGTAGCTCAATTTGATGTGTTCCTCCCGAACTACTTTAATAAAACATCATTACTTTTTTCAGGTCATGCTATAGGTTTTAAGATTTATTCATAATAGTCTTAAAAAGTAATAGACATGATGAAACCCTGATGTAACCAGCTTTTTTTTCTATTTTTGGCAGCTTTGCTCACAAATTTGGATGCGACCTCAACCAGGGGTGCGTTTCCCGTACAGCGATGTAGCTCGCTGTTTCACTACCATAGTACGATGCATCGTTAGAGAAATCAACTAGCTAGTCACGACTATTTCCCGAAACCCACTGTCGCAAAGTATCGTTCAACCACGATGGTTTCGCATGTGGTGGAATAATAACTACTTTTAATGAAACTGTTTGAGATCCAGTTAACGCTAGATTTGTTAATATAAATTACAGACATGTCATCTGAGGACTATTTCTAATTGTTCTCAGTTGTTTTGCTTTATTACCAGACTCAATATTTGGCTCGTTCTTACATAGTAGAGCACGTTCGCACATGCGCACTCTTCAAACACGTTACTTTAAATCTTTTGACAAACTAAAAGACGTAAATTACATTTGAATGTATTCTAAATAAAAGGCACTGGTTGTACTGAATGTCAGCTGGCTTATTTTGATCAAGATAAGGATTTATTACCTCCAAATGTGCTGCAATATAGAAACGATGCCTCTAATCACAGGTCGAGAGCTGTCATTCAAACCACACAACTTTGCGATGCTGTTTGCGAATGTTCGCTGGAACGATGGTTTCGGGAAACACAGACTCGTTGAACTATGCTGATAACGACGGAACTTGCGACCATAGTTGGATAACGATGCTTTCGGGAAACGCACCCCAGGACTGTTCCAGAGCAGTGACCAAGGTATGCGTGTCATCACTAGACAACTTGCTTTTGGTGACATCATCTAATTGTACACAATTTTAACTTGTTATTTTGCACAAATTTAGGTCCCAGCACTCCGAATACAACTCCAAACACTCAGAGTAAGTTGGATTCTTTATCATTGCCATTGCCATCAAAAAATTACACAGACGTGCCATTGTCACCTACCAATGGCACTGTGGTACTCTCAGTAATCTGGGACTTGTCAAAGCCTAGTAAGTTCTGGGACAGGTTTTTGTTTCCATTACCATTTAATGAAGAATCAACAATGATGAAGTAGGTAGTGTGCAATTACACAACCAATGTCATTTCTCATGGGTACATGTAATGTTAATCACTGGTAACCACTGGCTCAGCTCTTGGTTACATTTCCTGATGTAGCAGCCTCAAATTCTGCCATGTCACCATTTTTTTTTCAGGAAGATCACGATTTACATTATTTATTTTTTTCTAATATTTTTTTCATATTGGTAGTACTATAAGTCACTGTGCAGTACAGCAAACATAATTTATCAAATTTAGGTGTAATCTAGAAACATGTACGTAAATTTCATAGGTAACCCTTTGCAAGTCATATTTGTTAACGGATGTATTAGCTTGCATGAACTACATGCATTTTGCGATATAATTTTTTACAGCATTTATTAATATTTTAGCAATACAATTGTACCATGATCATTCATGTTAGTTCATTGTATAGTTAAAATAAAAGACAATTGAAACTCTATTAAAATTTTTAAATGAACTAACTAACAATGAACAATAGTTCTACAACATTTATTAACCTTAGTTAATGTTACAAATGGGATCTTATTGTGAAGTGTTTCCATTTCATATAAATCCAGTCATGCTTAAATATGGCAATTTTTTCTACGCAATCTACGCAAAGCCCAGAGCTTTGAAATTATAGTTAGTTTCTCATTTTATTTGCTTCTATTTTAGAACACTCGATTATTATCTAATCAAAATAACAAAATATGTAATGCAGTGATGATTAAAAATAACTCAAAATGTAATGCGTTTCAGATGTGTTTGTATCTGTCGGCCGCATTAACATGTCAATGTTGAGGTAGTCCAAAGCGTTGGTTCGTGGACAAAAGCCCATTCAAATAAGCTGCCATTGGACGCATAATGGGTCGGAGGGATCGTCGGGTTAATTGGGATCCCAAATGGCAGCAAGCTTGGTGGGTCTACAGACTTTTGGTATAACCCCCCAATTCACGGATTCCTATGGGGGTTATTCGGACACCTCTAGTGGGCGACACAGAGCTATTGTCCCGTTGACCCCCCCCTTCCCACGAACTTTTTCAATAACCCACTAAATTGCGCAAATGTCCTGTTGACCCCCCCCCCTCCACACTCCCAGGCCACGCCCCTGTCCCACGAACCCACTATTTGTCCAATAACCCACTAAATTTATGAGAGCCTAGCGCTGTCGGTATGTTGCTCGGGGCGGCCCTGGGGGTCACCGTGCAGAATTTGGGCTCCCTTGGACCTTTCTGTCAAAATCCCACTCGCCCATTAAATGAATGGGTTTTCCGTAGTGGTTTCGTGGACACCTCTTCGCAATGGCCGATCTACAAGGGGGCGCCGTTTGGTGCGGGCGGAAAAGTTTGGTGGCCCCAGGACCTTGTTCAGGGGCCGAAAGCTCGAAAAAGGGTGAAAAACATTTTACAGGGGGCAGAAGGGTCAAACCAACGAAATGCGCGACCGTACGGAGACGGAAGGTCGCAGGAGCCCGAAACTCGGAGACTTCCGTCGTCTGGTGGCCCCGAGTCGGGCCCCCGAATTTGAAGGCCCTAGCCGCTTGCCAAGCGTTTAAAGTCCGGACGAGTGTACGGCTGCCATTGATCTAAAAAATGATTTTATGGATAAAAAAAATTTTATCCATCATTTTTGATGGATAAAAAAATGATAAAAAATACTTTCTCAGGCCCTAGGCCTGGGCCCTTTCGGTACGTCCATCGGGGCGGGCCCAGGGTTCACCGTGCCGAATTTGGGGCCCCTGGGGCCTTTCTATAAATATTCCACTCGCCCAATAAATGAATGGGTTTTCCACAGTGGTTTCGCAGACGCCTCTTCGAAAGGGACAATCGACTAGGGGGCGCCGTTTTCCGACTCGCCACGGCCCCTTGGTGCGGTTGGGAAAGCTTGGTGGCCCTGGGGCCTCGTTCAGGGGCCGAAAGCTCGTCCGCGAACCCGCTACGCCGTTTAATGGCCCGTGGGACGCCCCCTGTACGGAGACGCAGGGTCATGGCGCATTGAGATTTGAGATTCTGACCCCCCAGGGGGCCCCCGACTCACGCCCCCGAAGCTTGAAAATCTGGGACCTTCCTAAAAAAAGTGTGCCACTTTTTTCAGAAAGCAAGATGACGCCAGTGTGTTTGGCTCGTCAATGCTGTGTGTGTTCGTGTTGTTCAAAACGTTGATTCAATATTGATGTATGATCGCCAAACACTACTGGATATTCGTTTCTCACCCAAAGATCTAGTGAGGTTTGATCATGGTGGATATAAAACTTTGCCCCCGTTCAGATCGGGAATACCGGATTGCCTTTGCTGCCCTGAGACTCTACATCTCCGGCGTAGGCATAAACGCTACCGGCGCCGAGGAAAACGCAGTGGTCAACTGGTGAGGCTGAAAGCCTGCTCTGCTTCCTGGGCTGAGTACCGAGCGGTGCCTCGACTCCTCATTTCTTGGCGATTGCTGGACCCTGTCGACGCTTGGTTGGTACCTATTGTCGGCCAGGATGAGGTGTTCCAGAGGTCTCCTCGCCCTCGCTGTGGCGGGGTAAACCGGCTGAACCTGAGGCCACTGTGTCGGGTTCCTCAGAAAATCAGCGCTGCAGACCCGCCGGTCTCTGTCAGGATTGGACTGGTAAACGCTAGATCGCTAGCTAATAAAACTTTTATCCTTAAGGATTTCTTCACGTCCCGGGGACTGGATTTTCTCTGTGTGACTGAGACATGGCTGAGTGTTGCTGAGTCCAGTGCCTTTTCTGAACTTTTACCGCATTACTGTTGCTGTTTGAACTCCCCGCGAACATCAGGTAGAGGAGGAGGAATAGCTACCGTTTACAAGAATGTCTATAAATGTAAGCAGATGTTGCCATTATCCAAGTTCTCCAGCTTTGAATTGAGTTTATTTGAGCTCGGTCGCTCTCACACAGTGTTGTGTGCAGTAGTCTATCGGCCTCCCAAATACAATAAGGACTTTGTAAATGACTTTTCTGTGTTTTTGGCTGAAATTATGCCTAAATATGATCGTGTCCTTATTGTTGGGGATTTTAATGTTCATGTGTGTTGTCCTGAAAACCCACTGGCAAAAGACTTTTTACACCTTATTGACTCTTTTAATCTTGTGCAGTCTGTGTCTGGCCCCACACATGAGCGGGGACACACACTTGATATTGTCCTATCCTATGGATTGATTGCCTATTAATAATTTAGAGACCTGTGACGCTGTGTTTTCCGACCACATGCCAGTATTATTTGAGATTGCTCTTGCCTGTAAAACAGATACACTGAGCACTACTGCACAGCGTTGCTGTATTAACCCCTCTACTGCTGTTCAGTTCTCCTCCATTTTCAGTCAGCACTGTGACATACCTGAGGCTTTATATAATGATTTAGAGGAGATTAGCGCATGGTTTAACTCCACTTGCCAAACTGCTATAGACTCTGTGGCTCCATTGAAAACTAGGCAATCTAAAACTAAAGCTGAACCCTGGTTGAATGACACTACCCGTGTTGTCAGACGTGAGTGCCGTAGGGCTGAGCGAAAATGGAAAAAGGATAAACTACATGTATCTTTACAAATGTTAAGGGACTGCTGGCGGCATTATCAAACAAGTTTGAAAGAAGCTAAAAGGAAATATTTCGCTGTAATTATTCAGTCAAATTGGAACAAGCCTCGTGTTTTGTTTAAGACCATTGACTCAGTTCTTAATGTACCGATAACTGTCTGTTTTGATGCCGCCTATGGTGTGTGTGAAAAGTTTTTGCACTTTTTTATTGATAAGGTCACTACCATTAGGGCTCAAATTTCACCTTTGGCTTATGACCCCTCAATCACTGTCCACTGCTCGGGTGTCTTTGACAAGTTTGAACTTGTGACGTTGTCTGTTTTACAGAAGATTGTTAGGCATTTGAAGCCCTCAGGTTCTCCAAATGATACTATCCCTCCTCGAATTTTTAAGGAGGTTGTTCCTACTATAGGGCCATCTATCCTTGCAGTTTTAAATAGCAGTCTTTCCTCAGGGGTGGTCCCTAAACTTTTTAAACATACAGTAGTGCAACCCTTAATAAAAAAACCTGGTCTGGATCCTGCAGATCTCGCAAATTTTAGACTCTATCTAAACTATCCTTTCTGTCAAAAATCCTTGAAAAGATAGTTTGCAGTCAATTAATGGCTTTTTTGGATGAGCACAATATTCTTTAAGTTTTCCAATCTGGTTTCAAAACCCTACATAGCACAGAATCGGCTCTTCTAAAAGTTTTTAATGATATTCTTTTAGCTACTGACTCTGGGGATTGTGTTATTCGTGTGCTTCTTGATCTGACAGCCGCTTTCGACACAGTGGACCATGAAATCCTGATCTCTCGTTTGGAGCGGTGGGTGGGCATCAAGGGCATTGCACTGAAATGGTTCAGGTCCTACTTGGAAGGTAGAACTTTCTGTGTCAGCTGTGGAGATTATGTGTCCTCCTCTGCACCTCTGTCTTGTGGGCTGCCACAGGGCTCAATTGTAGGCCCTCTTCTCTCTTTATTTGCTCGCGCTTGGTTCCATACTTAGGAAGCATGGTATGTCTTTCCACTGTTATGCAGACGATAGTCAGATCTATGTGCCTCTAAAAAAGAATGAAACTGTTGGTCCATTACTTAAATGTCTTGATGATATAAAGGCCTGGATGGCTCTTAACTTTTTAAGTTTTAACGAAAGTAAGACAGAAGTGATGTTTTTTGGCACCTCTGGAACCCCCTGTGTCGATCTGGGTTCCTTAAATCAATATATTAAGCCAACAGTCACTAACCTAGGGGTTAAAATTGACCCTGACCTTAAGCTGGACAGACAGATACGGTCAGTGGTTAAAACAAGTTTTTTTTCAATTTAGGCAATTGGCCAAAATAAAGCCATTTCTTTCAAAGCAGCATTTTGAGACAGTAATCCACGCCTTTGTTACCACTATGTGGGGGTCAGTGGGTCCTCTATTGCTCGTCTCCAGATGGTGCAAAACGTTGCTGCACGTCTTTTAACTGGAACAGGTAAATACGAGCACATTTACCCTATTTTATCCTCACTCCATTGGCTGCCTATATATCAAAGGATCCATTTTAAGATTCTTTTATTTGTGTTTAAAGGTCTAAATGGTCTTGCCCCACCTTACATCTCTGAGCTGCTACACCCCTATAGGCCCACCCGTTCTCTCAGGTCAGCTGACCAACTGCTCCTAAGTGTGCCTAAAACAAAGCGCAAGCTAAAAGGGGACCGTGCTTTTGCTGTAGCAGGTCCGAAATTGTGGAACGATCTACCTTTGGACATTAGACAGGCATCATCATTGTTTGTTTTTAAGTCTCTTCTTAAAACGTATCTTTATTCTTTGGCTTTTGGTAATTGAAATTGATAATTCAGGTTTGGTTATATTGGAGTGTGCTTAGCTTTCGAAATATTTTAATGAAACGTATTTAGCAAGACTCAGTGGGATCCCCTGGAAAAGTTTGGTGCCCTGGGAAAGGCCGAAAAAAGAGGCCGCCGTCCGCGAAACCGACATGCCTGCAAATGGCCCGTGGGACGGCCCCCGTACGCAGACGGAGGGTCGTGGCACCTCGGGACTTCAGATTCCGACTCTCCAGGGGCCCCTGACGCGGGGGAGAGATTATGCATAGAGGCTAAAAAATATTTGCCTTTACCCAAGGGCCCGGTGCTTTCGGTACGTCGCTCAGGGCGGGCCCGGGGGTCACCGTGCCGAATTTGGGGCCCCTGAGACCTTTCCATAAAAATCCCACTCGCCCATTAAATGAATGTATTAACATGGTGGTTTCACGGACGCCGCTTAGAAACGTCCGATCGACAAGGGGACGCCATTTTCCTTCTCGCCACGGCCCCCTGGTGCGGCCCTAAAAGTTTGGTGGCCCTAGGACCTCGTTCAGTGGTCGAAAGGTCAAAAAAGTGTGAAAAACACATTACAAGGGTCAAAAAGGTCAAACCAATGAAACATGCGACTGTACGGAGACGGAAGGTCGCAGGGGCCCGAAACTCTGCGAGCTCCGTCATCCAGTGCCCTTGAGTCGGGCCCCCGAGTTTGAGGGCCCTAGCCGCTTTCTAAGCGTTTCCTAACCCCCGTTTGTGATGAGGCCATTGATTGTGGATGGTGACTGAAAAATGTGGATGGTGACTGGACAAAATTACAACGTATACATTTTTCATGATGACCCACTCGGGTGAGGATGTCCCGCGGGGACCCTCTCCTGAACGTGAGAGTCGCGGGCCCTGGGGACGCCCCCCCACGGTCACTGGGGCCCCCGACTTTGAACGGCTGTAACTCGGGGGCCCTGGTGAGCTGGACATCGTGGGTGGGCTCTTTGGAAAGGCCTCGTCCGGCGCTGTGATCGATTCGAGTTTGAGGAACGTGGAGCAAGGGGCTCCTGAAAAAAACAAAAGAAACCCATTTGTCTGGACTCCCGTAGCGTCTGGAGATTGTTTGTTTTTTTAAATCAGTTGTCGTGACAATTAACGTTACAAGGTTACAAACACGGGTGTGAGAAGCCACCATTTCGCTCAACTGATCACATCTGCTGACGTTTGACAAGTGAAGGTGAGATTCTCTAACTCTATTCTCTAACATCATAGTTTATGCAGGCGTCAATCATTTTAAATTGTACTATAAAGTGTTATCGTGCAATGATGTCGTATTATACATAGCTTTATTACACGTACATGACTATTTTTCTTTTTTTCAGGCCTAAATTGATCAATCCGGGGAAGTTATTTAATGCCAAGTCCCCCGGAAGGCCTAACATTTGTATTCATTTCATTTTTAACAGCAATGATATACAATTGTCAGAAGGTGACTCATATTTTTTTATTCTTTAAAGATGGTTAACAGATACGGAAATGGCAAGTAGTTCCTTATGCCACCACAAAATGTTACAAATGGTTTATTGCACATTACATCTTAGACTTTTTTGTGTCATACACTGTATGTTTGGACTTTTTTGACAAATCTTTTCTAACAGCAATAAAGTGTCCAATGTGCCCAGCCCGGCTGGTGCACATCTCCGAACACCTGGGGAACACCCAGAGCATGCGCAACCTCGGGCAACGGGCGATTATGACAAAATACGCCCGCCGCAGAGTCAGGCTGTTAAATCTGGCTTGTCCGCTCTGCGGAAAGGTTGTCAAGTACCCGGAGAAACATCTCCTAAGTGGGCACCGGGACTTGACAGTAAGTCAGTGTAAAAAAAAATGACAAGGTGTTGTTTGACCCGTTGCATTCATGTTTTTTATGTGTTTTTTCAGACCTGCTCGAGGTCAAAAGCAGTGCGGGCGTTGGAGAAGTCGGTGACCATGGTGAAGCTGCAGCTGCCGTGGGACAGCAAGCCAGCCGTCCCCATGTCCCCTCGACTTCTCCCAGACGGAGGCCCCGGAGCCTGTCTCGGTAGACCGGCCGGCTCCGGTGTGGGCCTCGCCGCCTCCGGGGACCCTCTCCTGAACGCGAGAGTCCCGGGCCCCAGGGACGCCTAGGGATCTTTTGGTGGGTCTGTTTAAGTTTGAGTGGGCATGTTCGCTGACTCTTTGCCTTTCTCTTTTTTTGCAGGGGGGGCCGAGACAACCAGAGAGGATCTCCATATGGGGAGTGACCTGGAGAGTGACCTGAAGAGTCCCACCTTTTTTGTGTGTCTTATTTTAAATAAATGTTTTGAAATTTTCCATTTGTCTTGTCTTTTTTTATGCCAATTGCTGGCATATGCTGGCGTTTTACATTTCAAACGATCATATCTTAGTCTTAACCTAAAGTACTACAAATATAGTGGGTTAGTGGACAAATACTGGCTTCGTGGGATGATCCCACGTAGCATTTATCCCATTGTACTAATTGGTGGGTTCGTGGACAGTGGCAGAAAAACACATTATGTGCAATTTTTTTATTGTGCCTCTAAAGTTCTGGGTCAGTAAATAACCTTCAAGCCCTGACTTTGCAAATCTTTTGTGACTCTGCATTTCTTTTTTTTTCACGAGATCACACTTACAAATCAGTTTCCATCTTTACACGACTTTACATCTGGACACGACGACAACGCAGTGCTGAGGTGTCAACTAGTCCCTCCCCTGTGAAGGCCTCCTTCCCTTTACCTCTGTACAGATGATCGTTGTCAGGATAATTCCGGTACACATGGCTATGCTTATGGAGATAATAATTTGACAAAATGATTTGAATTTGAATTGTGTAAATTTGAATTATTTGCAAGTGTAATCTAACAAAACTGAATTTTAGGTAGTAGTTTAAATAGTTCTGAATTTGATGTTTTAAAAACGAATATCGAACATTGCGGTAGAGTTCTTTTATTGTCTGAGTTTTAAGTTTTAGCATTACTGTACTGTAGCATTATTATTATTATTTTCATGTAACCTAATAATCTAAAATATGCAATACTATAGGTCATTGGAAGGAGATTACAGCAGTTGAAACAAATATGTAAAGGACTTAAAGAAACCAGAGTGTGGCCACTGTTAAATGAAAGGAAAGATGTGGAAATCTTTCTGAGGGAAAATGAAAATTCACTCACCCCATCGGTAAATTTAATTGTTATAAGGTGGTGCGTGTGTGTATATATTATACATACAGGTGAAACTCCAAATTTGAATATCGTGCAAAAGTTAATTTCAGTAATTCAATTTAAAAGGTGAAACTAATTATAGACTCATTACATGTAAAGTGAGATGTCAAGCCTTTGTTAAAATTGATTATTAAGACTTGCATTATTAAGACTAAACTTTTTTTGTTGAGTTTGGAACGACATGTTGGTAATTAATTGTTGATTTTGTTTTATTTAGCATCCAGCTCAGACCTTAAAAACTTGGTGAAGTTTTGGCTTGGGTGGGAAGTGCCAGACGGAAAGATGGTAGTGGAAGTTGTCAATTCTGAGATGCCGAAGTCCTCCACTTGTTTCAATGTGCTACGCCTCCCAGCCCACTACATGGATTTCAGCAATTTTAAGGATGATCTCCTTATGTGCATTGGCACTTCAGAATATGGCTTTGGCCTTGTTTAGATCTGTGAAATCCAAAACTGTAATAGTAACATCATATCTATAACTTAGATTACCAAAGTTTGTCCTGTTTTTTGGACATTAAGTTAAATTAATGCGTTCATGTATTATTGCTGTTTTATTTTGGAAAAGGGCAAAAAAAAAACATGCAATAGTTTACAACATACCTGCAATTTAGCAATCCATACTTCATAAGATTACATGTGTATTTTTGAATACATAGGTTTAATCATCCACCAAATAAATTCAAATTGTTCCAGCAGTTAATGTGTCATTACTCAAGTGCTTGGCAAAACTGCACTGAAGCCATGTAACTGTCTATCCCATAGGGTTGTGGTGGTGACCTAGGATCCACTGTGCCCTTCAGTGCAGTAAGTTGCTCTGGTGGACATTGTACAGTAGGAACGTTAACACCAACACTTTCACCAGGAGGCAGCCCACTGCTTTCAACTTCGAGTTGTCTGCTTTAATTAATCATTAGGTAATGATTTGTAGATGTATCATTATGTTATGACTTTACTTGTTGAGGCACATGACTATTAACTAATTGTTAAGTAATACGTCATTTATGGGTTTTGAGAGTTGCACATGCAGTGAGTGTAATGTCAGAGAGTGTTTGAAGGACGGGTAAGTTGGTCATTGGTAGTATCACTGATTATAATGGGTTCTCGAGTGTCTTTGCCACACAGTGTTATGAAACAGCAGAGCGGCCGCATGTTCTCAGTTCCACGAGCTCAAGCTTAACCTGACACACTCCTGTGATCAACGGCAGTTCGTCGCACTCAGGGACATCTTCGTTGTAGATGGTTGGACATTGAAATCCATGACTTAGTGTGGATGTTAAAACCAAAATGGCATATTACTTAACAGTTAGTTAATAGTCATGTGCCTCAACAAGTAAAGTCATAACATAATGATACATTGGCAGATCATTAGATAATTATTAATTAAAGAAGACAATTCGAAGTTGAAGTACATGACTTCAACCCACTGTGGTAATTAACACATTAATTTACACTATTAGTTAATAAAATATGTTATGAAGGAATTAATACATTATGACAGATTTAATTAATAACAATTCATATATTACTTAATATATTAATCATTTAGACTCTTTATTAGTTGCTGATGCAGTAATCATTAATGAATTGTTCAGTACTTCATGAGTTATACATTAACACATGACTATCTGTGCATTAGTTAAGCATGAATTAATTAAATGAATGAATGATATTAATGAATTAAAGTGTTACCGCAATGTCTGTCCCCAGATGGGCTTTTCACATACCAGTACATACAGAAAGTACAAAAGAATACATTTACAGGAACATTACTTAATTCTGACATTACATAAAGAAATGTGCATTTGAGCGCAAACTATCAATGATTGCATACTTGATCTCTTTTTAAAATACGCTTTAGTTCATTTTTAAAAGCCCCCAGATTTAAGTCCTGTTTCAGCTCGATGGGCAAGGGGTTCCAGAGCTTAGCAGCCTGGACAGTAAAAGCCGACGGTCCAAAGGTCTTTTCTCTAACGGGCACTTTCACATTTCCATTAGCAGCTCCTCGTGTGATGGAGCCCACTGATCGAAGCGGGACTATGTGACGTCTAAGAACACCAGGGGCTTGTTAAACAGTCCCGTATGACTCTAAAACTATACAAGTTTGCCCTGGCTTTTCTAGTGATTTTTTTGACATGACTTTCAAATGATAAATGGGAGTCCAGGATTAATCCCAGATATTTGACTTCTTTAACCTGGGCAATTCTTTGACCATTAATTGTCAGATGCAGTTCTTCCATGGGGTGTGATCTGGAAGCAAAACAAAATGACACTGTCTTACTCAGATTTAGAGCTAGTCCTGAGTTTTGAAACCATACTGACACAGAATTAATATGTTGCTGCAACTGCGCAGTAATTGCCTCAACACTTTTGCCACTCACAAAAACAACTGTATCATCTGCGTACATTTGGAAACCTGCGCCCGGACATATGTTTGGTAAATCATTAATGTACAATGTGAAAAGCAGAGGCCCAAGAATTGATCCCTGGGGAACCCCCGTTCTCAGCGTTGCAAAGGATGACTTTTCATTGTTAATTATTACACATTGTTGTCTATGTTCCAAATATGTCTTAAACCACTGTAAAGTTGTTTTATCAAAGTTCAGCTGGGATAATTTCTGTATACCTACATCATGATTAAGTGCGTCAAAGGCTTTTTTTATATCCATGAAAACTCCTCCAACTATTTGATGTTTTTCAATTGCTAGTTTAAGTTGTTCAATAAAATAGCAATTGGCCGTTTCTGTCGAGTATTGTGGCCGGAATCAAAATTGCAGAGGATGCAGTATGTCATTGAACTGTAAGAAAGACATTAGCTGATTGGCTACAATCTTTTCTAGCACCTTAGAAATATAATTTCTATAATTGCATGCTAGATCAACCTTCCCAGGTTTATATATAGGTATAACCCTAGATTGTTTCCAAACATTTGGAAACTCTCCATTTTTAAAAGAGAGTTTTACCAATTTAGTTAAAGGTTTTACCAGTATTTCTTTTACGCCAGCATATGCCAGCAAAAGGAAGTGTCAATATTAAAAAGATCTTTGGCATGACTGTTTTTTACTTTTTCAATGACAGCTAGCACCTCTTGCTCAGTCATTTGTTCAAGTGAAAATACGTCAATTAATTGATTTGGTTGGTAATGCTCTACCCTGTTGCTCCCAATCCGACACTTCCTGAACCGACGAAATAAAGTACCCATTCAATTCCTGGGCGATACGCTTACTGTCATTTACAAACTTATCCCCAATTTTAAGTTCACACAGGTGGGGTTGCTGTCCTTTGGGTTTCATAATGTTGTTAATTGTTTTCCACATTACTGATGGATTTCCTCTTGCCTCAGTAATTGCTGTGATATAGTAATTGCTTTTAGCAAGTCTCATATCCTTTATCACGCGATTTCTTAGGCTTTTATATCGAACCATATCACTGTTAAGCTTGCTTTTAATTGCTTGTTTTAATATTTGGTCTCGCTGCTTCATACGTTTTTTAATAGATTCATTTATCCAGGGTAGAGATCTCTGTTTACCACTTTTCCTCTCTTTTAGGTATTTAGACTATTTTATTCATAACTTGTCTACAGCTGCTGTCCACCTCATCCCACACTATGTTATACCAATTTATTTCTTTTAACTCATAGTCCAATTTAGGAACATAATTTTTAGGAATTATTAGTGAGTTGTACTTTATTTCTTTTTTTAAATATTATTAAAATATTAATATTATTTTTCATTGATTAATTTTCATTGATTTCATTGATTAAATATTATTTTTCAATAGCAAAACATATCCAAGTTGTCATCTAAAGCCCTATTCGCACAGGATTAGTATTATCTGGAGACCACGTGTGATTTAGAAATTACCCCACATGAAATTATAAATTTCATGTGGGGTAATTTCTAAATCACACGTGGTGATTTGGAATTATTAGACCTATTAGACCTACAGCTAGACCTATAATAACGGCAAGACATTTCCAAGCAATAGCCTATTGACGTCATATCCGGGGAGATAAGTCAGTAAATGTGAGTAAAATCACAGGTTTCGCTTATCCCGTGCGAAAGCGCCACATGAATGTTACCGGATACTGATATACATGTCATTCATCTCTATCTAATCATGCTTTTTGTTTTTGCTCTTCTGATGATTTTCAGCTTTCTCTTTCTGCTAATTTTGTAGTTGGTGATAGCGACATGATCCAGCACCCAAAATACTATCAAAACACTCCAACGCCTCCATTCTTCGCGAAAGATGGATAAAAAGGCACGCATGAAATAAAAACCTTGAAAAAATTACATACGATTCCGCGAAATCACAGAGATACCGATTTGCACAGGACTAATATTACCTCAGGACGTCAGTGTTCGACGAAATATGGTTGGTCATTTGCGGGGGAATTTTTACTTTACAAATTACAGACATGGCCGATTCGCACGGGATTAAGAACACAGACAACCTCCGCAATTATCACACATGACTAGAGGTCACCAGATAATACTGATCTTGTGCAAATAGGGCTTAAGTCTCGTGTTCATTCTGACACGATGACAATTCTATCAATTCATTCTATTAGGGCTTTTATTTTGAAGTGCAGCACCGCAGGATGGATTTGGGCATGGAAATGGGTGTGATCGCAAATCTTTTTGCGAAACAGAGGTCTGCCGTTGCATGCTTACTAGTAACAATTAAATTGTAGAGCTCCGTAACTGGAATTCTTACAAGTAAGAATTGAATTAAAGAGCTCCTCAATTAAATTGTTACTTGTAGGAATTGATTTAGAGAGCTCTCTAATTTAATTATTATTAAGGCCATGTGTCCAAAGCGTGAAATAGACGCTCAGCACCTCGTCAAGCTGCGGCCGTTTTAAAATTGTGGCGCTTCCATTATAAACTTTTTTTTAAAACGCTTTGGTGGACACATTGTTACGGTATGGAGACACAGGAGAGAAAGAATTGATAGTGAACAGTGATTTATTGAAATACAAAGGTGCAGGGATGAGGTGAGCAGGGTAGTGGAGTCCAAAGGGTGATCTTGGTGAAGATGCTGGAGACAGGGAGATAGTCCACGTACAACAAACGAGGGGTGCTTCGCATTTCTTATTTGTGCATCCTCGTTTCCTTTCCTCGCTTCCTTTCCTCGCGTCTCAGCTCCACCCCTTGTAGGATGCGAGGGAAGGACGCAAGGAAAGAAAAGGAGGACGGAGGAATCGAATGAAAGATTTTTTTATACATTGGAATACTTGATCACTCGAGAGTCACTTCATAGCGTCATCAGCAGCGCTCAAAGGATCTGCCCTTATGTTGTTGAAGTTTGTTTATTTATGAAATTCATAATGAATAATAATAAACCAAGATACCCTGTTGGAATATGTGAGATGTGTGGTTTATATAAACTGCAAAGGTAAACTATAAATTAAAAAGATTGTGACCGATGTGAAGGGGGAGGAGAATGTATACGTGCGTCACGTTTAGTCAATAAAACACTTCCGCATAGGATACACCTGTGTATCCTCGCTCATGACTCCTCTGAAAGCCTCCTCACTCCTCGATCCTCGACTCCTCGCGGTGCAATTAGAGAATTGAGATGTCCTTCAAGATGGCTTTGCTTGATTGGTTTCCGGGTCATAGGATGGAGGACAGAGGAGCGAGGAGACGAGGAGGGATATTGAGAAGCACCCGAGGTTGGACAATGAACTTCTTCTTCTAGGATTTAATGGCGGTTGGCAAACCAACTTAAAAGGTGCATTCCCGCCACCTACTGAAATGGAGTGTGAAGCGCATATTGGAAAGGAAGTTCAGACTAAATCTACTCTTTCAAAAAAAATAATAATATAAGAGATTACATAGAAGGGATTTTTACATCCTATTATATAATCCTGTTTCCTTTAAAAATATAAATAACTCATGATAAATAATTGATTGCTTAGTACCTTCTCCTAGGAGAGCCTGAAGTGTCAGCTCATTGAATTCTACATTTCTGAAAGCGTGTTTTAGCTGGAACCGCTCTCTTTCATAAGCTGCTCATTCTATAAGCACATGTTCCACAGTTTCAACTAACCCACATTTTTCACAATTTCCATTCTCATGTTTACCAATTCTTTGTAAGCATTGATTTAATAAAAAAATGTCCAATACGCATTCTTGTTATTAATGCGTCCTCTTCCCTGTTTCCGAATCTTCTTCTCTCTGAACATACTTTTCCTTGAATCCTTCATTCCATTCCTTCTGCCAAATTTCCTGTATTTGTTTCGCTATTATCACTTTAATTACTGTTTTACTTAATGCCACTTCAATGTCAATTTGTGAATAATGTAATGCCCGTTCAGCCAGATTGTCAGCCTCCTCATTACCTCTCACACCCATATGCGATGGAACCCATACAAGATTTACCAGATTCCATACGGTTGTGTTCTGTGAAGACTCTGCATTACTTCATTTCTCATGTCTTGCCTTGCTGATGATGTTCCACTTTCCAAACTATTTAGAGCTGATAGAGAATCTGTACAAATCACTGGCCTTGTTGGTTGTATTTCTTCTATCCACTGAAGTGCTAGACATATTGCTTTCATTTCTGCAGTGAATACCGAAATATGATCTCATGTTCTTTTTGAAATTCTAATGTTAAAATGTGGAATATATACCGCTACTGCTGTTTTCCCAAATTCTGGGTCTTTTGAACCATCAGTATATATTTGCACTGCACTATGATAAGTTTGATCTATGTATTTCTGTATACCTAGATTTTCTAATCCATTTCTATCCTTATGCTTTTCTTTAAGCAATTGGATATCAAGCAAAGGCATTGGGAACAACCAAGGAGGAATTGCTGACCTAGCCACAGTAGGGGCAACACTGAAATCACTTAATCCCATTCTCCGGGCTTCCTCAAAACTTGATAACTTATTATGTCCATGTTCCCAACAGTCCTCCAACACCATTTCAACTGGGTGAGTGTCCGAATGTCCCTTTATGCTTACGAAATACCTCATCTTTAACTTGAGCCTATGAATTACTTGAGGCATTACACCCATCTCTACTTGCACTGCTGATTTTGGGGAGGATCTAAACGCTCCACAACAAATTTGCATAGCTTGGGACTGAATTGCATCTAGTTTTATGAGTTGTGTTTTGGATGCAGTGCAATATACCGTGCTGCCATAATCTATTGCCGATCTTATTAGAGCACAATATATTATTATAAGTGACTGGCGACATACTCCCCAATCAACTCCTGCTAGACACCTCAAGATATTTAATGCTTTTATGCATTTGTCAACCAGTTTCTGGATATGTATACTAAAATTCAGTTTCATAACCATCCATATATCTAGAAGCCTCACAACTGCTGTTTGCTTCACTTCTTGTCCATACAATTTAATATTAATAGTAGGGTTACTTTTCCTTTTTGCAAAGCAAATCACCTGAGTTTTATCTACTGAAAACCAAAATCCCCATTAATTTCCCCAGTTTTCTACCATTTTAACAGCATTCTGCAAACATCTTTCCACATACTTTACATTACGCCCTCTTTTCTGGACAATGAACTGTAGTGAGGAGTGTGGCTTTGAAGTGGGAGTGATGAGGGTGATGGTGACGTGCAGGTGTGTGTGATTGGAAATGACGTGCAGCTGGGAACCAAGGAGAGTGGGGGGGGGGGGGGGGGGGTATATATTTTTATTATAGGATTTACAGTATTACAATTCACTATAGTAATGTTTCCAATGAGACAAACAACCTCCTGATATTTGGAGCGAGAATGTTCCAAGCTCCCATTACACCCCTTGGCAGAAGAATACTGTCTTCACATTGGAAATGGTTGCTAGCGAGTAACATTCGCCATCCAGTTACACAACTTGAACACACGAGGGAGCACGCTAAGATTTCTAAATAAAGAAAGGTTATATTTGATTCTCTTTTACAGTTCCAGACAAAAGTTCTGATACACTGCATGTTTCTAATAATCTACCTCAAAAATACCTCAGTGCTTGAAATTTAGACTTATTACAAATATAAAATTAATGTAAGAAATAATTAAGTAGTTTATTTAGACAAGAGTGAAGAAAAAGCACTCATAACGGACCCATTACTTTAAAGAATCTAGTTTTGTGATTTAAAAAACACTGCATAATAGCCATACTTCTATGGATCTCCTTGGAGTCTACATCAAAATTTCTTGAACATTTTCATGTTAAAGTGAAAAAAAAAATTACATTCAAAATATAGAATAATAGTCTAAAATATAGACTGATATTTGTTAAGAATTCATAAACCCTTGTTATATAAAAAAGTTATTCAACATTTACACTGGCAGTATAGAGACTATGAAAAGAAGAGTAATCTTTAAAGTCCTCCCCTAGAGGCAATTCAGCAAAATATGATTCTGATTCATAAAAATACACAAAAAGAAGCTGTACCATTAAATTAAACGATACGTTACCTTTAGGTTGGTTATAAAGAAAGTGAATTTAAGAAGGCCTCAGACCTAATTCGTCATATTAATAGGAAATAAATGATTTAATATACAAATATACAAGGACTGCAGTTAACTAAATTATGCCAGGGAATTAGTTGGTGCTGATCTAAGCTTGCAGCTGTTTGTTCGAACTCCTTATGGTCCATGTTAGCAGTTGGCATGGTCAGAAATAAATGTAGCTTTGACAGCGGAAACCAGATAGAGGAATGTGGGTGTCCGATTCAGACGCTTTTCACGTGTCAGGACAGGAGTCGTTCGATTGGGGTCACTGAGCCCAAGTGTCATCATTCAGGACCATGTATGGAACATGACCAATAAATAGTAGATAATTTAAAATGTTAACTTTGATTTAAAAAATTAGAAATGATAACAAAGCAAAATAATGTCTATGTATCAACTCTAAATGAGCGCGGTTCAGTGAGTTTTGACATTTCACGTTAAAACATTTCATGCACTTTTCTTTAATTTGCAAAAAAAATAATTTTTGGACCTCAAAACACAATATGTGACCCTGGATCACAAAACCAGTCACTAATCACACGGGTATATTTGTGGCAATAGCCAACAATACATTGTATGGGTCAAAATTATCAATTGTCAAAAATCATTAGGATATTAAGTAAAGATCATGTTCCATAAAGATATTTTATAAATTTCCTACCGTAAATATATACAACATTTATTTTTGTGAGTAAATGCAGCACAATCGCGAACACACATGGACAAAAGAGATTTTTTTAAAGGAGATTTTTTTAATGTTAGATTTTTTGCACCCTCAGATTCCAGATTTTCAAATAGATGTATCTCGTCCAAATATTGTCCTTTCATAACAAAACATGCATCGATGGAAAACATTTATTCAGCTTCCAGATGATGTATACATCTTAATTTAAACAAATTGACCCATGTGACTGGTCCAGGGTCTCACATATGCTGTGTGTAAATCATGTTCTGCCTTATCTGTTTATTTCTGAGATAAACACTGTATCCCCTGAAATTGTGAGTGATGAGAAGCTTGATAGTTGTGGCTGTAAAGAAGCCTTGATGAGCTGTTGAACTCAGACCATTTACACAATGAGAGCTATTCCAAAACAGTTAAAAACACAGCAGGTGTGAAGTTGTCAACCTCTCAAGAAATGAAAAGTTACACACTCAAGGGTTAGAGGAACTGTTGCCAAACATGTAACATGCTAGAAACATAATAAATTACTGCAAGAATGATTCAACTACAGACACTTAAGCATTTGCCAATTTAAACCTAAACATCAACTTTTTTTGCCCGGCAGTGCATTTCTCCACTTTGTCTCAGATATTTATTTTTAATTTAGTTTCAGGCAGGGTTGTAACCATCACTGACAACATTTAGAATAGAAGTTGATTTTTAAACGTATGTGTCACGGTGTGGTGTAGGTAGAAGAAAGGCGAACAGGCAAAAAGCTCCAATATAAACGTTTACTCACAAAAATATATTATATTAACAGGTACAGAACGGGTAGAAGGCTCACACACCATTACAACGTAGAACTGACAATGAACAAGGCAAAACACAGGGTTTAAATACATGGGGAAACAGATCAGGGAAACGAGACAGGTGAGAGATGAACTAATAACGATAATGACAAGCGATATGATGACGGGTAGACAAGTCCAATGAAAACAAACTAAACGTAACACCACTGTGACATTATTCCCCCCTCCCGGTAAGCGCGTCCTTGTGCCGAAGGAAGACCAACTGTGGATGGAGGTTCTCTTGCTGAACTGTGGTTCAGCAAGAGGACGGAGAGCAGGTGAAGGGCTGACAGAAGGCAGGAGGGACCAGGGCGGAGCAGATGGCGGGAGGAGCCATGGAGGAGGCGGGGCTGATGATCCAGGGCGCAGACTGACGGGGTGGAGCAGGTGAGAGAGGAGACCAGGGCGGAGCAGACGGAGGGAGGAGCCATGGAGGCGGCGGGGCTGATGACTCCAGGGCGCAGACTGACAGGGTGGAGCAGGTGGGAGAGGAGACCAGGGCGGAGCAGATGGCGGGAGGAGCCATGGAGGAGGCGGGGCTGATGACTCCAGGGCGCAGACTGACGGGGTGGAGCAGGTGAGAGAGGAGACCAGGGTGGAGCCGGAAAGCCGACGAGAGCTGGTTCAGGCGACTGAGGTGCAGGCGGGGACACAGAAGGGCGCGGTGAAGACAGAGGGAGTGAGGAACAAGGAGGAACTGAAGGGAGTGAGGAGTCCAACTGAGCCGGGGGGACGAGGGAGCCTGGCGGAACTGGAGCACTGATGGGGCACGGTGGAGCTGAAGGTGGTAAGAGCCAAGGGGACATCAATGGACTGTTGGGCTGAGGCAGAGTTCTGGTCACGGAGGTCGGAGGCGGAGATCGGGGATCCACGACCAGGCTGGAGCTGTAGGCTGGCAGACCCACGGCGACTCCACCTCCCTGAAGGTGGAGAGAGGAGCAAAGGGGCTGACAGGCAGTGGTGGAAGGGTTAAGAGGTGGTAGATGGGAGGAGGTGGGAGAGGAGGCTGGGTGGGAATTCGGAGAATGACTCGAGGACAGAAGATTCGAGTTCAGCAGGATTGACGTGCACAGTCCCTGGCTCGGCGGGCATGACGTGCACAGTCTCTGGCTCGGCGGGCATGACCGTGCACAGTCTCTGGCTCGGCGGGCATGACGTGCACAGTCTCTGGCTCGGCGGGCATGACGTTAAGTGCAGGTTCGGAAGGCATGACGAGCAGCTCAGGCTCTGTGTCAAAGTCAATTAAGTCCACTTCTTGTCTCTGGACTAGGACAGGAGGCGTGGCGAAGAAGATGGCGGGTGAAGGCGGTTGAGTGGCGATGTAATCATAACCACGTAACCACTCAACCACAGCACATGATCCAGATATTGTGCAAATGATTCCGATCTTACCGCTGAAGCGGGCTGGTGCAGGGGATAGTCCAAACCAAGCCCGAACACCTTCGCCAGGACGTCATCTGTCCAGTTGAGCTGGTGTGAGATCTCCAGGAACTCCCTCACATATTCCTTGATAGGGCGAAATTCCTGAAAACAGGTCAGAATGTGATCGATCGGATTCAGATGGGTGCGGGAAATGCCCATCTTACATCTTTTGGTCCGTTCTTCTGTCACGGTGTGGTGTAGGTAGAAGAAAGGCGAACAGGCAAAAAGCTCCAATATAAATATTTACTCACAACAATATAATATCAATGAGTTGAAGGCAATTGAACAAGGGCAACAATGAACAAGGCGAAACACAGGGCTTAAATACATGGGGAAACAGATCAGGGAAACGAGACACAGCTGCCAAGACTAACCAGGTGACAGGTGAGAGATGAACTATGATGACAAGTGATATGACGACAGGTAGACAATTGGAGGATTAACCCCACCCTCTGATTTTTTTTGAGCCACTTACATCACACAGGCATATATAACAGGGCAGTCGTCACGGTTGGCATTTGGTAACACTTGCAGGAACGTGCAAATAGGAATGCCAAGCAAGTTTTGAAACATTACGAAAATGGCTTTGAATGCGGTAAAGACCTTAATGCATTTAATTTCTTCAATAACATCTGACTTTTGCATGGAATGACAAATGTAATTTATAATTACTCAAAGCCAATTAGTATTGAATGCATGAGGGGAAAAATGTATGTGTATATATATATATATATATATATATAATTTTTTTTTTACTAATTGGAAGTCAATTTTGAATATTTATCTAATTCTACTTACTGGGGTTGACTTCCATTAATATGTCTTGTTTCAGTCCTTACTGGTTGTGTTTAGGGCTTACATTGTGTAGGAATTATTATAGGATTTACAGTATTACAATTCACTGTAGTAATGTTTCCAATGAGACAAAAAACCTTCTGATATTTGGAGCGAGAATGTTCCAAGCTCCCATTACACCCCTTGGCAGAAGAATACTGTCTTCACATTGGAAATGGTTGCTAGCGAGTAACATTCGCCATCCAGTTACACTACTTAAACACACGAGGGAGCACGCTAAGATTTCTAAATAAAGAAAGGTTATATTTGATTCTCTTTTACAGTTCCAGGCAAAAGTTCTGATACACTGCATGTTTCTAATAATCTACCTCAAAAATACCTCAGTGCTTGAAATTTAGACTTATTACAAATATAAAATGAATTTAAGAAATAATTAAGTAGTTCATTTAACTCATTAACTCAACGGACCCATTACTTTAATGAATCTAGTTTTGTGATTTTAATACACTGCATAACATTGTCTTTACTATTATTGTGGTCTAAATGTATCAGTCAAGAAGATGACTGGTTTTTGTTTCCCCTTGGATTCTACATTTTCATGTTAAAGTTAAAAAATCAAAATTACATTCAAAATATAGAATAATAGTCCAAAATATAGACTGACATTTGTTAGGAATTCATAAACCCTTGTTATATAAAAAATCAAATGACCCATGAGTCATAATAAGTAATTCAACATTTACACTGGCAGTATAGAGAATATGAATCTTTAAAGTCCTCCACTAGAGGCAATTCAGCAAAATATGATTCTGATTCATAAAAATGCACAAAAAAGAAGCTGTACCATTAAATTAAACGATACGTTACCTTTAGGTTGGTTATCAAGAAAGTGAATTTAAGAAGGCCTCAGACCTAATTCGTCATATTATTTGGAAATAAATGATTTAATATACAAATATACAAGGACTGCAGTTAACTAAATTATGCCAGGGAATTAGTTGGTGCTGATCTAAGCTTGCAGCTGTTTGTTCGAACTCCTTATGGTCCATGTTAGCAGTTGGCATGGTCAGAAATAAATGTAGCTTTGACAGCGGAAACCAGATAGAGGAATGTGGGTGTCCGATTCAGACGCTTTTCACGTGTCAGGACAGGAGTCGTTCGATTGGGGTCACTGAGCCCAAGTGTCATCATTCAGGACCATGTATGGAACACGACCAATAAAAGAAAACTTTGGATGTCTTGATGACTGTCTTGATAAAAAGCTATTAAACCTTTTTCCTTCAAACATGATAAAATCATCAAGATTGTTCTTTCTATTGCAACCATATGCAGCTGAATTATTCAGTTTGTAGATAATTTAAAATGTTAACATTGATTTAAAAAGTTAGAAATTATCACAAAGCAAAATAATGTATCAACTCTAAATGAGGGCGGTTCAGTGAGTTTTGACATTTCACGTGTTAAAACATTTAATGCACTTTTAGTTAATTTTCCAAAAAAAAAAATTGGACCTCAAAACACAATTTATGCTGTGTAAATGATGTTCTGTTTGATCTATTTATTTCTGAGCTAAACCCTAAATCCCCAGATGGTATTTAGGGTTGTGAGTGATGAGACGCTTGATAGTTGTGGCTGTAAAGAAGCCTTGATGAGCTGCTGAACTCAGACTATTTACACAACGAGAGCTATTCCAAAACAGTTCAAAACACAGCAGGTGTGAAGTTGTCAACCTCTCATCTTAATACGTTTTACATGTTAAAGAGTATGAAGTAGGGTTGCCAACTTTTTGTTTAAAAGGTTCTCAGACATAAACACATTTGTTTTGCTGAATCTGTTTATGTACAATTTAATTATAAAACGAATTTTAAGGTCACACAAAAGTCACATTACAAACAAAACATAGTTCAGATAGAGAGCGTTTGTAAATACACTACATTTTAAAGAAATTAAAGAAAGTAATATCCCACTTTTATTCAGCAAGGACGCATTAAATGAATCAAAAGTGACATAAGGACTTTTATCATGTTACAAAAGCTTTTTTATTTTGGATAAATCTCCTTTGAACCGTTTATTCATTGACTAATCCTGACTTCTTTTTAAAAAAAAAAACATTAATAATAAGCAGACATGTTTGTTGGACAGCAAATCACATCAGCATATTATTCCTCGGGTAGCTTGCATGTTTTCTTGCGTGGCTGGATGTCGGACTCGTGAACAATAATCACGTTGTTTAAATTCACCAAAACTGATTTGCGGAAATCTAAACCCGGCCGGACAGTGACAGGAATTAGCCGTTAGCGCGAGACCGGATCGAACCGGGAGTGACCAGACAGCAGAGGATCCTGTTCGCAAATCAAATTATCTGTCCCAAAAGAATAATTCATTCTCAATTTATAGTTTATTGGTATGGTCTGATGCGCGTGATTGGATGATGACGGTGTCGTGGTCATTCTCAAGTGTCGTGTTGCTGTTGTATCAGTCAGATCAGCGTAGCACTCGATAAACGGGACATGAGAGGTCCCGTACGGGACAAATAAATTAGCCCCAGTAATCGGGACGTCCCGGCTAATTCGGGACAGTTGGCAACCCTACTATGAAGCCAAGCTGCCTGACTGCATACCTCTCTAATGTTTTGGCATGTAGCTGTCAGTACTTTCATACAGTTTATTCACTCTGAGGGTCAGTTTAGGCCTGGATGTACTTTACATTCACATCTACTGTATGTACAGGTCATTCCCACTACTGTCCCTTTCAAACATCTTGCCACTACTACCTTGAAAATGTCTCATATTTCTCCACTTTTTGTCTCAGACAAAGAAAAAAAGTGACTACATTTTAATTTAGTGTCAGGCATGGTTGTAACCATCACTGACATTGACAACATTCAGAATAAAAGTTGATTTTTAAACATGTTTTTTATAGGAGTATGGATTGACCCCACCCTCTGAATTCCTTTTGAGGCACTTACCTCACACTGGCATATATTACACATCCTTTAAGAGAAATGGCCAAGAGAGCAAGTATATATATATAGTACATGTCTCTGTAGACTGTTTGGCTCGGACAAGACTGAGATGCAGGGCACAACAGGGCAGTCGTTACGGTTGGCATTTGGCAACACTTGCAGGAACATGCAAATAGGATGCCAAGCAAGTTTTACAACATTAAGGAAATGGCTTTGAATGCGGTAAAGACCTTAATGCATTGCAGATTTAATTTCTTCAATAACATCTGACTTTTGCATGGAATGACAAATGTAATTTATTACTCAAAGCCAATTAGTATTGAATGCATGTATTTTACAAATATTTGTTTGACTACTAATTGGCAGTAAACATATTGAACATTTATCCAACAGTACTAATATATATATTATATTATATTATATATATATATTTTTTTTTCCAATTTCTTTATAGAAACATAACATTGAATACAAACATCATAATTGGCCATTTTTTTTCATAAATTGTTTTAGCAATATTTTAAGCAAGTAAGTTAATTGTGGAAATACATTTAGTAAAAGCTGAAAATGGAAAAAAGTAACATACTACTACAATTTCGGGAAAAAAAATGGCCATCCAAACTTGTTCTGTAAAAAAAAAAAAACTTACAAATTGTTAACTCAGTTTACAATTTTTAGTTGAGTGGGCAAATTTTGAGTGCAATGTTGAGTTTACGTCTAAAAACTATTTAACTGCAAGTGTACTAATATTTTGTCCAATGAACACAAACAATTAAGTTGAGAAAACTTCCCGTCTCGCTGTATGTTTCTCGGGGTTTCCTCCTTCAACCACGCTATCGAAGGGACTGGATTTCATCCGATTACGGTAAGTTTTCTTTAAGCTTTATGAATGAAAATAGGCTATGAATTGCACACACATGTTGATAAAATATAGTATTCTGTTAAAAGATATATTTTGTGGTGACGATAAGTTTGTTGTTAATAATAATAATACATTTTATTTGTAAGGCCCTTAACATTTGACACCAAATCTCAAAGTGCTACAGTAAAACATGATAAAAAAAAATAATAATAAAAAAACAAGCATTAGCTATTAAAATAAGCCTGTGTAAAAAGATGGGTTTTTAGTTGAATGTGTCTACTGTTTGCGGGGCCCTGAGGTGGTCGGGGAGAGCGTTCCACAGGCAGGGAGCAGCGACTTGAAAGGCCCTGTCGCCCATTGTTTTGAGCCGTGTCCTGGGCATGACCAAACGGTGCTGTTGACCTGACCGGGTTCTAATTGATGAATTTGGTGTGAGCAACTCAGTGAGATAAGTGGGGGCCGCACCGTCCAGACAGTGATGGGTCTGAAGAAGGACCTCATATTCTATGCGGGACTGAATGGGTAACCAGTGCAGTGAACGGAGGATGGGGGTGATGTGCTCATGTTTTCGCAGTTTGCAAGAATGCAGTTTTGCAGACGGTGATGACATGACTGTCAAAGGAAAGGCGGGGGTCAAATGTTACCCCTAGGTTAATAACAGAGGAAGAGAGGGGAGTGGTGTGTCCAAAAAATGAAACAGTGGTGATTGGAGAGGAGCGGAGTTGAGGGGCAGAGGGGGAAGCTAGAGGGAGTAACTTGAAGGTAGAGTTGTGTGTCATCAGCATAGCAATGGAAATTAACTCCATGCCTGCTGATGACACAACCAAAGGGAGCATGTAAATAGTGAAGAGGGTCGGACCGAGTACGGAGCCCTGGGGGACCCCACAGATGACAGTGTGGGGTCTGGATTTTACATCCCCCAGAGCTACATACTTGGTTCTATCAGTGAGATAGGAGTGAAACCATTTCAGGGCAGTACCAGAGAGACCTGTGTAGTGTTGAAGTCGGTGCAGGAGAATGTGATGGTCTACAGTGTCAAACGCAGCAGAGAATTATTATTATGTTAGAGATTATCCGTGTAGTACATTGCTACTTAACGTTTTTGTTACCTAGACTAGAGTGAGGAAACATACTTGAATGAGAAATAAGGACAAGAACGTGCATGGTGTTTAAAAGATGTTAAAAATGTTCAGTAAGTCGTGAATAAAGACTAAAATGCAGTGCTTGTGCTGATTGAGAGACAGAAACTGTGTGCGAATTCTTTCGTGGCTTATTGCGGTGTAATAGTGAAATACACGTACAAGTATGTCAACAACAAACAAACAATCAAAAAACACAGTGTGTATAGTATTCAAGTAAACACAGTCGGCAATGTCTTAAGTGAACATAACCAATCTGTGAAAGCCAGATGTTTCAGTATTAGATCCATGCATGAGCTCTTAAGTGACAGCAGCCCGTTCAATTCAATTTCATTTTAAGTTTATTTGACATGTAGACAAAGGTCAGTTACAATTTGCACATGCTTAGGTTGAGGCTCAGGCATTCTACAGTAGTGCAATATAATTCAATACAATTTAGAGGAAAAAAATAATATAGAGACCTATATATGCTAAACTAATCTAATGTGTTATGTTAAAAGTATTAGCTATTAAATAGTATGTGTGCAGTATGTTTTAAAGTGAATATTGGATCAAAATATTGTGTATCCTTATACAAATATTAGGCTAAATGTTATTCAATTAACTAAAGACAAAATCGCTCACTGCTCTTATAATAATTGTGTATCTTTAAGAAAAATAATATTGAATTAATACAGTGAAGACTATGCATTGATTCTTTTTTACATTTTGATTATTCAATTTCTGTATAATTTCTTACTACATGTTAAATGAACCTACTGTAATTGAATTTTTTGTTGTTGTTTTGTTTAATATGTATCTTTGTTCTGTTGTATTGTCCTTTTTAGACTAAAGAACATCAGTACAGTGACAAGATCCTTGGATGTGTTAAAACAGCGGCCTTTGTTTGTTAAAAGATCAGGTGAGTTTATAATTTTTAATCAGTTGAACTGAATTTACTTGTGTTGGTCTACACTTAATTCTTACTGTTTTAACAATATGTTTTACCTTTTTCTCTTCGTTAGATGAATACACATCTAGTTGTACAGAGCAAGAGGTGGAGCGTATGCAGAGGAGATGAAGATCCTCCTAGACCAGCTTGATATCATCAGGTAATTATTTAGCATGTGGTTAATGCTAAATGTGGTTCAGCCTCTCTGGTTAAAGGCTGAATGGTGCCATCTCTTTGTCAAGGTAATTCCCATGCTTCTCTTTGGATATATAACCTGTTCCCTATTTGTTTTTCTGTCTTTCAGACACATAAACTCCAATGTGCTTGCTCAAAGAAAGGCTACAACTCTTAAAGGCCTGCCTTTGTTTATGAGGGAAACATCCCGAAGACTTGCCTGGTAAGAAGATGTGTCGTCAGCACATACGCACACACCTGATACATTTCATCTGTTCACCAGATGCTGTTAGGAGATTATCAACAGACAGAGTCATGGTAAAAATTACTTTATTGAATAATCGTAATTGAAACTTTCTCAGTGATCAGTTTGACTTTATCTGATAGCACAAATTCAACAAGTTGTTATTTTACCAAAGCAAAGACAATGGAAAATGACTGCTTCACAACACCGTTCCCTCTGATATCTCACCTGTGAAAACAATCCAGTGCACAATCACAAGGTGTTAACAGTAATGTAGCAATAGCAGAGTAAAAATATATATATATATATATTATGAAAGAATAGGAATATAGAAGATATAAACAAGAAGAAAATAAATGATTTACTCACCCTGTATTTTGTCTCAAAATAATAATTTACTTTCTTCTGGTGAACACAAACATTTCTTTGTCCACAAAATATTTGTTTAACACTTTTAAACTCCATAATGAACATGAATGCAGCATGAAAGTAATCCATATGACTGCTGATTTAAACCAATCTTCATTGATGCAATATGATCAGTTTGGGTGATGAACAGAATGTGAGCTTTAATACATGTACGATTTTGAGTGGCCTAAAATAAAAAGCACTGAATCAGACTGGCCGTGGATTCGAGTGCCACAGGCAATCACATCAATGCTGATATGGCATTGTTTGGGCTTGGGAAATGTTTTCCGGTTATCATTTATGGCTGAATTTGAACAAGTTTAAAAACATGACCACCTTTACTTTTCAAGTGAAGTTACATGAGCACATCTTTATAGGCCGTAGTGAATGGTGAAGACGATTTACGCTCCCATATTTGGGGCACTAAATTCTTCTCATTCTAATTAAAAGATCTATTGTTTTTGGGCGAGGAAATAAAAGTTCTCCATGTGTAATCCTGCAGTTTATTTTTTATTACTGTATAAAGTTGGCAATAGTTCTTTCCTCGTGTAATCATATTTTTATCATGAGGCTTCTCGGAACAATCGTCACATGCTTCCCGCTAGACCAATAAGGTGGCCGCTTTTTTTTGGACGACAGGTAAACGCCCTTGTCAATATTGAGTAGTGAAGAAGAGGAAATTACAACCAGACCTCCTTCAAAAGTCGTAAAAAGTATTTAAACAATGCTATATGCATTGCACGTCCTTAAAGAAAGAAGAAACAAAGGATTTTACACGCACACGGTGGGATACATTCAGAAACTGCGTCAAGCGGTGGCTTGGCTTGCAAGGTGAGAGTCAGAGAATAGCAGAAATATACAAACATTGTCTAGAAGTCGAGTTTGACAGTGTTCCCGAAGACGCTGGGTTTCACTCCACTTGCTACAGGCGTTTCATTGACAAGAAGCGCTTGGATGCGGCCGTGAAACGCCACACAGCGTCCTGAAGCTCAAGATCAAGGCCAGTGTGTGCCAGCGGGTGGGAACCTTAGTATCGCTACAGTTGAATGTCCAGCAAAGAAACGTAGGTCCAGGACCGGCCTACCAGTAGCTTGTGCTGGTCCTGTGCCTCCTGCCTTGTGCATCACTTATTAGAAAACTAACAAGTACATTACTGTGGGAGGCAAACGCCAGAAGGACCATCTTTCACAGGCAGAAACGTTGTCAGCAGGTGGGTAAAAAACTAAAGTTTGAACTTTTATTCCCTTATGCTGGGTACCATGGCTAACTTTCAATTACATCATTTATTTAATGTTTATTTTACAGTCAGATTTGCATTATTTTGCATACAGCTACAGCCAGAACACTCAATACTAAAGGTAATTTGAATACCACGAGTGACTTTGGCAGCTTTGGAAAGAACGTTTATGCCAAAAAAAAAAGGAATTCATAATATTCATATTTTATAATGTGTATTATCTGTTAACAGTGTATCTTAACTAAAAAAAAATCAGTGTGAATATATCTTTATTTATACCATTGTGATCATCTTTCACTGTATGTTTTTGATTCAGGCAGGATAAATTGAAGAGGAGGTTGGCCCGTGATTTCCCCCAGCTAGAGTTTCACTCCCCCAAGAAGCGCAACATCAGTGAGAGGGTTTTTGTTGAGACTTTGTCTGATATACAGGCTACCTCATCCATCAGGTACAGAAACAACAGTCAACTGAGGCAACTAGCCAAAGTGACTGTGAAAACAGAGCTAGTGCAAAAGCTGGTCCACAAAGACCAACCTCAATGGCCTCCAGCAATACTGCAGAGGACACGAGGACACTTTACAGTGCGGCATTAATATTAAAGATGCTTCTGTGTGACTCTCCCGGTATGAAATGGCCTTGGCCACCCACGTCAGATGATTTAAATGTGAGCGAAGCAAAATCTGTTGTGCCAGTTGACCTGTACAATCTGATTTCCTGGATTATTGGTGCAACTGAAGCACCACCACTGGCCCGTTATGTTATGAACCTAAAAGTGATATCTATCTGTCAAGACATTGTGTATCTTGCATCTAAGGGCCGGAGGCAGACCCCTAAATCATTGTGTCTTGGTCTAACGGTTCGCCATTTAACAGGTTCATCACAAATTGTGTCCCTCCTGTCTGCCCTGCTGCTGCTGAGTTGGTTTGCGTCTGTAAGCTTTGTATATCTCTCTGTTTTGAATCATTATTTACTATCATTCCCTATTGTTTATACTGCTAAATATAATTTACTCAACATCACATATTAACCTGACATCGCCAGCTTCAATCACAACACTCGCTACACCAGGCATTGTCCCACACAAGTATTGTAGGAACCTTCTTTGGGAATCCCTTTGGTATTTTGTCTCTTCGCCTCTACTAGTTGAAGTTGGGCAAGGCTTGTGTCTAGACTGACAACCGTGTCCAATGATGCACAATGTCCTAGTCTATTTAGAAGTCAAGTCACCTTAATTTATAAACTGCTTTTAAAGCAACACTATGGAACATTTTTTACCTTAAAATAATGTTTCCAAAATCTTATCAGTGGTTCATCAAGCCGTAACAGGGTGAAAGACACTTCTGGATTCGCTCTTCGGTCCTATATCTGCTATAACCACACTATATCTGCTATAAACACACTATATCTGTTATAACCACACGCTATAACCACACTATATCTGCTATAACCACACTATATCTGCTATAAACACACTATATCTGTTATAACCACACGCTATAACCACACTATATCTGCTATAAACACACTATATCTGCTATAACCACACACTATAACCACACTATATCTGCTATAACCACACTATATCTGCTATAACCACACTATATCTGCTATAACCACACTATATCTGCTATAAACACACTATATCTGCTATAACCACACGCTATAACCACACTATATCTGCTATAACCGCACTATAACCACACTATATCTGCTATAAACACACTATATCTGCTATAACCACACTATATCTGCTATAAACACACTATATCTGCTATAACCACACTATATCTGCTATAAACACACTATATCTGCTATAACCACACGCTATAACCACACTATATCTGCTATAACCACACTATATCTGCTAAACTATATCTGCCATAAACACACTATATCTGTTATAACCACTCTATATCTGCTATAAACACACTATATCTGCTATAAGCAAACTATATCAGCTATAACCACACTATATCTGCTATAAACACACTATATCTGCTATAATAACCACACTATATCTGCTATAAACACACTCTATCTGTTATAACCACTATATCTGCTATAAACACACTATATCTGTTATAACCACTCTATATCTGCTATAAACACACTATATCTGCTATAACCACACTATATCTGTTATAACCACACTATATCTGCTAAACTATATCTGCTATAACCCCACTATATCTGCTATAAACACACTATATCTGCTATAACCACACTATATCTGCTATAACCACACTATATCTGTTATAACCACACTATATCTGCTAAACTATATCTGCTATAAACACACTATATCTGCTATAAGCACACTATATCTGTTATAACCACACTATATCTGCTAAACTATATCTGCTATAAACACACTATATCTGCTATAAACACACTATATCTGCTAAAATAACCACACTATATCTGCTATAATGCTATAATAACCACACTATATCTCCTATAACCACACACTATATCTGCTATAACCAAACACACTAGGTATATCTGTTATCAACACACTATATCTGCTATATCTGTATAAACACTCTATATCTGCTATAAACACACTATATCTGCTATAAACACACTATGTAAGTTTGCCAGATCGGGTTGCGTTTCTGTAGTCCGAATGAGACATAAGAAAAATACAAATTTGACTTGCTTTACGTCAAGCATTACAATAGTCATTATTTCGTTTTTCTTCGTTCATTTAGTTTGGACATATAGTTGCCTTTGGCTTGTTCAGTTGGGGATATTCAAAATAATTAGCCAAGCATTAATACCATTGATCAGCCCTACCAAACGTGGATGTTTTTTCACTAAGAAACAAACATTATGTTATTTGATTGATACTGTGAAGCTGCTTTGATGCAATTTATATTGTGAAAAGCGCTATATAAATACACTTGACTTGACTTGACATCGTTCATTCTACAGCCGGCGCTGGATAAACATCAAGCGTGCGACGCTAGGCTACATTATTTACGACAGCGGTAACGGACAATTTCGTTTCCAACCAGTAGAGGGGCCGCAGAGGAAAAGCTCCATGGTGTTGCTTTAACTGAATGGATTGTTTCAAAGCAGCTTTACAGTGATAATTGTTTGTTTTGGCTTTACAGCAGCTCTAGAATAAAGTTATTGTCCAGCTAAATTTATTTTTTATTGATTCACTTCTGTTGCAAAGATCATTAGTTAATAGCTCAGGGGCCACTAACAGGACACGCTGCTAACAGGAAAACTCTTAACGCGTTCCGGCTCATTCGCACAAAACAGTGCCTGGTGCTCGAGAACACCTACACGGTACCTACTGAAAATTGATGTATAAAACATCAATTTTGCTACATTTATAATGTTTGTTTAATTTTGCTTGGTGCTAATCCGTAAAGTTGAAGCATATTTTCTACAAATGTGCCATATTTCATGGTCTAGATTCACACTTGAGTATATAATTCACCAAAACCTGTCTCAAATGTTTAGGTACATGTATAAATATCAGTTTGAGAGATATTTTGTGTTGCTAAAATGAATATAAATAAAGTTACAAACAAAACCAGCAGCATAAGATTTTCATTTTTTTCCAATTCACAATTATATACATTTATGGATTGTGACAAAAAACTGCAGGGTATTTTGCGGAGAACTTTTAACATAAAGTCAATAATGGTTTTGTCTATGCACAATTTTATTTAAAAAAGTAGTGCCCAGGTTTGGGAACGAAAATCATTTTCTAGCCACTCAGTTTTTGACAGAGTTTGGAGATTAATATTTTAAAAATACAGTGGTAATTTTTGAAAACAAAGCACTCAAGTTGCTTCATAAAATTGAGGTTAAACCACTGGAGTCACTTTTATGATGTCTTTACTACCTTTCTGGGGCTTGAAAGTGGTAGTTGCGTAGACTGGCAATGGAAGGACAGAATGCAGGCTGATATCTTCAACAAAAGCATATAACATTGATTAACAGCCTCGTGGCTCAAAGTATGTCTTTAAAGGTTTAGAAGTTATCATTAAAAAAAAAATTAGTTTCCCTATGGAGAAAAATTATGGGATGTTTACTCCTCGAATCCAGCTTGATGTTGATGTTATCATGTTGCTAAGCTAACGGTGGGAAACTAAGCACAAAAACACAGTGTTCAAACCATTTTTAATTACATTGAACTATTTCTAGCAGTATTTTTTTATTTCCTTTAAGCAACGAAATCTTGGGCAGAAATATCTTAGAAACAAATCAGCATAGCTCTATAGCTTATGTAAGGTTATTTATGATATTTTATGTTATTTTTGACTTCCCTGATGCCATGTATTTAATGCTCTAGAAGAACCTAAATCATATAGAGGTCACACAATTGAAACTCCATCGAAACCAGTTTGCAGTTGAAAATTACAGACTTCAGATTGCATATTACATTACTCATGCCAACACAAAACATCTTTAATTATCTTCTAATTATCCACTCGTTTCAGGGTTAAATGTTATGAGTAATGTGAACTGTTAAAGGTCTTTCTAAAACCGACTCTAAACAGGCTCAAAACAAGGACTAAAGCAAGTACAGGAATGCAGACTTACAATCTGAATTAATGGTGGCTCATTAGGTGGACACAATGAGGCTTTTAAAACCCACAAACACACTCACACTAGCACGTCTGCAGCACCCAAAAAGAAGAACAAATCTTGTGTGTTTCAATTCTCAGGCCAGGATCTGACAGCGAGACCGTCCTCTTCTGACTATGAGAAACACAGAGGTTGCATACTGAAAAAAGAGATGCATCATCTAGGCCTTTTTTTAAACCCGATAACCAATATTGATGTCACTGTACAAGCGCAACAGGGGAAAACAGTAACAGATTATGTAAGGCTGCATTGGTGCATGGTTACAGTGGGAAATAAATTAAGTTGACAAATTACATGGACAAATCTTCCTTTATATGAATGTATGAAGTGAAACTGCATATTTTAGACACTGGGACAGGTCACAATTTCTTTTAAGGCAAGACGCTACAGGTAAAACGATTGTTGTTGCTATTCATGCACTGGTCAATTTTAAGATTTTGGGCTATTTTACATCCACATCTTCATTCAGACTAGCAGAAAGAAAACATACAAAATACAAATTTAAGTGTTTATTTAATAATTAGCCTACACTTCAAACTGTCTCAAACTGAGTTGTTTCTCCACTTCGGTTACACTTACACACTAGACTTTACAGTTATTCTGAGGGTTTTTAAAGGAGTTTGTTCCTGACTTATTGAGTGATATAAAGAGATCCAAAAT
Source organism: Meda fulgida (assembly GCA_030578275.1). Taxonomy (NCBI): domain Eukaryota; kingdom Metazoa; phylum Chordata; class Actinopteri; order Cypriniformes; family Leuciscidae; genus Meda; species Meda fulgida. The sequence continues at coordinate 27,060,565 of CM060619.1, read as the reverse complement.
CCCCTTCTATAAAATCCTTTCTAACATGCAATCAAAATGAAACAAGAAATGTGAACCTGGCTTTATCTAATGTTCAGACTTCTGTGCAGGGAATACAAATGAGTGCATATTTAACTGCATTTTAAACATAACATCTCAGAAAACCTGCAATACACAGTATGTCTTAATGTACTGTGATTGGCCAACTAGGGAAGTATGGTGATAGTGTCTTGCCTTAAAGGTAGGGTAGGCAATTTTCCTAGTTCACCTCATGGCCTATTAGGAACACTCTGTGGTCTAATGTAATTTAAAAAAAAATTGACCCTAATTTTATGCTGATTTATTTTCTACTGCAGGACGACATTCACAAGGGGAGAAGATGAGGATCTAAACTATCGTTGAAGATCATGTTGCCACTATCCACTCAAACCCAAGTATAAGGTGGTGAGTATAAGGTTTCTCTGTAGGACTGTAAGAGCAGATTGGGCCGGCTAATGTGCAAGACCTTTGCCACAGCTGTTACTCTCCTCTTTGGCTTGATTTATGCCCTCAACGTGAACTATCCTAAAGTATTAAATACACTTTTGAAAAAATGTAAAAGTGTTTATTTATCTTGACCTAAAGTGCTCCACAAAGCTGATTATTTGCATAGTCCTTCAAAAAATTGTCCATGTAGCTGCAATCCATATGGATAATTATTTATTTATTCCAGTTTGTACTGTAGTTTTGTGCATCGTCTTTTGTTTTAAATAGATTTTGAAGGGTGGAATAGAACTTCATCACCTTCTAAAATGTGTACCTAATGCAGATATAAAATGTGTCTTTTTTGCAGAATTGTCAATAAATAAGTTATATAATGATGGCAATGTCTTTTGGATTGTGTTGTATTTACAGTATGGTTTACTCCCTGCTTTTGGATTCTTAATGTGAAGGCTATACAAGTATGAGATGTTTGAAGAAGTTGAATCAACTTAAAAAAGTAAAGCAACCAGCTGCAAAGCTTTTTTGAGTTTACTGAACTTTAGAAGCTCTGTAGTTGTGCTTACTCGTTTCTTTGAGTCGGACTGATAGTTGGATGAACTTATTGAGGAAGGTATAAGGCCTGGGACACACTGGCTGCGTGGCGTAAGCGTCTCAGCTGCGTGGCGTGTCCGTTTTTATTTCGGCTCCCATGTTAACAGGTTAGAGCTTGCACACTGCCTGCGTGACGCTAGAAATAGAACCGACGCCTAATTTCACGCGACACGCAAGCGTGTTGGAAGCGTTTCCAGGCAAAATAGAATAGGAAAATGTTTTTGTCATTTTGTACTGGAATACATATTAATAAATTACATTGTGATGTTTGAAAGTCTAGGTTTTGACATAAATTTAGATATAAATGTCCTTTAAAAAAATGAAATAATAAATAATTATCGATTTTCAAATAGTGCCATTATTTTTGCCTATACATATAATTGCATATTATTTTATTTTTTTAAACAATCTAGTCCCCGGTGTCCACTACAGATGTCATAGCATATACATTTTTTTCCAATGTGTTTTTTATGCTCTTAACAATGTGATTACATGAAAAAAAAATGGAAAAAAACTTTCTGGGCCTCAGGAGGATATAAAGATAGGACAGAATGTAGTGTGTCTTCTGAGTGACAGTCCAACATCAGGTAGGCTAAATATAGGCTCTTTAAAGCTACACAACATTTGTAAATGTTAATGAAATAAACAGACAGCCCACTTATTTTTCGGATTTTTGGAAGATGTGTGATAACATTTGAAATTGTTGTCGTAAAGGCAAGAGCAACACACCGCTACTCCAAATGTAGACTGGTCTGTCGGCGCCCTCCCTCTACGTCACCAGAAGCAGCAGCGCCGCGTCAGACACGCTTCTGGTGTGCAAAGACACAGAAAACGCCACGCAGCCGACACGCAACAGAAACGCCACGCAGCCGACACGCAACAGAAACGCCACGCAGCTGACACGCAACAGAAACGCCACGCAGCTGACACGCAACAGAAACGCCACGCATCTGACACGCAACAGAAACGCCACGCAGCTGACACGCAACAGAAACGCCACGCAGCTGACACGCAACAGAAACGCCACGCAGCTGACACGCAACAGAAACGCCACGCAGCCGCCACGCAGCTGACACGCAACAGAAACGCCACGCAGCTGACACGCAACAGAAACGCCACGCAGCTAACACGCAACAGAAACGTCAAGCAGCTGACACGCAACAGAAACGCCACGCAGCTAACACGCAACAGAAACGTCAAGCAGCTGACACGCAACAGAAACGCCACGCAGCTGACACGCAACAGAAAACGCCACGCAGCTGACACGCAACAGAAACGCCACGCAGCTGACACGCAACAGAAACGCCACGCAGCCGCCACGCAGCTGACACGCAACAGAAACGCCACGCAGCTGACACGCAACAGAAACGCCACGCAGCTGACACGCAACAGAAACGCCACGCAGCTAACACGCAACAGAAACGTCAAGCAGCTGACACGCAACAGAAACGCCACGCAGCTGACACGCAACAGAAACGCCACGCAGCTGAGACGCAACAGAAACGCCACGCAGCTGAGACGCAACAGAAACGCCACGCAGCTGACACGCAACAGAAACGACACGCAACAGAAACGGCACGCAGCTGACACGCAACAGAAAACGCCACGCAGCCGACACGCAACAGAAACGCCACGCAGCTGACACGCAACAGAAACGCCACGCAGCAGACACGCAACAGAAACGCCACGCAGCAGACACGCAACAGAAACGCCACGCAGCCGACACGCAACAGAAACGCCACGCAGCTGACACGCAACAGAAACGCCACGCAGCCGACACGCAACAGAAAACGCCACGCAGCTGACACACAACAGAAAACGCCACGCAGCCGACACGCAACAGAAACGCCACGCAGCCGACACGCAAAAGAAAACGCCACGCAGCCGACACGCAACAGAAACGCCTCGCAGCCGACACGCAACAGAAACGCCACGCAGCTGACACGCAACAGAAACGCCACGCAGCTGACACGCAACACACGCAACTGACACGCAACAGAAACGCCACGCAGCCGACACGCAACAGAAACGCCACGCAGCCGACACGCAACAGAAATGCCACGCAGCTGACACGCAACACGCGCAGCTGACGCGCAAAAGAAACGCCACGCAGCTGATACGCAACACACGCAGCCGCCACGCAACAGAAACGCCACGCAGCTGACACGCAACAGAAACGCCACACAGCCGCCACGCAACAGAAACGCCACGCAGCTGACACGCAACACGCGTAGCTGACACGCAACACACGCAGCCGCCACGCAACAGAAACGCCACGCAGCTGACACGCAACAGCAACGCCACGCAGCTGACACGCAACAGAAACGCCACGGAGCTGACACGCAACAGCAACGCCACGCAGCCGACAAGCAACAGAAACAACACGCAACAGAAACGCCACGCAGCCGACACGCAACAGAAACGCCACGCAGCTGACACGCGACACACACAGCTGCTGACACGCAAAAGAAACGCCACACAGCTGACACGCAACAGAAACGCCACGCAGCCGACATGCAACAGAAACGCCACGCAGCCGACAAGCAACAGAAACGTCACGCAGCTGACACGCAACAGAAACGCCACGCAGCCGACACGCAACAGAAACGCCACGCAGCTGACACGCAATACACGCAGCTGACACGCAACACACGCAGCTGACACGCAGCAGAAACACCACGCAGCCGACACGCAACAGAAAACGCCACGCAGCCGACACGCAACAGAAACGCCACGCAGCCGACACGCAACAGAAACGCCACGCAGCTGACTCGCAACAGAAACGCCACGCAGCCGACACGCAGCAGATATGCCACTCAGCTGACACGCAAAAGAAACGCCACGCAGCTGACACGCAACAGAAACGCCACGCAGCCGACACGCAACAGAAACGCCACGCAGCTGACACGCAACTGAAACGCCACGCAGCTGACACGCAACAAAAACGCCAAGCAGCCGACACGCAACAGAAACGCCATGCAGCTGACACGCAACACACGCAGCTGACACGCAACAGAAACGGCACGCAGCTGACACGCAACAGAAACGCCACGCAGCCGACGAGCAACAGAAATGCCACGCAGCTGACACGCAACAGAAATGCCACGCAGCTGACACGCAACAGAAACGCCACGCAGCCGACACACAAAAGAAACGCCACGCAGCTGACACGCAACAGAAACGCCACGCAGCCGACACGCAACAGAAACGCCACGCAGCTGACACGCAAAAGAAACGCCACGCAGCTGACACGCAACACACGCAGCTGACACGCAAAAGAAACGCCACGCAGCTGACACGCAACACACGCAGCCGCCACGCAACAGAAACGCCACGCAGCTGACACGCAACAGCAACGCCACGCAGCTGACACGCAATACACGCAGCTGACACGCAACACACGCAACTGACACGCAGCAGAAACACCACGCAGCCGACACGCAACAGAAAACGCCACGCAGCCGACACGCAACAGAAACGCCACGCAGCCGACACGCAACAGAAACGCCACGCAGCTGACTCGCAACAGAAACGCCACGCAGCCGACACGCAGCAGATATGCCACGCAGCTGACACGCAAAAGAAACGCCACGCAGCTGACACGCAACAGAAACGCCACGCAGCCGACACGCAACAGAAGCGCCACGCAGCTGACACGCAACTGAAACGCCACGCAGCTGACACGCAACAAAAACGCCAAGCAGCCGACACGCAACAGAAACGCCACGCAGCTGACACGCAACAGAAACGCCACGCATCTGACACGCAACAGAAACGCCACGCAGCTGACACGCAACAGAAACGCCACGCAGCTGACACGCAACAGAAACGCCACGCAGCTGACACGCAACAGAAACGCCACGCAGCCGCCACGCAGCTGACACGCAACAGAAACGCCACGCAGCTGACACGCAACAGAAACGCCACGCAGCTAACACGCAACAGAAACGTCAAGCAGCTGACACGCAACAGAAACGCCACGCAGCTAACACGCAACAGAAACGTCAAGCAGCTGACACGCAACAGAAACGCCACGCAGCTGACACGCAACAGAAAACGCCACGCAGCTGACACGCAACAGAAACGCCACGCAGCTGACACGCAACAGAAACGCCACGCAGCCGCCACGCAGCTGACACGCAACAGAAACGCCACGCAGCTGACACGCAACAGAAACGCCACGCAGCTGACACGCAACAGAAACGCCACGCAGCTAACACGCAACAGAAACGTCAAGCAGCTGACACGCAACAGAAACGCCACGCAGCTGACACGCAACAGAAACGCCACGCAGCTGAGACGCAACAGAAACGCCACGCAGCTGAGACGCAACAGAAACGCCACGCAGCTGACACGCAACAGAAACGACACGCAACAGAAACGGCACGCAGCTGACACGCAACAGAAAACGCCACGCAGCCGACACGCAACAGAAACGCCACGCAGCTGACACGCAACAGAAACGCCACGCAGCAGACACGCAACAGAAACGCCACGCAGCAGACACGCAACAGAAACGCCACGCAGCCGACACGCAACAGAAACGCCACGCAGCTGACACGCAACAGAAACGCCACGCAGCCGACACGCAACAGAAAACGCCACGCAGCTGACACACAACAGAAAACGCCACGCAGCCGACACGCAACAGAAACGCCACGCAGCCTACACGCAAAAGAAAACGCCACGCAGCCGACACGCAACAGAAACGCCTCGCAGCCGACACGCAACAGAAACGCCACGCAGCTGACACGCAACAGAAACGCCACGCAGCTGACACGCAACACACGCAACTGACACGCAACAGAAACGCCACGCAGCCGACACGCAACAGAAACGCCACGCAGCCGACACGCAACAGAAATGCCACGCAGCTGACACGCAACACGCGCAGCTGACGCGCAAAAGAAACGCCACGCAGCTGATACGCAACACACGCAGCCGCCACGCAACAGAAACGCCACGCAGCTGACACGCAACAGAAACGCCACACAGCCGCCACGCAACAGAAACGCCACGCAGCTGACACGCAACACACGTAGCTGACACGCAACACACGCAGCCGCCACGCAACAGAAACGCCACGCAGCTGACACGCAACAGCAACGCCACGCAGCTGACACGCAACAGAAACGCCACGGAGCTGACACGCAACAGCAACGCCACGCAGCCGACAAGCAACAGAAACAACACGCAACAGAAACGCCACGCAGCCGACACGCAACAGAAACGCCACGCAGCTGACACGCGACACACACAGCTGCTGACACGCAAAAGAAACGCCACACAGCTGACACGCAACAGAAACGCCACGCAGCCGACATGCAACAGAAACGCCACGCAGCCGACAAGCAACAGAAACGTCACGCAGCTGACACGCAACAGAAACGCCACGCAGCCGACACGCAACAGAAACGCCACGCAGCTGACACGCAATACACGCAGCTGACACGCAACACACGCAGCTGACACGCAGCAGAAACACCACGCAGCCGACACGCAACAGAAAACGCCACGCAGCCGACACGCAACAGAAACGCCACGCAGCCGACACGCAACAGAAACGCCACGCAGCTGTCTCGCAACAGAAACGCCACGCAGCCGACACGCAGCAGATATGCCACTCAGCTGACACGCAAAAGAAACGCCACGCAGCCGACACGCAACAGAAACGCCACGCAGCTGACACGCGACACACACAGCTGCTGACACGCAAAAGAAACGCCACACAGCTGACACGCAACAGAAACGCCACGCAGCCGACATGCAACAGAAACGCCACGCAGCCGACAAGCAACAGAAACGTCACGCAGCTGACACGCAACAGAAACGCCACGCAGCCGACACGCAACAGAAACGCCACGCAGCCGACACGCAGCAGATATGCCACGCAGCTGACACGCAACACACGCAGCCGACACGCAACAGAAACGCCACGCAGCCGACACGCAACAGAAACGCCACGCAGCTGACACGCAACACACGCAGCTGACACACAAAAGAAACGCCACGCAGCTGACACGCAACACACGCAGCCGCCACGCAACAGAAACGCCACGCAGCTGACACGCAACAGAAACGCCACGCAGCTGACACGCAACAGCAACGCCACGCAGCTGACACGCAACAGCAATGCCACGGAGCTGACACGCAACAGAAACGCCACGCAGCTGACACGCAACAGCAACGCCACGCAGCTGACACGCAACAGAAACGCCACGGAGCTGACACGCAACAGCAACGCCACGCAGCCGACACGCAACAGAAACGACACGCAACAGAAACGCCACGCAGCCGACACGCAACAGAAACGCCACGCAGCTGACACGCGACACACACAGCTGCTGACACGCAACAGAAACGCCACGCAGCTGACACGCGACACACACAGCTGCTGACACGCAACAGAAACCCCACGCAGCCGACATGCAACAGAAACGCCACGCAGCCGACATGCAACAGAAACGTCACGCAGCTGACATGCAACAGAAACGCCACGCAGCCGACACGCAACAGAAACGTCACGCAGCTGACATGCAACAGAAACGCCACGCAGCTGACACGCAACAGAAACGTCACGCAGCTGACATGCAACAGAAACGCCACGCAGCTGACACGCAACAGAAAACGCCACGCAGCCGACACGCAACAGAAACGCCACGCAGCTGACACGCAACACACGCAGCTGACACGCGACACACACAGCTGCTGACACGCAACAGAAACGCCACGCAGCCGACACGCAACAGAAACGCCACGCAGCCGACAAGCAACAGAAACGTCACGCAGCTGACAAGCAACAGAAACGTCACGCAGCTGACACGCAACAGAAACGTCACGCAGCTGACAAGCAACAGAAACATCACGCAGCTGACACGCAACAGAAACGTCACGCAGCTGACATGCAACAGAAACGCCACGCAGCCGACACGCAACAGAAAACGCCACGCAGCCGACACGCAACAGAAACGCCACGCAGCCGACACGCAACAGAAACGCCACGCAGCCGACACGCAACAGAAACGCCCCGCAGCTGACACGCAACAGAAAACGCCACGCAGCCGACACGCAACAGAAACGCCACGCAGCCGACACGCAACAGAAACGCCACGCAGCCGACACGCAACAGAAACGCCACGCAGCTGACACGCAACAGAAAACGCCACGCAGCCGACACGCAACAGAAACGCCACGCAGCCGACACGCAGCTGACACGCAACAGAAAACGCCACGCAGCCGACACGCAACAGAAACGCCACGCAGCCGACACGCAGCCGACACGCAACAGAAACGCCACGCAGCTGACACGCAACAGAAAACGCCACGCAGCCGACACGCAACAGAAAACGCCACGCAGCCGACACGCAACAGAAACGCCACGCAGCCGACACGCAACAGAAACGCCACGCAGCCGACACGCAACAGAAACGCCCCGCAGCTGACACGCAACAGAAACGCCACGCAGCCGACACGCAACAGAAACGCCACGCTCACGCCACGCAGCCAGTGTGTCCCCGGCCTAAGTAACTTAATCAAATAAGTTTAGTGAACTTTAAAAAATGATTTGGCACAACTTCAACTACTGAAGTTGAGTAAACTCAAAAATGATTTGCCGCTGGTTGCTTTATTTAAGATTACTCAACTTTTTATTTTTTACAGTGCATGGTGTTACTATCCAGTTGCTAAGGTGTTTTCAGTGGTACTGTTTTATTTATTTTGAAAAGTTTTAAATTACCATTGTTTTGGACTTCAAAAGTTGTAGTTATTGATTTGTATAAAATTACAACATTTACAGTACAACAGAAACAAATGAGAAAAGTTTGTCTTTGTGTTTATGTGCGAGTTTTAGGAATCAATGTGACATGTAAGAAGTTTTCTGTTAAACTTTTCAGATCAGTGATATAGTTGCCTGGCCTTTAGGCAAGTTCACTCAATGACTGATACAAAAAAAATGAATAAAGAGATGTTTAAAAGTGGCAAAAAGGTGTTTGAAACCAACAAAGATAACATTGCTAGACAAACAGCTTTTATGCAGTGGGGCTTATTCAAGAATGTATCCACCTTTCCTCCGTCCCATGACTCAAATTATGGGAGTAACTTCTGTTAAACAATCAGCAAAAGGCTTGACTGGGAATGCAATAATATCCATTTTCAAAACTGGGTACAATGAGATGATATTATTCTACTCACATTTCAAACATCGTACATTAAAAGTAAATTTAACATATTTCACTGTAGTAATATATCTCTGTACTATGTAACGTATGTTGCCTTAATCAAAAATGTTCATTAACTGGAACATTAAGTGATAATATTTCAGTGATTTCCGTCATTTTGACAGACAATAAATTTTGCTTTAGAAGCATTCCAGGAAACACTTCTCATAAGAATCAATATTATGTTTTGTATTATTACTATTTTTATTATATTATCAATACAATTACATTTGAATGCATCTGTGAAATCAAATCTAGAAGGAGATGTGAGGATTTGAGGAGAAAAACAAGAGATTCTTTGTGCATTTCAGTGAATTATTCATGGATATTTCATAAATCAGGGTAGCAGACCACAAATACAAAAAAACAACAACATTGTCTTTAATCAAACTGTTATACAGTGGAATACAAAAGAAAAAAGATAAGATCTTAAGATCCTCTTAAGAAAAATAGTTTTAAACAGTACCAGATTAGGGTCCCTTGGCTTGTAACAATTGCAGAGCTATTTTTGCACGTCTTTTTGTCCCCCATCAAGAATTATGTTTTGAACTGTGCTATAAAGGACCGTAACGGTGTGATAAGCAATACATTGTTAAAGCAAGAAGCCATGGTTTACAGTGAATTTAGAACCGCTAAGGGTCGTTGTTAAATCAGTCTTAGCTGTTCTAAATTCGCTGTAAATCACAGCTTCAATGGGCTTATTGCCTTCATAAAACTGTTGTTTTGCATACCTGGCAAGGTTTCATAAAATAAACACGCAGACACAAAAATGTAAAGCTATTGATAAACAAAATATTCTTCCGCCAAGCATTGTAGTTCTTCGGAAGTGGGAAACAACTGACACACACAAGACCCAGTGGTGCAGTAACACTGATGTAATGAGGCCACAGGAATGTGTGTAGATTCAGTTACAACGACTTCGAACGTGGCTCAACCAATTATAAGCAAGGACTGGAACTATCCATTTAGCCAAGAACCTTTTGAATATCCTCAATAATGTCTTTACATCCTTCATTATGTGTGTATTTTGGTATAATTGAGTGCAGATGATAAGGTCGTTGGTGATCTCTCTGGGTAGAAATAAGACCTCTTCAAATAAGAGCAGTTATTGTTACGATAGCCTGAAGAAGCAATGGTTAAATGACAGTATGTGAACCCTTCATGCTGAAATATCCCAAACACTTGGCTCAATGTTGAAAGCCCACAATTATCTGGAATGTTATGCTGTAGCATTTAGATTTGCATTTTTTTTTATTACTAGCCAAACCCATTATTTATAAGAGGATGTCCATTTATTTCTGATCAAGTGTACATTTTCCAGGCTTGCATGCAGAACATTTCTTCTTTTTGTGAAGTTTTGCTGCTGCAACATTGTAATTTTTCCACCCACAGAAATGAATAAAGGCGAACCCTACTCACTTACACTTCCAATGAAAGTGTGCGTTAATGGTTTTCATTATTTGTAACTTCACCATTATAACACAAGTAGATATATTCAAGCTGTATTTATATGCTGTACCTGGTAGACAGACACTCTAGTGCCCAGTCAGATCAACAATGTCTGTTTTAACCTGTTTGCGGATTCTGTTGCGTTTTATTTGAAATGTTCACAAAAATACACAACATAATAAACAGATTAGAAATTATTCCATCCAAATTCTAACTAAGATTTTAATTTAGGCAAGCTAATTCATTCCCCTGATCATGTTCACAGTGTGTATATCAATTGGTTGTATAAGCTGAAGTTTGTTCAACAATGTACATAAAATCCTGAAGCATTCTTTTGCCTCATAAAACAATGAATGAATTAAAGCAATGTATTAGAAAACGAAACACCAACATGAGTATCTTCCTGTAGTGTTTTCCAAGCACATGTTTTTGCTAGAATGGTTGCATTAACCCCGGTAGTTTAACGATTTCTTAAAGCTACAATATGTAATTTTTTTCACCGCTAGGGGTCGCTAAGCTCTTATAGTAACAAAGGCATAAGTTGATGATGCATAAACAGAATTATGGAACTTGTCGTCATGCCGATGGATCTAATAATGTTTATGGATGAGTGAATACATTGATGTTTTTTAACATGACTGGAATGAAGCAGGTCGCGATTGCTAATGAGAGAGATATCAGCGCCATACGGGAGTCCTGCGGATATAAAGGAAGAAGTGGTGGCAGATCGAGGCTTCGTGAAACACTGAAACAGTTGAAGTAAATGTGCCGTATTGTGCCGAGGCTTCGAAACAATCCGACACCGGTCTCCAAGGCGACCCCTAGTGGACAGAACAATGCAACAGAAACCTGTGCCAAACATGCATAAAAACACCTTTTCATAGTTTTTTCTATGAATGGCTCAGCTAAACAGGCCAATAAGACTATTAACTACCATTATTTATTTTAATTATACTAATGTCTAATTAAAACGTCTACAAATGTATAAAACTGATTATAGGTCAGGTAAAACCCACAGACGCTTGTTCATTGGTTCTCAGTGACTCATTATTTACAAGTATGGGTTGACAGAGATCATCAAGTGTTTTGAAACCCTTATAACGTAATGAAGTCTCGTTTACTGAAATCACGTGACTCTAGCAGTTTGATACACGCTCCGAACCATTGACTAGGAACAAAAGATTAGAAAAGGCTTCGAAGCTTCATGAAGCAGTGTTTTGAAATTGCCACCACTAGGAATAAGGACATTTCATTCTACCGAACTACCTGCAAGTGCTGAATTACTACTCACACAGGTCAGTTTATTTGACGAATTAAACTTGTGAGGTAATACAGCGCTGTTTCACTTGGTCTATTACACTATAATACTACACTGCATTTGAGTGTGTTAAAAGTTATAATGTTATTCTATGTGTTCATTTGTTGGTTAAGTCAAGTCAAGTGTATTTATATAGCGCTTTTCACAATATAAATTGCATCAAAGCAGCTTCACAGTATTAATCAAATAACATAACAATGTTTGTTTCTCAGTGGAAAAAACATCCACGTTTGGTAAGGCTGATCAATGGTATTAATGCTTGGTTAATTAATTTGAATATCCCCAACTGAGAAAGCCAAAGGCAACAGTGGCAAGGAACCGAAAAACTCCATCAAGTGACCTACTGGTGTCCTAAAACTCCATCAGGTGACGGAGTTTTAGGATACCAGTAGGTCACTTGATTGTTGTATGAGACTAGCAGTAAGCCAGATCAACATTAGAATAACATACTGATCATTTTCTAACATTTCATCATGTTGAGCTACCGTAATTCCTCAAATAAAAGCCGGGTCCTTTATTTACCTGAACTGCAAATGGTAGTGGCTTTTATTTGAAGCAGGTTTTTATTAGAGGCAGGCCTTTATTTCTAACTCGCGATCCCCGCCCGCCCGCCAGCCATGTTTCCATGGTGACGCGTCATGCTTGGCACGTGTTCACCACAGCCAAAATAGCCCTGTATGACAGATGTAGCGCTTTTATTTCTAAATATTAACAAACTTGCTTACCATGTCATCAACTATCTTCTATTCTGACTCTCAAATACGTGTAAGTGAGTTTGTTTTGTCGTTTAAAACCCTTTATAAATGATCTTCTCTGTAACGTGAGATGGGCACCGCAGTTCAGAGATTCCTGTCTGTTGGATTTATTACAGCACATCAATTCTTCAGTTTCTCCTGAAATGCATGAAAGTAAGTGGCCGGTGAACTGGGAGAAGAATAGCGTAAACTTTATAGTTACTTACTGTGTATCTGATATGAATAAAACACGTCGGCAAATATATTTGAATGTATTGTTATGGCTGCTTCCATAGACACCATTGTGTATTTTACAAACTATACATTTATTGTTTTGCTATAAATCATATGTATTTAAATGTCTGAAACCTAAAATAAACATTATGTGGTTAAAAACACTGAATAGTTGTGATATATGACAAGCGCTGAGCGCGTCCATCTTTGAGTGTACACTAATTTTTCCCCGGCCTTAATTTAAGACCGGCCTTTATTTGTCAGTGTTGACCACGCCCCCAGCCACTATCAGAGGCCCGGCGTTTAATTGACTATGTTTTTATTTGTTGAATTACGGTATATAACATTGATTCATTTTATGTAAATTTGCTCACCAGTCTAATAAAGTACTTGCAAGAGCGGAGTCTCTGTCAAGTCGAAGTTAGTCTCGGACGTGGAGCTCTCTGCATCTCGAAAATGCCACGCCGATATTGATTCTCATTTTATTTCTCCTTTTGTCCCAAAGATGCTTGCCATGATCCATAATATTGGAACGAAACAACAACAGTGTGAGTGTGCCGCTAGACGTTATGAAGTTGTCTGTCGCCATGGTTACTATGGCAGTACAACCAGGGATAACGCGAATATTACGTCATTGACAGGCGACAATGACCAGGGACGAGCCATTATTTAAAATTGAAATTTCTCTGAAATTAAAAATCTTTGAGAACTTTTGGGATATTTTAATTACACAAGTGCAGGAAAAAAATCACGCTGCAAGTGATTTTTGGATATTTTATAAAAAAACGTACATATTGTACCTTTAACGATCTTGATAGAGTTAGCCACGTTAACCTGTCATGATTCTGCCCTCTTGTCATTGTCTTTCTCTCCTCTTGAGGCAGGATCATGACAGATCCATGTTATGTGTGCAGGCACATGGCCTTGTGTTTGGGCTGTGTGCTTGCGGTATCTCGTTCTCTTGCCCCGCCCCCTTATTATCCTCGTTTTGTCTTTATAGTTTCATCAGTGTCACCTGTGCCCCTTGTGATTGTCTCCCTTATATTATCTCCTTGTGGTTGTTACTCGTTGCTTGTTCGTTTTGTATCCTGTCTGTGAGTAATCCAGTCTAGTATATAGTCAAAGTTTATTGTCAGTATTGCTGTATGTTCATTATCAAGTTCAGCGTCTAATCATAGTCTAGTCTTGTCAGTGTTTATTTTGCCCTGTTAATGTTCGCTTGCCCCCTCGTGGGTTTTTTATTCCCCTTCAGTCGCTCACGTTCGACGTGGCGACGTAATGGGATTACTTCAGGGAGGCCTATCAACTTCGAGTATCTACAGAACAAACCAATGAACGTTGCCACGTTGGGTATAAACAGGAAGCGGGCTCAAGAAAGAGCTTTTATTTTATTTTTCCTGTTTGTTATTTTCTACTAAAAGAACAACACAAGCGTGACCCTGCATCCTTTTCAGGATGTCATTCCGCTTGTGCGTTTCTGGATGCGGTCATACCCTGGCGCCAGGCGACGGCCTCAATAGATGCATCTCGTGTTTGGGCATTCAGCACGCTGAGGCAGCTTTTGTGAATAGTTCATGTTCCCATTGCGGGAATGTGACTATGATAGCGCTAAGTTCGAGACTCGCTTACCTCAAGGGAGGTGCAGTCCCCTCACCTATGCCCCGATCTAGTGTCTATTCTGGTCCTCAGAAGTGCATGAGGAGCTTACTAGGACGTGGACGGCGCCGTATAGTGCCAGAAGCCGCCCTAGTGGCTCCTCCCTCCTCACCACCCTCGACGGCGGGGCGGCTAAGGGGTATGTGGATGTCCCGCCGGTGGAGCGTGCTGTTGCGATGCAGCTGTGTCCAGCGTCCGCTTCCTCCTGGCGGGGCAATCCACGCCTCCCGTCCAAGGCGTGTACGTTTTCGTCCGGTCTTACGGCGAAGGCTTACAGAGCCTGTTGACAGGCTGCTTCTGCCCTCCATGCCATGGCGCTTCTGCAGGTCCATCAGGCTCAGGCGCTCATGGACATGAACGATGGTGGTTCTGACCCAGAGCTCCTCCGGGAGCTCCGTGTGGCAACTGACCTCGCCCTCCGGGTGACGAAAGAAACCGCATGTTCCGTTGGTCAGGCGATGTCCACCCTGGTGGTCCGGGAGCGCCACCTCTGGCTCAACCTGGCTGACATGAGGGACACTGACAAGTATCGGTTCCTGGATGCCGCTCTCTCCCAGGTTGGGTTATTCGGCGACGCGGTTGAGAGCTTTGCCCAACAGTTCTCGGCCGCCCAGTAGCAGACGGAGGCCACCCGACACATCCTGCCCCGGGGGACCGCTGCTGCTCCCACCCATCCGCCGGCTACAGTCCCTCCGTCTACTCGTCGCAGAGGTCGGCCTCCTTCGGCGTCCTCCACTCCCGCGAAGCCTCAGCAGCAGCCTTTGTCTAGGCCTCAGCGTGGAGCAAGCCACAGGAGCCAAGCCAGGTGGCAAGGTGGGGGTGCAAACGTCCCTGAGACGGGCGACCCAGAGGTGGATCAAGTTGCTCTTCAGGAGATGGTGAACGCGCCGCTCCTTCCCCCGGTGGAGGGCCGGGCGGAGAATCTTTTGTTTCCTTTTGTTTTTGGTCCGCCCACAATTTCAATATAAGAGCAATTTCTGAAACCTCTGGGTCCCAAGAGGGCGCGCTTGGCAGTCGACGACACTATGCCTTGTCACCCTCAGGCCGCTCTTCTATCCCCAGCGAGCAGCAGTGGCTGTGTCCCGGACGCAGTGATGCCTCCGCACAATCACTCTGCCCTTCGACGGAAGCAGGTATGTGTCGCACCACACACCCAGACCCCACTTCGGGCCGCTATGCTGTCCGAGTCGAGTCCCTGCATTCCGCCGCGCTGCCCCACCCCAGGTACGTCTGTGATCCCGTTGGTCCCGCTTGTGCGGTGTCTGGGAGCCTGGCTAGCGCTTCCCAGCCCGTCCCGCTGGCTCATCCGTACTGTCAGAATCGGTTATGCGATTCAGTTCGCCCGGCGGCCCCCGCGCTTCAGGGGCATTCAGTTCACCCGTGTTCTGGCGGACAGTGCCCCTGTGCTCAGGGCAGAGATCGCAGTCCTACTGGCGAAGGACGCGATCCAGCCGGTCCCTCCAGCCGATATGAAGACCGGCTTCTACAGCCCGTTCTTCATTGTACCCAAGAAAGGCGGTGGATTACGGCCAATCTTGGACCTGCGTGTCCTGAAACGGTCCCTTCACAGGCTGTCGTTAAAAGATGCTTACGCAGAAACGCATTTTCAAATGCATCCGTCCCCAAAATTGGTTTGTAGCGATCGACCTGAAGGACGCGTACTTTCATGTTTCAATTCTCCCTCGACACAGACCGTTTCTTCGCTTTGCATTCGAGGGGCGGGCATATCAGTACAAAGTCTTACCCTTCGGGCTGGCCCTGTCGCCCCGTGTCTTCACGAAAGTCGCGGAGGCGGCCATTGCTCCCATGTGCAAGCGTGGTGTTCGCATTCTCAACTACCTCGATGACTGGCTTATTCTTGCCCATTCGAGAGAGCAGTTTTGCACAGACCTTGTGCAAAGTCAGGGAGGACGAGGGAGGACAAAGTCAGCAGGTCTTGTTAGTTGCGCCGTATTGGCCCAACCAGACCTGGTTCCCGGAACTGGTGCTCCCCGCGACAGCCCCTCCCTGGCCCATTCCTCTGAGAGAGAGGACCTTGTGGCACCCGCGTCCAGACCTCTGGAAACTCCATGTCTGGTCCCTGGACGGGACGCGGAGGTTCTAGGTGACCTACCCCAAGCGGCAGTTGACACCATCACTTCCGCTAGAGCCCCCTCTACGAGGCGCCATGCGTTGAAGTGGAACCTGTTCGTTGATTGATGTTCTTCTCATGAGGAGAACCCCTGATCTTGCTCGGTCAGAGCCGTGCTTTCCTTCCTGCAAGATGGGTTGGAGCGAAGGCTGTCTCTCTCCACCCTTAAAGTGTATATTGCCGCTATCTACGCACATCACAATGCAGTTGATGGTAAGTCGCTGGGAAAGCACAACCTGATCGTCAGGTTCCTGAGGGGGGCAAGGAGACTAAATCATCCTCGCCCGCTCGCTATACCCTCTTGGGATTTGTCTCTGGTCCTTTCGGCACTTCAGAGACCACCCTTTGAGCCTTTATAGTCAGCAGAGATAAAATTCTGTCCTGTAAAACAGTACTCCTGGTTACATTGGCCTCCATCAAGAAGGTAGGGGACCTGCGTGCATTTTCGGTCGACGAATCGTGCCTGGAATTCGGCCCGACTAACTCTCACGTGATCCTGAGACCCCGGCCCAGATACGTGCCCAAGGTACCCACCACTCCCCTCTGGGACCAGGTGGTGAACCTGCAAGCAGTGCCTTCGGAGGAGGCAGACCGAGTCCTGGCTTTTCTCTGTGCCGTCCGCGCTCTGCGCCTGTACGTGGACAGAAAGCAAAGCCTCAGGACCTCAGATCAGCTCTTTGTCTGTTACGGAGGCCAGCAGAAGGGGAAGGCCATCTCCAAGCAGAGGATAGCCCACTGGATAGTGGATGCCATTGCCTTGGCTTACGTTTTATAGCCTACGTGTTGAGCCGGTTTCTTCCTGTGTCCTCCGGATATCACCCCCAATCCAATGGACAAACTGACTGTCTGAACCAGGACGTCATTCGATTCCTTCGTTCATACTGTCAACAACAGCAATCGGAGTGGAGCAGATACCTGTTTTGGGCCGAATATGTCCAGAATTCTCTTGTCAAACCCGCCACTGGCATGACCCCCTTCAAATGTGTTCTGGGTTTTCAACCTCCACCATTCCCCAGGTCTGGCGAACCCACTGATCTACCATCCGTCACTGAATGACTGCAAAAGAGCAAGGAAGTTTGGGACCAGGCTCACACTCACCTACTTCATGCATTCAGACGCCAGGAACAACAAGCCAACCGTCACCGCCGTCCTGTTCCTGAGTACAACCCCGGCCAATTGGTGTGGCTTTCCACCAGAGATCTAAGACTCCGACTTCCAATGCCGCAAACTCAGTCCCAGGTATGTTGGCCCGTTCCAAATTATGAGAAAGATTTCTCCTGGATCATTTCAATTAGACCTACCCGCTAATTATCGTATATCTCCCACATTCCATGTTTCTCTTCTGAAACCTGCCAGTGATCCGAGAGGAGTGCCGGAGGGAGCCACATCACAGACTCCCCCACCTATCCTGGTTGATGGCGAGTAGGCGTATTGTGGGCCTGGCGTCTCGACTCCAGACGCCAGGGCAACACTCTCCAGTACCTGGTTGACTGGGAGCGGATTAGCGATCCTGGGTCAACTCTGGGGATATCCTTGACCCCACATTCACTGAGGAGTTTCACTGGACGCACCTGGAGAAACCGGCCCCTCGACCTCGTGGAAGACCCCAGCGTCGTCTGCCTCCTCGCGTCAGGAGCCGCTTGCAGGAGGACTGTTGTACCGCCTCCCCCGCACCACCGGAGGGATCCGTCTCCGGAATACTAATCATCCCTACCTAACTCAAACTCCCATCATGCCTCTCACCTGGGACTGATTGCACAACACACCTGCACCTCATTCACACACACACACACACACACACACACACACACACACAAACACACACACACACACACACACACACATAAAAGCCACTTCCACACACCGTTTCTGATTGTTCTCTACCTGTCCTGACTTGGATTGTTTATTGGACCTTGCTTCTTACCGCCTGCCCCGACCTCTGCCTGTCATTCTGGTTTGTCTCTGCTTTGTCTTCATTGCCCTGTCTGCTGTTGATTACCCTGCCTGTTTGACTATTCTTAATAAAAGCTGCCCTGTGTGACTATTCATAATAAAAGCTGCAAATGGATCTCCCTGAGTCTGATGATTCTCAACTGTGTGTGTGTGTGTGTGTGTGTGTGTGTGTGTGTGTGTGTGTGTGTGCGCGCATTTAGTAACTTCATAACAAAAATATGTTGTCTCATAACGCTCTACACCAACAGATACCTTCCTCTGATTCTGCTGGCAAGCTTACCTCATGCAAATATTTTGAGTTGTTCCCCTTAGCCTGACCTTTCAGTTAACCAAGCTGTAATTTAAGCCTCCTCAATATGCTTTTCCACATCTTAAGATTCATATCTGGTATTTATATCTTTTTAGTTATTTTCTATTAGGACTTTCTTAAATGGAAACATGAGTTTAGATGCTGGAAAATCCCATTTCTATTCCAGCCAGTGAAACACACATGGTCCTTTTGGACTGCTTTAACCCACAGTGTGCCCTTTAACTTTTAACAAAAATTTCAAAAGACATTATCTCTGCTTTAATGTGTTATCAGCTGTTTCCCACGTACAGTATGTGTGCCACATACTCTAGGTTATTTATTTTTACATCCAAGTTTCATCATTTAACCTGAAGTTTAATGTTGTGTAACTGTATAAGGAAAGTTATGAGCAAAGACAGATGGTTGTACTGATCTGGGTGTCATCAAGACCACCAAACAAGTAGTAAGTTAGTTAGGGAAAGGTTGTTGCCAGTGAGTAGTAGTTTTGTTGGCATTTTCTCTTTGGCAGTTCTCTTAAGTGTAATAAGTATTGTCTTTCATGTGTGTCTAGGTCATGGGCTGATAATCATCCCTTTTAAGGTGGAGACAGAAGCTGCGTTTACATGGACCCTAATAATCCGATTGTATTTAAACTAGTCCAAATCCTTCACTGTGGTGCACTTGCGTTTCTCTCTAAAAGCCCAAACTTAACATCTAAATTAGGCAAATAAGTGTGTGTTGTAAAATGCAGTCTACTAAACTGCGGTACATGTTTGATATTAAAGTATTATTAAAAGCACATTAAAAAGCTCATTTCAGTGTGCTCGTTTCGAATCGGAGCCCAAATGGATAAGCAAATTGGCTTCGGACACGATCATAAACACGCATGCACAAAAATGTATTTTTGGAGATTGTTCAAGGAAACACGAGCGGTTAAGTAAACTTTCACAGCTGAGAAAGAAAATGTGTAACAGTATATTAGATCCGTACATTAGCTCTTAATTTGACAGCAAAATAATATACCTGCTGCAGTCTGTCATTAATGATAATCAAACAACAAATGACAAAGGAAAATAAATTACTGATCTTGACTGAACAATTAAGTAGCTATAATAAGGCTTAATCTGTATTTGAAGAGATGAAAACCACTATTTTCTGTTTCAAACTTTCACATAGCATCTTTAGGTTATAATAACATGAACAATTTCAAATCCAGATTTTGATTTTCAAAGATTTATTATAAAAACTGATTTTTTTTTTTCCCAAAATGCAATAAATCCATGACACTTTTTTCAAAATACAATTAATACGTTGAATCAATATAAAAGTTATTTTTCATATTGAAACGGTTTTAAAGTTGATCCACATATGACAGCCTCTGAACTTCAATACTAATCTTATATACAGGCACTGGACATTCAATCAGCCATCGCTCATAAAATGAATTCGGGTAGTGATGGGTCATCTTGTTAATGCTAAATTAATTACAACAATTTGGGTTAAAGCAGTCCAAAAGGACCATGTGTGTTTCACTGGCTGGAATAGAAATGGGATTTTCCAGCATCTAAACTCATGTTTCCATTTAAGAAAGTCCTAATAGAAAATAACTAAAAAGATATAAATACCAGATATGAATCTTAAGATGTGGAAAAGCATATTGAGGAGGCTTAAATTACAGCTTGGTTAACTGAAAGGTCAGGCTAAGGGGAACAACTCAAAATATTTGCATGAGGTAAGCTTGCCAGCAGAATCAGGGGAAGGTATCTGTTGGTGCAGAGTGTTATGAGACAACATATTTTTGTTATGAAAAGCAGTTTAGATCAGGTCATCAAATGAAATCGTTATTCATATATGTGAAGGTCACGGATTGACCGCAGATTTAATATGGACTTGAGTTACTAAATGTGTGCGCGCGCGCACACACACACACACACACACACACACACACACACACACACACACACACACACACACACACACACACACACACACACACACACACACACAGACTGTTTACTGACATAAGAGTTTACTATGATTATCGATCGAAATGAGTGAATGAAATACCTGTTGACTTTATGCAGTATTGTTTGTCCCATAATTTTAGAGGTCAGACGGGAAAACTGTGGCGGGAATCTTTGGTTCCGCTAAGAATTGGAATCGTCTCAGTTACTAACGTAAACTCGGATCCCTGAATATGAGGGAACGAGTATTGCGTATGGCTAGCTTATGCTATTGGAAAACTCCTTTTATCAAGAATATTGAAGGCAAATTTTTAAAACGCAGTGCAGCTGCACAACAGACACAGATGAGCGACTACTGCATAAACCCCGCATCGTTAGGGGTTAAATGAAAACTGGGGACGGGCCGCTGTTTAATAGGGACCCGGCCGTCCAGCCATCTTGTGAGCAGCGCTCATGCTTAGGGGTGCGCGCCTTACAGCGGGCACACCTTTCATCACCGAGTGAACAGAATTCAGGTGTAGGGGTGCAAAGCTCATAGTTGGCACACAACTCATATTTATTACCTCTCCCGCACAAGCTGGGGGGAGAATTGATATGACGGTGGCCGTGTTTATGTGTAAGGGTGCACACTTCATAGTGGGCACACGCACTACGTTCATTACACTTGCAGCGTGAGCTGGCAGGGAACTTGAAACCGTGTGAAAAGTGCTTGTGTGTAGGGGTGCGTACTTTATAGTGGGCACGTGACCAACATTTAATGCGTTTCCAGCGTGAGCTGAGAGTAATTTGAGACTGAATGAACAGTGCTTGTTTGTAGGGGTGCGTACTTTACAGTGGCCAGGTGACCTACATATGTTGCATCTCCAGTGCGAGCTGGAGGGAAACAGACAGAAAACTGCTCTCTTTGTGTTTTATTTGTGTCGCCGTAAAAACGGTGTATGTCTGCAGGTGTGCATGTTTTAACAGACCCATTTACTGCAATGTTGGTATTGCCAGTCGCCTGAAAAGAGGGGACTGGAAGATGTGTGAGAAGCTTTTAATCTGGGGTCGGGCCGCTTCGTGATAGGGACCCGTCCGCCCAGCTGCTTTCATGCTCGTGTTGCTATTGGAACAGTGGAACAGCGTATGTTGCTTTGTCCAATCGCACTTATGCTGCGCTTAGATGGGCGGTGGGGTCAAAGTTGAGCCCGACCAATCCCCGTCTTTGGACGCTACCAAAGAGAGTCACACGGGCTCGTCTGCTTTGGTGGGGGGGGGGACATCTGTTTTATAACAACAGAGAAAACTCTCACTTTAGTAGTGAATGAGTCACGCGGGAGAGGGGTTGGCGTGAGCTCATCCCTTTGGTGCATAAGCACAGGAGAAAAAAGTCTTCTCTATATAGAATGTGAGTCACGCAGGGCGGGTCGGGCCGGGGCCGCCACTTGTTTTTGAACGCTCATTAGTACTATAACCCCGCCGTTGTGAAACGGGAGGGTGCGAGGGGCGGCTTTCTGTACGTAAGGAAGCTTGCTGCAAGGGCAGTGAAGAGAACAGTGACTTTTAAATAAAGTGACTTGACAGCGAACACACAAGCTTTAAAAAGATATAGCGCGCCGGATGGCACAGCAGAACAACGAGCTGAGGCGGCGTCCAGTGAAGACCAGGAAGCCAGCGTCCTCAGAACTGCAAAGCAGGTGGCTTATCCCGCTGACGGCGGCGAAGGCTTCTTTCCAGACATCAGCGAAGTGGTGAGTTCGCTGAAGGAGACAAAATCTGACTACCTAGGCTGAACGGGCCAAGTTATAGGCTTAGGTTACGCCCATTCTGGTGGGCTCTGACGTGCCAGGCACGAAGTAGCCTAGTTGGTTCTCGCGTCTGAGCCGCCTCGCCATAGGTTTGTGCAGTTACCACAGCACAGCCAATGACCGCACTAGTCGCTCATATGTGCCTTCTGTGCAGCTGCACTGCGTTTTAGAAATTTGACTTCAATATTCTCAAGAAAAGGAGTTTTTCCATAGCGTTAGCTAGCCTTAAGTAATACGAGAGACCTCTCAAAAGGGAACTGCCACTTATTAACCATTGGTGTTTCAGGGACAATGCGGTTGACTTGCTTCTGTTACTTCCTTTTCAATGTATTGTAAATGACTTAAACTGTTGCATAAGAGAGTAGATTATCTATTTTAAACAGTAAGAAAAAAAATTTCTTCTAGACTCTATATTGATGGGAAAATGTGTAAAGTGTTGTATGTGAGTTTGTCCCGTCCCATGGGGTAATGGTGCTGGCCGCCAATATAAATGTGCTTGTCTGTGTTTAATGGGGTTAGTCTGTATTGGTTCCTGCAGTGGAGAGTGTGGCCTAAGTGCTGCAGGTATTTTGTACTTTGTTGATTTTATATTTTATTTTTTTGGAAACTTTGCGTCTGGCCTTATTGCTTTTGAATCTAATTTGGATGGTTTTGGATACGATTTTTCCGTTTTTTGTTTATTTTTTTCATTAATGTTATATATTTGGATTAGGATTTTTTCATGATTTTGCAAGTTTTAATAAATATTCATTAATACTTCAATTTTTTTTATTCACTCTGCCTGTTTAATTGGGCCTCCCATTTTTTTGGTGCCCATTACTGGGTTCCTATTACAATATATGCTTACATAACACTTATGTAACACTTTATTTTACAGTGTCATTGTTACACATGTTGTAATAACTATAAATTATGCATAATTACATGCAACTAACCCTACACCAAACCCTATTCCTAACCCTAAGTACACATAGTTAATTAGTATTACTCTTTACTTAAATGTATAATTATACTCTAACAAGGACACCTTAAAATAAAATGTAACTGAAAATCCACCTCCAGTAGGCTTTTAGCTGTGGCCGGAAATGGCATCACTCATAGTTCTGTCATGACAACTCTCAGGAGATTGGTATGGTAATAGAGATTGGCATGGTAATGGATATTGCAATGTTAATATATTTGGTTTTGGCGGAATAGATCTGCTACGCAGCAGGTGCAGTACCGGGACTTGCTACTGCGAACACCTTCACAGATGTTTATGTGAGCATGAAAGACATACTTCTGTTGCTGCCCATGTATCATACATGAATTAACCCCTTAGCAGATTCATACAGGCAAAGCTGCGGAGGAGGGAGGGTTCTTTAAGTACTCTGGAGACTGTAACAGCAAACAATGCCAACCATTTGAATGTTTGAGCAGCAAGCTCATGGCCCGCTGATGCAACAGCAACCAATCAGCTGTGCTATGTAAATAACGACATGATTGCTACCAATTACTTAAAAGACCTATCAGCCTACACCAGCACCATCATAGAGGAAGGCAAAGAGTGTTGCCAGTGCAGACATCCCAACCTGCAAAAAGTCATTTCAGGGAGCCCGTCCACACTGACAATTGATTGGTTGACTTACCAAAACAGGCCAATCAGGATGCTCTCTGTCTTACATGCGCTTCATGAGGCACACACGCACACAAACACAAGGTCGCGCGCTATACGATTTGGAGAACAGTCTCTGTCTCGCATGCACGCTCTTGCTCGCTCGCTCTAGATTTTCGGGAGATTTAAACTAATTTGCGGGCATTAGGGAGCCGCCATCAATATGCAGGAGACTCCTGGAACTTCCGGGAGACTTTGGATGTCTGTCAGTGAGAGGATGGTTGTGGTCACCCTCTGATCCTTGGTACTTTTAATTGAGTCTAATGGGCTTCTGGGAGTTCAAATTAGAATTTTAACAGCCATGGCTCCCTTGAAGATTCCATCAATGTTAGTCTATTGGATTTTTCCGAGTATTGATCATAATTTTAGGAAAACCGTAAGTCCAATCAGTTAGAAATGATATAGTAACCCGAGTTACTGAGCCGAGTTTGGTGGATGTATCTATAAACCTTCTAGAAGGAAGCTCTAAGGCCACGTACATATTGCAGCTAAATTCAGTTGTCAGTTAACCTTTTAGTGCTTAATCCTGTTCTGTACACACACAGTTCAGTAATTTAAGGTAATGACAACTGCATTTACAAATATTTTACAAAAACTGAACATCTAGTGACGTACAATGAGAGATATGAGAGACGGCAGACGAGATATTCTGTTTACAGAATTGTAATTAGCATTGTTTGATGCTTTGGCCACTCAAGGGGGAACATATTGTGGTTTTGAATCATTTTAGTCTCCATGTGGCTGAGGCTTACACTGTAGCTGTTGAAGACCAAGAAATGTCTATAAGCTTTGAATATTTGCAGAAATTATAACAAAGGGATTTTTGCAGGATAAGAATGTGCCATTTTTATCACTAATGGCTTTCTTTTACAAAGAAAAACGTCTTGGTTACTTGTGTAACCCTCGTTCCCTGAAGGAGGGAATGGAGACGTAGTCGATCGTGTCGACTGAATGTGATCATGCCAGGGAGCCAGTAATCTTCGAGTAGTATACAAACAAGCCAATGGACATTGGCCTGCATGAATTGCATCACAAGCTCTGCCCCGCAGCTCGGGTATAAATACGGAAGTTGATGCACGTATCAGTTGTTTTTCGTTGAGGAGCCGAGTGGAACCCAGTCAGCGGTGGTCCAGTAGTAGTGGCAAAGGGACTACATCTCCGTTCCCTCCTTCAGGGAACGAGGGTTACACAAGTAACCGAGACGTAGTCGATCATGTCGACTGAATTCGATTGAACGCCACTACTACTGCCATCTTCCAGTGCCTAGACAAAAGCCTCCAATCTTCCGTGCTTACGGATTGACAGGGCTTAGGCCATGAAGTCACTGCTGTTCCACAGGACCACTGGGAAAGCGTACCTTTCGTTGGAAGTTCTACACTGGGGAAGCCACATCCTGCTAAGGAGGTAACATGCGGAGATACACATATGGACTGAACGCACTTAGCGGGTAGAACAACAAATGCCATGTCACTGAGGTGGCCCCAGCAAGAACAGGGGGGAGGGGCAACTGGTCAGTGATGGCAGAGTTGACTCTGCCAAGGAAGACACAGCCTCGCCGCAGGGAGTAAACCGCGGAAGAAACACATATGGGATCACTATAGGTATTACAACATATGGGCGCCACCTAACACAAGTTACACAAGCATACAAGTGATAGGCCTAGTATCAGCCGCTCCGCCACGTCCAACTGAAGGGGGTGAGGAGGAACTCAACAGGGTTAGGAAGGGGAACTCACTGGAGCAAAAGGCGCACTTATCCAGTCCATAGGAGGGAATGGCTCAGCAAGCCGACACTACAAACCGGGCTAAGGTAAAGCTGGCTTCAAGTGAAGGGAGCCGGCCTAAACACATAAGCTAACTTAGCAAATGTTCGCTGTCGCCCAGTCCACAACTCTTAATCTGTCAGCGAGGCACTCATGTCAAGGCCCATGAAGGAGCTACACTCTTTTTATGGAGGAGCTCCTTACCCAGGTGGGCACGGTGCACCTTGGAATTTCACCATGATAAAGGCCACACTAATCCTATTGGGCCAACGTCTGCATGGAAATCGCCTTCCTTACTGCTGGTTTTCCGGGATAGACAAGAGCCGGAGAGGTCCTGCGACTTTGCATTCTGTCCTAATAACCGCAGCGCTGGAGGAACAGAGAAAAGTCAGGGCTGGGTCTGCCTCCTCCAAGGGCAGTGCTTGCAGGATCATTACCTGGTCCCATTTAAAGGAGAGGTAGGAACCTTGGGCACATATCCAGGCCAGGGTCTCATTAGTGAGAGTTAGCCAGAGCGAAATCAGGCACGATTCGTTGAACGAAAATGTGTGCAGGTCCCCCAAATTCTAGATAGAACAATCAAATAGAACTGTTTCTTACAACAGATTTGTAACTCAACTACCTGGAGTACTCAGGGGAGGTCTCAGAGCACTGGTCTCAGAGCACTGGTCTGCAGTAGCACTGGAGATAAGTCCCAAGAAGGTAAGAGGGGGCACAAGGAAGATTCCTCTCCTTGCACCGCTCAGGAACCTGACAACCAAGTCGTACTCCCTGTATCTCAACTGCATCCTGATGTGCTTTAAGGGCAACATCAGTTGAGGGTGGAGCGGAGCAGCCACACTCCGACCCCTCTTCTGTAGGAAGGAAGCACATAACTGATCGAACACTCTCGGGGCTCCTTTATAGAAGAACACCAACAACGAACAGGTTCTACTTCAGATCGTGATAAAGCCTCATATTAGAGGGAGCTTTCGCAGAAGTAAGAGTATCTAGGCTCTTTCTGAGCTAGATAGCTGAACCACCACAACAGAACCTGGATTTCTCCGGTTCGGTGCGGGTGCCACCGAGGAGTCTCAGAGGAATGGGTCAGGAAGGCTGTCTAGGGGACAAGGTACCCAAGAACTCTCACTCCATCCCTGAGCGGCCCGCCTCAGGAGCGCTTGCGCTTACCACCTGGCTTGGGAGCGCCTGGAGGGGCAGGGCGTCACATCTGCGCCCGGGTCCACGCTGAGATCTGGGTGGAGGCTGCTGCAATGACTCAGCAGGAGCAGAGGCAGATGCAGACGGACACCCTCGGCGACGAGCAGGTGGACGGGTCTCCCCCAGGTACACGGGTGGAGGCATGAGCAGGCCGCCGAGGCAGGATGTGGTGGATGGCCTCCGTCTGCTTTTGGACAGCAGAGAACTGTTGGGTAAAGTTCTCCACTGCGTTGCCGAATAACCCAACCTGGGAAATGGGTGAGTCCAGGAATCGAACCTTGTCCGCTTCCCTCATATCCGCCAGGTTGAGCCAGAGAACACTAATGGACTCTTGGACCACTAATGTGGACATTGCCAGACCGACTGCGCAAGCTTCAACGTCCGTGCCCCGTAGGGCAAGATCGGTTGCAGTGCGAAGCTCACCCATGAGCTCACGGTCTGAGCTACCCTTGTGCATATCCATGAGTGCTTGGGCCTGGTGGACCAGAAGCAGTGCCATAGCATGCAGTGAAGATCCAGCCTGCCCACAAGCTCTTTAAGCCTTGCCCGTCAGGAGACGCAAACTTACAGGCCTTAGAGGGGAGACAAGGATCCCCCTTCCATGAGGTGGCAGTAGCCGGACACAATTGCATTGTGACAGACCACTCCACTGGAGGGATCGCATCGTAACCCTTAGCTACACCTCCATCAAGGGTAGTGAAGGAGGAGGAACTACCAAGGCGGTTTCGGGCAGAGAAAGGTGCCTTCCACGACCTAGTAAGCTCCTCATGCACTTCAGGGAAGAAGAGCACCAGGGCGTTGGGCCGAGAACCAACCCGGCCCAACCCGAGAAACCAATCATCCAACCGAGATGGTTCGGGACTCGGTGGAGAATTCCAGACGAGCCCTACCGTCTCAGAGGATCTGGCTCGGGCAGCGTTGCCTTCCCAGAGGGAGACAACAGAGCAGAGTCATCATCTCCAGAGCACAGCTCTCCCTCCGATGCTGCAATGGACATCCTGTCCTCTGGAGGGGCCCTGAATGAAACGACTGGTCGGTCCACTACAGAGGGACCAGCACGTTCCTCGGGGGGCTCCACCGCCTGCGGTGTAAGAGTGAAGGGAGGGATCCTCGGGGCTTTACCGGGCGGATTTCCCCTCACCGTGATCCTCAGATCACCCACACCTTGCGGCGCTCCACGCTTCCCCTGGGAAGTGGACCCATAGGATGCACTAGAGCGGGGGGCATGGGCGTGGGGACTGAACCCTCGCTTTTTTAATGAAGGCGAGTCTCGATCTCAACACCGAGATGATCATGTTCCCACAATGAGAACATGAATCATCCACGAAAGCTGCTTCAGCGTGCTGTAAGCCCAAACATGTGATGCATCTATCGTGACCGTCAGAGGGGGACAGAGCCCTACTGCACCCAGAAACGCACGGCTGGAATGGCATCTTTAAAAAGACGCAAACCCACCCGTGATGCTCTTTTAGAAATGTGATCCGTCACCAGTGCCGGAGCACACGGGAATAACCTCGGCAACACTTTTCAGTGAAGAACTCACTACTTCCGCCCTCAACCAGCCATCAACAAAATACTCTTTAGAAAAAATGCAGTTGAGAGCTTACGTAGCTCTTGGTCACCGCTGCACTGCTGTAAACACCGACACTGGGAGAATCTTCCCTAAGAACACAGACACTCTCGCTCGTTGTAGCCACACTCTTGAGAGACATCAGTAACCCGATCGGCTCCGAAGCGTAAGACAACTGATGTGTGCATCCACTTCCGTATTTTTACCCGCGCTGCGGGGCGGAGCGTGTGATGCAATTCACGCAGGCCAATGTCCATTGGCTCGTTTGTATACTACTCAAAGATGACTGGCTCCCTGGCGTGATCCCATTCATTCGACACGATCGACTACGTCGAACGTGACTGACTGAAAGGTAACTGACACTTGTTGTGTTTTCAATCTATAAAGAGACATATTTTACAGTATTTTCTATATTCTTCTATATTCTTGAACTATATATCTTGTCAGATCTGTAACATAATATATTGTTTAGCCCAATTGCTGCCACATAAGCCTGCTACAAGAAATTCCATGGATGAAAAGGTTAAATGTTTTCCGATTGCAAAAAAAGGGGATGGGGAAGGGTGGCTGAATGTACCCTCATCCCAAAAAAGGATTTATTTACTTCAGTGTGTGTCATATGTCAAAGTAAGATATTAATAGACTAAAAATAAATAATTATAATACACATGAACTTTGAGATGGAAGCTGTAGCCTATATATTTTGAAGCATTAAATGTTTGACTTATAACTGATTTCATTAGGTAGGATGTTTGTGAGTCTGTCCATACATTTCTTGTGTCAAGAAAGCTCATGGGTCAAAAAAATGGGTCAAGAAAGCTCATCATAAATATTTGAGGTTGCCCATGAATAGATTCTGCTTAGTGTGCATGATCAACTACTATAAAAGCCAAGAGGGTAGATCAGAAGAGATGCAGAGAAGACCCCAGAAGTTCCATCAAGTGGTAAGAGCCTATGCTGACTGTGATTGAAAGGAATTTAACATCGCTTAGCATCATTTAGCATCGCTTATGCCTCTGTACTCAAAGTAATTGTGTTTTTGTTTATATTAATACATTTTAATAATTGATTTTTTTTTTAATCCAAGGGTAGTGAACATTTCATCTGGTCTCAAGGACAAAAGGCAAGTGAGTTTAAGATTCATTGTGTGGATTAGGGTAGATGAAAACAGTTGTTATAGTCTGTATTATAGACGAAAACTGGAGAAGCATTCTGTTTTTAAAAACGTATGTAATTTATTTACTAAGAAATGTGTTTAAAATGTATTAGTAAGATGAATTTAAGCAAGGGGTCCCATTGACCCTTTATTTAGGTGCCAAACATAGGCACCTATTGTATTTGTTTTTTATTGTGTTGTATTGAATTCTGTTTTCCTTCTTCCACTTTTGAGTCTCAGAGAGCACATAAAACCCCTTGTGGGAAAGTTATACAAATTTGGCCCAAATATAGAGGACATTCAACACATTTCTGTGCAGACTCAGTTTGTGGAAACAGAAAAATAAGTGTGAAAAGGGCCAATTGATTATGCTATAATAAAGCGAAACATGAAATTGGCTCTAACTACAGACCTGATCTGATTAAATTCAAAATTGGGATGCAGTGTTGCTATTATAATCCATGATGACATTTGCATAAATATAAATCATTAGAA
This sequence comes from Meda fulgida, assembly GCA_030578275.1. Taxonomy (NCBI): domain Eukaryota; kingdom Metazoa; phylum Chordata; class Actinopteri; order Cypriniformes; family Leuciscidae; genus Meda; species Meda fulgida. The sequence continues at coordinate 27,029,944 of CM060619.1, read as the reverse complement.
ATGTTGCTATTATAATCCATGATGACATTTGCATAAATATAAATCATTAGAAATGTCTTAAGTTTTATCATAAAATATTGAATTAATAAAAACAAAAATCTGTCACAGAACTTTCTTAACATTTGTTAGGAAATCTTATGCATCGATTGAGAGAAAAAAATTCAAGTACACTTATCTACAGAGGAGAAAAACCTCTCTTTAGCTCTATTTGTGAGCATTAGTGAGTACACACATGCAATGCATTGTCCGTTTCATTCATGCACTCGGGCTGAGAGTCCACAAGTAGGACTAATAGTTGCCAGTGAAAATCTCTGTATTGTCCTGAAACTTCATATATGCCACAATTCATATGGCACTGTATGTGCGACACCAGCATTTCAATTTCATCACCAGAAAGACATTCAATCGACATTTTTGCCATTAATGGGCCCCTTACCTGCCTCCTGCTTGCTATCTAAATGTCTATCTAGTATTGTTCTATGTGTCTGTATTCATGTGTTAGCCTAAACTTAGGAATATCCCTCTTTCCTAACACAATTCATGTGTTTTATATTTTATGTGTCTTGCCTTTGTTGAATATTTATGAAATTTGTAATGGATAAGTTGATATTCTCTTTCTTTAGTAAGCCGCCACCATGAGTACGGACGCAGAGATGGCCGCTTATGGCAAAGCTGCCATTTACCTTCGTAAGCCTGAGAGGGAGAGAATGGAGGCTCAGGCCAAACCATTTGATGCCAAGGCTGCCTGCTATGTGGCTGATGTCAAAGAGTTGTACCTCAAGGGAACAATCAAGAGCAGAGACGGTGGCAAAGTCACAGTTGTTTTGCTTGATACTCAGGAGGTAAATTTGAATTTCCATTTCATGCAGATGCTCATTAAATTACTTATTACATTGTTTTCTTTTATATATAATATCTCATTTATCAAATTTATAGGAGAGAGTTGCTAAGGAAGAAGATGTCTACCCAATGAATCCTCCCAAGTATGACAAGATTGAGGACATGGCCATGATGACCCATCTCAATGAAGCCACTGTGTTGTATAACCTCAAAGAGCGTTATGCTGCATGGATGATCTACGTAAGTTCTGAAATGACATAAAAAGCATTTAAGTTCATTTTTTTCAGTGTTGTTGGAATCTGACCATGTCTCTGCTTATTTCAGACCTACTCTGGACTCTTCTGCGCAACTGTGAACCCCTACAAGTGGCTCCCAGTGTATGATGGAGAAGTGGTGACTGCCTACAGAGGCAAAAAGCGTATGGAGGCCCCACCCCACATCTTCTCTGTCTCTGACAACGCCTATCAGTTCATGCAGACTGGTAAGACATTATGGAATTGAGTTCTATAGAATTTATTAAGATAAATTAGATGTTGCTGTTAATATAAAAATAATTATACGGATATTTTACAAATTTCAATCAACAGATAGAGAAAACCAGTCTGTGCTAATCACGTAAGTATTTTAATTTAATTTCAGTCCATGACAAAAATGATAAGTATAACATAGATGGAAAATCTATGGAGATATTTACAAAATAGAATTTAAGATTGAACAAAGATTGAATATACTTTGAAAAGTCTACATGTCTTTCGATCTTCTGCCTTCTAATCTCTTATAAACCAGTGGAGAATCTGGTGCTGGAAAGACTGTGAACACGAAACGTGTCATCCAGTACTTTGCCACAGTTGCAGTGTCAGGTGTCAAGAAAGAGGCCAGTAAAATAAAGGTACGAGATACAAAACTATGTCGTATATATTATTTTAAAAGATGATGATTTACACTCATCTCACAAACTACACGATATGTGAATTTGTGAAATGCCTATAAATTTTGTTTAGTCATGAAATAGAAAAACAATTGAAAATAAATGAAAACCCTTCAAACATCACAGGGCTCTCTTGAGGACCAGATCATTGCTGCCAACCCTCTTCTTGAGTCTTATGGTAATGCCAAGACTGTGAGAAATGACAACTCCTCTCGTTTTGTAAGTTAACCACTGTTTATTTATAGTACAGATGGTCAGTTGTGTTAAATTTTGAGTTTTGAGTTTTCTATAAAGAGATTATAATAATTATTATTTATGTATTATCCTATTATGATTTAAACAGGGTAAATTCATCAGAATTCATTTCGGCACAACTGGAAAACTGGCTAGTGCTGACATTGAGACATGTAGGTGGACATGATTTCATTGATCCATCCTGAACATTTGTCTTTATCTGTCACTCTTCAGACGATTGTGACTCAAGTACATTCTCTCAACAGATCTGCTGGAGAAGTCTAGAGTGTCATTCCAGCTTCCAGATGAGAGAGGCTACCACATCTTCTACCAAATGATGACCAACCATAAGCCTGAGCTGATTGGTAGGTGCACATATTTCATTAAATGTTTCAGATAACATTGAAAGATGCTCTTTCATAAATGCTGTGTATTTTACAGAAATGACGCTCATCACCACCAACCCCTATGACTTCCCCATGTGCAGTCAGGGTCAGATCACAGTGGCCAGCATTGATGATAAAGTTGAGCTGGATGCTACTGATGTGAGTCATTTCTATTTGAATATTGACATATTCTATTTAAATATGGCAAATCATATATTTTATTATTCTCTGTAATTTACAGGAAGCTATTGACATTCTTGGTTTCACAAGTGAAGATAAAATGTGCATCTACAAGTTCACTGGAGCTGTGCTTCATCATGGTAACTTGAAGTTCAAGCAGAAGCAGCGTGAGGAGCAGGCTGAGCCGGATGGCACAGAGGGTGAGACTGGGCTTTAAAATAGTAACCGTTGCATCGACTTTGCTGATAAACCACAGAAACTGTGTATAAAATGTTTAGTGTAAATATAAACTAGAAGTTGCATGCATATCAATAAATCTGAAAACAAAAGTACCTGGTGTCTGATTTATTATAATTTTACACAAAAGACTCTTTAGAGCAAAGATCATTTATTTTCAAATGTATTTAACAGAGGCTGACAAAATTGCCTACCTTCTGGGTTTGAACTCTTCTGATATGCTGAAGGCTTTGTGCTTCCCCAGAGTCAAGGTCGGAAATGAGTATGTGACCAAAGGCCAGACAGTGCCACAGGTATAGTAACATTTCCAGCATGCCATGTGTTTAACCTAAAATTCTGGCTAATTATTGCAGAACCAGAATTAAATGTCCACTCTATTCTACTTACAGGTGTACAACTCTGTTAGCGCCTTGGCCAAATCTATCTATGAGAGGATGTTCTTGTGGATGGTCATTCGTATCAACCAGATGTTGGACACAAAACAACAAAGAAATTTCTACATTGGCGTGCTGGATATTGCTGGCTTTGAGATCTTTGATGTAAGAATGATTATTTTATCTCTTTTTAATGTCAGAATGAATTATATTCAGAAGGTAGTCAATGTTTCTGTCATTTTTTGTCCTCCAGTACAACAGCATGGAGCAGCTGTGCATCAACTTCACCAATGAGAAACTGCAACAGTTTTTCAACCATACTATGTTTGTGCTTGAGCAAGAGGAGTACAAGAAGGAGGGCATTGTTTGGGACTTCATTGACTTCGGCATGGACTTGGCTGCTTGCATTGAGCTCATCGAGAAGGTTATCAATAGTTTATGAATTTATTAATTTCCATTGATGCTATTCTCAAAATCTCCTATTTTTTGATAATAAACAACATTCTTTTATAAACAGCCCATGGGTATCTTCTCCATCCTTGAAGAGGAGTGCATGTTCCCCAAGGCTTCAGATACTTCCTTCAAGAACAAGCTGTATGATCAGCATCTTGGCAAGAGCAAAGCTTTCGAGAAACCAAAGCCTGCCAAAGGCAAGGCTGAAGCCCACTTCTCCCTGATTCACTACGCCGGAACTGTGGATTACAATATCACTGGCTGGTTGGAAAAGAACAAGGATCCACTGAATGATTCTGTTGTGCAGCTGTACCAGAAGTCTTCTGTCAAACTGCTGGCTACTCTCTACCCACCTATTGTTGAGGGTAAAGAAAAAAATCTATTTAACAAAACTTTGATTCAGTTTTGAACTTTCTTTCTTGTTTTTGCATTTATACATGTTCCTTTGTATGTTTATCTCAATAGATGCTACTAAAAAGGGAGGCAAGAAGAAGGGTGGCTCCATGCAAACTGTGTCCTCCCAGTTCAGGGTATGTATAGAGATGACATCACAGCAATATTGCTTTTTTTAAGAAAAAAAAAGAAAAGAAATACAAAGCATGCCAACCTGTTTCTATTCTCCACAGGAGAACTTGGGCAAACTCATGACCAACTTAAGGGCCACTCACCCTCACTTTGTGCGTTGCCTGATTCCTAATGAGTCCAAGACTCCAGGTAAAGTTTTTTTTTTAAACGTACAGATATTTTGGTTCTCAATATTATGATGAAGTTAAATGACCAAGTTCATGGTGTAAACTGTTCGTTGTAGGTCTCATGCAGAACTTCCTGGTTATCCACCAGCTGAGGTGTAACGGTGTTCTGGAGGGTATCAGAATTTGCACAAAGGGCTTCCCTAGCAGAATCCAATATGGTGACTTTAAGCAGAGGTAAATGGGACCACATGAAAAAAAACATTTCCGAGGAGGCTCCTAATAAAAACATATTAAGTATTTTGATACATTTTCCACAGATACAAGGTGCTGAATGCCGGTGTTATCCCAGAAGGACAGTTTATGGATAACAAGAAGGCAAGTGAGAAACTCCTGGGATCCATCGACGTTAATCATGACGACTACAGATTTGGACATACAAAGGTTCATATTTAGCTTTACAAATTTCAAAGATTCAGTGATCATGGTCATTTAGATTAGACAGTTTAAATCAATATATTTTGATTTACTGTTTTACATAAATTCAGGTGTTCTTCAAAGCTGGTCTTCTGGGTCTTCTTGAGGAGATGCGAGATGAGAAACTGGCTGCTCTGGTCACTATGACTCAGGCTCTCTGTCGTGGTTTCCTGATGAGGAGGGAGTATATGAAAATGATGGAGAGGAGGTGATTATTGTCATGAGTAAAGATGACATCAATGATAACTGTGCAAACTTAATGATGATTATGCCATTTAATGATGAATTATTCACAGGGAGGCGATTTACACCATCCAATACAACGTCCGTTCATTCATGAATGTCAAACACTGGCCATGGATGAAGGTTTATTACAAGATTAAGCCTCTGCTTCAAAGTGCAGAGACTGAGAAGGAGCTGGCAACCATGAAAGAGGACTTTACAAAATGCAAAGAGGCTTTGGTTAAGGCTGAAGCCAAAAAGAAGGAGCTTGAAGAGAAGATGGTATCACTGCTTCAAGAGAAAAATGATCTGCAGCTGCAAGTAGCATCTGTGAGTATATTTTATAATTAACTGAATTTTGGCTACATTAAAAATGAGCAAGGTTGTTTCCAATGGAATAGCAATATATTTTACTAATAGGAATCTGAGGGTCTCTCAGATGCTGAGGAGAGGTGTGAGGGTCTGATTAAAAGCAAAATCCAGCTTGAAGCTAAACTCAAGGAGACAACTGAGAGACTGGAGGATGAGGAAGAAATCAATGCTGAACTGACAGCCAAGAAGAGGAAACTGGAGGATGAGTGCTCTGAGCTAAAGAAAGACATTGATGACCTGGAGCTCACCTTGGCTAAAGTGGAGAAGGAGAAACATGCCACTGAGAATAAGGTTAGAGATGGAGTTGGTTTAAGATTAGATTTAATCTCTGTTTTATAAATTGATATAGAATATGAATTGTAATATTTAAGCTTATTTGGATCAAAAAATCATACAGGTCAAGAACTTGACTGAGGAAATGTCAGCTCAGGATGAGAGCATTGCTAAGCTTACGAAGGAGAAGAAAGCCCTCCAAGAGGCACATCAGCAGACACTGGATGATCTTCAGGCCGAGGAGGACAAAGTCAACACCCTGACCAAATCCAAGACAAAACTTGAGCAGCAAGTTGATGATGTGAGTTGATTATGTAAACTAATTATATTAATTCATCAAATCAACTGTTTTCGGCTGTGAACATATTTTATATATCATTGTCCTGTAGCTTGAGGGTTCCCTTGAACAAGAGAAGAAGCTCCGCATGGACCTGGAGAGAGCTAAGAGAAAGCTTGAAGGAGACCTGAAATTATCCCAAGAGTCCGTCATGGACCTGGAGAATGACAAACAGCAATCTGATGAGAAAATAAAAAAGTAATTAAAGCAGGAAATCTTGGATTTATTTTATTTTTAAAAATGTTGTTGTCTTATGTTTTCTTTTCTTTTTTTAACTTTTTTTTTTACAACTACTTATTGTTGAACACCAACAGGAAAGACTTTGAAACAAGCCAGCTGCTTAGCAGGATCGAAGATGAACAATCTCTGTCTGCTCAACTCCAGAAGAAGATCAAGGAGCTTCAGGTATTTTGAGATGTTTTCAAACATTACATCATTATGATTAAATGCAGATCACCAAAAATCTAATTAACTACTTTCCACCATAGGCCCGCATTGAGGAACTGGAGGAAGAGATCGAGGCTGAGCGCGCTGCTCGTGCCAAGGTTGAGAAGCAGAGAGCTGATCTCTCCAGGGAACTTGAGGAGATCAGTGAGAGGCTTGAGGAGGCTGGAGGAGCCACTTCTGCTCAGATCGAGATGAATAAGAAGCGCGAAGCTGAATTCCAGAAGCTGCGTCGTGATCTTGAAGAGTCCACCCTCCAGCATGAAGCTACTGCTGCTGCCCTCCGCAAGAAGCAGGCAGACAGTGTGGCCGAGCTGGGAGAGCAAATCGACAACCTGCAGCGTGTCAAGCAGAAGCTTGAGAAAGAGAAGAGCGAATTCAAAATGGAGATTGATGATCTTTCCAGCAACATGGAAGCTGTTGCCAAAGCAAAGGTTGGGAAATATTCTAAAGAATATATGTGATCCATGCTGGCAAAATGAGTTGGAATACGTATGTGCTAATTACGAGCTACAGGCAAATGTACATGTTGGTCGAATTTCATTTTTTATTCACAAAATGTTTTTCATTAAACCCTCTTCTAGCGATCCCAAAGCAAGTAGTAATTAAACATCTAAAATGATCTTTATTTTAACGTTTTCTGAGAGGTGTACCTTCCTAGATCTTTCCTTTGTTTTAATAATCCATGAAAAATTGCCATTTTTCTTTGCTCGCTTCTCAACGACTGATGCTTCCCCTCAGCACAAGTTTTAATATACACAGCGAATTCTCGATGGCATAAATCTGAACCAATGAAATATGATTTTTAAACTCATGCTGATGTAAACAAAACGATCTTACTCCCACTGACTGACAGATCAACACAAAGCACAAAGACGCCTCTCAGACAGCACGGAATCCCGATATACACGTACACAGAAGTATTTCAAAATATCTGTCTTGGCGAATATTCACGCAAACATGATCTGTTATGCCTTAAGTGAACGTTTGGTTAACTGTTGGGGAAAAACATCTGATATATAACATTATATTAGATACTTGCATTACAGTTGGTCTCAATATACAGGCTGCTGTCTCATTAATGTTAATCAAACAATTGCGGTATCATGGAAAAATAATTGATATATATTTTTCCTATAGATATTTGGTTTTGATTTGGTGTGTGCCAAATTTGGTGGTATTACCAGGAATTTCTCAAAATTTACTTTGCTGACTCTATTGACTTCAAATAGGTGTAGCGCAGTCCTTTTTTGTCTGATTTCAGCAAATCATACATCATCATACAAGTTTTTTTTAATAACAATTAAAGTAAATAACAATTACTCATTTTTGAAAATGTGCTCATTGTGACTCATTTTGCCAGCACGGGTCACATACAACAAGTCTTGAAGTTCTTTCAAATATCTAAAGACTTTTGTATTTGCAGGGCAATCTTGAGAAGATGTGCCGCACACTTGAGGACCAACTTAGTGAAATTAAGTCCAAGAATGATGAGAACATTCGTCAGTTAAATGATCTCAGTACTCAAAGTGCAAGATTTCAAACTGAAAATGGTAACTCATGAACAAATTAGTATTATATCAAAAGTAATTAATTAACAATAATTATCAACAATAATCAATATTAATTAAAACAATTCATCCAAAATAATAGTGTTTTAAGATTATTCAGCTGTACATTTCTGACTGTAACACTGATAAAATCTTACATCCATTTGTTTTGAAATAAACTGATAGAGACATAGAAAAGTCTGACACAGTGAATCTAAATCTATACAGGTGAGTTTGGCCGTCAGCTGGAGGAGAAGGAGGCTCTGGTTTCTCAGCTCACCAGAGGCAAACAAGCTTTTACTCAGCAAATTGAGGAGCTTAAGAGGCATATTGAAGAGGAGGTTAAGGTAATACATCGTAATCAATTCATGCACATACTTGTCAATTACTTTACTGTAGAGACAAGCTAATATTATGTGACTTTGTCCCTTAGGCTAAGAACGCACTGGCCCATGCTGTGCAATCAGCCCGTCATGACTGCGACCTGCTCCGTGAGCAGTTTGAGGAGGAGCAGGAGGCAAAGGCTGAGCTGCAGCGGGGAATGTCTAAGGCCAACAGTGAGGTTGCTCAGTGGAGAACCAAATATGAAACTGATGCCATCCAGCGCACTGAGGAGCTCGAAGAGTCCAAGTATGTATATTATTGTATAATATTCCCAATTCTCACAGCTATTTTATAGATTAGAATTCAAAATAAATTGTATTACTTAAACAGGAAGAAGCTGGCTCAGCGTCTGCAAGAGGCAGAGGAACAAGTTGAGGCAGTGAACTCCAAATGTGCATCTCTGGAGAAGACCAAACAGAGACTCCAGGGTGAGGTGGAGGACCTCATGATTGATGTGGAGAGAGCCAATAGTGTGGCTGCCAACCTTGACAAGAAGCAGAGGAACTTCGACAAGGTAAACCGTTTTAGTCATACTATATTCTCTTTGTAAAGTATTGCTGGAATGGGCTTTGTTCAACATTTTTAAACAAATATCTCCACCAAAGGTCCTGGCAGAATGGAAGCAGAAATATGAGGAAGGTCAGGCAGAGCTGGAAGGTACTCAGAAAGAGGCTCGTTCACTCAGCACTGAACTGTTCAAGATGAAGAACTCCTATGAGGAGAGTCTGGATCATCTGGAGACCCTCAAGAGAGAGAACAAGAATCTGCAGCGTAAGAATGAAACCATTAAATTAGAAAAAGCTTAAAGGAATTGTTTACCCAAAAGGAAAATTATTTTACTAAATACTGACCCTAATGTCGTTCCAAACTCGTGAGACTTTTGATCATCTTCTGAACACAAATTAAGATCTTTTTGATGAAATCTGAGAGCTCAATTTATATGGATTAGTTTTATTATCTCTTTGTAACCTTTTTGAAGCGTCAAATAATCAATTGTGTAGCTGTCTATGAAGGGACCGAAATCTTTCAAATTTCATCAAAAAGATCTTCATTTGTGTTCCAAAGATGAACGAAAGTCTCATGAGTTTGTAATGAATGAGGGTGTGTAATTAATTAATGATTACATTTTCATTTTTGGGTGAACTATCCCTTTAAATGTTCCAATTCTCAGCGAGCATTAAAAAGTAAGCACATATGATTAAGTTCAAGGTCAAGGAGTCTGTAAGGGGGGTAATCCGTTGTGCAGCAGCATGTGACATAAGTAACACACAGATTATTCAAAACAACAACCATACAATCAGTAAAAAAATAAATAAATACATACTACACAGAAGTCCACAACTCACATTGACTTATTAAAACAACCTATAGCAGCAGAGACAAAAGAGTTTTTGAGAGTTTTAAGAGTTAATGAATGTGCATTATGATAAATATATGCTTTTATCTCTATAGAGGAAATTTCAGATCTGACAGAGCAGTTAGGGGAGTCTGGTAAGAGCATCCATGAGCTGGAAAAGGCCAAGAAGACAGTGGAGACTGAGAAGTCAGAGATTCAGACTGCCCTGGAAGAGGCTGAAGTGAGTGATCTGGAGATCAGTATGGAATTCTTGCTAGAACTATCATACTGTGTTGTTGTATTCATCAATACACCGTGTGTATTTTCATTCTTATATTTAAATGTTGATTTATTTGTCATAGGGTTCACTGGAGCATGTGGAGTCCAAGATTATACGTGTCCAGCTTGAGCTAAACCAGATCAAGGGAGAGATTGACAGGAAGCTTGCAGAGAAGGATGAGGAGATGGAGCAGATCAAGAGGAACAGCCAGAGAGTCATTGAATCCATGCAGAGCACTCTGGACTCTGAAGTCAGGAGCAGGAATGATGCCCTGAGAATCAAGAAGAAGATGGAGGGAGACCTCAATGAGATGGAGATTCAGCTGAGCCACTCCAATCGCCAGGCTGCTGAGGCCCAGAAACAGCTCAGGAACATTCAGGGACAACTCAAGGTATGCATAGGAATTATTCTTTTTGACTTTGGGATGTATTCATTTTTTTTTTAAATAATCGAACATATGGTAAGTACAGCCTAGCAGAAACCACATCAAAAGCTCATTCTAAAGCTATTGTTATTTTCAGGATGCCCAAATGCACCTTGATGATGCCCTGAGAGGACAGGAAGACATGAAGGAGCAGGTGGCCATGGTGGAGCGCAGAAACACTCTGATGCAGTCTGAGATTGAGGAGCTGAGATCTGCTCTGGAGCAGACAGAGAGAGGCCGCAAAGTGGCCGAACAAGAGCTGGTGGATATCAGCGAGCGTGTTGGGCTGCTGCACTCTCAGGTAAGGGCATATTGTTTCCCTGAAATTAAGGGAATTGAGAGCATCATTCAAAATGTTCAAACTGTTCCTTTCCATTTTGTAGAACACAAGCCTCATAAACACCAAAAAGAAGCTTGAGGCTGACCTTGTTCATGTCCAGAGTGAAGTTGATGACACTATACAGGAAGCCAGAAATGCAGAGGAGAAGGCCAAGAAGGCCATCACTGATGTGAGCAACAGCAGCCGCCAAATGTTTCATAAGATGCTTACGTACTTAAAAAATGTGGATCTAATGACTTTCTGTATTAATGTAAAGGCTGCAATGATGGCAGAAGAGCTGAAGAAGGAGCAGGACACCAGTTCCCACCTTGAGAGGATGAAGAAGAATCTGGAGGTCACAGTGAAGGACCTGCAGCACCGTCTGGATGAGGCTGAGAATCTGGCCATGAAAGGAGGAAAGAAACAACTCCAGAAGTTGGAGTCCAGAGTAAGCCTCTTTATAGTTATGATATGGGCAAAGTGAAGTATGTTATATTATGATTTGTTTGAATAAAAATAATATTTTCTTTAGGTCCGTGAGCTTGAGTCTGAAGTTGAAGCAGAGCAGAGACGTGGAGCTGATGCTGTTAAAGGTGTCCGCAAATATGAGAGGAGAGTGAAAGAGCTCACTTATCAGGTATGACCATATTCCTCACAAGTTTGTTCAGACAAAAGAGTCTGTATACTAGTGTATCGGATCAATGTTTAATTTTGTACATGTGTATTATTTGAAGACTGATGAGGACAAGAAGAACATCAGCAGACTCCAGGATTTGGTTGACAAACTGCAGCTGAAGGTCAAAGCCTACAAGAGGCAGTCTGAAGAGGCGGTATGTAAAATCTAATAGAACATTTTGACACTGTAATTATTTATATTGGAATACTAATTTGATGAAACGTGATACATGAACCATATTAAAAAAACCTTTAGGAGGAGCAAGCCAATGTTCACCTGTCCAAGTTGAGGAAGGTGCAGCATGAGCTTGAGGAGGCTGAGGAGCGTGCTGACATATCTGAGTCTCAGGTCAACAAGCTCAAAGTTAAGAGCCGTGAATCGGGAAAGGTTAGATGATTTTTTTTCCCCATTATTTATTCAACTTGTTCATCCAAATGCATGGATATTTCAGCAGATGTAATGGAACTATAATAATTGCATTTAGCTGATGTTACATATCCTGTATGACATTTGCACATCTGTATTCTATTCATTATGTAAAGTGAAGAACATTTTTGTTAATAAGACTAATGTTTGCCTCTTCCCTCTTTCCCAGGCCAAAGAAGAATGAATCTTTAACACTTGAAAGGAGCATTTACTGAAGTCATATAATATGAATGTTCATTGTAAAAATACCTTTCTTAATAAACCTGTTTATTTCAGAAAATAATTAGCCTTTGTGTGATTTTTCAACAAGATACACTATTACAACACTAATATCCGATCCAACTGATTACATACAACCTTATTATTCACATCATAAGAGTGCTGAGTATCAAGAGTGTCTTTGTTAAAGGTTCCATAAAAGTTCAAAAGGTTTCATAAAATTTAATTCTCACGTTTACTGAATGCTTTCGCTCAAACATTTCTGCTATTAAGTTTCCACCCTGGATTGATGTTATTGACTATTGCAATATTCTGTGGACTAGCCCTCCAGTTAGCACAATTAAGCCTCAACAGATGATCCAGATATCTAAAAAATAAATATAATACCTGGAAAAAGCTATCTGTTACCTATAACATTCATCATTTTCATTCAATTATATTATAATATATATTTTATATATATTTTGTTTATAATTATTTTATATAATATAATATAATATAATTTAATTAATTTATAATATAATGCATGCATTTATAATATAATACCCTATAATGAGCAAGCAACAGTGTATTTTTCCGAAATACAAAAATATGGGTGAATGACACGTGTGGAGTGTACTGTGAAGTAACCGGACAGTATTGATCAAGGCCGCAAATTGTACAGAGATAAAAAAAAAAAACATTTAACTGCATAAATTAAGATTGATATGTTAGAGCATCTCACCTTAACAGTTTTGAGTCAGAGTAAATGCTCATCTCAACAAAATGGTGGTCTATACACTCCCTTTTTTTGAACCAATAGCAACTTTGTTAATTACCATGCCAACTAATCACCTGATGCATGAACAAGGAATGCCTATTAATCTGATTTGCCCCACCCACTTTTAAAATAATTTGTAAAAAAAAAAAACATATACATATATAAATATATATATATATATATCCCATTTTTCTTCATTAATTTTTTTTCTAATTTTTTTTTTATTAAATGTTTATGCATTTTTTTGCATCAAAAAAAGACAAGACAATAGAAACGTTTCAAACGTTTGTTATAAAAAAAAAGTTTCATTAGGGCTTGAAGAAATATAGAGCTGAGTAAAAAATTAAATCGCAAAAAGCATGTAGTTCATGCAAGCTAATACATCCGTTAACAAATATGACTTGCAAAGGGTTACCTATGAAATTTACGTACATGTTTCTAGGTTACACCTAAATTTGAGAAATTATGTTTGCTGTACTGCACAGTGACTTATAGTACTACCAATATGAAAAAAATATTAGAAAAAATAATAATAATGTAAATCGTGATCTTCCTGAAAAAAAAAAAGGTGACATGGCAGAATTTGAGGCTGCTACATCAGGAAATGTAACCAAGAGCTGAGCCAGTGGTTACCAGTGATTAACATTACATGTACCCTTGAGAAATTACATTGGTTGTGTAATTGCACACTACCTACTTCATCATTGTTGATTCTTCATTAAATGGTAATGAAAACAAAAACCTGTCCCAGAACTTACTAGGCTTTGACAAGTCCCAGATTACTGAGAGTACCACAGTGCCATTGGTAGGTGACAATGGCAAGTCTGTGTAATTTTTTGATGGCAATGGCAATGATCAAGAATCCAACTCACTCTGAGTGTTTGGAGTTGTATTTGGAGTGCTGGGACCTAAATTTGTGCAAAATAACAAGTTAAAATTGTGTACAATTAGATGATGTCACCAAAAGCAAGTTGTCTAGTAATGACAGGCATACCTTGGTCACTGCTCTGGAACAGTCCTGGGGTGCGTTTCCCGAAAGCATCGTTATCCAACTATGGTCGCAAGTTCGGTCATTATCAGCATAGTTCAACGAGTCTGTGTTTCCCGAAACCATCGTTCCAGCGAACATTCGCAAACAGCATCGCAAAGTTGTGTGGTTTGAACGACAGCTCTCGACCTGTGGTTAGAGGCATCGTTTCTATATTGCAGCACATTTGGAGGTAATAAATCCTTATCTTGATCAAAATAAGCAAGCTGACATTCAGTACAACCGGTGCCTTTTATTTAGAATACATTCAAATGTAATTTACGTCTTTTAGTTTGTCAAAAGATTTAAAGTAACGTGTTTGAAGAGTGCGCATGTGCGAACGTGCTCTACTATGTAAGAACGAGCCAAATATTGAGTCTGGTAATAAATCAAAACAACTGAGAACAATTAGAAATAGTCCTCAGATGACATGTCTGTAATTTATATTAACAAATCTAGCGTTAACTGGATCTCAAACAGTTTCATTAAAAGTAGTTCCCTATCGGTCAGTCACTACGACGTAGGTCATGACTGACCAAATAGGAATCTCGCCAGAGAGGCCAATCTACTTAGAGTGAAACTAAAACAGGCCAATGCACATTGGCGTGCAATCATTTGCATCAGCTGCGCGACCTCGTTAGCGCGGGTATTTAACAAGCAGCTGAGCGATTGCACAGTTAGCTTTTTGCTTCGGAGCCAAACACTTCGATGCCTCTACTGCAGTGGAAAACTTCTACAGGCTTTTCTTTTTTGAACTTCTCTCTTTTTTTCTGGTGCTGGGCGCGACAGCACGGCAGCGTGAGCAGCCTCCTCTTTAAAGAGCAAAACAAAAAAGCTGTTTTAACGGCTGGTAAGATCTCCCAGCGCACAGTCGGGTGCACATCCCCTGTGATCGCTGAGGCTGCTCCCCTGCGTGCTTCAGCACCAGTGAGAGTAGTTCCTAAAAGAGCAAACACAGATAGTTCGCGTCTTTTTCAAGATGACGTTCTATCTGTGTGTTTCTGGATGCGGTCGTTACCTGGGATCGCGGGATGGTCACGATCGCTGCCTTGTGTGTCTGGGCCTCGAACACGCACAGGCAGCGTTCGTGGATGAGTCATGTACCCACTGTGGGAAGATGACCATCTCGGAGCTGAGGTCGAGACTCTCGTTCCTGCAAAGGGGCGGAGTCCCCGTGCCTGCACCTCGGTCCAACCCCCCTTCGCGGGTTGCTTCCGGCAGTGACATGGGTGACCTGAGGATTACAGTGAGCGCGCTTCCTTCGGGGAACCAACCTCCTAGGAACCCCCACTCCTCTCATGCTCCGCAGCCAGTTCAGCTGCCAACGGAACGCGCCGGACCGTCCTCGAGATGTGTACCGGTCGTTTCGTTCGGCGCTTCCCGCGACGACCAGATGTCGATCGCTGCATCGGAGGGTGGGTCAGACCGCTCCGCGGACGACGGCTCGGAGCCGCTGCCTCCTTCGGGTGTGCCAGCGGTGCCCGAGTCGGACCCGGAGATGATGGCCATGCTTTCCCGGGCCGCCAACAGGATCGGGCTCGTGTGGAACCCTCCACCGTGTCTCGAGCCCTCGAGGCTGGATGATTGGTATCTCGGGGTGGCGCGCGCTGGTTCTCAGCAACCCACTCCAGTGCCTTTCTTCCCGGAGGTGCATGAGGAGCTCACGGGGACGTGGACGGCACCTTTCACTGCCAGAAACCGTCCCGGTGGCTCCTCCTCCCTCACCACCCTTGATGGCGGGGCAGCTAAGGGATACACGCGTGTCCCGCCAGTGGAACGGGCCGTTGCTATGCAACTGTGCCCTAACTCCACTTGGCGTGGAGAACCGTGTCTTCCTTCACGCGCCTGTAGGTACTCGTCGGACTTAACCGACAAGGCTTACAAGGCCTGCGGGGGAGCTGCCTCTGCCATACACGCTATGGCGTTGTTGCAGGTTCATCAGGCTAAGGCACTGAAGGACCTGCACGAGGGTGGTCACGACCCACAAGTTCTCCAAGAACTTCGTACCGCGACGGACCTCGCGCTTCATGCGACGAAGGTTACCGCGCGGTCTGTGGGTCGTGCGATGTCCACTTTGGTGGTCCAGGAATGGCATCTCTGGCTGTGTCTGGCCGACATGAGGGAAAACGACAAGCTCAGGTTTCTTAACTCCCCCGTGTCCCAGACCGGCCTCTTCGGCGACGCGGTCGAGAACTTTGCCCAGCAGTTCTCGGCTGTACAGAAGCAGACTGAGGCGATCAGTCACATCCTGCCGCGGCGGTCAGCTGCTGCCTCCACTCCACCGCCTGCGGCTCCTCAGTCTGCTCGTCGCCGAGGGCGTCCTCCTGCGTCTGCCCCTGCTCCCGCGCCGCAGCAGCAGCCTCCACCTAAGCGGCGCCGTGGAGCCAGTCGCAGGCAGGGCGCCCCGCCCGTCCAGGCCCCCGCCAAGAAGGGCGGCAAAGCCAAGAGTAAGCGGCCCTAGGACGGGCGACCCGGAGATGGAGGGAACTGCTCTTCAGGAGACGATGACCGCATCGCTCCTTCCCCCGGAGGAGGGCCGGGTGGGGAATATTTTGTTTCCTCTTGTTCCGCCGCTGGCCTTAAAACCAGCGGTACCCAAATTTCCAATAAAAGAGCAGTTTCTACCATCTCTGGGTCCGAAGGGGACCCGGAGAGCAGTGGGGGGACAGAATCCTCACCACTCTCATCTGCCTCCTCTATCGCCAGTGAGCAGCAGTGTGCAGTCGAGAACGCCACCGAGCCACCTCCTGCACCTCCTGCCCTGTGGAACCAGGTAAGTGCTGCACAGCGCACACAGACCCCGCTACGGGCCGCCTCCCAGAGAGAGCCCCCCGAGCCGCGTCCCTGTGTTCCACCTCGCTGCCCCACTCCGGGTACGCCTGCGGTCCCTTTGGTCATTCGGACCATCAGGCTCGGCTATGCGATTCAGTTCGCCCGGCGTCCCCCCAAGTTTCGGGCCATCCACTCCACTACAGTGAGAGCAGCCGATGCCCATGTCTTGCGTGCGGAGATCGCAGTCCTACTGGCGAAGGACGCGATAGAGCCGGTCCCTCCAGCCGATATGAGGTCAGGGCACTACAGTCCCTACTTCATTGTACCCAAGATAGGTGGTGGGTTACGACCGATCTTGGATCTGCGAGTTTTGAATCAGAGCCTCCACAAGCTACCGTTCAAAATGCTCACGCAGAAACGCATTTTCGAATGCATCCCCCCCCAAGATTGGTTTGCAGCGATCGACCTGAAAGACGCGTACTTTCATGTCTCGATTCTTCCTCGACACAGGCCGTTCCTGCGCTTTGCGTTCGAGGGTCGAGCATATCAGTACAAAGTCCTACCCTTCGGGCTGTCCCTGTCCCCCCGTGTCTTCACGAAAGTCACGGAGGGGGCCCTTGTTCCCATGAGAGAACAGGGCGTTCGCATCCTCAACTATCTCGACGACTGGCTCATACTAGCACACTCTCGAGATCAGCTATGCGAACACAGGGACCTCGTGCTCAGGCACCTCAGCCAGTTGGGTCTTCAGGTCAACTGGGAAAAGAGCAAACTCTCCCCTGTGCAGAGGATCTCTTTTCTCGGTATGGAGTTGGATTCGGTCACTCAGACAGCGCGCCTCACAGAGCAGCGTGCTCAGTCGGTGCTGAACTGCTTGAACACGTTCAAAGGCAGGACGGCGGTCCCACTGAAATTTTTTCAGAGACTCCTGGGGCATATGGCAGCGGCAGCAGCGGCAACCCCGCTCGGCTTGCTTCATATGAGACCGCTTCAGCACTGGCTTCACGGCCGAGTCCCGAGATGGGCGTGGCATCACGGCACTCACCGGGTGGCAATCACACCGGCCTGCCGTCAGACCTTCAGCCCGTGGTCAGACCTTTCGTTCCTTCGGGCAGGAGTCCCCTTGGAACAGGTCTCCAGGCATGCTGTGGTATTCACAGATGCCTCTGCCACCGGCTGGGGTGCCACGTACAACGGGCATGCAGTGTCAGGGGTGTGGACGGCTCCCCAACTGCATTGGCACATCAATTGCCTCGAGTTGCTAGCAGTATATCTCGCTCTGAGCCGCTTGAAAAGGCCGCTACGGGGCAGGGACATACTGGTCCGCACGGACAACACTGCGACCGTTGCGTACATCAACCGACAAGGTGGTCTACGCTCCCGTCGCATGTCGCAACTCGCCCGCCATCTCCTCCTCTGGAGTCAGAAGCATCTGAGGTCGCTTCGAGCCATGTATGTCCCCGGCGTGCTCAACCGTGTGGCCGACGAGCTATCACGAGCTGTGCTTCCGGGAGAGTGGCGACTCCACCCCCAGGTGGTTCAGCTGATCTGGAGAGAGTTCGGAGAGGCTCAGGTAGACCTGTTTGCCTCCTCAGAGACCTCCCACTGCCAGCTGTTTTACTCCCTGACCGAGGGAACACTCGGCACGGACGCACTCCCCCAGTGAGCCTACTTGCACAGACACTGTGCAAAGTCAGGGAGGACGAGGAGCAGGTCCTTATGGTGGCTCCCTATCGGCCCACCCGGAATTGGTTCCCGGAACTCATGCTCCTCGCGACAGTCCCTCCCTGGCCCATTCCTCTGAGGAAGGACCTCCTGACTCAGAGACGGGGCACCCTATGGCACCCGCGCCCAGACCTCTGGGAACTCCATGTCTGGTCCCTCGGGACGCGGAGGTTCTAGGTGACTTACCCCCAGAGGTACTTAACACCATCACTTCAGCACGGGCGCCGTCCACGAGACGTGTTTACGCCCTGAAGTGGAACCTGTTCGTTGAGTGGTGTTCTTCTCGCCGAGAAGATCCCCGAAGATGTACGATAGGGTCTGTGCTTTCCTTCTTGCAGCAGGGGTTGGAGCGTAGACTGTCCCCTTCCACCCTCAAAGTACATGCTGCCGCTATTTCTGCTTATCATGACCACATAGATGGCAAAACAGTTGGAAAGCACGACCTGGTCGTCAGGTTTCTTAGGGGGGCGAGACGATTAAATCCTCCTCGACCCCCCTCCATACCCTCTTGGGATCTTTCCCTGGTGCTTCGAGCACTTCAGGATGTTCCCTTTGAGCCTCTGCAGTCAGTAGACTTAAAGCTTCTTTCCATGAAGACTTTGCTACTGGTTGCATTGGCCTCTGTCAAGAGGGTAGGAGACCTGCATGCATTTTCGTTCGACGAATCGTGCCTAGAGTTCAGGCCGGGTGACGGCCACGTGGTACTAAGACCCCGGCCTGGCTATGTGCCCAAGGTTCCTACCACTCCCTCAAAGACCAGGTAGTGAACCTGCAAGCGCTGCCCTTGGAGGAGGCAGACCCAGCTTTGGCTTTGCTCTGTCCCGTTCGCGCTCTGCGTATGTACGTGGACAGAACTCAAAGCATCAGGACCTCAGATCAGCTCTTTGTCTGTTACGGAGGCCAGCAGAAGGGAAAGGCTGTCTCCAAGCAGAGGTTGGCCCACTGGATAGTGGATGCCATCGCCTTGGCTTACCAAGCACAGGGCGTGCCCTGCCCGCTTAGGTTGCATGCACACTCTACGAGAGGCGTTGCGTCCTCCTGGGCGCTGGCACGTGGCTCCTTGCTAACAGATATCTGTAGAGCTGCGGGCTGGGCGACACCTAACACGTTCGCTAGATACTATAGCCTACGTGTAGAGCCGGTCTCCTCCCGTGTTCTCACCCTAAACGGGTAGAAGCACTGAGAGGTCCGGCTCTGTCGGCTTGCTGCACCCTACTGTGCACCCCTATTGCTCCAGAGTGAAAAAACTGTCGAGTCCTCCAAAACCCCTCGGCCCGGACTTGGCGGAGCGTCCGGCGCCAGGCCCTTATCCGTTGAATCCTTGAGAACCGGATCTGGGCTGGGTTCCATATGTGTGACCCTACGGGGATCCCATATGTGTATATATTCCACGGATGCTCCTATCGGAAGCCCGTGTCTTTCCCTTGGGCTAAGTCACCCATTATTTCATATGCAGTACAGCCTTCGGGTTAGTCCATATGTATTTCCACGTAACTCTTTGAAGAAGTGGCTTCCGCAGCGTTCCTTCCTAAACAGGAAAGGCACGCTTTCCCAGTGTTATCCAATATGTCACTGTATGGGTTATCACGGAACAACAGTGTCAAAACTCTCTGTGTAGGCCTCCTCCTATCGTCCTTCCAGGCAAGAAGGTGTAGAGGCTTGCACGGGGGCGCTGGATGGGGTGCAGCAGCTGTGGCGCTTTGGTAGGGATTCCTATTTGGTCAGTCATGACCTACGTCGTAGTGACTGACCGATAGGGAACGTCTCGGTTACATATGGTAACCCTCGTTCCCTGAGGGAGGGAACGGAGACGTAGGTCCCGTCGCCACATCTGCTGCCGCCCGCCGGGGCGGCCAGCTTCTCAGGCTTGGCTCCTCAGCAAAAAACTAACTGTGCAATCGCTCAGCTGCTTGTTAAATACCCGCGCTAACGAGGTCGCGCAGCTGATGCAAATGATTGCACGCCAATGTGCATTGGCCTGTTTTAGTTTCACTCGAAGTAGATTGGCCTCTCTGGCGAGATTCCTATTTGGTCAGTCATGACCTACGTCTCCGTTCCCTCCCTCAGGGAACGAGGGTTACCATATGTAACCGAGACGTTATTATTCCACCACATGCGAAACCATCGTGGTTGAACGATACTTTGCGACAGTGGGTTTCGGGAAATAGTCGTGACTAGCTAGTTGATTTCTCTAACGATGCATCGTACTATGGTAGTGAAACAGCGAGTTACATCGCTGTACGGGAAACGCACCCCTGGTTGAGGTCGCATCCAAATTTGTGAGCAAAGCTGCCAAAAATAGAAAAAAAGCTGGTTACATCAGGGTTTCATCATGTCTATTACTTTTAAAGACCATTATGAATAAATCTAAAAACCTATAGCATGACCTGAAAAAAGTAATGATGTTTTATTAAAGTAGTTCGGGAGGAACACGTCAAATTGAGCTACTCTAGTGCCACCTGCTGTCCACAATCAGTAATTACAAATACTCTAGTATCATCAGCTACAATCAACATTTCTGCAATCAACACGAAGGAAAACCATAATAAGCACAGTCAAACTCACCTAAGGATATTCTACATTTGTAACTGATTTGTAAGTGTGATCTCGTGAAAAAAAGAAATGCAGAGTCACAAAAGATTTGCAAAGTCAGGGCTTGAAGCTTATTTTCTTACCCAAAACTTTAGAGGCACAATAAAAAATTTGCATATAATGTGTTTTTCCTTGATAAAGGGATACAATGAGAAATTTATGTGCAGAATCATTATTAAAAGTTATTAAATACAAATCAGACTAGGTTTGTAAGTATTTCTGCTATATATGAGCAACATCCCACTTGTAGGCGTGCGCTGTGTCTGTATATCAGCTCGGCTGTGATTCGGCTGTAGGCACGAGGCCGTAGGTAAGCACATGCTGATATACAGACATGTCGCACGCCTACAACAGTTCGACGGCATACGTTAGTTAATAAATAAGAAACAATGAAGGACTGTCTTTCCTATTGTGTGCAGAACTACTTCCTTCCGCCATGGATGCAAATCTCAAGTTGGGAACATTTCAATAGACTTACAGTTTATCAGTCAACGTGATGAACTCTATATTTTCTGTCTTGCATTCAGTATGAGAGCCTTTTCTCGGCAAAGAACACACCATCAGGTCCTTTACAGGCTATTAAACCATAATCAATATATGATTCATCATACTTTCTGTGTGTCTTTTTTGTTTTTTTATAATATTATAGATAGCAGAAAATCTACTCTAGGTTTGACAAATGTTGAAAGTAGGCTTGCTGAGATAGTCTGTGTTACCGGTCTTCAGCCGCAACACCGGTTACATCACACCGCCCCCACCGTCGCTTTGATTTCTTAGCGTTAATTTTGTGAATTGGTAAGTTTCATTAGGGCGTAAAGAAATATAGAGCTGAGTATCATCGGCATAACAGAGAAAACTAATTCCATGTTTCCTAATGATATCTCCTAAGGGTAGCATGTACAGAGTGAACAGCAGCGGTCCCAGTACTGAGCCTTGTGGTACGCCATACTGAACTTGTGATCGATAAGACATCTCTTCATTTACTGCAACAAACTGATAACGGTCAGATAAGTATGATTTAAACCATGCTAGTGCAATTCCACTAATGCCAACATAATTTTCGAGTCTATTTAAAAGAATGTTGTGGTCAATTGTGTCAAATGCAGCACTAAGATCAAGTAACACTAATAGCGAGATACAACCACGATCGGATGATAAAAGTAAATCATTTGTAACTCTAATGAGAGCTGTCTCAGTACTATGGTACGGTCTAAATCCTGACTGAAAATCCTCGCAGATATCATTTCTTTCTAAAAAGGAACACAGTTGTGAGGATACTGCTTTTTCTAGTATCTTTGACAGAATAGGTACATTCGAGATTGGCCTGTAATTGACTAGTTCTGTAGGATCAAGTTGCGGTTTGATCATAGCCAGCTTAAAGGTTTTTGGTTCGTATCCTAATGACAAAGATGAATAATGATATTCAGAAGAGGATCTGTGACATCTGGAAGCATCTCTTTCAATAGCTTAGTCAGAATCGGGTCTAACATACAAGTTGTCGATTTAGATATTTTAACGAGTTTAGAAAATTCTTCCTCTCCTAAAGCAATGAATTAATCGGATTTTTCCTCAGGGAGACTACAATGCAGTAGTCTTTATTAGTCTTTTCTTTCTTTATAATTTCGAAAGAACAAAGCGTTTTTTGCTAAGAATCAACTTAAAATTACACAGTGTAACTTTAATGTCTGTCGTCCTCTCCATTTGCAGTAATTACTTAACTTACTGTAATGCAGGCTGTATATGAAATGTGCTTCTCTGCTTATTATGCGCTGTCTTGCATCGTGCCTGATGGTTCTTTCGATTACATTGATCTCCTTGTTGTGTGTGGGGAGAATATGCCAGTCCATGGAAACTCTTGGTAGACGGAGAGCACACGGGACTCTCTGACACACAGGAACACGGGAAGAGAAGCGTGTTGAAGCCGTGTGAAATCCCCCGGCCACAGTCACAGCAATGGGAAAGCCAACTGGTTTATCTGAAAACGTCTGGGCTTGAGCTGAAACTGGCCTCTTTGGGAGGAACATCTTGCAGCTGCTGCAACAATCCATCAGGGACGCTGGAAAAGGCTGAAGGGGAACGTCTTTCTTCTCTTTGGAGGCTTTTTAAACAAGTCATGCTGTAAAATGGCATCTAAGGTGAACCGGGACCCTCTGTCATTAAGTTTCTCAAGGAGATCCAGCAATTCTGTAAACGTTTTCAGAAGACAGTTGATTAGTCACTCTTGTCCTTCTAGACACTCATTAACAGATTTTGAGAAATGTAGTTCATGTAAGGTCATGTTATCATTTAATACACTGCATTTCTTGCTGTCACTAAGATATTCTCTGGATGCCCATGAACATTTATTCATTGCTAAACATTCATTGTCAATCCGCTGTGTTTTACACTTCGAGTAAAGACTTACACTTGTAAAGACACTAATCATTTTACTGAGCTCTATATGTTTTTCAAGCAATGTTATTTCCATTTCATTCTTGTTGTTGGTCTCACCTTTGGACAGATATGTTATTTGCCAAAACCAACGGGTTATTCTTGGGACCAGCGCATCCAGCAGTATGCGTATGTCATCAGTCACGGCCCACTTAGCGTACTTCCTGAGCGCTGCGTTTAAAATGGGTTCATCCGCTCCTGTAAGAATACATTTCCAGTGTTTAGTAAAGCATCATCAAACACATCAACAGCGAACGGCGCTCGAGAAGCCGACTCACGTCCTTCTGCGAGGAGCAGTGCGCCTCTGAAGTCCATCAGCTTGACTTGCAGGGTGTTCGGGTAGATGAGAACGTTCTTCATGTGTGTGTCGTGATAAACGCCATGATCCATGCAGCGCTGCAGCGCAACAATGAGCTGCCGAATGATGTGTTTCACTACGTGTTCGGTCAGGTTACCTCTGTTTCGCTGGACGTACTCATACAAGGTCATGCAGTTTTGTGGATACTCCAGAACCAGGACGTCTTGATCTTCCATGACAAAAATGTCATGTAATTGTATGATGTGTCTGCTAGCTGGAGTCTTTTGTAGCAACAACATCACAGCTGCGTCTCGACTCAAAGGTGTGGAATACCCAGGCTAAAGAAAAGAGATTGACTGAAGGTTAGTTGAATCCTAACTAATCTCAAATCTCGTAACTAAAGGCCCAGGAAACTTAATTTTCCATCTCGCGAGCCGTTTCAAGCCATTAGTCAATTAAAGAGTTTATTAAAGGGGTCATGACATGAGAAACCAAATTTGGTGTATATAAGAGGTCTTTGTACCATTAAAACTTCCTGCAAGTTTCATAGCTTAAGACGTCCTCCCCATTATAAACGAACAAATTATTTAATCAAGCTCTAAATACAGCTCGTTGTGGATCCATGGTATGAAGTGACGTCACGGTACGAAGTGACGTACCTAAATCCGTACCGTATCTAAAAAATACTTTTTATGCATAAGCACTGACGTTAGCCAATCATAACAGTGGGCGTTAACATTGAACTCTTAAAGGGGAAACACCCCCAAAACAGACTGTTTGAATCAGAGGATGAGAAACAGGGTGGGAAAACGTTATAAATCACTATATTTTAAAAGGTTTTTGTCCAAAAAAACTATAGTAATACTATAATTGCACCCATGGGAACATAATAAAATAAAAAACAAAAACCATGTCATCACCCCTTTAAAGATGAAAGCAATGTACTTTACAACTGATGTTTCTAGGCTTTCAACTATATCTTAAACTGTCTACATACAGGTTTATCAATTACCGAATTAGAATTTAATGAAACGATTCTTGGAGAATTTCATGAAGAATAAAGTCGTCAACTTACAAATTCCACCAGCATCTCAGGCCGGCTCTTGTTAAAAAAGCTGACGATCACCTAAAAGATGAAGAAAATTGTTGAAAATGTAATCCATTTTTGTTTGTGTGCATGGTAATCTACAGTCTTAACATTTCTGATTGTAACTGTGTGTTTATGTCAGGACTCAAAGACTAAAAGCAGAAGGAAACAAGAGGGAAACAGTTTGAGTGACTTACTCGTTTGCTATCTGATTTACGAAATCCCATATAATCACTGCGATCGCCTCTGGATTTCAGTTTCTTTACCACCTCATAAAGAGATTCAAAGGATCCTGAAAAACACAGGTGAGCATGTTAATGTACAGCATGAGCCTGAAGTCCAGCACACACACACACCCACACACACCCACACCTGAGGCCTGAGTAGAGACTACACTATCAGGCTTAGAGAACCGAGTGATAATAATGAACACTCACTCTGTGCCTGCCTGGACTTCCACAGCTGTGCCGGCTTGGACTTCCACGGAGGTACCGGCCTGGACTTCAGCGGATGTGCCGGTGTGTGTGGAAGCTCCTGCGACGGCACAAAAGCACACACTTCGGTTTCGTTGATGTGGAAGAAACGTTTCCCAGCCTTCCACTTGCTCCGGACGCCGGCACACACACTCGTCCACTTCGAGTGCTTTTCTGCAAACAGTGTTGGTGAAAAACATGTTTTATTAGCACAGATTACAGCTGAATGATCCACTAGTTTTGCTTTAAAGAACACGAGAAAAATCACACGCACGTCGCTAAAGCTGCGCATGGAAGTCACGTTATAATTGTGTCCTTCTGTTTATTTCTGTCTATATGCTCCTGAGACCCAGAGGAAAAAATGTTTTGTAAATTTAGTATTTTTTTTAATGTCATTACATTGTTTAGAGCATAAGAAACAAATGGGGGAAAATATTTGTGAAAAAGGATATTTTATTCATATGATATGCTATGTCCTCTGTAGTGGACAGCAGGACTCAGTTGTTTAAAAATAAAAATACATGAAATGACATTGGGATTTATTTATTTTCATTCACCAATAAATGTTTAGGTTTCAGGATTTTTTTCAACCAATCTTTATATAAAGATAATTCTCAACTATGTTTTGGAGGATATATGGAATGAATTGATATGCCATTTTATATGCCATATATTTCATTTTACTTTATGCTATATGAGGGTAATAAATGTAATTCCCATTCAATACAATGTATCTGTACATTGTATCTAATTTGCATATTAATTTGTTCTTGTTGTTGACTTTTATTATCCCCATGCGGAAATTTTGTTGCAATGAGTTTCAACGTGCGGACACAGAACAAACAATGTACATTTAAATACGAAAATAGAAAAACAAATTTTAAAAATCACAAAATCAATGACAAAAACAAGCAAATCCCCCAGACTCGTCACTGAGGACCACTCAGTAAACTAGAAAAACAAACACTATCTTTCATTTAAGCATTAATGCAAAAATGAATAGGAATAAGGAATCTTGTTTGGTAAATTGTGGCAACATGTAATGGAAAAAAAGTGTAATAATTGGCAACATTTTCATAATATTATCTAATATTTCATAGGAATATGAACGTGTTCTTTACAGGACATCCAGACACACTCCGGCACGCATAGTCTAAAATATAATGTGGTCAAAAGTGCATTGGTGTGTGTGTTTGTGTGTGTGTGTGTGTGTGTGTGTGTGTGTGTGTGTGTGTGTGTGTGTGTGTGTGTGTGTGTGTGTGTGTGTGTGTGTGTGAGAGAGAATGAACCTGTGGTGTTGTTCCCCCACGCGACTCTAGGGGGAGCGGGAGCTTCACACTCCTCTGTTGTGTTTCTCTCCTCAACAGCGCCACCCAGCGCCTCCTCCAACACTTCACTGCTGATCTCCTCGTCCACTGGTGAGTGTGCAAACATCGTGTCCACTGCAGATCCTGGGCTTTACAGCTGCAACTGCGTTTCTACACTGTTAGACTAACTCTGAGTCTGATAATCGCTGCACTGACCCGAACAACTCGGCCTGTGACGTCATATGGAACTCGCGCTGCCGGTGACGTCACAGCCGCTGCTCTGCGCGCGGTCGATCAATCGCCGCGAACACATTTAAAGAGACAGTTCGCCAAAAATCATTTAATCACACTCACGTCGTTTCAAACCCGTGAGACTTTCGATCAACCTCGGAACACAAGTGAAGATTCTTTAAATGAAATCTGATAGATTTCCACGCAACAGAGTTAAAGTGATTGATAAACTATAATCTATTTAAATCGAGCGGTTTAGTCCAAATCTCCTCGCTTTATATGATGAACAGATTTAATTTAGGCTTTTATTCTCTGCTGTAAAAAAACAAACCCTCTAATGCTAACTTTATAGGGAATTGTGTTGTTTTTAAGTCCAAAAACACACAGCATTCATTTATTAATCAGTATTTATTCAGTGTTACACACACTAAGCCACATTTTGAACATTACAGATTCTTCAACCATGTACAGTGCAAGTCATGAGTACAGAAAACTGAACACATCACTTCATAAATTAAACCATATAATCAGTGAATGAAGAGGTTAATAACCAT
Source organism: Meda fulgida (assembly GCA_030578275.1). Lineage (NCBI taxonomy): Eukaryota > Metazoa > Chordata > Actinopteri > Cypriniformes > Leuciscidae > Meda > Meda fulgida. The sequence goes on along the minus strand of CM060619.1, from coordinate 27,002,628 downwards.
GATTATTATTTCTTTTTTTAGGGTAGAGCTTAATAATGATTTAATCACTGATACTCTCCATAATTTGCCCCAAAACATAAAAGATATGAAAAGATTGAGCAGTTACTGCAGATCTGAGTGTCCTGTATAAACGCAGTTGATGTGCTTTATTATTAATGATAATAATAATAATAATAAACTTTATTTTATAGTGCGCCTTTAAAAGCAGCTTCTCAAAGCGCTGTACATAAAATCACAATCCACCGGAAAATACAACGAATAAAAGTTAATAAAAACAAAAGCAGCAACATTAATAATAAAATTAACTGTAAAGCTAACACTAAAAGACATCAGCAGTCAAATGCAAGTTTTAAAAAAAAAAGGCTAATGGGAAGAAAAAAAAGTTACCATCCATCTTTACTGCATAATTTTTTATAATAGCAGACTAATGTTTTTCTCAACGTGTTACAGATATATTACATTTAAATCTCGGGGTGGATAAATTGTGTTTTTCAATAAAAAAAATCATGAACAAGTCATTCAGAATTGATTACAAAATTGTTTATTGTATTTTATTATTTTTAGTCTTTTTTGTTATTAGTAAGGGCACTATATCAGCTCATTAGAACTGATCTGCATGCAGTGAAAACGGCAAGATCCAGTGTGGAAGGTTTCTGAATAAATGCCCTGGAGCTCGCCTCGCTTTCCCTTAGCCAAAGTCCTGGTGGCTCGTCCACCTGCACTCTTATCTGCTGTATGAAGAAGCAGGTGCTTTGTGAAGTCAGTCCGACGTATTACTGTTTTGTCACAGTAACAACAGTGGTAGTGCGCTGTTTTGCGACACAAGAGGTGGCATTTATAGATTTTGAAACCTGAAATAAGTATTAAAAAGTTAACAAATTTCAACTTTTGTCAAAACTCATTGGAGATCATACGATCTCCTATTCATAGTGAATATAACAATAATATTTTGGTCAACTTGCATCCATGTACCACCACCGAAGATAAATGGGACTGAAGGTGGCCTGTTGCCTGGAAGTTCTCATCAAATTTTATACTGTCCTTAGGACAAAGTGGACAGTGAAATGTTGTGCACTTGAGGCACTGGTATGCCTCAAGAGTGTCCTGCACATCTTTCACTAAAAAGTGAACCTAAAACACAAGAACATGCGTTTCACATTTATTTTAGTGATTGTTTTGAGTAACACATTTTATAAAATAATTATGATATTAAAACAAACGTTTCAATTGCAGTACATTACGTTGTGGATTACGCAGAAAAAAGCATAACTACAATGAAAACAAATTTTAATAGAATTGCATGAATTGTACAATTAAATTAGGAGTTGTAACGTTATTGTAATATCAAACCCATTTACAAAACGTTTAAGACATTTACATTTTGAAAATCAACGCAGCCCTAAAACTTACAAAAATTACACTGCCACAATACCTTATTATGGTCTTCAGAATCCATAATCTGGAGAGAAAATTGTAGAAATGAAATGCAGAAAAGATCTCGTCATGCACGTTACAGATTTTGTAATTTGTGTGCAACTAAAAAAACTATAGAAATTCATTTGGATACACTTTATACCCATATTAATTATTATTATAATATATATAATAATAATAATATATTGGCTTGTAGAAAAAAAAGTGCAAAAATGGAGGTTCTAGATCCTTCCAGAGCTGAGATGTGGAGATCCCACGTAGCATTTATTCCATGGATTAAAATAGTGGGTTCGTGGACATTGGAATTTTGCAACCAAACTGGGTGCTATGGACTCAGGGGAGGTTTTTATCAAAAAAAATTGAAAGCTAAGCTTACAAACCATGTGTCCACGAAGCCATTATTTGTCCAAAACCCCGCTATATTTGTAAAATGATTTCCCGCCACTGATTCAAAAAGCTGCAATTGGACAGATATTTTTTTAAAGTTCCTGTCTTGATAAAAAAAACTATTTTACTGCACTCAGGGGCCTCCCCTGAGTCCATAGCACCAAGTGCCATCCCATAATTCCACTGTCCACGAACCCACTAATTAGTACAATGGGATAAATGCTACGTGGGATCATCCCACAAAGCCACTATTTGTCCACTAACCCACTATATTTGTAGTACTTTAGGTTTAGACTAAGATATGATCGTTTGAAATGTAAAACGCCAGCATATGCCAGCAATTGGCATAAAAAAGACAAATGGAAAATTTCAAAACATTTATTTAAAATAAAACACACAAAAAAGGTGGGACTCTTCAGGTCACTCTCCAGGTCACTCCCCATATGGAGATCCTCTCTGGTTGTCTCGGCCCCCCCTGCAAAAAAAGAGAAAGGCAAGAGTCAGCGAACATGCCCACTCAAACTTAAACAGACCCACCAAAAGATGGACTTACTGAAGCGGACGTGTCCTCTTCTGCCAGCCTCTGGCTGTGAACCTGGCCACTGGTCTCCTTTGGAACAGAGGTGGCAGGGGTCTTTGGGCGCGTCTCTCCTCTGCCCGACTCATTCTGATGAAACGCCTTAGTTTCAGAGATGCCGCCGCCTTCTTTAGGTCAGCTCGGCCTTGAGCTGAAGGCAGCCGGGTTTCCTGCAGGGTCCCTCCGGGTTGTCCCGCACCTCCTCCTCCGGAAACCCTTCTTCCTGACAAAAATTGCAGTCGTCAAAATTTAAGTGGTACACTATAATGGTGTCTTCCATCGTGAAAAAAGAGAAACAAATGAGTTGGAATGAAAAAGGTTGACCCTTGCGGGTATCATTTATAGTCTTTTTGAGACCTCTTTTATGCCCAAGACTTGTGAAAGTGGAGTGAGTTTTTGCTGTGACCTTCCTTCTGTTTTTTTGGTCGTTTTTTTCAGGAGCCCCTTGCTCCAAGTTCTCCAAACTCTGATCGATCACAGCGCTGGACGAGGCATTTCCAAAGAGCCCACCCACGATGTCCATCTCACCAGGGCCCCCGAGTTACAGCCGTTCAAAGTCAGGGGCCCCAGCGACCGTGGGGGGGCGTCCCCAGGGCCCGCGACTCTCACGTTCAGGAGAGGGTCCCCGCGGGACATCCTCACCCGAGTGAGTCATCATGAAAAATGTATACGTTGTAATTTTGTCCAGTCACCATGCACAATCAATGGCCTCATCACAAACGGGGGTTAGGAAACGCTTAGAAAGCGGCTAGGGCCCTCAAACTCGGGGGCCCGACTCAAGGGCACTGGACGACGGAGCTCGCCGAGTTTTGGGCCCCTGCGACCTTCCGTCTCCGTACAGTCGCGCGTTCCGTTGGTTTGACCTTATTGACCCTTGTAGCTTGTTTTTCACACTTTGTTGACCTTTCGACCCCTGAACGAGGTCCCAGGGCCACCAAACTTTTCCAGGGGATCCCACTGAGTCTTGCTAAACACGTTTCATTAAAATATTTCGAAAGCTAAGCTTAAAAACCACTTTGACCGCGAAGACACAATTTTTCCCACCAAAAAGTGGTCTCGAAGATACTCGTTTTTATGCAACGGATCACTGAAATTACTTGAAAATTAGTGTGATGTGTTCAGTGGAGTGTGCTTAGTACAGTAGAGGTGGTTAAAAAAAAATCTCCAGTCACCATCCACATTTTTCAGTCACCATCCACAATGAAATGGGCTCGTCACGAACGGGGCATAAGAAACGCTTAGAAAGCGGCTAGGGCCCTCAGACTCTGGGGCCCCACTCGAGGTCACCAGACGACGGAGCTCGCCGAGTTTCGGGGTCCTGCTACCTTCCGTGTCCGTATGGTAGCTTGTTTCGTTAGTTTGACCTTTTCGACTCCTGTCAGTTTTAAAATGTGCTTTTTTCACACTTTTACGACCTTTCGACCACTGAACGAGGGCCCAGGGCCACCAAACTTTTCCGCCCGCGTCAGGGGCCCCTGGAGAGTCAGAATCTGAAGTATCGAGGTACCACGACCCTCCGTCTGTATACGGGGGCCGTCCCACGAGCCATTTAAAAGGCATAGCGGTTTCGCGGACGAGCATCCCTTTTTCGACCTCGCGACCCCTCAACGAGGCCCCAGGGCCACCAAACTTTTCCGCCCGCCCTTTTAACCCTAATCTCGGCCTTGTGTCTCTTTCACTCATGTAATCCAAGAGCCTTTTGAGTGAAAGTTGATTATAAGTGGCACACCTTTTTTTAGGAAGGTCCCAGATTTTCAAGCTTCGGGGCCGTGAGTCGGGGGCCCCTGGAGGGTCAGAATCTCAAATCTCAATGCGCCATGACCCTGCGTCTCCATACGGGGGGCGTCCCACGGGTCATTTAACGGCGTAGCGGGTTCGCGGACGAGCGTCCCTTTTTTGACCTTTCGACCCCCGAACGAGGCCCCAGGGCCACCAAACTTTTCCGCCCGCACCAGGGGGCCGCGGTGAGTTGGATTACGGCGCCCCCTAGTTGATCGGCCCTTTTGAAGCGGCGTACGCGAAACCACTGTGGAAAACCCATTCATTTAATGGGCGAGTGGGATTTTTATAGAAATGTCCCAGGGGCCCCAAACTCTGCACGGTGACCCCTGGGCCCGCCCCGAGCGACGTTATACCAAAAGTCCGTAGACCCACCAAGCTTGCTGCCATTTGGGATCCCAATTCACCCTACGATCCCTCCGACCCATTATGCGTCCAATAGCTTATTTGAATGGGCTTTTGTCCACGAACAAACGCTTTGGATTACCTCAACATTGACATGTTAATGCGGCCGACAGATACAAACACATCTGAAACGCATTACATTTTAAGTTATTTTTAATCATCACTGCGTTACATATTTTGTTATTTTGATTAGATAATAATCGAGTGTTCTAAAATAGAAGCAAATAAAATGAGAAACTAACTATAACACGTAATATACTTTTATGTAATTTCAAATCTCTGGGCTTTGCGTAGATATTAAAAAAATTGCCATATTTAAGCATGACTGGATTTATATGAAATGGAAACACTTCACAATAAGATCCCATTTGTAACATTAACTAAGGTTAATAAATGTTGTAGAACTATTGTTCATTGTTAGTTTGTTCATTTCAAAATTTTAATTGAGTTTCAATTGTCTTTTATTTTAACTACACAATGAACTAACATGAATGATCATGGTACAATTGTATTGCTAAAATATGAATAAATGCTGTAAAAAGTTATATCGCAAAATGCATGTAGTTCATGCAAGCCAGGGCTGGACTGGGACAAAAAATCGGCCCGGGCATTTTGACTAGAGACCGGCCCACCAGGTATTATTGGCAAAGCTATAATGCCTTTGAATGAAAACGAACGCTGTTCTGACAGCGATGTACACTGTCTTGTTGGTATATATGTATCAATCTAATAAACTTAAACCTACACCATCCTCCCTATTCTGGTATTCTAAACAGTAATTAGCGGAAAACAAAAGACTGCTTGGTCAAGTTAACCTCCTCCTGAACTATCTACAACACATGGTGGAAACCTGAAATTAAGACAGAGAAGACTAGAGATGAGACATGATCATTAATGAATATTAAAATTAATAAATGACAGATTTAGTGGTATTTTCATAAACTATTTATTTACCACATCAACAAACAGCATGGCAGCACAAAATCTTTTTTTTTTTTTAAAGATGGCATCCTTTAAAAGGTGAAAGGAGACAGAGAAAGAAAGGTGAGAAAGAATAACACTTAATTTACTTTTTGATCGCATTTTACACAGTACTGGTAGGGTATTTAGAAAATGTTGGAAAATACTGACATCATATACAGTACTTCTTAAGAAATTATGATGGGACCCTGAAAAACAGGACACAAGTAAAAAGGACAGAGAAGGGCGAGAAAGAATGGCATTTGTTGGACTTGCTCATATGATCATACTACTTGTATCTTTATTCCACAAAAATAGCTGAATCATATACAGTAGTACTTACGTAGGAACTTAAAAAGTTGCATGGTCTAGAGAACCTCTTAAAGTATGATTAGACCCTGAAAAACAGGACAGAGAGGAACAACGATTAAATAAATAATACAATCTATTAAGGACAGATTGTGATTGAATTGTATCACCAAAGACTATTTACTCACTGCATCAAAAAAGTCATAATTTTATTTCACCCCACCAGGTTACAAAAGCAGCTTTCTCAGCAGGTCACTCTTCTCAGCTACCCTGTCAATAACCATGTCGGAGTCCAATGACATGAGAATGTCCTTTTCAGTGGCCATCAGCATAAACATCTCAAGTCTGTTTCCAGACAGGCTGCTTCGGAGTCTGCTTTAAATGAACTTGAGTGTAGAAAATGTTCTTTCACAGGCAACCTGAGTGAGAGAGAGGGTCAGCAGGTACTTGTATGCCAGCCCAAGGAGACAGTAGGCATCAGACAGCATGTTGAACCGCCTGAGAATTTGATAGCAGCACAGTGGGCAATTTTTGCAAGAATCACAGCTTTTGGTCACAATTTCACTTTCTTCGTCCCATTCTTCAGATCTGTACTTTGCTGTTCTGGTCCTGTAGTCATCTACATGTGATGTCTTAAGCCTTTCCCACTGTCCAGCAAAACTTTTCAGTTCTGACTGCAGGTTATCTACTGTAGCCCTGCTGTCAAATTTGAGGAGACATGTGCTGAGGTTTTGAAGTGCATTACTAGGAAGAGAAACTGTTCTGACCTGGCTAAACTTCCTGGGGTCCAACCATGCCAAATCCGCAACAAGAGGGCCATTTGTGACAAATCGTCTGTGGATTGCTTCAATAACTGTGTCCAGGATGGTGTTGTGCACTTTCACTTCATATGTTTTCTCAGCATTGATTTGCAGCTCATCTTCAGTCATCTCTCCGGCCATGCATTTTCTCTTCTTGGCTCTCTTTCCAGGTAGTGCAGCCTCCACTTCCATGTCTGTGTTGTCCTCCCTCTCCTCGAGTTTCTGATTTGTCTGTTTCACAAATGTGTCTGCAGCTGCCTTCACAGTTGGGAAGTCCCTGGCGATACTTTTGAGGCTATCTTGTGTGGCAGTCACCATATGATGGGCAGAGAGAATGTCCATCCCCGTTGACTGGAGGTACTTCGACAGAGGAGTTGTTTGCTCAAACACTCTAAGAAATATCTGTGCTGTTAAGACAGTTTTATGCTTCAAGAGACACTCTTTAAAGCCTTGTGCTTTGGCACAAACAGCTGGCTTTTCTTTTTCCCTCTTTTCAATGGCTTCCAGCGTGAGCACTACATCAATGAAGAGGCCATCATCTGGTTTTCCAAAATGTCCAAAGATTTTTTGGAGGACATCATGCTTGGCCCACCACCGTGTCTCACCTATTGGACTGAGGCGTCTGTGTCTTGTCTCTTCTTGGGGATTGTTTCTCCCACAGATTAACCCTGTGATAGGACTCCTTGTTGAACACAGCTATGTCATTAAGTAAATTAAAGAGTGATCCACTTTCAGTGACACTTTGTGTTGTGTCAGCAAGCACAAGATTAAGTATGTGTGCATAGCACCACACATGCACATGAGTTGGAGACTGGGCAGTCATAAGTGCTGAAAAGTCTTTGTTCTGGCCCTGCATATTTGAAGCACCATCTGTTGCATTCCCAATGCACATGGCCTTGTCCAGATTCAGATGCTCTAAAACTCCAGAAAGCAAGTTTACAAAGTACTGCCCCGTGGATGCTTCGCACCTCACTATGGAGACAAGCCTCTCCTGCACAGCCTCAGTAACATACCTGATAATTACCGAACACTGATCATAACCTGTGATGTCTTGGGTTGTGTCCAGCTGAACAGAGAACATCCCAGCTCTCTGGACATCACTGGTGATGCTCTCTTGAATGAAATGGCCAATTGCATCAATCACTGAGTTGACAGTTGTTTTGGAGAGTAGGGTGACGAGAGACCCTCTACCTCTTGATCCACTGGACTGATGCAACTTCTTGCTTTTCTCAATGCAGTCATTCAAATGTTCTCTAAGGCACATATCATACTTGCCTAATAATACAATCAGTTCCAGAAAGTTACCATGATCGATAGTGTTATCACCCAAAGTGTATGCAACCTCATTCTCCACATGCCTATAGCTGAGTCCCCTCTTTCCTAGTACTTTGACCACGTCCACTATATGCCCCAAAACTTGCCGTCTCTTTTTCACTTGTGCTCTGTGAGCTGACAACTGACTGCCAGCAAACAAGCTGCTGATGTTGCCTTTTGAGCACCTTAAGAAAAAAGCTTCAGCACAGGTCTGGTGTGTAGTGTTCTTTTCATGCTCCTCTGTGCGCAGATGTACATGTCGCCAGTCACTCATGCCTGTAATAAATGCGCTGGTGTCAGTCCGCCTTGTAAATGCCAGACACACAAAGCAGAACAATAAATGGCATTCTTTGCAATAAGTAAGCCACTTCCTGCTGGTGCCATCTTTACGGCTGAACACCCTCATCACAACTGCACTGCTGGTGTTCTGCTGTGGGTGGTAATCTAAGAATACCTGTAATATGGCGGGTTCAGGGCAAGCAAAGTAATCTATGCCCTGGCTCTCACTCTCCTGGTGTTCCAACTCTCTCTCCTGCTCCATCTCTCTCTCCTGCTCCATCTCTCTCTCCTGCTCTTGCATCTCTCTCTCCTGCTGCTCCATCTCTCTCTCCTGCTCCATCTCTCTCTCCTGCTCCATCTCCTGCTCCATCTCTCTCTCCTGCTCTTGCATTTCTCTCTCCTGCTCCATCGCTCTCTCCTCCTCTTGCATCTCTCTCTCCTGCTCTTCTGTCTCCTCTGTCACAGACTTCTTCACTTGTGATGATGGATCAACCTGGTGTAACATGTAAGGATTGGCACAATTTGTTGAGATTTTGGGGAGTTCCTCAATAACAAGCTGAACAAAGACTGCATTACAATAATCATTGATAAAATTGCCTAATTACTGTTTAATAATATCAAACATAAATGAAATATAATTATTATTATCAATATAACAATAATGTACCAAATGCAGTATGTTTATTTTTAACCTTTAATTATTTAAGGTTACAAGTAGGGTGGCGCCATACCATACCATAGTTATAACATCAAGGTCCAAAAATATTTTAAATTGTTTGGAAGAACGCAGACACTAAATAATAACATGGCGGCACACAACAGTGCAGTAGTGGTCAGTTAACTCTTTTTGTGAGCTCATCTAAAGTGAGGACTATTTATGCCTTGTAAAGCATTTACAAAGGACATTTAAATGCTGTTAATAATTTCTCTGTTCTGCATCACTGTGTTATGTTTGTTTCATTTTTCTGTTTAGAAGATAACTGAGTCTTTAAATCTCCTTTATAAATGCTTTACAAGGCATGAGCAGTCCTCACTTTAGATGAGCTCACAAAAATAGTTAACTGACCACTACTAAATGCTTTATAACTACCTGAATTTTTACTTACACTTCTAAGTGATTGTCAGGAGTAGATCGGTTTCTCCAGCAGTCACTATGCAACGATCTCTATCCCCGGATTACTAATCACCTGCACCTGTTCACAATTAGTAGTCACATCCATCCCGGCATAAAAACACCCAGCTCACTCTCAGTCATTGTCAAGCCTCCAACAGGAACAGACCCAAACCCAGTTACCAAGAAACTCTCTGTGTCATCCAGCAGCAAGTAACGTAATGTATACTTACCTATAGTATACTAACCTTCCTATCCATGTTCTGATGTCCTTAGGATCCACGTTATGGTCACTGCCCGGTCCTGAACCCAGGTATCTTTCCTGAATCTCGTTCGCCAATGGATAACCTGAAAGAAAGAAAGCAAGTATCACAGAACTGAGTTTGTTTGATGTAACGCACATTGAAGAGGATCTGCTCACCTAAAAGTCTACACGCCAGAGTATCCGTCTTCTATTCACCTTGAAACACCAAAACCCTTTGAGCACGCACCTTGTATGTGACAAAATAAAGTTTATGTTCATTCACTTACCTCTGTCTCCGAGCCTGTATCCTGACAGAAGGCTTGACCGTAAACAGAAAGAGGTGAAGAAAGGATGGATGCAAATCAACCTGTCATTGCTGCGACAAGTTCCACACCAGCTACCACGGTAAATCCAGTGTTACTTTCGGCTAGCACTTCCACAAACGCCGCTTCTTCGATCACCTGCTTCGCGAGTCCACCGTCGCGCCCAGCGCCATTCTCTGGTCGGGCGGAGGATTGCAATGGATTCCTGTTGCAGTGTTCGCTGGCGCTGGAACAACAAGCCCAACTATATCCTACGGAACGATCGAAAGTGGCATTTATTATCCAGCAATTATCTGGAGCGGCGTTGAGATGGGCTGAGGCGTTGTGGATGAAGGAATCACCCGTGGTAGTTTCAGTTCCAGATTTTGTGAGGCATTTCAAAGAAGTTTTTGGACGCCCAGTGGATGATTCCTCGTTCGGTGAACAGCTGCTGCAGCTGCGTCAAGGGAAGAAAACAGTTTCTGAATATTCTGTGGAATTTCGCACTCTAGCCTCTAACAGTGGATGGAATGAAAGGGCACTCATCTCAGTCTATCGCCGTGGTTTGAATCCAGCTCTGCGTCTTCAAATGGCGATTTATGATGACAACCTGGGAATTGAAAAATTCATCCAGCAGGCGATGCGAGTGAATCAAAGGTCTCAGGGTTGTTACAAAGAATATCTGGATTGTCAGTCTACACTACAACAGAGCACAGGAAGTTCTACATCCGAGAGTCAAGTTGAAGAGATGCAAGTCGATACTTCACGACTTTCCCAGACAGAACGTACTCGGAGGAGAGAATTGAGACTGTGCATGTACTGTGGTGCCAAAGGACATTTCAGACTTACTTGTCCCATTCGACCAGGGAGGATGATGGTAAGCTCAGTTTTCGATTACACCATTGTATCAGCACCCCTCACGATTCAGGTTATCATAAAGACTAAAAAATTCTGCGTATCTGCGACAGCCATCGTCGACTCTGGTTCAGCGGGAAATTTCATCTCCGGAAAACTCTGCCAAGATCTCAACATCCCACAAGTCAAAACTCCAAAGTCCTACTCCATTTACGCCGTGACTGGTGAGTTGATTAATCAGAAAAATGTCACAACAAAAATAAATCCCATTCAATTATGTGTGGAGAATACGCATCTAGAACTGTTTGAACCATTTGTTCTCCAAAATAGCCAAACAGACTTGATCTTAGGTCGACCATGGTTAATTCGCCACCAACCCACCATAAATTGACAGTCTGGAAAGATAAGGGAATGGGGCTGTGCCTGTTCCCTCAATCGAACTTCACTTCTGACCTTTTCCAATGAGCCAAGATCTCCATTGATCTGGTACCTGAGGCACGATTTCCCAAGGGTAGGATCTACTCCCTCTCCATTCCCGAACAGGAATCCATGAGAAAGTATGTCAAGGAAGCCCTAGATCAGGGATACATTCGTCCGTCCACCTCTCCTGCGGCTGCTAGTTTCTTTTTTGTGGCCAAAAAGGATGGTGGTCTAAGACCATGTATTGATTACAGAGCCCTGAATCAAGTTACTGTGAAGTTCAGTTATCCTTTGCCACTCATTCCAGCAACCCTTGAACAGATCCGAGAAGCCAAGATATTCACCAAACTCGATTTACGGAGTGCATACAATCTAATCAGGATTAAAGAAGGAGATGAGTGGAAAACAGCTTTCATAACACCTGCAGGGCACTACGAATACCTCTTCATGCCGTATGGTCTGGTCAACGCTCCTTCTGTATTCCAGAGTTTCATGGACGAGGTATTCAGAGATTTCCTGGGAAGGTTTGTACTCGTGTACATTGATGATATCCTGATTTACTCAAAAGATCCCACGACCCACCAACGCCATGTATCTCTGGTACTTCAAAGACTCCGCGACTTCACCCTGTTCCTAAAGGCTGAGAAATGTATTTTTCATCAGACCACTGTCGATTTCCTGGGTTACATCCTTAGCGACAGAGGAGTTGAAATGGATAAACGCAAGACTGAAACCATCTTGTCTTGGCCCATTCCCCAGTCCGTTAAGGAGCTCCAGAGATTTCTAGGCTTCGCGAATTTCTATCGAAGGTTTATTCAGCAGTACAGTATTCTCACAGCTCCTTTGACCTCCTTGTTGAAAGGAAAACCAAAGACGTTGCTCTGGACTCCAGAAGCTGAAACTGCGTTTAACTCCCTAAAGACCGCCTTCACTACGGCGCCATTGTTACATCATCCAGACCCTGAGAAACCATTTTTGGTAGAAGTCGATGCCTCCACCACCGGGGTCGGTGGAATCCTATCACAATACTCTGAACTTTCCTCCAAACCCTTGCCATGCGCATTCTTTTCTAAGAAGCTATCCCCCGCGGAAGCTTACTATGACATTGGGAATCGAGAGCTTCTAGCAGTTAAACTTGCTCTGGAAGAGTGGCGACATTGGCTAGAGGGAGCAAAGCATCCATTCCTAGTACTTACAGACCACAAGAACCTCCAATATCTGAGGGACGCAAAGAGACTCAATCCACGCCAGGCCAGATGGGCATTGTTCTTCACACGGTTTCACTTCAAGATATCATATCGCCCGGGCTCCAAGAATACCAGAGCTGACGCTCTCTCCCGACTCTATGCCTCAGAAACCCCAGTAGAAGAACCAGAGACCATCTTACCCGAGAGATTGTTCGTTAATCCCATCCAGTGAGAAATTAATGTGCAACTTCTAGAACTGTCTCGACAGCAGCCCAGAATTCCAGGATGTCCTCCCGAAAAGATCTACGTGCCCGAAGAATTCCGAACTTCCTTAATTGATTCTGCTCATTCTTCAGTGGGAACCGGTCATCCGGGCATAAACAAGACTCTAGCAACCCTTCAAGCCAAGTACTGGTGGCCCCACATGCACAACGATATCACGAGTTTTATTCAAGGTTGTATCCCCTGTGCCATGTCCAAAGTTCCAAGAAACCTTCCGGTGGGAAAGTTAGTTCCCTTACCTGTTCCACAAAGACCCTGGTCACATATTGGAGTTGATTTCGTCACCGATCTTCCTATGTCTGAGGGAAACACCTGCATTCTAGTAGCCATCGACCGATTTTCAAAGGCATGCAAGCTAATTCCTTTGAGAGGACTCCCTACGGCTTTTGTCACCGCTGAGTTATTGATGGAGCATGTTCGGTCTCCCAGAAGACATAGTCTCAGACAGAGGACCCCAGTTCATTTCTCGGGTCTGGCGAACTTTCTTCAATCTCATGAATGTGACAGTGAGTCTATCTTCCGGATATCATCCACAAACCAATGGACAAACCAAACGGAAAATTCAAGACATCGGACGGTTCCTGCGCACATTCTGCCACTCGAATCAAAACATCTGGAGCCGTTATCTCATCTGGGCAGAATATGCCCAAAACTCGCTCAGACAATCATCCACACAGTTAACCCCTTTCCAATGTATCCTTGGTTACCAGCCCCCGCTGTTCCCATGGTCCGGTGAGCCATCAGAGGTACCCGCAGTGAATAAATGGTTTCAAGAGAGCGAAAGAGTCTGGGATCAAACTCACCAACACATTCAACAAGCCGTCAATCGTCAACAACATTTCGCTGATGTTCGCCGCCGCCCAAACCTTGAGTACCAACCTGGACAGCTAGTCTGGCTCGCTACGAGGGACATTCGGTTACGTCAACCCTGTCGCAAGTTAAATCCCAAGTACATCGGGCCATTTCCCATTGTGAAACAGATCAATCCAGTCACCTATCAACTTCGTCTGCCCCCGGAATATCGGATCCATCCCACGTTCCACGTATCTCTGCTGAAACCCCATCATCCATCTATATCTCCCTCCGTCACAGAGGCCGCTCCAGAGGATAACCCCCCGGTACCATCTATTGAACCAGATTCCATCTACTTAATAAAGGAGGTATTGGACTCTCGACGTCGAGGGGGTCAGTTAGAGTATCTCATCGACTGGGAAGGATATGGACCAGAAGAAAGAAGTTGGGTACCCCGAAATGACGTTCTTGATCCTAGTCTACTCCTTGAATTCCATGCTCAGCATCCTGAGAAACCTGCACCACGGCCCAGAGGTAGACCCCCACGGCATCGGGGTCCAAGGTCCGCTGGCGCGGACTCTGGAGGGGGGGGTAATGTCAGGAGTAGATCGGTTTCTCCAGCAGTCACTATGCAACGATCTCTATCCCCGGATTACTAATCACCTGCACCTGTTCACAATTAGTAGTCACATCCATCCCGGCATAAAAACACCCAGCTCACTCTCAGTCATTGTCAAGCCTCCAACAGGAACAGACCCAAACCCAGTTACCAAGAAACTCTCTGTGTCATCCAGCAGCAAGTAACGTAATGTATACTTACCTATAGTATACTAACCTTCCTATCCATGTTCTGATGTCCTTAGGATCCACGTTATGGTCTCTGCCCGGTCCTGAACCCAGGTATCTTTCCTGAATCTCGTTCGCCAATGGATAACCTGAAAGAAAGAAAGCAAGTATCACAGAACTGAGTTTGTTTGATGTAACGCACATTGAAGAGGATCTGCTCACCTAAAAGTCTACACGCCAGAGTATCCGTCTTCTATTCACCTTGAAACACCAAAACCCTTTGAGCACGCACCTTGTATGTGACAAAATAAAGTTTATGTTCATTCACTTACCTCTGTCTCCGAGCCTGTATCCTGACAGTGATATTATGAACCACTGACAACTCTTAAATAACTAGTTTGTAAATAAAGCTATACTTCATTAAGAAATTATTAATTAATCATTAACAAAGTATGAAAATACAATTATTAAACACATTATAGATATGCTTACAAATCAAGAAAAAGCATTTATAGCTGTATTTACAAACTGCTTATTAATGTCTATAGCCTAAATACTTTATAAATGATGAATTAACTGTTTACTCATGCCTACTTAATGATTAATAGCGTGGAGTTATTATAGTGTTACCAAAATATCTACCACTAGACCATTTAAGAAGTCAGACAAAACGTTCGGATCATCGATGGATGCATTTATTTACGGTTGAGACTGAGACTTACCTCAAGTTCAGTTCTGCCACTTGGACCGGCGGCCGCCTTGGGTCTCTCCTCCTCCTGCCTCCCCTTTCCCTCTTCAACCTGCTGGCCTCCATCACTTGCTAATTTTACTGAAGTGGAAGCTCCACTATAGCCACCACCAAACAACTGTGATATTTTAGCACATTTGGCAGCATCTGTCTGAAGGGCTAGTTTCATTTGGCCCTAATTTTTTCGGCTCCTCCTTTACGTTTTTTGTTCTCCATTTTTGTTCAGCAGCAATGATATGTGATTGCTGATCCGTTGAAGGGGGAGGGGGCATCTGACCTCCTTGGCTGTAATTGGTCCAGCCCAGAGTCGATCATGACCAATTGGCCAATCCACCACCTTTAATAGTTTATACCGTTGCAAAAACAAAACAAAAAAACATCGGCCCACAAAAGAAGAAAAATCACCATCAGTATGCCCGATGTGCGAGTTTTATAGGCCATTCAGACAAGACAAAAAAAATAAATAAATTAAAGTATGTACCTGTTATGATGCCGGAAGGACGAAGCAGAGAGAGAATCCAAATGCAGCTAATTTAATAAAAATAACAGGAGAAACAAGGAACACAGGAACACTGAAGCAAATACAACGACCGACCCCACAACTGAACCACAGAGGTATAAAAAGACAGGCAAACAAGCTAAACAAGATAACAAGGGGGCGTGGCTAATCAGAAACACATGGGGAGACTAATCAACAAAACAGGGAACAGCTGAAACATGAAAGGACAGGGGAACACATGACAGACAAGAACAAGATACACAAACACAAAACCCACACCGTGACAGTACCGGCCCACAAAGCACGTCGGCCCACCGGGCAAATGCCCAAAAAGCCCGATGGCCCGTCCAGCCCTGATGCAAGCTAATACATCCCTAAACAAATATGACTTGCAAAGGGTTACCTATGAAATTTACGTACATGTTTATAGGTTACACCTAAATTTGAGAAATTATGTTTGCTATACTGCACAGTGACTTATAGTACTACCAATATGAAAAAATAATTAGCAAAATAATAATGTTGATCATGATCTTCCTGAAAAAAAAAATGGTGACATGGCAGAATTTGAGGCTGCTACATCAGGAAATGTAACCAAGAGCTGAGCCAGTGGTTACCAGTGATTAACATTACATGTACCCATGAGAAATTACATTGGTTGTGTAATTGCACACTACCTACTTCATCATTGTTGATTCTTCATTAAATGGTAATGGAAACAAAAACCTGTCCCAGAACTTACTAGGCTTTGACAAGTCCCAGATTACTGAGAGTACCACAGTGCCATTGGTAGGTGACAATGGCAAGTCTGTGTAATTTTTTGATGGCAATGGCAATGATCAAGAATCCAACTCACTCTGAGTGTTTGGAGTTGTATTTGGAGTGCTGGGACCTAAATTTGTGCAAAATAACAAGTTAAAATTGTGTACAATTAGATGATGTCACCAAAAGCAAGTTGTCTACTGATGACAGGCATACCTTGGTCACTGCTCTGGAACAGTCCTGGTTGAGGTCGCATCCAAATTTGTGAGCAAAGCTGCCAAAAATAGAAAAAAAGCTGGTTACATCAGGGTTTCATCATGTCTATTACTTTTTAAGACCATTATGAATAAATCTAAAAACCTATAGCATGACCTGAAAAAGGAAATGATGTTTTATTAAAGTAGTTCGGGAGGAACACATCAAATTGAGCTACTCTAGTGCCACCTGCTGTCCACAATCAGTAATCACAAATACTCTAGTATCATCAGCTACAATCAACATTTCTGCAATCAACACGAAGGAAAACCATAACAAGCACAGTCAAACTCACCTAAGGATATTCTACATTTGTAACTGATTTGTAAGTGTGATCTCGTGAAAAAAAAGAAATGCAGAGTCACAAAAGATTTGCTAAGTCAGGGCTTGAAGCTTATTTTCTTACCCAAAACTTTAGAGGCACAATAAAAAATCTGCACACAATGTGTTTTTCCTTGATAAAGGGATACAATGAGAATTGTATGTGCAAAATCATTATTAAAAGTTATTAAATACAAATCAGACTAGGTTTGTAAGTATTTCTGCTATATATGAGCAACATCCCACTTGTAGGCGTGCGCTGTGTCTGTATATCAGCTCGGCTGTGATTCGGCTGTAGGCATGAGGCCGTAGGTAAGCACATGCTGATATACAGACATATCGCACGCCTACAACAGTTCGACGGCATACGTTAGTTAATAAATAAGAAACAATGAAGGACTGTCTTTCCTATTGTGTGCAGAACTACTTCCTTCCGCCATGGATGCAAATCTCAAGTTGGGAACATTTCAATAGACTTACAGTTTATCAGTCAATGTGATGAACTCTATATTTTCTGTCTTGCATTCAGTATGAGAGCCTTTTCTCGGCAAAGAACACACCATCAGGTCCTTTACAGGCTACAAAATCATAATCAATATATGATTCATCATACTTTCTGTGTGTCTTTTTTGTTTTTTTATAATATTATAGATAGCAGAAAATCTACTCTAGGTTTGACAAATGTTGAAAGTAGGCTTGCTGAGATAGTCTGTGTTACCGGTCTTCACACCGCCCCCACCGTCGCTTTGATTTCTTATATACAATTAAAAACTGAACGCATCTGCTCAATTCAGTGTGAGCTGAACAAGTCACAGCAGGAGTCAGATTTCACCTCACCTCGGCCACGACGGCCAAATATTTGCTTTCAAAGTGAAATGTAAAAGCGCATATTTAAGCGTGTTTGTCAGTATACTGTTTAGTTGTGTTTTGCATTTGAGAATAATAATGAACCCGCCACCATTCAAGCAAGGAAATATCAGTTTACATCTCCAAACATTCTTTTTGCCATTGATCGTATTAATCCAGAGAGATTTCTGTACGCACAATGAATCTGACAACAGCCGGTTTGATCTGATCTCACCATCATCGAGTCCGTCTGTGATTACATGAAGAAACACAAAAACACAGAGACAAACTAAATCCAGTAGAACTGCGGGCACGTCTCCAAGATGCTTGAAGAAACCTTCCTGCAAAGCTACCTGAAAAACTACGCAAATGTACCTGGACAAAAGCCGTTTTAAACGCAAAGGGTCGTTACACCATATATTGATTTGAATTAGTTAATAGAGGTTAAATTATAAATAAGTTCAATTTGTGATTTTATTTCTGAAAGCATTCTCACTTTACAGCATTTTAACACAAGTGCCAGTGCTTTTCACAGTGTTGAAGCAAGTAATTTGTTCTGTCATTTTTTTTAAATTATTTTCTGTAATATATTCTGTGTACTTGTCACTACCAAAATTTCAATAGTCACTATAAAAACCAGTCAATTTTTACAGTACTCTGTACTAAGAAAAAAATATTAAATTAATGATATATTAAATCAAAATAAGAAATTAATGAATTAATTAGTTAATTAATGACAATAATAATAGTTATAAGTACATAATACACCAAAAAACATGCAGCCATCATTTATTTAAGTAAACATTACTGATAAGCTGTGGAAAAAAAGTAGCAATGACATTAACAATGAAAATGAACAAGTCTATTAGTCATAATCAAACTGTCTACAATGCACAATGAATCTCTTAATTACATTGTGTTTATACTTTATATTGCAATGATTCACAAGTGTGTAGAGCAAAAACTCAGAAATCATGCCGATTCTGACAAAAAATGTAACATGTCTTTATATGGCTAAAATACTTAAAAACCATGTTGCAAATAGAAAATCTTAAAAATCTGTAAATCTTAAAACAAATCAGTAAAAATCTTGTTTTACCAAAAGTGTACACAAACATAATGCAAGCATTGAAAGCAGCCGCCTCACTGTAAAAATGTGTGCTGTAAAATAACGGTAATCTACTTGCAGCTGTGGTTGCCAGCACTGTACTGTTCATTTATAACCCCTTACCGTTAATTTTCCTTAATTAAAATTGTCACTGCTTTAGCAACTACACTGCCTTTAAATAAAGCAAACGGCAGCATAACGTCAGTGTTTCTCTGCTCATCTCTGCTCTACTCTCCAGCACACACAAAACTCATTCATTAAACTAACAGATCTATCCTATCATCTTGTGCAACAACACATAAAACTCTTCAGTTTAATATTTACTCTCCTTTACTCTTTACTTCGCGTAACTTTTTCCTATGAACTTTACTAATATTTCAGTGAAATTAACTTCTTTCCTTTAATAAATCTGACCATTACATTTTACAGTATATTACTGTTTTTCCTTGATTTTACCGTAATCTACTGGCAGCTGGGTTGCCAGTAAATTGCTGTTTTTCTACAGTTTTATGCCGTAAATTAATTTACAGTTGTTAATCAACTGTTAAATTTTAAATTATGCTTCACTCTTTTTTTTTTATTTATTTAACACTTTTAACTCCACTGCAAAATCTTGTGTGTCCACTCAACAGTGTTGGAGTAACACTGAGGCTATGTTTACACGGAAACGATCTGAAGAGAAAACGCG
This sequence comes from Meda fulgida, assembly GCA_030578275.1. Taxonomy (NCBI): domain Eukaryota; kingdom Metazoa; phylum Chordata; class Actinopteri; order Cypriniformes; family Leuciscidae; genus Meda; species Meda fulgida. The sequence goes on along the minus strand of CM060619.1, from coordinate 26,983,178 downwards.
AAACTGGCGTTGGGTCATCACTTTTTATTCTGCGTTTAGACGAGCGTTATGAGGGGGAATCTGCGTGCATATGGTGATGCAAAATATGTGTGTGAAATGCAATGTAGGATGCACTCCAGGCGGCTAGGTGGCGATGTGGAGCACTGACACACAACACCAATATCTGAGAATATTCTGTACAACTGCTGAAAAGACTCTTGTGTGTTTATCAGAGTTCCGAGGGCAACTTGAAGGTCCGACGAATGGAAATAATCCGACATGTTGGTTGTTATGTTCCTGTACTGGCGCATGCCTGTGACGAAACGCGTACGCGACGAGAGCCACCGTAAGCAGATTTGCGTTTTTAAGATTTCCACTCTGGAGGGTGGTTTCACTTTTTTGCATTTTAAGCCCCTAAAACGCCGTCGCCGTGTAAACGAAAGGCACATCCGATCAAATATTTTTACGTTTCAGCCGCGAGCGTTCTCGTGTAAACAGGGCCTGAAGCTGTGTTGAAGTTAATGATATAATTCAGTGATTAACTAATTAATTGAGCATTAGTGATGAACACCTGATGTTAACGAGCAGAATCACTGAAGGACAGAGGAACAGCAAGAAGATAAAAAAGCGAAACGCAAGAACCACAACTGACTTTAGCCAGACAAGACATTAAATCTCTGAAGATCTCAGCAGAGGAGGATTAAACAACTCCAAAAAAGAGCATTACCAGCTTCACTTATTACTAACCAGAATTACTTTTCCCCCCCATACGTCTACAGAAATTCCTATTGAGAATTAACAGAGATTTAGATGTTGTTTTGTTTCTCCCTTATGGAGATCAGTGTTTGCTTTAGTTGGGCTCTTGACCCTTGACTTTAACATTAGTTTTAATTAGTTGGTTGTTGTAACTGTGTGTTTTAAGACTTGTTGTGTGTTTACAGATTTGTTGTGGCAGAAACAAAGCCAACAAAAATGAGATCAGGTGTTGCTGTTTATGATGTCCAGAGGTGGGTAGAAACGAAGTAAATTTTTTCATTACATTTATTTGAGTATTTTTTTGGCAAAATTTGAAAATTTAATTGTGGGTACTTTAACTCAAGTACATTTCTAATGAAAAAACTGTACTTTTACTTTATGTTGGGCGACGTTCCTCTCGTTACTTTATTTTAATGCAATGTTGTTAAATGCGTAGTTTACTCTAAGCGCGCTGTATCTTTTTTCTGGCCATGAGCGATGCTTAATGCACAAATGAATCACTCTTTTGAGTCGATTCTGTTCAAAGACTTCATCAACAAGTTAGCAGATCTGTCTAAATCGGTTCGCGAATCAGTTTGAATGATCTGTTCAGTTCCTGCACGCACTGAATCGTCTGGAGCGCTTTCAATTCGCACTCGCCTCGGAGTCGTAGCACGAAGATTTAAGATCAAGAGCGTTGGATGAAGTGGCCGTGGACCTACAGTACAGTCTTGAAAGCAAATCTGCAAATGCATCATATTTTTGCCAACGATGAATATCTTCATTAGTTGCACATCTTTGTAAGCTGTCAGTGAATGAATGATTCCACAGGACGATACATTCGATTTAATTTCATTCAGGTAATACATTTTTACAATCAAACAGATCATTATGCCACGATAGCACTACTACAAATTATGACATTACAGTGGACCAACACCAGCAGCTGACATGGCACCCCAGACCATCACTGACTGTGGGTACTTGACACTGGACTTCAGGCATTTTGGCATTTCCTTCTCCCCAGTCTTCCTCCAGACTCTGGCACCTTGATTTCCGAATGACATGCAACCACTGAGCAACAGTCCAGTGCTGCTTCTCTGTAGCCCAGGTCAGGCGCTTCTGCCGCTGTTTCTGGTTCAAAAGTGGCTTGACCTGGGGAATGCGGCACCTGTAGCCCATTTCCTGCACACGCCTGTGCACGGTGGCTCTGGATGTTTCTACTCCAGACTCAGTCCACTGCTTCCGCAGGTCCCCCAAGGTCTGGATCGGTCCTTCTCCATAACCTTACTCAGAGTCCGGTCACCTCTTCTCGTTGTGCAGCGTTTTTTGCCACACTTTTTCCTTCCCACTGAGGTGCCTTGATACAGCACTCTGGGAACAGCCTATTTGTTCAGAAATTTCTTTCTGTGTCTTACCCTCTTGCTTGAGGGTGTCAATGATGGCCTTCTGGACAGCAGTCAGGTCGGCAGTCTTACCCATGATTGCGGTTTTGAGTAATGAAACAGGCTGGGAGTTTTTAAAAGCCTCAGGAATCTTTTGCAAGTGTTTAGAGTTAATTAGTTGATTCAGATGAGTAGGTTAATAGCTCGTTTAGAGAACCTTTTTATGATATGCTAATTTTTTGAGACAGGAATTTGGGGTTTTCATGAGCTGTATGCCAAAATCATCAGTATTAAAACAATAAAACACCTGAAATATTTCAGTTGGTGTGCAATGAATCTAAAATATATGAAAGTTTAATTTTTATCATTACATTACGGAAAATAAGGAACTTTACCACAATATGCTAATTTTTTTAGAAGGACCTGTATATGTAGGAAAGATGTAAAATGTTTCTCCCAGCCTTAGAGGGGAGCTGTGTTCCTTGAGTGTTTCACTGTGCGAGTGAGCCCTTCTTCACATGGGTGGAGCTGTTGTTTAATTCAGTTCTATTTTCCTTGTGAGAAGGTAAAGAGGGTTTTCACTGTTCTCTGAATATCTATTTAAAGGTTCTCTAAGCGATCCTGGGTGACGTAATGTCTTATTGACGCTCAAACTATTGTCAAACAAAACGGAGGCTAGCTAGACCCTCCCTCCTCCGCATCTTGTCTCCTCCCCCTCCCTTCCGTGCTTCCTGAAACAGTTGTGAACGTGCATTTCTTAAAGGGAAAGTAGCTCACATGCTAATGCTGCTGCTGTAATGATGGCTCAACTAACTCCTTCATGCTCTGTGTGAGTAAATTGAATAAGTTTCTGCCGGTGGAGTTCTCACCATCTTTCGAATGCTTTACTGATGTAAATTCGGTACTTTGCACGTTCTTTATCCTTTTCCCTCTTCTTTGTAAGTTGATCATCGGAACGTCGTCTCTTTGGTCGTGTGTCGGCCATTATTCAAACTTCCCTCTTGATGCTTCTCTCTCCTTCACACACCCCCTTCATGTGCACTCGCACTAACCCCCCAGACCCACCCTCAAATACTTCTTGCCAGTGATTGGCTGGAACACTGTTTGTTATGTTTCGTGGTGCGGGTAAGCCCAGTTTGTTTTTGTTGCTGTTTGTGGAGCCTGTGGTGTCTACAGAGATCACGTTTTTTTTACAGTGTCAGGGGACAGGCAGCCAGCGGATAGTGAGATGTTTGCTTAATGTGACAAAATATTTTGGCCTGACATCACTTAGAGCACCTTTAATTTCTTTAATTATATTGGCCATCCATGTTATTTGAAGAAATATATTGCTGTTAAAGATGTTAACTAACATATATGTGCAGTTATTTGCGATGGATGGTTTTGTATTTCTGATATTATTTAATGGGTTGTAAATTCCATGTGGTGGGGTATATTTTTATTTATATTGTATTGTGTTGTAACGTTTATCTGAGTATGTTGGGTTTTATTCATTGTATTTTGGATGCATGTGACATTTAACATTAATTGTCATATGCGTAAAGTTATTTTTCCAGTTTTTGAGACCCCCCGTGATTTAAGGTTTAATATAACTGCAGCTAAAACTATATTGTTTTGTTTTATAAATTTGTATGTATTTTTATTTTTTTGATATTGATAACTAACGCTTCTATTTTCCTTGTGAAAAGTGGCTGATGCAGATAAAGAGAGACCATAATAAAGCTTCATTACAGTGATGACCACGATATCACCCAAACACAACGCAGAGACATATGGGGGAGCACACACACGAAAAGGGTTACATACACATATATATAAGCCTATATGATTCGAAGTAACAAGTAATTAACTACTTGAGTAGTTAAGATTATTACTTTTACTTGGAGTTAATATTTCTATAAGTTCTTGTGCTTTTACTTGAGTACAGTTTTTGGATGCTCTACCCACCTCTGATGATGTCATCACATAATGTTTGGATCACCAATCTCATTCCGTGTCTAATCCCTTAGCAAACATGTGTTGTTTTAATACAGCTTAATTTTACATTACTAATTATGATAATGCATCAATTTGGCCTTGTTTTGCTACAGAAATGGACTTTTCACTAGCGGGACCGCTAGTTTCTCGAAGCTCCGCTAGCTTCACAGTTGGGTGTTTCTCCTCTCCTCCGAGTTTGACACTGTGTGTGTTTGTGTGTGTGTGTGATGGCTCGGCCCCTCCCTCATGCCGTATAATTGGTTGACACCATGTGTATGATTGACAGGAACAGAATGTGAGGCTTATCAGACAGTCGAAACGAGTTTAGGCCTTAATAAAGCCCTTTAGGCCTTTTTTTTTTGTTCTTTGAATTAGTCAATTATTTTAAATAAAATAAAATTCATTCATTATTTCATTATTACATGATGATTTAATTTCTATAGGCTATATTTTTAAAAATAGTCGGCTCTTCAGATATGAGAGCCAGCTCCCGTCGTGCACCTACGACCCATCACTCCTGTTTACACCGGGCCACTTCATGCGTTTTCTGTGGTCGGATAGCTATCCGATCGTGAAAAGACCAGGTGCAAATTAGGACTGGGGCGGTATGGGTTTTTCTTACCGCAGTTGAAAAGCAAGAAATTCCCTCGGTATTGCGGTAAACTGCTATTAGCACCAGCCCCCCCACCCGCGCAAAATACATCCCACGTGCACACAGGGTGCGATTTGCACTGTATTCACGGCAACGAGCACTTTAGTCATTTGATTTAAAAAATAACACATTTCAGATCGCCTCTTATTTAACGAACGATTATTTATCTACCGACCTGCTATCGTCGGCTGCACAGCTCAACCACGTGAGAGAATCGTGTTAAATAAGCACGTGCAATTAGCACGTGGGGCTTTCTCATGAGTCATGCGCCTGTATTTTAATGTTTTAGCAAAAGAGAATTCAGATTATAGTCTACGAGAGACATTACACAGGTACTCTCGCATACAGGCCCAATAGTCAATACGAATGGAGTGTTATTATGTGTCTTGAAAAATTGCGCTCCCCAACTCGCGAAAGGTCGGATTTGCTCCATCTTTTGATGATGATGAGTTTTGTTGAGAAAACCTTGAATCCATGTTAGACACAATGTCACTAGACTCAATCCAAGTCATTAGAATCAATGAATCCATGTACTTAGACAAAACGTGCACATGTGCAGGCACTTATTTTTTCTTTCTTTTTTTTCTTGGTGATGACGGTGACGAGCTCAGACCCGCGGTAGGGGTCACGTGGCCGCGGTATTGCAGTAACTGTCCCAGCCCTATGGTAAATGCCCTCCGAAACGCATTCGAGACGGATTTGAATCTGATCGCTCAAACCACTTCAGGAGGAGGTCTGGGCCGCATTCCAGACGAAACTGGACAAGTGTAAATGCTTCTGGCTGTTGAAACCACATATGTACATTTTACTCCTCTAAAAAAATAAACGTGTGAGAGCGTGTCATAGGCTATATCTCGTGTTATAAGGCTATATGTCACGTTATAGTCAGATATGACGACTCTACTGCAACACGCATTACCGCAGATGAGCATCATCTCAAGCCAACGTGCAAACTATCGCAAATCAAAGTGAAAGTAAGTCAAAGATGCTTAACAAACAAGACAAACTAGAAAATAGACAAATTATCAAACTAGAAAATAGACTCAAAGTGTTAAATACCGTAATTATCCTTTAACACACAATCATCTTCATTAAAAGTAAAGAACCGAAATGATCTTACCAGGGCTGTTGCCGCTCTCTCTCTTATTGCGGTCTTTGATTTTGAAATTAGCTGATGATCAATAAAATGCAGCCCATATCTGTTGCTTTCGGTGACATACACTCCATTAAATCTGCTTATAGCGCGGGAATTGAAGAACGGATTTATCGGATTTAACACATTTATGTGACCAGGTGTAAATGTAATCATTTTGATAAATCAGATAGCTATCCGATCTGAGGAAACGCATGAAGTGGCCAGGTGTAAACAGCCCCAAAGGGTCCATGGGTTTCAGAGAAGACAGCGTTCAAGACCCTCACCAGTCAGCACTTACACTGCAAAGAGTTACACAACTGTTATACATAATGTGTAAACGCATGAATAAATCATTATACAAAGCTTTCTGCATCCCCTAATCTAAAGTTTAAATTATTCACCATGCATAAACATGTTTCATATCACTTATAGATCTTCCTGTAACAAGTAATGTGTGTAACGTGATCTCATGAGCGGATTAGAATACTAAGTCGGTCAGGCATACTTGCGTTTGCATAAACACTAACGTACATCAAGGACACATGTACAGCTTCTAAATCTGTTTTTACATCTAAACAACTTTAGAAATTACAAATGTTTATTTTTCTTTATTCTACATCACCCCAGAATTAATTCTCATGTGGACTTCAAGGTTTCCGTCTTAAGTGAAACTCTTTCCACACTGGGGCAGGTGTAAGGCTTCTCTCCAGTGTGAACTCTCATGTGGTTATTGAGGTTTCCTTTTTGTCTGAAACTTATTCCACACAATTTGCAGTTAAAAAGCTTCTCTCCAGTGTGAATTCTCATGTGGTAATTAAGATTTTTTTTTTGAGTGAAACTCTTTCCACACTGTTGGCAGGTGAAAGCCTTCTCTCCAGTGTGAATTCTCAAGTGGTTTTTAAGGTTTCCATTTCGATTGAAACTCTTTCCACACTGAGAGCAGGTGTAAGGCTTCTCTCCAGTATGTAATCTCATGTGGACTTTAAGGTTTCCTTGTTGATTGAAAATGAATCCACACTCCTGGCAGGGGTAAAGCTTCCTTCCAGTGTGAACTCTCATGTGGGCTTCAAGCTTTCCAGGCTTATTGAATCTTAGTTCACACAGTTTGCAGATGAAATTACCCATAGTCCCTGTCGTTTGAGCCCTTTTTTGTGAGGAAGTTTTTTCAGTCTGAGAGCTACTTACAGGTTTTTCTTCAGTTATGACATCGTGAAGTGTCTTGAACTGATATTTCTCTTTCACTTCATTCAGATCTTGACTCTCCTCTTTCAACGGCACCAGTTCTAAGATGAAAAAAGACAAAAGTTAATCCCAGTTTAATGCCACAAAGCAACAGAGATTTAGAGAAGTAAAACATCAAAACTAATAACATGTATGCTATACACAATCAGCGGTGCGTTCACATGGCTTTCCAAAAATGGCGAGTACCAGTGTTTTGCATACGTTCTGCCAATCATTAACTCTCTCGAACTCTATGTTAAAATGTTAAATGCAAATGTTAAAAAGCTCTTAACCTTAGCAAGGAGTCTTAGCTGAAAGAAACTAGATTTAACAAGTGCATTTACCTGCTCATCAAAGGTCAAAGCAGAATCAGAAACAACACGCACATGTTTGACAGAGGGCTTGGCGTACGAGGCCAGGTCACCCAACTCTTGGTATGTGTTGCCAGAAACAGTCCTCAGTCTCAGTCGTACTTTCATTTAAATGTAGGAAATTTAAGGACATACAAGCGGTTAATGAACTCAAACTCTGATCGTTGTTTTTCTTAAAAGCCACAAAAATGTGAGTGCTTTTGAACTCGATAAAACATAATGCTTCATCAGATTCCTCTGCTTTTCATTGTTTTTGGAAGACACACTGTGAGGAATAAGCCTTGAACTTATCTCAGAAGAAGAAATTACCCTGAGGCATTATTCAGAGGATCAGAGGATCATTTCTGATGAATATGGAATTTATTCTTGCTTACATTAGTTAAGGTGTTATTGTTGCATAAGCTTACACACATTTTACTTATTGGGCTTTTCATAAACTATATTGTCAAACTGAAATATGTGAAATCAAGTGACATGTTGAATATAACACAGTATGAAATATACATAGCCAATTACGCAGCTTTCCATTACATCCAAATGCCGTACGAAACGAGGGTGTGAATTTTATATTGTATAATATAATATATAATTTAATACAAAAGTAATACGGAAGTTTACACTGTAGCATGATGAATGTTACGTTAAAGATTGTTTAGACCAGTGTTTAGGTATGGCTGACTGTACAGTTGAACAAGATCTGTTTGCAGACATGGCACAAAAGGTGCGTGACTGTTCAAGTTAGGGCTGGGCGATAAAACGATAGCGATAGTTATCGCGATATAATTTTTCTCGATAAAACGATATCAAGAGTTCGATAATGTTTATGCGCCAAAAGCGGAACGAAACTCATCTGAGCCGCGCGTCTCACAGACGGTTTATCCGCTCGGCTCAAAGCCCAAACGGCAGCGCAGCGCGAGCTCACTAGCAGACGCGTTTACTCTGATCGTCTGGTCACGAGATCCAGTGAAGTTCAGCGAAGAACACACACGTCTCAGTGATTTAAACCCGTGTAAAGGCAGATGAACCCGCGCTGACGAACAGGAGGAACACTGTGCGCAACAATGCAGTCAGAAGCTTATGTATATCCCACATTTCATGGTGTAGTTAATATTAGCAGGCTTACGTTACAGTAAATCCGTGGTAAATGATGGGAGTTTGTAGAAAAGCTTCACAGCCTACAGCACACACATTGCAAAATGTAACTACATTATTTAATAATGTATTTAGGCTACTGTTTTTCATAGAAATACCATAGAACCACGAAATACCGAAATACCATTTTGCAATGTGTGTGCTGTAGGCTGTGCCCGGTTTATCTGTGGTCATCATGATCTAAAAGCATGATGCTGGATGACCAATGGTTTATTTTAATAAAACTCAAACAGTCAGAATATTACATTTTACCAAATAAAAATTAGCACATGCTGAAACTAAAAAATATATTTTTTTTTTTTATTAAGATATTTATTTTGTTAAGGAAAAATGACAAATGTTTGAATGTTCTACCTCAGATTTGTGAAATGGTCTCGTGTTTTGCAAGTGTTTGTCATGATATGTTCTGAAAATAAAGAGTATTTAAAACCACAATTAACGCTCTGGTTTCTACAACTTCCAATTAGGAGCAAAAATCTGCCTTTAAACTTTAAAGAAATAAAGATTTGACATTTATTGTGATATTTATCGATATCGACTGATATAATTTATCGTGATTATTTTTATTTGGCCATATCGCCCAGCCCTAGTTCAAGTCTCCATGTTTGGATCAGTGTGCTCAATAATCTGCCTTTGACCTACATTATTTATATTTTGATTATTATGTTTTAAATAAAATACAAACAAACACCATTCTTTTGGCCTCCTCACATTCTTTCTGGTAGTTCTTCACAGTCACATCCATTAGGGGTGTGTTTTGTCTCCCCGAGGTGAGAATAAAGTAGTGAATCGTGACTCTAGGCCTTCTCACCCCTGTTCAATAGGACAATTCTGCATCATAGACAGTTAACAGCAATTGTGGCATTTTTGAACCAATGTTGATAATAAAAAATATCATCAGACTGGCACAGCAGCTGAGTAAATCTATGTAACAGACCAGTGTTTCCCCAACCTGTATATTAGGGCGCACTCATTCCAGTAACACTTTTACTTTCGGTTTCAGCAACATATTTCTCTTCAGGGAAAAGCAATAAAGGAAAACATGCTTAGAGCACCCTCTAGTGGTCATTGTATAAAACACAAACGTAAAACCCTATATGAGGTTGAGTTTAAAAGCAGGCGTCTATCAGCGGATCCGTAATATACCCGCTGGTAGACGCCACTTTCAAGCGCTCCTGTGTGTGTCTGTGTAAGCGCTCGATGAACAGCGTCAAAGATGTCTTTGTAGCCAATCACAGACATATATGTTGAGCGCGTCGGCACAATGGCCAATCAGAGGTGTTTAAGAATCTGTTCAACGGCGCTCAGATGCTAGAGGGAAATGCTGGTATCGTCACATTTTTAATATTTCAGTACCAAAGTCAGTACTTTTGATAACTCTACATAAGGCTATACATCCATTTAGTGGTTACACCTTGGTACTGCAGATGATAAATGGTGCATGATTTAGAGGTAAATATTTAGTAAAATTCCCCCTAAATGCAACATTTTTGCTATTCTTCAAAAATATGAATTTCTGAAGAGCTGGACATTTAAATAAGGATCAAATGACTGAGTTGAGCTTTGAGAATGAAACCAACCTTCAGTGTCTTCATGTTTCACGCTGAATGTTTCTCCAACCTTCACGTCTTCACTCTCCTCTTTAATAAACCCCATCTTTGTTTCTTCCACAGTATCTTCATGTTTCACACTGAATGTTTCTTCAATCTCCTCTTTAATAAACGCCATCTTTATACATACATGGCTCTCAGTCGCTTCACCAGGAGTTTTCCTGTGTGTTTGGATAAAATCATCTCTCAATCAGCTCGAGTTCAGTTCACTGGTAAGAGAGTCAGTCAGAGAGAGAGTTAATGGACTTAGATGACCTGGGGCCGTATTCATAAAACATTTTATCTTCCCACTAAGAGTTCTCCTGAATGGCAGTAAAAGTTCTTAGTTAAAGGATTAGTTCACTTTTAAAAAAACTTTTGCTGATAATTTACTCACCCGCATGTCATCCAAGATGTCCATGTCTTTCTTTCTTCAGTCGAAAAGAAATTAAGGTTTTTGATGAAAACATTCCTGGATTTTTCTCCATATAATGGACTTCAATGGGACCCAAACTGTTCAAGGTCCAGATGACCGTTTCAGACGATTTTGAGCTTAGAGGAGAAGATGAGATGGAGTTTTTCGCCGTCTTTCTGAACCGGAGTACACAGAGGAAAAGCATGACCTTTTCAACGTAATTGCGTATTACGTGACGTCACGAACGCGCATCACAGAACAGAGCAAGGCGAGCGTTTAAAACTTAAACTTTTTATTTATTTTGAAATGACGGATGGTTTCGCTAGATAAGACCCTTATTCATCGTCTGGTGTCGTTTAAAGCCCTCTGAAACTGCACTGAAACAGTCATTTGGACCTTGAACCGTTTGGACCCCATTGAAGTCCATTATATGGAGAAAAATCCAGGAATGTTTTCATCAAAAACCTTAATTTCTTTTCGACTGAAGAAAGAAAGACATGGACATCTTGGATGACATGCGGGTGAGTAAATTATCAACAAAAGTTTTTTTAAAAGTGAACTAATCCTTTAAGAGTTTTCTATTAAAACCTATTCACAAAGCTGCTGAGACCAACTTTTACTGAGAAATAGAGAGAGGTCCTAAGTGAGGGCGGGGTTTACCTCGTTGTTATGGATGATGTCAACATGCTTACTAACTATGAGCACAGTGATTGGCTGATGGGGGGGCTTCTGCCAGTGATAGAGAGCGCTTCTCAAAGGGTGCATCTCACGTCATCAAACGTCACTGAAGGCCATCTCAATTTGAAGGATCCTTGGAAGCGAGCCTTCGTTTCCATCTCACTTTGATGTCATTTTTGCGTCCTTCATTCGGCCTGTTTTAAAGGACGCATCAGACGTATCCTTCTTGGCCTTAAATCACCCACAATCCTTTGCACACATTTAAATTCATGAAAATAAACAGACAGTCATTTAAAACCTAAAAAATATATTTAAAAAAAATGATCACATATTTGGAAATAACCTGGTAACAGGCTGCTATATGAATGAATAAAAATTCCCTTACGATTCTACAAAAAAAAAGGTGAAATAGAGATCTAATAAATGAGCGAAGTCGTTTGGTTTAAAAGCCACATAGGCAAACAAGGTATTTCATTTAAAGTTTATTTACCCCTTCACTATTTGTCTTTGGGACAGTTCACACAAAAATCAAAATACAGTAATTATTTACTCTATTTACACAAAAATACATAAAAAAAAATCCCTGCTGTGCTTTCATGCAGTAAAAAAAATAATATATATTTTTTTCTTTTCTTCTGAATGTATACTGGGTTTGACAAGAGAAACAAACTAAAAATGTTATTTATTATTAAGTGAAAACTTGGCCTCTGCTACGCGCCTGTCGCCCAGGAAAAGTTAGCCTTTTTTTGGTTTTTAATTTAGGATTTCAGCTTTAATACATTTTAATTACACAAGGCCACAGTATAAACCTCAGAAGAGTATGTGTACTTCCATTATATGGGGGAGAATCACGACTCGCGGTGCAATTACAGAAGTGAGATTTAGGCTACGTCTACATTAATCCGGATACATATGAAGTTTTCGTTTAAAAACGCTCCTCGTCCACACTTTCATTTTCAATCGTCTTCCAAAAGTGGCTCATCCACACTGAAACGTGTGAAAACGCTTCCACCCCCGTATTTCCGCATGAGTAAATCCTAAGACGCTTCGACCTGCGTCATTTCCGCCAGGCGTTTACTTACTTTCCGGCTCTTTGAAAGTTTGTGGCAATGGCGAGGAAAGGCACTGAGTTTTTTAAATGGGCCGACAGTGAGGTGGAGTTGTTGCTGTGAGTAACGCAGGAATATAAAGTGTCATATAAACAACTGCGAGTAAACATTATGTCTCCTTTGAAGAAACGCAATCTGCAGTATGTACAAACTGACATTAATCTTTAGTAGGGCTGTCAAAACGGAGAGCATACAAAACTGCTGTCATCAAAATACGTCATCGTTTTCAAAGCCTCCGTTTTGACAGTCCACACTACGACGCGAAGACGGCGTTTTCAAATTTATCCACTTTGGAGAGCGTTTTCCAAAAGCTACGTTTTCGTTGACTTAGACCGCCGTTTCAGTGTGGACGGAAGGCCAAAACAGGGAGAGAAAAATATACGTTTTCAAACGAAAGCGTATTAGTGTGGACATGGCCTTATTGTCCTTCAAGATGGCTGAGCTCGATCGGTTTCCGGGTCACAGCGGAACGAGGAAACTTTATATACGAAAAATGTATATACTATGCCAGACTAGTCAATGTTTAACAGTAATTTCAATCAATTTCTTCATTGTAATACAATAAAGAATAAACTGTCCGCACACTTAAAGCCTTTAAGCAAATTTAATCACCAAGCTTTCGGTCAAAAGACCATCCTCAGGGCATACTAATGGTCTTTTGACTGAAAGCTTGGTGATTAAATTTGCTTAAAGGATTTAAGTGTGCGGACAGTTTATTTATTTTTTGAGATCTTTAGTCTTGTTTGTCTGTTACCTTGATGATCGTGAGTGTGGTGTAACTCCTTGAAATCATTGTAATACAATAAAATGCAGGATGTGTTCTCTCAGTTGAGTGAAAATCAAAACCCTGAAATAACAGAGATTAACTTTTATTGTCATATATGTCATCTTGTGTCAGATTTCTTAAATGTAATCAATAAATTCAATCAGAATACATAGACAATGTGTATGGCTATTATTACTAATACAATGAAATCAGTAGCCTATCAAAATCATCTTTGGATTTTACACACCGTTTAATGCAGCTCAGAAATTACATGTATGCATAAATTATGTTAAGAGGTTAATGTCATAATTGTAACATTTTAATGTAGAAATTTTAAATGATTGAATTAAATGAAATAATAGGCTAATTTTTAAGTATGAAACTAAAACCGCCAGTAGGTGGCGGCAAGTCTCCGTCTTAATGAGTGAGTTGAATCCTTTATTCAACCGATTCAATCTAAGATCATAATACAGTTAAAGGATTAGTTCACTTTTAAAAAAAACCTTCTGCTGATAATTTACTCACCCCCATGTCATCCAAGATGTCCATGTCTTTCTTTCTTCAGTCGAAAAGAAATTAAGGTTTTTGATGAAAACATCACCGAACGAAATGACTCGAAAAAAGATTTGTTCATTTTGTTCAACAGGAGAGTCACGAACGCGCATCACAGAACAGAGCAAGGCGAGCGTTTGTGCTTATAAAACTTAAACTTTTTATTTATTTTGAAATGACGGATGGTTTCGCTAGATAAGACCCTTATTCATCGTCTGGTGTCGTTTAAAGCCCTTTGAAGCTGCACTGAAACGCTCATCTGGACCTTGAACCGTTTGGGCCCCATTGAAGTCCATTATATGGAGAAAAATCCTGGAGTGTTTTCATCAAAAACCTTAATTTCTTTTCGACTGAAGAAAGAAAGACAAGGACATCTTGGATGACATGGGGGGAGTAAATTATCAGCAAAAATTTTTTTTAAAAGTGAACTAATCCTTTAACTAAACAAGCGAGTCGCGGCTGTATGAATGGCTAGCGTAATCGGCTCACTCTTCTGATTCGTTCGAATAACACGGCCCAGATTTTTTGAGAAACAAAACTCTGTGTTGATAAAATGTAATGTGTCTATGAAAGTTAGTAAAGTGTTGATTATTTAACTGCTAACTCTTTCCCCGCCAATGGAGCAGATGCGATTCAACACGTGTGTTCTTCTATTTGAAATAATAATAAATATCAGTTTACCTCGAGGCTCACAGTCGGAGGCTATTATTGGCCCTGGCTGGCCTGTTTACAAAGCTCGCTCACACTGGCTCAGTCAGACCAATAATACGGCCGGCCATTATCATACGGTAAGGTTTTTGTGCTGCCGCTGTTAAATATTTTATATGGTTTTTAACATTTACTGAATCATAAATTCTGAGTGTTCACATTCATTTGCATGGTAATCTGTAAGTGAGTGTTGTTTGTTTGGGCTGTTTACTATTGGGATGTTGTTAAAAATACACCAACGCGACACCGCCCCGCAACATCAAGCCTTTATTTTGGGGGTCCTGGGCTAAAAAGTGTGTACAGTGTGAACCCCAGGTGTACAGAGTCTTTGGGCGGATGGCCAGCCACAGCCATTAGGATAGTTTTGATCTGGTCTTGTGAGTTAGGAACCCTCTGGGCTACACCTAACGTTTCACAGATTTAGGAGCTGGTTTTAGCACTAAAATGCTTTGTGAAATACTCTAAGAGAAAAAAATCAGGACTGCTTGAAACTAACACTACAAACTAATAAAAGAATTCAAATTGTATAGACACTATATTGTAGAGAGTTTAATTAGCCTATTTAATGATTTGTAGAAATCGGGATAGAAATAGAGCACTTAGCCTACTTAATATGTGTTGCAAGTCAATTGGTTCAAATGACTCTGATCTTCAAAAAGCTCAGTTTGTCTGCCAGTGACTGAATTCCTGTTAATGATAAACTGATTCAAGATTTAAGGTTAGGGAGCGAAATGAGACTCACCATTAATCTGTCAATCATGCATCTTTTGTTACTTTGCTCACACAACGTTGATAAATGTTAGATAAAGCGATGACATGTTAAATTTAATAACAAATAATTCAATCGGCGTCCCTTGTAAAACTTTGAAGACAATTGACCGGTTTCTATCGGGTTAAACACTACCACAATTCTTAAAACAAACCTTTCTTCAGCCGAATCACAACAGATGCAGGAGCGCGGCGCAGCCTTATGACGTCACTTCAGCAGACCAAAATAAAAGTCCTGTTCAGACGCTGTTCATAATAGTGATTTTGAAGAAAAAAATATGACAAAATTCTGAGTTGAATGTACTAGTGAATTTAATAACACAATGGTAAGTTCATAATACACTTCACATTGAGAGTTAAAAAATAAAAATTAAAGCTATACCACAATCCAGTCAGAGAGACCAACCCTCAAACAAATGCATTCTCTTATGGCTTATGTTAACTTTATCATGTTTATCATATTTGTTAGTTTATGGCTTTAAAATGGGAAAAGCGACCCAAATAATGTCAATAACAGTAGAAAGATTAGGAAGATTTGATTAAAAATAAATATTTTACTGAATCTAGGACAATCATAAATGTTTCATACATTTTTCATTTTATACCTATTTTCAGGGGGGTTTTTTATTGCCAAATGAACTTTATATGTCTACATTTTTAATATCAGAAAAAACACTGACATTTATATGCGTTTCAATGTTGACACACACACACACACACACACACACACACACACACACACAACTCTTTTCTTTTTTGTATCACATTTTTTAATTAATTTATATCTGTTAAGGTTTCTTCACCCAACAATACAGTTTTACTTTTTAGACAAAGTATCACAGACCAATTAGTAGTTTCATAATATTTTCCAGCAAATAATTAGACATGTATTTAAATATCTAGTATTTCACCAATACATTCACCTCTGAATTTCTCTCATCTCTTTTATTATTTGTATATATTTTTCTATATGTACGTTTCTGTGCACTTTTCAACAGCAGCGTGAGAATAGGACTTGTATTTTGGTCTCCCTGTGTGATGTCATAAGGCTGCGTCGGACTTCTGCATATGTTATGGTTCTGCAGAAGAAAGGTTTGTGTTTTAAGTATTTAAGGTGTTAACCCCTATAAAAACTGTTTGGATGTTGTAATTAATGTTGAGCAGAGTAACAGAAAAGGTGCTTCTCATTTCGCTCGTGAATCATGTCATCATGAGAATGAATTCAGTCACTGGCAAGTAGTGATGGAGAAACTAAGCTTTTAAAAACTACATTTATTTTTATTTTCTGCTCATTCTCATATTACAGATGGCGTTTATTAAAGAGGAGAGTGAAGACATGACGATTGCAGATTCATTCAGAATGAATCATGAAGATACGGAGGAACAAACAGGTTGGTTTCATTCTCAAAGCTGAACTCCGTCATTTGAACAAATCATTAAAATGTCCAGTTTTAAAGAAATGAATGATATTTTTGAAGGGTGTCCTAATTACATGGAGCGGGTCGTGTGGACAGACATCCTTAATAACGAAAAGATACCTGAACATAAACAGCTGTAAATATAAATTAAACCAATGTTTTGCATTAATTAGCTAAACTGTGCTGGCAGTTTCATAACAAACCAAAAATATTTTAGATCTTCTCATAATAACATAAAAGGTCTGTAACATGGTTTTGCATCATTTCTTTGACAAAGGATCTGTCAAATTAACTTAATTAGAAAGTAACTTCGATTTCCAACATTTCTAATGAGACGTGTTTGTAAACCTGTTTTTACAGAAACGGTAGTTTTTTGCCAAAATAAAAGCTCAAGGGTTTTTCTTGACAATATAGATTTTAGGACTAAGTATTGTCATTTCTCCACCCTGGCTTACAATAAAATAATTAGTAAAAAAAAAAAAAAAAAAAAGTTATTTTACAGTGCAATTGTTTCCCAAAAAATGGCTATTACTGTCATAGGAATAATAATAATAATATAAAATAATGATTATATTTTAATAGTTTGGCTTCCTAAAAAACTAGGGTGAATGTAATTGTTACCAGATGAGGGTGATGAAGGAGAGTTCAAAAAGGTATCAATAAACAAAATGATACTTTAATAAAAATAAACTCGAGTAATCCACAAAAGGTGTAACAGTGTGAGCGTAACATCAACGCATATAAGAACAACAACCAACAAAAACAGAGTGATAATGAGGAGATGACGAACAGGTTTGATGATCTGATGAGTGTCCGTGGGAACTGATGACTGGCGGAAAAACTCAAACAAAGGAATACATGTGACTGATGAAAACAAGGGTGATTGTGTGCGGTGATAGATGGTGATTGTGTGTGTGCGGTGATAGACGGTGATTGGGGGTGGTTATAGACGTGATTGTGGGCGGTTATAGACGGTGATTGTGGGTGGTTATAGACGGTGATTGTGGGCGGTGATAGACGGTGATTGTGGGTGGTTATAGACGTGATTGTGGGCGGTTATAGACGGTGATTGTGGGTGGTTATAGACGGTGATTGTGGGCGGTGATAGACGGTGATTGGGGGTGGTTATAGACATGATTGTGGGCGGTGATAGACGGTGATTGTGGGTGGTTATAGACGTGATTGTGGGCGGTGATAGACAGTGATTGTGGGCGGTGATAGATGGTGATTGTGGGTGGTTATAGACGTGATTGTGGGCGGTGATAGACGGTGATTGTGGGTGGTTATAGACGGTGATTGTGGGTGGTTATAGACGTGATTGTGGGCGGTGATAGACGGAGATTGTGGGTGGTTATAGACGGTGATTGTGGGTGGTTATAGACATGATTGTGGGCGGTTATAGACGGTGATTGTGGGTGGTTATAGACGGTGATTGTGGGCGGTGATAGACGGTGATTGTGGGCAGTGATAGACGGTGATTGTGGGTGGTGCTAGATGGTGATTGTGTGCGGTGATAGACGTGATTGTGGGTGGTTATAGACGTGATTGTGGGCGGTGATAGACGGTGATTGTGGGTGGTTATAGACGGTGATTGTGGGTGGTTATAGACGGTGATTGTGGGCGGTGATAGACGGTGATTGTGGGTGGTTATAGACGGTGATTGTGGGCGGTGATAGACGGGTGGTGATGGATGGGGATTGTGGGTGGTTATAGACGGTTATAGACGGTGATTGTGGGCGGTGATAGACGGTGATTGTGGGTGGTTATAGACGGTGATTGTGGGTGGTTATAGACGGTGATTGTGGGTGGTTATAGACGGTGATTGTGGGCGGTTATAGACGGTGATAGATGGGCGGTGATAGACGGTGATTGTGGGCGGTGATAGACGGTGATTGTGGGCGGTGATAGACGGTGATTGTGGGCGGTTATAGACGTGATTGTGGGTGGTTATAGACATGATTGTGGGTGGTTATAGACGGTGATTGTGGGTGGTTATAGACGGTGATTGTGGGCGGTGATAGACGGTGATTGTGGGCAGTGATAGACGGTGATTGTGGGTGGTGCTAGATGGTGATTGTGTGCGGTGATAGACGTGATTGTGGGTGGTTATAGACGTGATTGTGGGCGGTGATAGACGGTGATTGTGGGTGGTTATAGACGGTGATTGTGGGTGGTTATAGACGGTGATTGTGGGCGGTGATAGACGGTGATTGTGGGCGGTGATAGACGGGTGGTGATGGATGGGGATTGTGGGTGGTTATAGACGGTTATAGACGGTGATTGTGGGCGGTGATAGACGGTGATTGTGGGTGGTTATAGACGGTGATTGTGGGTGGTTATAGACGGTGATTGTGGGTGGTTATAGACGGTGATTGTGGGCGGTTATAGACGGTGATAGATGGGCGGTGATAGACGGTGATTGTGGGCGGTGATAGACGGTGATTGTGGGCGGTGATAGACGGTGATTGTGGGCGGTTATAGACGTGATTGTGGGTGGTTATAGACGGTGATTGTGGGTGGTTATAGACAGTGATTGTGGGCGGTTATAGACGGTGATTGTGCGCGGTGATAGACGGTGATTGTGAGCGGTGATAGATGGTGATAGACGGGTGGTGATAGATGGTGATTGTGGGCGGTTATAGACGGTGATTGTGGGCGGTGATAGATGGGCGGTGATAGACGGTGATTGTGGGCAGTGATAGACGGTGATTGTGGGCGGTGATAGACGGTGATTGTGGGTGGTTATAGACAGTGATTGTGGGCGGTTATAGACGGGTGGTGATGGATGGGGATTGTGGGTGGTTATAGACGGTTATAGACGGTGATTGTGGGCGATGATAGACGGTGATTGTGGGTGGTTATAGACGGTGATTGTGGGCGGTTATAGACGGTGATTGTGGGCGGTGATAGACGGTGATTGTGGGCAGTGATAGACGGTGATTGTGGGCGGTGATAGACGGTGATTGTGGGTGGTTATAGACGGTGATTGTGGGTGGTTATAGACGGTGATTGTGGGTGGTTATAGACGGTGATTGTGGGCGGTTATAGACGGTGATTGTGGGCGGTGATAGACGGTGATTGTGGGCGGTGATAGACGGTGATTGTGAGCGGTGATGGTGATTGTGGGCGGTGATAGACGATGATTGTGGGCGGTGATAGACGGGTGGTGATAGATGGTGAGTGTGGGCGGTGATAGATGATGATTGTGGGCGGTGATAGACGGTGATTGCGGGCGGTGATAGATGGGTGGTGATAGACGGTGATTGTGGGTGGTGATAGATGGTGATTTTGTGCGGTGATAGATGGACGGTGATAGACGGTGATTTTGGGCAGTGATAGACGGTGATTGTGGGTGGTTATAGATGGTGATTGTGGGTGGTTATAGACGGTGATTGTGGGCGGTGATAGACGGTGATTGTGGGCGGTTATAGGCGGGTGGTGATAGATGGTGATTGTGGGCGGTGATAGACCGGTGGTGATAGATGGTGATTGTGGGCAGTGATAGATAGGTGGTGATAGACGGTGATTGTGGGCGGTGATAGACGGTGATTGTGGGCAGTGATAGATAGGTGGTGATAGACGGTGATTGTGGGCGGTGATAGACGGTGATTGTGGGCGGTGATAGACGGTGATTGTGGGCGGTGATAGATGGTGATTGTGGGCGGTGATAGATGGTGATTGTGGGCGGTGATAGATGGTGATTGTAGGCGGTGATAGACGGTGATTGTGGGCAGTGATAGATAGGTGGTGATAGACGGTGATTGTGGGCGGTGATAGATGGTGATTGTGGGCGGTGATAGATGGTGATTGTGGGCGGTGATAGACGGTGATTGTGGGCGGTGATAGACGGTGATTGTGGGCGGTGATAGATGGTGATAGACGGGTGGTGATAGATGGTGATTGTGGGCGGTGATAGACGCTGATTGCGGGCGGTGCTAGACGGTGATTGTGGGCGGTGATAGATGGTGATAGACGGGTGGTGATAGATGGTGATTGTGGGCGGTGATAGATGGTGATTGTGGGCGGTGATAGACGGTGATTGTGGGCAGTGATAGATAGGTGGTGATAGACGGTGATTGTGGGCGGTGATAGACGGTGATTGTGGGCGGTGATAGATGGTGATTGTGGGCGGTGATAGACGGTGATTGTGGGCGGTGATAGACGGTGATTGTGGGCGGTGATAGTTGGTGATTGTGGGCGGTGATAGACGGGTGGTGATCGATGGTGATTGTGGGCGGTGATAGACAGTGATTGTGGGCGGTGATAGATGGTGATTGTGGGTGGTGATAGATGGTGATAGACGGGTAGTGATAGACAGTGTTTGTGGGCGGTGATAGATGCTGATTGTGGGCGGTGATAGACGGTGGTTGTGGGCGGTGATAGATGGGCGGTGATAGATGGTGATTGTGGGCGGTGATAGACGGGCGGTTATAGACGGTGATTGTGGGCGGTGATAGATGGTGATTGTGGGCGGTGATAGATGGTGATTGTGGGCAGTGATAGACGGGCGGTGATAGACGGTGATTGTGGGCGGTGATAGACGGTGCTTGTGGGCGGTGATAGATGGTGATTGTGGGTGGTGATAGATGGTGGTGATCGATGGTGATTGTGGGCGGTGATAGACGGTGATTGTGGGCGGTGATAGACGGTGATTGTGGACGGTGATAGACGGGCGGTGATAGACGGTGATTGTGGGCGGTGATAGACGGTGCTTGTGGGCGGTGATAGATGGTGATTGTGGGTGGTGATAGATGGTGGTGATCGATGGTGATTGTGGGCGGTGATAGACGGTGATTGTGGGCGGTGATAGATGGTGATTGTGGGCGGTGATAGATGGTAATTGTGGGTGGTGATAGATGGTGATTGTGGGCGGTGATAGACGGTGATTGTGGGCGGTGATAGACGGTGATTGTGGGCGGTGATAGATGGTGATGGCAGTGATAGCCGGTGATTGTGGGCGGTGATAGATGGTGATAGACGGGTGGTGATAGATGGTGATTGTGGGCGGTGATAGATGGCGATTGTGGGGGACGACGATGGAGGCGGAGCACAGGAGGATGAGCTGGAGCCAGATTACCTGAGGACTGAGGCGAAGCCGAAGGGATTTTACTTTTGTAAGACTCTTTTTTTGTGTTAGAAAGGCCAAATGCAAGGAAGTGTCAATGGCCATGTATATTGATGGATTTCACACCAAGGGTGACAAAAACCCACCCCTAATGGGCCTATCAGGGTGAATGTAACTGAGGGAACTAAGAATGTGAGGAGACTAAAATAATGTTTGTTTGTTTGCATTTTATTTACAACACATATTAATAATAATAATAATAATAATAATGAAGGTCAAAGGCACTTTATTGAGCACACTGATCTAAACACAGAGTTGGTTTCACACACATTACATAATCAGATAATAATTGTTTTCAATTTGACCTGCTTCAAGCTTGCTAAAGCCATATCTCATGTCTGTGTGGCAAGTATACAATTTCCTTATTCATGAGACGGCAGATTTTTTTCTTTTTTGTAATATTTTACAAAAGGATAATGTTATTGTGAATGTAAAAAAGAAGAGACAAATTGGCACACCACAGCTCCAAAAATAGAAAAATATTTATTTGTTCTCACCACAGGAGATGTTTCGTGTTAGTGGCTCTTTATTAGTCACTTGTGGTGAGAACATTAATAAATATTTCTCTATTTTTGGAGCTGTGGTGTGCCAATTTGTCTCTTCTTTTTTTGCAAAAACCCTTCATTGAGCTTTTTGCCCGTTGGATGTGCGCAGACTTTATGTTTGAATCTATTGTGTATGTACACAAATACAAGTAAAAAGGCCTTTAACAGTTTCAAATGATGTATTTATATCTTATCTATATGATCAAAGTATTTGAAGTTCTTTTCGCTGTTATAAGGGAAAAAATGCAAGTAATCACCCAGGGCTGCCGCCAACCTCAGACGAAAGTGTTTAAGATGTGTCCTAAAGAAAGAAAAGATTTTTGAAAAACACTGAATAGAGATTCTGAGATTATGTAACACTTTTTAAGTAGCTTAGTACGTATAGCAGGGCTGCAAAACTCAGTTCCTGGAGGGCCACGGTCCTGCATAGTAGGCTTTCTGCTATAATCGGTGTTAGACAGTGTTCAGCTATTTATAGTAAAATGCGCATGGCATTCATAAGCGATTATTAAGCGAGATGGAAAGGAGGGAAGAACTTCTACGTCCCTGTTGTAACGGAATTACTGGTGTTGTCACACGTTGATTAACCAGTGGGAAAATTTCCTCACCGTCACATCCCTACTACAGAGTTTAGTTCCAACCCTGCTCCTACACATAAAAGGACAAATGATTTATAGTTCCTGTAACTATCGGTTGAAGTGCCCGCTTTATGGCGTGTTCTCACTGCAGAAACTGGGAATGATTTTAGTTATAGGAATGCCTTTTGGGGTCTTACACACAGTAGTGATAGATGAACGAACCAATGCCAAAGTCCAGGCACTAATCGATCACGCTAAGGAGGAAATATAACGTGACTTTGAAGGGACCAAATGAAACACGATTATGTATTTCTGCTCAGCTAGCATCACTGTGCATCAACCATGTCACACTCTATTATCATTTTTAGTACACCATTTATTTGTTTAACAATAGTTCTATCTAATAACGTAGTTGGACTATTAAACAGATTGTGAACTAACAAAGGAGGAGAATGGGAGCGCTGTGTGTTCAGATTCTGGTGTTCTCAGCGCTGCTCTCAATATTAGTCTGCCATGCCATCGAAATTAAAGTCCTGTGCAACAACCAGAGCAGCAGGATCTTAGTGACGGCGTACGTCACTTCAGAGTTCATATTGGCGGTGGGAATGCAACCAAGAAAATGATTCTAGGGGAAAATTCAGTTCTTGGGGTACTACCCTAGTGACTACTTCCTATAACCGAGTTCCGTTAACTACCCGGTGCAAAAGTTTTTGTAGTTATCAAATAAACCTGAAGTACTTAAATAGCTGGATCAGGTGCATTTAATTAAAATTGAAGCTAAACTCTGCAGGACTGTGGCCCCTCCAAGAACTGAGTTTGGCCCCCTGGGTGTATAGTAGGATCTAGCTATTAAACTAAGATTAACTTTTGTCTTTATTCACCTTAGTCTTGATGGCGTTGAAAGAGGAGTGTCAAGATCTGAATCAAGCAAAAGAGAAAGATCAGTACGAGGCACATTGTGATTTTATAACTGAAGAAAAATCTTGTAGCTGCTCACAGACTGGAAAAACTTCCCCACAAAAAAGGACTCAAAAGACAGTGCCTGATACATATTTTACCTGCCAACAGTGTGGAATAATTTTAAATCAACATGCAAAGCTTGAAGTGCACATGAGAATTCACTCTGGAGAGAAGCCTTTCACATGTCAACAGTGTGGAAAGAGTTTTGATCTACAAGGAAACCTTAAAGTCCATATGAGAATTCACACTGGAGAGAGCCCTTACACCTGCCAACAATGTGGAATAAGTTTCAGACAAAAAGGAAACCTTAATAACCACATGAGAATTCACACTGGAGAGAAGCCTTTCACTTGCCCTCAGTGTGGAAAGAATTTCAATCAAGATGGAAACCTTAAAGTCCACATGAGAATTCATTCTGGAGAGAAGCCTTACATATGCTCTCAGTGTGGAAAGAGTTTTGATCTACATGGAAACCTTAAAGTCCACATGAGAATTCACACT
Organism: Meda fulgida; assembly: GCA_030578275.1. Classification (NCBI taxonomy): domain Eukaryota; kingdom Metazoa; phylum Chordata; class Actinopteri; order Cypriniformes; family Leuciscidae; genus Meda; species Meda fulgida. The sequence continues at coordinate 26,958,859 of CM060619.1, read as the reverse complement.
GGAGAGAGCCCTTACACCTGCCAACAGTGTGGAGTAAGTTTCACTCAAAAAGGACACCTGAACAGTCACATGAGAATTCATTCTGGGGAAAAACCTTTCACATGTCAACAGTGTGGGAAGAGTTTTGATCTACAAGGAAATCTTAAAGTCCATATGAGAGTTCACACTGGAGAGAGCCCTTTCACCTGCCAACAGTGTGGAGTAAATTTCAAACAAAAAGGAAGCCTTAACAGGCATATAAGAAGTCACACTGGAGAGAAGCCTTTCACATGCCCTCAGTGTGGAAAAAGTTTCAGCCGAAAAGGAATCCTTAATAACCACATGAGAATTCACACGTAAGGGAGGCATTTTACCTGCCTACTGTGAGGAACAAGTTTCACTCATCAAAGGAATCCTTAACTTCTCACTGGAGAATCATTTTACATGCCAACAGTGTGGAAATAGTTTCGATCTACAAAGAAACCTTAAAGTCCACATGCAAAGTCACACTGGAGAGAAGCCTCACACCTGCCAACAGTGTGGAACAAGTTTCAGACAGGGGTGGAGCAAGGGGGTGGCCACCCGCTCACAACTGCTGTTTCTGTCACTTTATTTCTTGACTAGATTTTACGACCAAAACCAAAGGGAGACTTTTCAGATGCGCACTCCAACTTCACCTCAGCACCAGGCACAAGTCAAACATTTATCACCATTAATGAACCACTTCAAAGAATATTATATCGTTTTTAGACAGTACTTGGTGCATGCAATTATTTGCATGTAACGTTATCCAGAACTCGGCATAACACCTGTAGAAGATTGTAATGGTAATCAACCATTGTAATTAACATAGATTTCGCATTGTTTGTAAATTCTTGTTGACTCAATAAGAAACTGCCATTTCAGAGTTGGATCTGTTTGTTTGTTTCATTTACATATTAATATAACATTATGTAAAACGTTAGCTATCAACAGTTTGTAGGCTAAGTTATAACGTTAGTCATGAAATTGGCCAACTAAGTTTGCTAATCATAAAAACCTGACATACCCTATAAATTTATGAACTTACCTGGTTTTATTGGTTGTTGAGCCAAGGCCACGTCACGACCCGCCACATTTGAAAGAAATTTGATACTGTAAACATACTGTACGAGACGTATGACAGCTAACTAGGTGTGAGACTGAAAAAATAGCTAGCATCAATTTCTTTGGAAGCCTAGGTAGCGCGGACTCTGCCGATTATATTAAGAAATTAACTCTCAGGTGAGACATTACCAGATGCCTACGGTATTTCAGACCACGAATGGATCACAGATATGTCCAAATGGTCAGCAATCATTTGGCCCAATATATACACTTATTTAAATGGACTGTTTTCTATATTAATATATTTTAAAATGTAATTTATTCCTGTAATCAAAGCTGAATTTTCAGCATCAGTCTTCAGTGCTACATGATCCTTCAGAAATCCTTCTAATATGGTAATTTGATAAAACATTCATTATTATTATCAATGTTTGTGTACATTTTTTTTCAGGATTCTTTGTTGAATAGAAAGTTCAAAAGAACAGCATTTATTTGAAATAAAATATTTTGTAACATTATAAATGTATTTACTGCTACTTTTGATCAATTTAATTCATTTTTGATTAATGAAAGTATTGATTTCTTACATTTTAAATCCCTCTTTTTGGCGGTTAGTACAGTTTACAGCACAACAGCTGCGTGGCATCTCTGTTTCTGCTAGATATGCTGTAAAGAGTGCTGCTTTCTGCCCCCTAGTTGCGTGTGTATCTTTGTGATGACCTTGCATAGAAACCTGTCTGTACAGCTGTAAACTTTCTATATCAGGACTTTTGTTTTGGTCTGGTTCAGTGACGTCATAAAGCTGTGCCGCGCTCGAGCCAGTATTGCCAACTTAGTGCCTTTCTCGCTATATTTAGCGAGTATTCAGATCCCTCTAGCGACACATTTTCAAAACAGCGACTTGGAACAAATCTAACGACTTTTTCTGGTGTTATTGGAGACTTTTGGAGACTCTCTGATGTGAAAGCACATATCGTTCTTACTCTTCTCAACGAGCAGTGGGTGCTGCCATGGGCCCCACCCCCGTCCCAAAGCACTCACAGGCGGCCCAGTCCTCGCGCAGCTGCAGTCAGGGCAGGAGATGTTCACCCCTCCATGTCCAGACTGCATTTAAATCGCGCATGTGCGGGAAGCATTTTTTTTACTCACACAGCCTCAGTAACTTACTCTCGTCCACTGTGTGTGTGGCTCTCTGTGAGATAAGCTAAACTAGCTGGCTAGCTCATCATGTCTCAGTCTAAACTGTATACTCAAAAATACAGAAAAAAAAAGTGGGAATCAAACCCTGAATTCAAAGGCTGGTTAAAGCCGTTTATTGGAGATATTACACGGGCATTAGGGCTGGGCGATAAATCGATTTTATCGATTAACTCGAATTTGACGTTTAGGGGGATTTGTTTGGAATGAAAATCGTTTTTCTCTTTAACTTCCACCACCGACGCTCCCCTTAGGCTTCCGTAGTTCAGAGTGGGCTTAGCCCTCCCCCCGCTTTCCGAATTGATTTTCGAATTGTATCCCCTATGACAAGAAAGAGCCCCGGTGGAAAGCAATCCCAGATTCAGTGGCGAAATATATAGCAAAAGATATGGTGCCCATATACACTGTATAAAAGCCGGGGTTTATTAACATGCTTAAAGTTCTCGACCCCAGGTATGTGCTACCAAGCCGGAAATATTTTGCCAAAGTTGCCTTGCCTCGCCTGTACAACATTATTCGTGAAAAGATCGCTAGAGAGCTGGAGGGGGTGTCATTTTACTCCGCCACCACGGATCTCTGGTCTAGTCGAACGATACAGCCTTATATGAGTTTGACTGTGCATTTTATTGACAACTGGACTCTGCGAAGCGTCTGCCTTCAGACAGCTTACTTTCCCGATGACCATAAAGGTGAAATAAAGGGGCTAAAAGATGCTCTGACCTCCTGGAATCTTGATGAAGACCGACTCATCTGTAAGACAAAAGCTCTGAGAGACAATGAGTGGCCCAACCTCCAGTGCTTTGGACATAAACTGCACAACGCTATAGGTTAGAGTCTAATGGCTATGCATTCAACAGCCAAATTAATGCATGAAGTGTTCATTAATAACGTGGAAATGTGAAAAATACTTGTTTTGACACTGACCAATAAGTGTCAATAGATTTTTTAATGCATGAACAGCCCAATTAATGCATGTTGTATTTAATGCAATTTAATTAAATCAATTCATATTTCCACAAAATGTACATGCATGATTAATCATAATGGTATATGTTTGCGTGTGTGTATGTGTGTGTGTGTGCATATGAGTACGCCCTTAGTGTGCATTAATAACATATGGAAATGTGAAAAAGACTTGTTTTGACACTGACCAATAGTGACACTAAAAATTGTTTTCTTTGTTTTCTTTCTTTCTTTCTTGTACAGAGAATGGTGTGAAGGACCCACAAATCGATCGTGCCATTGGGGTTTGTAAAAAGGCGGTTGCTACATTTTCCTATAGTTGGAAGAAAAGACGAGAGATGGGTGAAGTACAGGCTGAGCTTGGTCTACCCACTCATCAGCTGGTAACGGATGGTCTACCAGCCGGTAACGTATGGTCCCTGACCAGATGGGGTTCACGTCTAAAAGTGAGAGAGACTAAAATAGAGAGATTTCTCGAACAGGAGAAGGCCATAGTCCGTTTCCTGGGGTCCGACAAGAAAAGCCATCATCTTGTGCCCACTTGGCAAGATATTGAGGTTTTAGAGTCCGTAAATAAAGCTGTCAAGCCACTCCAAGAATTTACAGACGCCCTGTCCGGGGAGGCTTATGTCAGTGTCTCCTACGTTAAACCGGTGCTGCATTTGTTCAAAACCAGTCTCCTACAGCCAGAGGAGGAAGACACCGAACTCAACAATAAAAACAATAAAAAGAAACATAATGTGGTACCTTGATGACAAATACAGCGACCCTGTGAAGAATGAACTCTTGGACATGTCCTCACTGATGGACCCCAGGTTCCATACAACCTACATTGACCCAGACAAGGTGGAACAAGTCAAGAAAAGAGCTGTCACTGAGCTGATGTCTCTGCCTGCTGAAAAAAATACACCACAGCAGCCTGCTCCAGCAGTGCAGGTGAGCCCAAGGAGAAGCATAGCCTCCGCCCAATAAGAAAATGACTTTAGATGCTTTCTTCAAGAAGAATGTGCCAGAGCCATCTTCTCACCAATCAGAGGCAGTGAAAGTAGAGACTCTGGCAACCTACCTACTGACCCCTGAGGTAGACCTAGACACTTATCCACTTAAGTGGTGGAAACGTCACAAACCAAACTTCCCAAGGCTTAGTAATCTGGCCAAAAAATACTTGTCTGTCCCTGCTACAAGTGCCCATCAGAGAGGCTTTTCAGTGTGGGAGGGGGCATTGTTACATGTAACTGGGCATGCCTCAAGCCAGAGGTAGTAGACAGGCTCGTCTTCCTGGCTAAAAATGCATAAAAGAAGAATGTTGAAACTAAAGTAAAAGGATGCATGTTTCATTTTGTTTACAATTTCAGGGATTCAGGAAAACAGTTTTGTTTGCACTTTATGAATGCCACTGTTAAAAGTATGTATTTTTATAATAGATCTAATTTAGTCATTTTTGTTACATTTATTTAACCAAAAGTGTTTTATCAAAGAGGGACACGCAATTTTATTTATTAATTATATTTTAAGTTATTTTGAAGGTGCATTGTGTCACTGTAAGAAGTTATTAGAAAACTGATAAGCTACATTTTCACTGTCACTCGTTTACAAGCATATTTTGAGGCTTGTTTCGTGTTACAACACAAGACAACTAAAAAACACACTCAAAAGGCAAAGCCTTATAATAGTTCCACCCAAAAGATCCTGCCATTTATGCTTAAAAAAATGACTCTACTAAAAAGGCTGAGGCATTGGAGAAGCATGATCACATTGGAGAAGCATGTAGAGCTGCTTTCTCAGACCCCACTGCTGCTACCAATTTCAAAATGCACAGGACAAAGTGCACAGAAATTATTAATGGTGTTCTAGCACCATACTTTCTGAAAAAGTTGGTCGCAGATGTGGGTGACCAGCGTTTCAGCCTCCTCCTCGATGAGTCCTCAGATGTAAGTGTTTCTAAATACCTGGGGGGTTTTGATAATGTACTTTTGTGACACAAAGCAGACAATTGTCTCAACATTTCTGGGGCTTGTTGAATTGGAGGGAGGAGATGCCAGATCTATAGCCCGTGCTGTTGTGGCTTTCCTCGAGAAGTGTGGTCTTAAAAAAGAGAAACTCCTGGGCATAGGCACTGACAATGCCTCTTTTATGACAGGGATTAACAATGGGGTCCATACAGTGCAGAAGGAAGAGTAAAGTCTCAAAGATCTGGTTCTTATTCGCTGTGTGTGCCACTCTCTGCAGCTTGCTATAAGTCATGCTTCCAATGACACCGTCCCCCGTAATGTGGAGTACTTGGTACGAGGGACTTATAACTGGTTTTCAGTGTCTCCAAAGTCCAGGGAGGCATACAAGGCCATATATGACACCATCAACTGTGGGGAAAAACCTTTACAGATTACCAAGGTGTGTGCTCTGTTGGCTCTCCATTGAACCTGCGGTTTCACGCATTTTGGACCAGTGGGAGGAGCTTAGGCTGCATTCCTGAGTCACCAAGTCCAGTGAACACTGCTACATGGCTGAGGTTTTATATTCCATGTATAGTGATCCTCAAAACATTTTGTATCTGACTTTTTTAAAGACAGTGCTGGGTGAGGTACATTTGGCCATCAAGGCTTTTGAGGGAGAGCAAGTAGATCCTCTTAAGGTACTTGACAGCTTGGTTAGCCTGATCTAGTCTGTGAACAGCAGGGTGCTGAATCCACTGGCAAATGTTGATGTACTCAAAGGGCCAATAAATGGATACATCAGTCGCAAAGCATACCTTGGTTACCTTTTGAGTCAAAGGCAGCTGAGCTCCACCTTATGCCTGAAGATGAAAACAATGTCCGAAAACGGTGTATCCATTACCATCTCTCTCACTAATGAGTTGAGGGTGAGACTGACCTGAATTAGGGCCAGACTAGTTACCATTTTCTCAGATTGCCATTGACAGGTTTTTTCTATTATCTTTTTTTGTTCCATTTAGATTGTATACATTTTTATTTAAATGTTATGGTTAAAAATGTTCATGTTATACTGTGACTTGTTGTAGGCTCCTAAGTGGACCATAAGGTTAAAAACAGGGCTCTCAAGTCTCATGCATTCACCGTGAGACACGCATTTCAACCAGTTCACACGCCACACCTCGTATTTCTCATGCTGAGAAGTAGGGGATAACTTGTCCAGCTATACAATTAATGGACAAGGCGCAGGCAAATGGATGGAAGTTCTCTGCCGAGTTCATAACTGCTGTCTCGAATTATACTGATTTTTAATGCCACCTACCAGCCAATCATAAATTAGAATTTGTCGTATCGGGTAAATTACGTGTTCCCGCTTCAACCATGTACGTTACTAGGCAACACGCACACACACTGAGAGTTGCAGTTGGAAGAGCAAGACACTGAGACTGAGAGCTGAAGTCCCGCCGAAACCACCCTTCCAGGGTCTCGTCCCGTCGAGACAACCCTTCCAGGGTCTCGTTCTGCTAAGATCACCCTTCAAGGGTCTCGTACCGCCGAGACCACCCTTCCAGGCTGAGTCCACCCTTCCAGGGTCTCATCCCGTCTAGACAACCCTGCCAGGGTCTCGTTCCGCTAAGATCACCCTTCAAGGGTCTCGTACCGCCGAGACCACCCTTCCAGGCTGAGTCCACCCTTCCAGGGTTTCGTTCCGCTAAGATCACCCTTCTACGGCGATTCCACCCTTCCAGGGCCTTGTAACGCCGAGATCACCCTTCCAGAGTCTCGTCCCATTGAGACCGCCCTTCTAGTCTCGTCCCGTCATGCCTATGAAGCCTGAGCTCCACGATTTTTCTATAGATTTCTTTTTGGTTACACTTTATTTTAAGGTGTCATTGTTACAGTGTAATTATACATTTAAGTACTGAGTAATATTAATTAGCAACATGTACTTACTATAGGGTTAGGGTAGGATTAGGATTTGGGTTGGGTGTTAGTTCCATGTAATTATGCATAAATTACTGTTGTTATTATTATAATTATGGTAAATACATGTAACATATGTAACAAGGACACTGTAAAACAAAGTGTTAAAGATGTTTAAAATTATATTATAATATATTATATTATAATTTTACCCAAAATAATTAAACCACTGAAAAGATATGTATATCCAGGCTCAACGTTTACCAGATTCTTTCGAACAGCCAATGAAAACTCTTAAGACTGGTAAAGACCCCTGTTTGGGTCCTATAGGCCGATTTCAATTCTCAATTCAGACTAGTCAGTCCGAACACAAATACAATCCACAGAGGCAGACGGGAACAAGAAATACAAAACTCAGGAACAGATAAATATTAAGAAAACAGGCACTGCTCAAAATGCTGTCCGAGAGTGTCAATCAAAACAAACAAACAAGACTTTATACTGAATGAAGGCAAAAGGCATTTAAATAGACAGAGTGATGATCAAATGAAACAAGACACAGCTGAAACGGATAAACTCATAATGAGCAGAGGGTTCTGGGAAATTAAGTCTGGGAATAACGGAGTCTGTGGAAAGAGTGAGGGACGAGGCAGCCATCAGTTGGTACATGGCACCTGCAGCTGACAGATGTAACAGATATAGCCACTCAATTCGATCAAAGGCCTTTTTGGCAATAACAGGATAGTCCATCTGAGAAGTCAATCAGACCAACAGTGAGATCTCTGCTATATTTAACCCCAATCTCCTTTAATTTGCTCTAGCAATAGAGTCTTTATCTATTGCAATTCACTCATGTTATTGGTGCTTTTACAACCCTTCAATCATATCTGGTTATACAATGAATGTGAATAAGAGTGTTTCTATGCCTCTTAATATAGCTGCTACTCAATTACCCCTTAAAAATGTTCCCTTTGCCTGAAATACAGATAGATTCACATACCTGGGACTACAAATACGCAGAGATCGGTCTCAGCTATATATCTTAAACTATGCTCCCCTGCTTAAAAGTGTAGAAGGGGATTTAGATAAATGGAAATCTCTTCCAATTTCATTAATTGGCTGGAGAAATTCTAAAATGATTGTTTTGCCAAATATTTTGTAAAGTTTCAGACACTCCGTCCTGTGTTGCCAAAGTCTTTTTTTAAGGAACTTCACACAAAATTATTTCGAGGTTCTTATTGAAATGGAAAGTGCCGCAGGTCAAGCTAAGTTAACTATTCATGCCATTCCTAAACGGTGGTGTGACATGTCTGTATGTTTCTGGACTTCCTTTTGTGTTCATAGTGTTCAGTTTCCCGCCACTGTTCCCATGATCACCATCCTCATTAGTTCATTTAGTTCAGCTGTGTCTTGTTAATTGGCCTCGTTAGCTCCCCTTGTTTGCCATGTATATATTCCCTGTGTTCTTTCTTCCTCTGTCTTTGTTGGTCGACGTTGATGTTGGGTAGTGTTTCTCCTGAGTTTATCTATGTAGTGTTGTGTTCGATGATTAAAGTCTTCCTTCTCCAGTAATTCCTCATCGTGAGTACTTCTATGCACCACCTTTCGTAACAGATCGTCCCACCCTTAAACTGAGATCCAAGACAGAAGATAGACCCAGCACCTTGGCTACCAACGAGAGGAACGTCTGCACATCGGCTACTGTCCACGATTCAGCCATTCATTTTTTTCAATATATATATATATTTTTTTTTTAAGCAAGTCTTTAATAAATATTCTGCGAACATGAATACCGTACCATGCAGTGGAAAAGCGCCAAAGTGAGCAGTACCAAACCGTACCATGCAGTACACATATTAATAAAGTGATTAGAAGTACTATCACGTAGGGCTGGGCGATATGGCCAAAAAAAATGTAGCACGATAATTGTTTTATATCAGTCGATATCGGTAATTATCAAGATAAATGTCAAAAAAAAAATTATTTAAAGTTTAACACTTTTATGCACAAGCTATGAAACCCCTTATAATGCACAACATGGGTTTAAAAAGACCCGTATTCATTTCCTGTTATTTCATGCATGGCTGGACTTTTTTTTTATTTTCTTTATTTAATCTTTTGAGATCAATTTATTTAAGCATGTAGTATTCCATGAGATATAAATTCCACGATTTCTAAATATAAAAAAATCTTGTTTTCAATTAACAAAAATTATTTAAATTTTTCGTGTTAATTCTTTACATTTTTCGTAAATATTTGTGTTACTACATCAAGTTTACACATATGGGTCAAAAATGGCCCATCTATGCAAGCATTATAAAACAAAAGAATAAAGACAACATTTTGGTAAATTAATCATTTTAGCATTTATTTATACCAACACATTTAACACCTGAAATATGTTTATTTGCCACTGTCTCACATAGCATTCACATATCACTGATAACGATAACACTGAAATTGAACTGTGGTGTAGTGTAACTGTATTGAATTGTGGTGAATGTGATCAAATAAAAGAAAATAAAACTGACAAAATAAAATCACACTGGTACAGCGGCATCTCAAATTGCCATCTCAGTGCTTACATGCCTCGTTTGTGCTCCTTGCACACAGGTCTGGTGCACTGGGAACACTGGGAATGGGCATATTCTGCACCTTTTCCTCTTCGATTGGCCCTCCTGTCTGATGTCCTCCTGTGGCCGAGCGTTTTGTTTTTCTATCCTACATCTTCCCATTGCCTCTATAATATGGTTTTAAGGGTGAGGCATGCCCTCCAAGCATCTCTTCATATAAGGCATGACAAGCTCTTTGACGAGCTCCTTGATGAATAGCCGTCTTGCATTGGTCACACCACCCATGTAATCAGGGTGATGCGCAGTGAAGATGGTGAAGGCATTGAGGGTGGCAACATCCAGTACATTGTACCATAGCACCATGGGCCACCTCCGTGTTCTCCGCTTACATGAGTAGGTGCGACCCATCTGATCCATTGTGTCCACTCCTCCTTTGGTTTTGTTACAGTACTGGATCATTTCTGGTTTCTTCTTAATACTGTTGTCATCCACTGCTTTGTCATCATGCATGGTGCTCAGGAGGACAACAGCCTTTCCCTTCTTTCCCTCGCTCCAGTAAGACCCCTTTTTACTCGTTCTATTGGACTGGGTCTGAGTTTCATCTTTCATCAGACAAGTCTTCAATGTCATCAAAAGAGTCTTCTTCATCTAGGAGAGCTGGATTTACACCCACAACTCCAAATTGACCCTGTGGCTCATAGTCTAGGTCATCAGCATCAGATATTTCAGAGTCTGAATTAAGACTAAGATTTGCCTCATCTTCCTCATCCTGTTCTTCATGCAGCATCTCTACAACCATTTAAGCCGTGAGGACCAGCCATACTCACACTCTGGATAAATAAATTCAAAAGCACAAGAATATTTTCAAAAGCACATCAAACAGTTTATCAAGTATATAGTTATTATATATTGTCATTATTGGACCTTATGTCCAAAACTGTTACTTTTCAAGAACACTGACCAACGTAAACTATGACCAATAGCATTGATTTATGACAAAAAATAAAAATGAAGGTTTCGCTCAGACAGCAAAGATATATATATATATATATATATTAGTTTCTTTACAAATACAGTGTTTCTCTTCTATTTGTGTATGTAAAAACAATTACGCTTTTGAAGGCCAAAATTAGCATAAATGGACAGTATGCGAGCCCTTTACAATGTTAAAAGGAAAAAGTGATATAAAGTCATGGGACTTTAATGTTTAGTTTCCTAATATTTTATAATACACACACATATGTACATACATACATACAGGTGTGTGTGTGTGTGTGTGTGTGTGTGTGTGTGTGTGTGTGTGTGTGTGTGTGTGTGTGTGTGTGTGTGTGTGTGTGTGTGTGTGTGTGTGTGTGTGTTATAAAATATTAGGAAACTACTAAAGACTGTGAGGTCAGTTTTATATTTCAACCCCTAAACAATACAGTTTTACCTCACAATATTTAGTTTCCTAATTTTTTCAACACATCATTGAACATCATGTATTTAAATATGTATTTTACTATTTAAACTCCAAATTTCTGTCAGAACTCTAATCCTAAATCTTCTATTATTTGGATATTTCCTATTGTATGCACTTTGATTGTAGACAGCAGCGTGTGAATAGGACTTTTATTTTGGTCTGGTGGTGTGATGTCATAAGGCTGTGCCGCGCTCATACTTTTGTTGTGATTCTGCTGAAGAAAGGTTAGTATTTTAAGTGTTTAATGTTTTTAAACTTATAGAAACCGTTAAATAAGCTCCAAAGTTTTCTAAGCGATGCAGACTGAATGATTTATTATTAATTGTAACATTGCATTACTTTATCTAACATTTATTAACGTTGTGTGAGCAAAGTAACATAATGAAAACATGAGTAACATTAAAGGTGCGTCTCATTCCGCTCCCTATATTGGGAATCAGGTCATCATAAACACGAATTCAGTCACTGGCCAGTAGTGATGGAGAAAAAGAGTTTTATTGCTTCGGAAAATGATTTGCTGATTCAAAGCACTCTATATCTATTTCTTTTCTATCTCGATTTCTACAAAAATTAAATGCATGAACGGCCCTAAATATATAGTGTCTCATCCGTATTGTTCTTTCATTAGTTCATAGAGCTAGTTTTGAGTCCATAAACTCTCTCTCTGACTGACTCTCTTACCAGTGAACTGAACTACTGAACTAGAGCTCAGAGACGCACTCAGAGATTTAGTTTTGAGTGTTTTTCTTTCTGATAATTATTTTCATCTTAAACAGGACAAACACACAGAACAACTCCTGGTGAAGCGACTGAGATCCACTGACTATTATAAAGATGGCGTTTATTAAAGAGGAGAGTGAAGACATAAAGATTGAAGAAACATTCAGTGTGAAACAAGAAGAAACTGAGGAACAAACAGGTCACTTTCATTCTCAAAGCCCAACTGATATTTTTAAAGAATGTCCTAATTAAAGCGGGTCGCCTCATGTGGAAAAACATCCTTTAAAGTGCTATATTAACATATAAACAGGTCTGTGCCGCCATTTTACAATGAACCAAAAATGTTTTAAGTCTTCTTATAATAACATAAAAGTTCTTTAACATTGTTTTTCCCCATTCCTTTGGCATCGTATCTGTCAAATTAACTAAAATCGAATGCACAATATGGCTTTTTGCCCTTAAAGGGTTAGTTCACCCAAAAATGTAAATTCTGTCAGTAATTACTCACCCTCATGTTGTTCAACCCCGTAAGACTTCCGTTTATCTTCGGAACACAAATGAAGATATTTTTGATTAAATCTGAGAGCTGGATCACTCCTCCATAGGCTTCTTAAGGGATCGAAATTGGCCGGCCCAAAAGTTCTGAAAGACATCGTTAAAATAGTCCGAGTGACTACAGTGGCTCAATCTTAAGTTTATCAAGTGACGAGAATACTTTTTGTGCGCAAAAACAAACAAAAAAAACAACTTTATTCAACTACTCATTTCCTTCCCTGTGTGGAACTGCGCAGCGCTTCTGTTGTTGTACGTCACGCGTAGGCTCACTATTGGCCGACGCTGGTCATGTGTGTGATGCGTGTGACGTACAACACAGAAGCTTACGCTGTTACACTACGTGAAATCTCAAGGCGTCTTTGATGTCTTTCATAACTTTTGGGCCGGCCAATTTCGATCCCTTAAGAAGCCTATGGAGGAGTGATCCAGCTCTCAGATTTAATCAAAGATATCTTAATTTGTGTTCCGAAGATGAACGGAAGTCTTACGGGGTTGGACAACATGAGGGTGAGTAATTACTGACAGAATTTACATTTTTGGGTGAACTAACCCTTTAACAAACCACAACAGACTGGGATTTATTTAAATAAGTATATCGTTTTTTTTGTGCTGTCCCAGACAGCAATAGTGTCGGCCCAGATCCGGCCCACATCTGGAATCTATGTGTAACAGATGTGGGCCGGATCTGGGCCGTCACTATGTTGCTGTCTGGGGTGTGTTTCAAAGTGATGATCCAGTATTTTCTCAGAATGGCTAATTTCACAGAGAATGAATGTACTCAACTTCGTCGTTGAATCCCAATTTGAATAAAGCCAAACATGATTGGTTGTAGCAAAAACGTGCTACGATTGGTCAGTGTGATGTGACCGTTATCTGATTGGCTTGAGTAAACCATGGGTGGAGTCCACTTATTTGCGGATTTGTCTGCGTGTCTTGACTCTAGAAATGTTCCAAATCTACCAACGCACAGGAAAGCTATTCACAAATGAATTTTTTTTTTTTTTTTTTACATAAAACACATTTTTAAATCATTTGAAAGTGACATGTCAAGGCCAAGTATGGTAAAGGCCCCGAGATACTCAAGGCAAGGCGACGTTCTTTTTCGTTCTTCGCTTAGGAGTAAAACGAAGTAATACTTGAGCAGTGAAATACTGTTAGCGAACATTTGTTTGACCTGATTTTGTTTGAAATTTCGTCACATCAGTGACGATTCTTCAATTTCGCTTTAAATATATTTGCCTTTACCCTTTTTCGGAATTTGTCCTCTGCATTTAAACCATCCCAGTTAATGCACACATTAGGAATAGTGGTCATGTCCACATACACACCCACACTAACTCGAATACTGCTCGAAGCTAAGCGCATCCCATCATACATCATGTTCAGGAACTTGCGTGCCCTGAAATCACAAGATGTCAAGGAAAACATTCCACTGTGAGTTACATTAATAAGATGGCCTATTACATATAATTTGGTAGTATTGTACTGTTGCACATTTTATTTGTGCAAGGATGATTGGGGTATGTGTGTGTTTGTACAACATTTGCTACTGCTTTTAATCTCTTAATGAAAGACCACATTTTTAAATGGTGTCGTCTATCACAATGGGACTACTGAACAGGCTTTTTAAATTAAAATTAAGCTCTGTAAACATGAATTTTTGCAACATGCTGATGTTGATGTACTGTCGTTATACCAAATACAGGAAATGCGTCACGTAAGTAGACGAGTGGTCAAGTGCAAAGACCTCAAGGGTGGGTATAGGGGAAGGCCATAACAATATATATCACGATAGGCTCATTTGTTTCTATAAAATTATTATGTGATCTGTGCTGGCAAAGAGTCGGAATGCGCACCGTATAATTTAGAGCTACAGGCAAAACAAGTGAAAAATTAAGATTATGAGGTTTTCACAAAAATGTGTTTATTAAGCCCTTTGTCTAGTGATCCCAAAGCTCCAGATTGCAATTAAGCATCTAAAAGTTTCTTTATGTGTAGTTTTCTGACAGGAGTACCTTTCCTTTGTCCATAAAAATGATCTTACTTGCGCTGACTGATTGAGCCGAAGCGAGTGCACAAAGATGCCTGACTCATACACACACATACACAACTATAGTATTACAAAATACCTGTCTTGCCGAGTATTCACGCGAACGTTTTCGGTGATATCTTATGTGAACGTTTGGTTAAATGTTGGGGGAAAACATCAGATGTGTAACATTATATTAGATCTGTGCGGTCTCAATATATAGGCTGTTTCAATAATGTTATTCAATTGTGGTATATTGAAATAAAGTTGAAAATATATTTTTCCTTTAGATATAGACGTGTTATTACCAGGGATTTTAAGGTATGGTTGCTAGCTGATTTTGTTTTTTGAACCTTCAGAACTCAAAATTGACTTTGCCGACTTCAGACAGGTGTAGCTCAGTCATTTCTTTTGTCCGATTCCGACAAATCATACATAATTTTACATACTTGCCACACTTAGTTTGACATATTTCCACTGCTTGTAAAAACAGTGGTATTGCAAACCTTGCAAATCACATTTGTCTGACTTGTAAAAAAAAATTCTATATCCAAACCACTTCCACACACATTTCTTCCTCTCTTCACAACAGGGATTTGTAGAACCTACTACTGCTACTTCAGCGTCTTCCTCCATTGTGGAAGAGAATGTGTAATGCGTGGTTATGTCACGTGAAACGTAACGATTGGACAGGCCCAGTAAGTAGTGAACACTCACACACTTACTCTATTTATTTGTGAAGTTTTGTGAATCTCTTTACATTTATTTTTTAATCTCTATCAATTTATTTGGAATAATGCAACAATTCTAACCCCATAGCCCGTGGTCTCCCTTTTCCACCAGAATGGTTTGCATTTAGAGCCAGTCACAAACCAGTCGCGTTTCCACAGACTTTCAAAAAGCGCTGATGTAACTCTGCTATGTGTTTACATGACTATAACCAGTCTTAAAAACAGCGCACGGTGTTTGCTCAAGCAGTGCGTTACTTCTGTTCTGCTGTTCACAAAACCGTGAGTCAGTGCCGTCGCAACACGGTGGGAGGCCCAGTGCGAGTTATGGCAGGCATATGCCAAGACACTTTTTTCTTTGATCTCATGAACACAAACTCATTTTAACCACAAATAGTGTTAAAAAGATATATAAAGTTAACTTGCACTGTATATCTATATCTTTTTTGATGACCTTTTATGTGCATCTGATGTGCACTTTTTTAGCACGTATATAATACGCAGTTTTTGCATGCATATGATACGAAATACACACCCGACAGGTAAATTTTGCGTACCAGATGCGCGTACAAAGAGCACGCCAAATAAAAGCATGACCTCATGCTATACGCGGTGCCGGGCATGACGTTAACTACACACAGAAGAACGTGGATGGAAAGAGGCTAGTTGGGTGAGCGAAAATGTAAGACTGTAGTAATGCAGAGGTGAAAGATTGCATTGGGTATTTAACAAATAGAATTAATAAAAATATCAGTGATTTAGTCCTGTAACAGACAGGGAAAGAGTAGTGATGGAGACGGCGTCGTTTTTTCTTCTCCCGGAGATTTAAAGAGGAAGGTTTGTCTAGAGAGTGTCTATGAGACTGGTAAAAATTGCAGCTCTGCAATGATAAAGTTATTCTGTTCTGTTATTGTTGGTGTTCAGACGCTTTTGAGAATTCTGGAATGTAATTTCTTTAAAATAGGAAGGATAATTGTTTTTAAGTTTAGTATTTTAGTAATGGAGGGAGATTTTACTCTTGAATGTTTTTGAAAGATATCGTTGTGTGACGCTATGCCATTTGCATCAATGCAATATCAATTGACATTGACACAGATGACACATTTTTGATATTCTTGATGCTGGTCTTTTCCACTGTGCCATTCTGCATGTTGTTAGAATGACAAAAAAAAAGTTCAATTTTTAGGCTGGTCCGCTTTGCTGGTCTAACAGTGCGAATTCCTGCACAATGCTTTAATGGTGCAAGAGTTCAAGGGACGGTAGGCCTATAGGCTAGCTAAACATAATACATGTCAACTGTTTTACGATAGAAATCACTGTAAACAGCATCCAGTGATCTACTCAACTTTTTCGAAATGAATAGGCTTATATATAATTCACATGATTCTGATTCATGCAATTCATTTGAATTTGACGAGACAAGAAACAATAACAGAGATGTTTTCAGGGATTTTAGGCATATGATTTGAGTGAATGTGTGCATATTTAAAAATAAAAAGTAGGCCTTATTTGAAAATAGTTCAAATGCATTACAATAAATTGGATTTCTTTTACTATTTCATTCTCTGAAATCCCTTTTGAAAATCCCATGGGACGGCTCTAACGGGAGTGATCATTGCAAACCAGCAGCTCTCAAAATCTCCCGGTACTTTCATATGTCCTTTTTAATTTACTGTTATTAAATTACTATTGTTTTCCAATAATAAGTGCATTTGCTAATAATATTACATGTTTATTTCTTGGAAATGCACATTTGACAGTAAAGCACTGAGCTTGAGTTGCGTCAGATAAAATGAACCTTTAACAACAACCTAATTTTTATAGGGATTTCTTTTTTAAAGTTTTATTCTTATTAAATGTACCATTATTCTTCTACAGTATCTTACGGAATTGACCAACAGCTTCAGATATTATAAAAGGACGCTTTTCTTGCTTTCTGTCATTCTTTTCAATTTGAAGCGTTTGTTTTTCACAAGACATTTTTATTTAACTTTTTCTGCTGCATACTTCAGTGCAAAAAGTGTCAAAAAATTGATTTCTTGATGTTTTAATATTTTATAAATGGATTTTCTTAATATATTAATATAAATGTAAAAGCAAACTGTGTGAAAAAAAATGGTTAAAATAAAAATAAGCCAATAAGTGCTTCTCTGCTGCCATCTACTGGTTATAATAGTATATATATTTCTTTGTAATAAAAGCATTTGTTTGCCATGTGTTAGTTTTCTTACAGCTTGAAACTTCTACAAGTGGAGACAATCTTTTAAAGATAAACAAACTTTTTTCGGTCATCGTAATAAAAACATTTAAACGATAATATTTAGAGCTTTGAAGTGCTGTAAAAAGTGTGAAGCACTTGAAAGTCCTTGAAATGTGCTTGAATTTCCCTCTGAAAAGGTTGTACAAACCTTGAAATGAATCATGTAAAAATGTGCTATGAACTATTTCTGCCACAATACCATAGTTACAGTTAGTGTTACAGCATTAGATCCATGATGAATGTGATTTGTTGTCTGAAAGACTTTTTTTACTTTTATGTCCAAGGCACTATGTTTCTCCTGGTTTCCAAATCAGCGCTGTTTGATCTGATATCTATGATTTATAACTGAATATACCAATCCCTTTGAATGCTTCCCACTAGATCTCGCAGCGATGTTATTAATACAGCAGTGAATTCAAATGCTTTATCACTGCTGTTCGTTTTAAGTAAATGTGCAATACTGCCACTGGTGCATGATTTGAAAAACACTTGAATTGTCAGCCCAACTGACTTTTAAATGAAGGATTTTAACATTGGAGGAATATAGCGGCTTTGAATTTAAGTTGTTAGAAGTAGAAATATGACCTACCTTACAGGCTCCCAAGACAAGAACACAAATTTTCTTTATTTGCCTCCAACCCCAATAGCCATGTGGCTATAATTTGTTAGTCTTATTGACTTCCTCGACTTGTCTCAGTTGGTAAATCGACCTCTGTGCTGAAGTCAATCACCCAGTCCTCAGTCTATTTCCAGCAGAATTCCCTCGGCCACTGTCAGACTCACTGGGGGGCTCCTCTTTCGGGGTGAGGGTCCACGCTGGCCTCTGTCAGACTCAGTGGGGGGCTCCTCTTCCGGGGTGAGGGTCCACGCTGGCCACTGTCAGACTCACTGGGGGGCTCCTCTTCCGGGGTGAAGGTCCACGCTGGCCACTGTCAGACTCAGTGGGGGGCTCCTCTTCCGGGGTGAGGGTCCACGCTGGCCACTTGCCCTCGGCCACTGTCAGACTCACTGGGGGGCTCCTCTTCCGGGGTGAGGGTCCACGCTGGCCACTTGCCCTCGGCCACTGTCAGACTCACTGGGGGGCTCCTCTTCCGGGGTGAGGGTCCACGCTGGCCACTTGCCCTCGGCCACTGTCAGACTCACTGGGGGGCTCCTCTTCCGGGGTGAGGGTCCACGCTGGCCACTTGCCCTCGGCCACTGTCAGACTCACTGGGGGGCTCCTCTTCCGGGGTGAGGGTCCATGCTAGCCACTTGCCCTCGGCCACTGTCAGACTCACTGGGGGGCTCGTCTTCCGGGGTGAGGGTCCATGCTAGCCACTTATCCTCGGCCACTGTCAGACTCACTGGGGGGCTCCTCTTCCGGGGTGAGGGTCCACGCTGGCCACTGTCAGACTCAGTGGGGGGCTCCTCTTCCGGGGTGAGGGTCCACGCTGGCCACTGTCAGACTCACTGGGGGGCTCGTCTTCCGGGGTGAGGGTCCACGCTGGCCACTTGCCCTCAGCCACTGTCAGACTCACTGGGGGCTCCTCTTCCGGGGTGAGGGTCCACGCTGGCCACTTGTCCTCGGGCTCTGGCTGACTCGCGGTGGGTGGTAGCTCTCTGTCTGCGAGGGGCACACACGAGTTCTCCGCGGTCAAAGTTGGTGATTCGTGCTCTGGATCTGGCTGTTTTCTGGACCGGGGCGTGACTTTCTCCAGACACCGGATGATCGCCTCTCTCCAGCTCAGTCCAGTGGTGTCAGGGAGGTCTACATGGGGATGAAAGTTATCCCTGATCCAGGGCTGGATTTCCCGGTAACGTTTTCTCTAAGTGCGCTATGAAAACTCTAAAGGTATAACTTATCTAAAGGTATACCATTTCTAGGCATGTTGCCCGAGGTTGCTTAAGATATTCTTTCTTGCATGTGACGTTACCAGGAGCTGTCCGTAGCGGTGGCGCTGAATCTGTTGACATTGATGGCTTGAGAATCAATTATTCACTCGTGCAGGTGCTGCTTCACTAGGTTATGTGAGAAAGCGGTGTTCTTCATAAAAGAAGCACTTCAGAAATAGTTGAAATTGCATTTATTAGGACTTTTTTATTAGGACCTTTAATAGCCTAGCCTACATATTTTAAAATTTGATTATTTATTGCTGCCACAATAATGGCCCATTACAAATGTCATTATAAATGTGCTTTCTTCTCTTTCCCCTTTTTGTTTGCTGAGGTGGAGCTGTGATGAAATATTGTTCTCTCCAGCATTTCAGTAATAAAAGTGTACATGGAACGTATGTCGATCGGCAGTGATAAAAAAGGGATTGAAAGGGGAAATATTGAAGTGATCACTTCTTGTAAACTTAAATTAATTTACCACACGACCTTGGTGTTTGTCAAAAAAACAGTAGGTAATCTGGCAGGGGATTTTTACGCGGGTGGCGGGAGAAAAACACTGACACTCTGGATGCGGCAATAAAATCACTGTAAAATGGCAGTATGCTTTCACTGGCCTTTGAAAGGCTCCGCCGTCTGTGATTTAGCACAACTATTCCCTGTATCGCTGCCATAGTTTGAGCAAACTCCCCACCACAATCATTTGGATACCTTTGGATAATCATTTGGATTTGAATACCTTTGGATAATATAATTTAAAAGCTAACAAAAATCAGAGTAAAGACAATGTTATTATTTGCATGATAAACTTGAATTAGCCTAATTGAACATGGTGTATTACAACTTCAGAATTATATTCGTATAGACTGAGATGTTGTAACAAATTAGCTCTATGAAGTATTAATAATCAATAATAACTTATGATTAATTATGAATATTTGAATCAATTAATTGGATTAACTTGATGTGGCTAAATTAATATTACAATCAATTAATCAGTTCGTCCAACGAACTCTTTTGATTATTCATTTATTCTAAGAAAAGGGTATCTTCCATGGCCACAGAAAAATAATTATTTCTTAGGATGTCCAGCGCTTTGAGCATGTAACAAAATCAAGATCGTAAAAGAGACTTTGTTTGCAAGCAGTGAATCAGAACCAAATATATATTGTGCACAAGTTTTATTAACTAAATCACAAACATAACTAAACAAACATACATACATGCATATATACATATACAGGTAACAAGGTGAGTGATTGAGTGAAACTGGAAACCGGAAATGGAACTATGGAGAAGATCTATTTAAACTATGAAAAGAACCATCAGCTTATCTATTTTCAGAGCACTTCATTTAAATTGATACTTGCATTTTTGTAGTGGGAACAATTCTTGAAGTTGTTGAAAATTGAAGTCGTTGATGGTTCCGTGCTGAGGCCTCGCTGAGCAGGAGGGAGGAGGTCGGAAGAGTTGATGGTTGGAATCGTTGTGCCGAACTCCTGAGATTGTCCTTGGTTCTGTTCTGGTTGAGAGAATCTTCTCACTCTCCTGAATGAGCACATGCGAGTCAAGGCCTAGCAGGCTGTCCCACAGACACCCACCCAAAGTAAGCAGCCGTGAGGTCCACTAAAACAAGAGAGAAGGGAGGTCCACTAAAACACCTCTCAGGGTTGGCTTGACCAATAAGAAAGGTGGCATTTCCAAGAGGGAGAATTTGATTTATGGATTATTGTTTCAAGCGTGCTCATTTGCATGTGCAGCTGGATTAGTTGTTGATGAAGAAACTATGAAATATTCTTGTAATATTAATGTTGTGCAGCTATCAACATATCATATACATGATAATTTCAATCTTCAAAGTACCAGTTTATAAAGACCAAACATTGTATACATGATTTTGGTTAACCATAGTTTGCAAAGTTTGAAACATTACCCATTAGAGTTTACAAGAAAACATCGTCCAAACCACATAAAAGGAAAACAATTAGATACATGTTTATACAATTCTCAAGTGGATATAAAATATATTGGATTAACAGGGTTAATTTCTTCTCCTCAGAATTAAGAGAGAGTCACCACTCTCTGAACATTCCTTTGGAGGTCATAAAAGTCTCCTTATCAATCTACTGTTACAGGACACTGGGTTCTGCCAGTGTGTTCGTTTCATGGGGTTTCATGGGATGTTATTTTCGGGGGAGTTTCATAGACCTTTGTTGGGAGAGGGAGTTTGCTCGATTGTTCATTAAATATAATGAATAATTAGTGTGTCTGATTGGTCCAGACGCTACAATGTAAAGAAGCTTTTTGCAGAGGTGGCCAACAGTTAACAGTGATAAGGTAAAGCTAATAGTGGTCCAGACCAACCGTATTACTTACAGAAGTATACTTTCGGGAAACACGTATTAACGATAAGGTACAGCTTAAGGTTTAACTTAAGAACGACGTAGCGTTAAGAAGGTTTTGGGAAATCCATCCCAGAACAGCGACTTCAGGGTCTCATTGTCGAAGGGGAAGGTGATGGCGAGACAGAAAGTTGGCTGCATAATCCATCTTGGTCGGTTGTTCTGTAATACTTAGATCCACAGAAAACGAAGATGATTATAAAAGAACTTAAGATTTATTATGAACTCTGAATAACAAGCGAACAACAACATCAAATGAAATGGTGTGCTAGTGCACAGACAACAACCGACAAATGAACAGGACAAAGGGAGGAACTTAAATACACAGTGATGATTAACTAAAATGACGCTGTGAAGAATGGTCTTAGTGTCCATGGTGATAGATTGTGGTGGGAAACTCGAATACATGACATGAATGAAATCAAAACAAACTGAGCGTGACTGACTACTTGTCTTTATTAATGCTTAAAAATGTATATTAGTTAGGTTAGATCTTTTTATGGTATTTTTAAACCCTAGGCAAAAGTTCCTTGTGTAAGTGTTCTTTGGCCTGTTGATTTTTCTTTTTGTTCGTGGTAATCAGCTACAATTAAATGTTTATAAACAAGGCCTAGAATAATTGTGAATGTTATCCATTTTGTTTTTGTTTTTTACCTTATTTGAATCGAAATTAGGAATCGATAAGAATTGGAATTGATACAATTTAAACGATATCCAACCCTATATATACAGTATATATCATATTTAAACATGTTTCACTCAATTTCACATATTTCAGTTTGGCAATACAGTTTATGAGAAGTCCAATTAGTAAAATGTCTGTTGCTTTGTTGCACTAAACTTGATTTTTGTGTGTCTCTTTTTTCACCTTAGACCTGATGGCATTGAAAGGGGAGAGTCAAGATCTGAATGAAATGGAGGAGAAAGATCAGTATGAGAGACATCATGATTTCATAACGGAAGAAAAACCTTTTAGTTGCTCAAAGACTGAAAAAAAATCACAAAAAAGGGCTCTAAAGACAAGGACTGAAAGTTATCTCACCTGCCGACAATGTGGAATAACTTTCAGTCAACAAGGAAATCTTAGAGTCCATATGAGAATTCACACTGGAGAGAAGCCTTACACCTGCCAACAGTGTGGAAAGAGTTTCAGTGTACAAGGAAATTTTCAAGTCCACATGAGAATTCACACTGGAGAGAGCCCTTATACCTGCCAAAAGTGTGGAATAAGTTTTAGGCAACAAGGAAGCCTTGAAGTCCATATGAGAATTCACACTGGAAAGAAGCCTTTTACATGCCAACATTGTGGAGTAAGTTTCAGTCAAAAAGCAAACTTTAATAAGCACTTGAGAATTCACACTGGAGAGAAGCCTTTCACATGTCAACGTTGTGGAATAAGTTTCACTCAAAAAGAAAGCCTTAATAATCACATGAGAATTCACACTGGAGAGAAGCCTTTCACTTGCCCTCAGTGTGGAAAGAGTTTCAGTATACAAGGAAACCTTAAAGTCCACATGAGAATTCATTCTGGAGAGAGCCCTTACACCTGCCAACAGTGTGGAAAGAGTTTCACTCAAAAAGGACAGCTGAACAGTCACATGAGAATTCATTCTGGAGAGAAGCCGTTCACATGTCAACAGTGTGGAAAGATTTTCGAACTACATGGAAACCTTAAAGTCCACATGAGAATTCACACTGTAGAGAGCCCTTACACCTGCCAACAGTGTGGAAAGAGTTTCAGCCGAAAAGGAATCCTTAATAACCACATGAGAATTCACACTTAAGAGAGCCATTTTACCTGCCAACTGTGAGGAATAAGTTTCACTCAAAAAGGAAATCTTAACAGGCACTTGAGAATTCACACGGGAGAAGCTGCCAACAGTGTACAGGGCTCTAGACTCAAGGCCTACACTGGTGCGACTAACTTTCTCAGTAAACCTTGAATATACATTTATCATATTGACCTTACATGTTAATGATTCATTGTCTTAATTCCTGCCTGGAATCAAAATCCAGGCCCCTCAACACTGATTATGATTAGGTCTTTCACTGTGTCAGCATGCAAACTTGCCTAACTTAGTAGTATCTTTATGTAACCCAAGTAGTAATGTTGCATAAAAATGTATTGGAAATTATACAAAAAATAATACCAATTACTATGATAATATGCATGTATACTTTACCATATAAAAGGAGTAGATACAGATGTTTTACTAATATGTGTAGATAAAAAATGCATTTAAGAAAAATGTAATGCTGTTTATAGTACAGTATATTTACAGACGGGAAAGAGAAGGACAAAGAGGAAAAGGGCCAAGAAGACAGCTGGCAGGCTACATTGGAAACACCTTAAAAGGGTCATGGAAGACTTGGCAGCTCTCCAATTGATGGCAGCAGAAGAGAGTCTAACACCGGCAGTGAACTGGTTGAGTATAAAAGACTGATGACAGCAGAAGAGAGTCTGACACCGGCAGTGAACTGGTTGAGTATAAAAGTCTGATGACCGCAGAAGAGAGTCTGACACCGGCAGTGAACTGGTTGAGTATAAAAGACTGATGACAGCAGAAGAGTCTGAAAACTGCGGTGAACTGGTTGAGTATAAAAGACGGATGACCGCAGAAGAGTCTGAAAACTGCAGTGAACTGGTTGAGTATAAAAGACGGATGACCGCAGAAGAGAGTCTGACACCTGTAGTGAACTGGTTGAGTATAAAAGACTGATGACAGCAGAAGAGAGTCTGATACCTGCAGTGAACTGGTTGAGTATAAAAGACTGATGACAGCAGAAGAGAGTCTGACACCGGCAGTGAACTGGTTGAGTATAAAAGACTGATGACAGCAGAAGAGAGTCTGATACCTGCAGTGAACTGGTTGAGTATAAAAGACTGATGACAGCAGAAGAGAGTCTGACACCGGCAGTGAACTGGTTGAGTATAAAAGACTGATGACAGCAGAAGAGAGTCTGACATAGGCAGTGAACTGGTTGAGTATAAAAGACTGATGACAGCAGAAGAGAGTCTGACACCTGCAGTGAACTGGTTGAGTATAAAAGACTGATAGCAGCAGAAGAGTCTGACACCGGCAGTGAACTGGTTGAGTATAAAAGACTGATAGCAGCAGAAGAGAGTCTGACACCTGCAGTGAACTGGTTGAGTATAAAAGACTGATGACAGCAGAAGAGAGTCTGACACCTGCAGTGAACTGGTTGAGTATAAAAGACTGATAGCAGCAGAAGAGTCTGACACCGGCAGTGAACTGGTTGAGTATAAAAGACTGATGACAGCAGAAGAGAGTCTGACATCGGCAGTGAACTGGTTGAGTATAAAAGACTGATGACAGCAGAAGAGAGTCTAACACCGGCAGTGAACTGGTTGAGTATAAAAGACTGATGACAGCAGAAGAGAGTCTGACATCGGCAGTGAACTGGTTGAGTATAAAAGACTGATGGCAGCAGAAGAGAGTCTGACATAGGCAGTGAACTGGTTGAGTATAAAAGACTGATGGCAGCAGAAGAGAGTCTAACACCGGCAGTGAACTGGTTGAGTATAAAAGACTGATGACAGCAGAAGAGAGTCTGACATCGGCAGTGAACTGGTTGAGTATAAAAGACTGATGGAAGCAGAAGAGAGTCTGACACCGGCAGTGAACTGGTTGAGTATAAAAGACTGATGGCAGCAGAAGAGAGTCTGACACCTGCAGTGAACTGGTTGAGTATAAAAGACTGATGACAGCAGAAGAGAGTCTGACATCGGCAGTGAACTGGTTGAGTATAAAAGACTGATGACAGCAGAAGAGAGTCTGACACCGGCAGTGAACTGGTTGAGTATAAAAGACTGATGACAGCAGAAGAGAGTCTGACACCTGTAGTGAACTGGTTGAGTATAAAAGACTGATGGCAGCAGAAGAGAGTCTGACATCGGCAGTGAACTGGTTGAGTATAAAAGACTGATGGCAGCAGAAGAGAGTCTGACATAGGCAGTGAACTGGTTGAGTATAAAAGACTGATGGAAGCAGAAGAGAGTCTGACACCGGCAGTGAACTGGTTGAGTATAAAAGACTGATGGCAGCAGAAGAGAGTCTGACACCTGCAGTGAACTGGTTGAGTATAAAAGACTGATGACAGCAGAAGAGAGTCTGACACCTGTAGTGAACTGGTTGAGTATAAAAGACTGATGGCAGCAGAAGAGAGTCTGACACCGGCAGTGAACTGGTTGAGTATAAAAGACTGATGACAGCAGAAGAGAGTCTGACACCGGCAGTGAACTGGTTGAGTATAAAAGACTGATGCCAGCAGAAGAGAGTCTGACATCGGCAGTGAACTGGTTGAGTATAAAAGACTGATGACAGCAGAAGAGAGTCTGACACCGGCAGTGAACTGGTTGAGTATAAAAGACTGATGACAGCAGAAGAGAGTCTGACATCGGCAGTGAACTGGTTGAGTATAAAAGACTGATGACAGCAGAAGAGAGTCTGACACCTGTAGTGAACTGGTTGAGTATAAAAGACTGATGGCAGCAGAAGAGAGTCTGACACCGGCAGTGAACTGGTTGAGTATAAAAGACTGATGACAGCAGAAGAGAGTCTGACACCGGCAGTGAACTGGTTGAGTATAAAAGACTGATGACAGCAGAAGAGAGTCTGACATCGGCAGTGAACTGGTTGAGTATAAAAGACTGATGACAGCAGAAGAGAGTCTGACACCGGCAGTGAACTGGTTGAGTATAAAAGACTGATGACAGCAGAAGAGAGTCTGACATCGGCAGTGAACTGGTTGAGTATAAAAGACTGATGACAGCAGAAGAGAGTCTGACACCTGTAGTGAACTGGTTGAGTATAAAAGACTGATGGCAGCAGAAGAGAGTCTGACACCGGCAGTGAACTGGTTGAGTATAAAAGACTGATGACAGCAGAAGAGAGTCTGACACCGGCAGTGAACTGGTTGAGTATAAAAGACTGATGACAGCAGAAGAGAGTCTGACATCGGCAGTGAACTGGTTGAGTATAAAAGACTGATGGCAGCAGAAGAGAGTCTGACACCGGCAGTGAACTGGTTGAGTATAAAAGACTGATGGCAGCAGAAGAGAGTCTGACACCGGCAGTGAACTGGTTGAGTATAAAAGACTGATGACAGCAGAAGAGAGTCTGACATCGGCAGTGAACTGGTTGAGTATAAAAGACTGATGACAGCAGAAGAGAGTCTGACACCGGCAGTGAACTGGTTGAGTATAAAAGACTGATGACAGCAGAAGAGAGTCTGACACCTGTAGTGAACTGGTTGAGTATAAAAGACTGATGGCAGCAGAAGAGAGTCTGACACCGGCAGTGAACTGGTTGAGTATAAAAGACTGATGACAGCAGAAGAGAGTCTGACACCGGCAGTGAACTGGTTGAGTATAAAAGACTGATGACAGCAGAAGAGAGTCTGACACCGGCAGTGAACTGGTTGAGTATAAAAGACTGATGACAGCAGAAGAGAGTCTGACACCGGCAGTGAACTGGTTGAGTATAAAAGACTGATGACAGCAGAAGAGAGTCTGACATCGGCAGTGAACTGGTTGAGTATAAAAGACTGATGGCAGCAGAAGAGTCTGACACCGGCAGTGAACTGGTTGAGTATAAAAGACTGATGAGAAGACTGACCAGGCAGATACTGATTGAGCGGTATCTCTCGACGCCAGAAACCCAGCTGATTACACCTTTGATTTAGACTTCGCTTTATATTGTAACTTTGCTATTAGTTTTTGGTTTAACCTTTATTTCTGGAAAATTAATATGAATAAATAACTATTATACTAATTGCAAGCAATTGTCTACCAGTATTGTTGTTAATAAACCTTGAGTAAGAACTGACCACAGAGAAGTCTTCTGAACAAATTATAAGTACAATTTGAATGCTTATGATTTAGGTCAGATTTGACTTACTCTACCTAACCTGAGGCTAATAAATAATAAGGTTACAGGTGTTAAGGTTAAAGCACACTGTAAAACAGGCAGATGTATTGCTTTTATTTCGCTTTTCCTTTTTTATTCAAAATATTCACAAACTTGCTGGCCATGTCATCAACAACTTGATATTCTGATTCTAGTGAATGTGTTCTGTTGTTGAAAAGCCTTTATAATGATCATGTTAGTTAATCTGTAATGCATGATGTTCACCTGTGTGATCGTAAGTGTTAACGGAGAACACGTGCCAGCCAGGTGCCAAAACAACCTGAATATTATGCACTCGCACCAATGCAACCTTGTGAAATTTTAACTTATACATTATCAAAAATGTATCCCGTTTGTGACCATTTTGGTGGCAGTCTAGAGCCCTGCTGTAGATCGAGTACCGAACAACTCAGAAACAGAATTCTGATAGATGGCCATTGTCCAGCAGTTCTCCAGACCAGCAATCAGATGAATTTCTGACATGTTATACATTTTGGTCGCCCCTCTTGAGGTTATCGCACAGTTGAAGCAGAGCTACAAACAGATTGGCCTAAACTAAGTGTATTTTTCCTCACTGTGCAGAAACTGAAATTAAACCTTTAATGCAGCAAGAAAGAAAACGGAAAATGGGAGCTCTTTAAGTTCAGTTGCTATCAAACTAGCTGCAGTTTAACAAACTGTTGCTTACCTCTAGTTTGCATTGCAGAATGGGCAAACCATATTACCCCTAAACCACCTGGGGGTCCATATATACGTTGGTGCCTATTTTATTAATTTACTTAACTTATTAAATAAATCTTAAATAATCATTAATTTACTTATGTTATAATCACGGGAAATTTGGTGATAAAGAAAAATGTCACGTCGCAATATTGGAAATATTTCAGGCAAATCGGTGGATATCACAGATGCAATGTGCAAATTTAGCTTAAGAGTTTTAAGTCTTAGGGGCTGTTTACACTACACTGTTTTCAAGTAAAAACGTTATTTTGCCTGTTCGTTTACACGACAATGCCGTTTTGGGTACCTGAACACACACTTTGAAACCCGTTTTCAAAAGTTTGTAAACGGTCTCTGTGTAAACAATAAAAACGCAAATCTCTGAAGACGATGACGTAATGCACATGCGTATTACATGTTCAGTCTATAGTGTTTCAGAATACAGGGTTTTTAGTAGTTTTCGCAGATCGGAGTGAATGAGGATCGTTTTGACAATCGTGTCAGCCTTAAGCGCAAAACTCAAAGGAAAAACATCTCCGTTTTAAGCATATCGTTGTCGTGTAAGCGTACCCTTAAACTCCCGTGAATTCAATAATCTACTGAAAGTGAGTGAAAGTCAAACTGACTGAACTTTCGCCACCTGTTGCTGCATTAATGGCGCACAATCACTCACAGATGAAAAGAGATTAATCTACTTCAACATTATGCTGATTACCGTATAACTGTCTACATTTATTTTCTTAATATTCCTCTTGTGGTCCATATACCTACCTAGTGACGTTTTGGAATTTCCTTGTTTTAAATAAAGCTACTGTTGTGGCAAAACTTCTGTTAAACATCATCACTGCGTAAGAGACACTCAGAGTCAAATTAATAAAAAGAAAAGTATTTATTCTTGCAAGAATAGGCCCAGTCGCCAACACAGCAGTTACCCTGTGAAGTGAGTGACGCGCACCAGGAAGACATGAGACAGCCTTTATACTCTTTTCAAGGTTCCTCCTCACAGTAGTTACCCTTTCACCCACTCAGATAAGGTCCCCACTGCTGTTCAGTTTCTACTAAAGACACAACCTGGCCCTGAAATAAACTAGCCAAATCTGACCATTCCTAAGGTCAAGAGGTCCTGTCCCATATATTCCTGAAACGTCACGCACAAGCACGTACACACATATACTTTTACACATTGAATAGGTTCAATCCCTTATGATATCTGTTAGGAATAAATGACTATTAAAATTTCTACAACAATTCCCCACTTTTTATCATTCTGATTACCCATAATCACAATAATAAACAAAAAAACCAAATTTTAAGTCATATCATCACACTACTCTTCATCTCTGGTTTTCGCATAACTGATCACTCTTCATAAACATTTGTGAAATATTATTTAGAAAAGAAAAAGCTTAGGCTGTTTTGCAAGGATAGTCCCTTAAATATTAGCAAGCAAGTAAAGAATTTAATTAAAGCCGGGCTAAATGAATAGGCACTGCTATTGCACTCTCGACCTAGATCGAACCCTCAGTCACCTCAATTAAATAAGAAATAGTGTACAGATTACTTAGGAAAACAACACCATCAATTCACACAGGTTATTTTAGCAGGTCATCAAAAATACAAAGAATAAAGTAGAATAGAATCCTTCATTTCCAGCCCTCTCCTTGTACGCCACCTCGTAACACGGATGACCGCTGTTTGTAACCTTCTTTAAATCTTTGCCCTTAATCTTTCTCAGAAAATAAAAAAAAAGAAATAGAAGAAAAACAACCAGAACATACATTTAACACATCTCACTGTAGCTTCCGCTACCTGTCTCGTCGCATAATTTTGTTAATCCTTGGGATAGACTGTCATTTTTTTTTACCAATTGAACAGGCAGCAGGTTTTCACCTGTCTCTGTTATCGTATTCACCCATGAATAACAAAATTATCATAAAACATACAATCCTAACTCCTACCATTAAGCCTTTTCCATTAAATTTATGTCCATCTCCACATTTTATTCACTTCTAATTCAATTTATTAAGCTCTATTGAATGCACTATTTAACAAATCTAACCAGAGAAGTCTTATAATTTTATCCATTCCTCTAACCAAATTAGTTGTTCAAAATTAACTCTAATATCTCTAGTACGGACACATCAATCAATAGATTTTCTACATTTACAATCAAATCAATACCTAGTTCGATTCAATCATACAAAATCATCAAAATCATCACAAAAACAGATTCTTCTGTTAAACTTAAACCATCAGTTGGCAGTTGGTTCCTCCAGGTGTGTTGATCATCTTGTTCGCCCCACGGACGTTCCGTGTTCGCCAGGGTGACACTTTGCGTGCCGTTGCAATGGTCTTTCCCTCGTAGGCGAGGCAGACAGTTACTAGCACCGTCTTCTTTAAACCTCACTTTCTGCTCTATTGGATGGTTGAGGCCTGTTGGTGTTGTCTAAGGTGAGAGGCTTGGACCCAGGTGTCACACTCTCCAACCATTTTCTGATCCTTACAAGGTCTTCCCTTTTAATCACGACCGCACCCCCACTGGAATGAACCATTCCTTGCCTGCTGTCACCTGTGAATGGAGACCTTAACTATTTTGTTAGTGATGCTTGTCTAGCCGCTCGTCCCTTTTGGTGTGACCTGTGGAATCAACAGCCTGAAATATATTATCACCGGATAATTTCTTGCTCATTTAATAGCACTCGGGGTCCTTTTCCCCTGAAAAACACTCAAACCACTTTGCTCATGTCCACAACACAATATTTATATATTTGGAACAGAATCAGTTCTGTTTGCTACAATCCATCCTGACATTCTGCAAAAGGAAAATCTTAAGTTATGCGCTGCGCAGGTGTGGAACCTTTCTCCTACAATAATAACCCAGGCCAGGATAGTTAGCCAAATTCATCCATAGCCATCATTTTATTGGGCACATTCTGCCCTGTATCAAAAGTCTGCATGATCTGTAGAGAAAAACAAATGTCGAGGTTATTTTCAGATAGTAAAGTACACGTAGTTTCTTTTGTCTGCTGTGCTGCCGCAGCCTTCGCTGCTGCATCTGCCCTGGCGTCTCCTGTTGAAACAGTCCTGCAATTTTGTTATCAGCGTGTGCGGCACACTTACAGACAGCAACTTTTGTTTGGAACGCCCTTTTACCCAATTAAACCCAGTGTCCTCCCAACATATATTGTCCTTTAGTAACCCATATTTTGTCAATCCTTACCATCTCCCTTTTGATGCACGAGTTGAGTCGAATTTAAACTAATTTGATTTGCCATCAACACCAACCCAAACGGCGTCCTTCAGCCAAATTTCCTCCAGACATCTTTCTCTGTCTCTGAAACAAAGTATTACGTTCTTCACTTAAAGCCACAATCTCATCTTTTTATCAGAGTATTTGAAGGGCAATGGCCCTGAGTCTCACACCGAATCCTGCTTTTCAGGCCTGTTGTTTGGTCTCTCAAGTCAGTCATCTACAAACATTTCCAAAGTCATCAATTGTTTCTATCAGGTCAGGTCGTGCTGTACAGACTTGGTCAATGTCAGTCAATCATTTTCCCCCCTTTTCATCCCAATACTCATAAATGTGAGGGGCTCTCTTGCTAATTTCATGTTGACTTAGCCAATATGTCACTGTGTTGTTGCCATCAAATCTATAACATTTTCATTTATCTCAGCCCATGCCAGATGGTAATCTACAACTCCGTAATTCCAATTTACATCAAATACTTAAACTGATCCAGAACGTAATTCAAATCAACATCATAAAGACAAAAGTAATTAATACCAGACAGAGCTTGGTGACCAATCAGTTTAAAGCTCGTCCTATGTTCTGTATCATCTTTTCACCTAACAGAATTAGCAGCTTACTTTAAAATTTGTCATTTGCCAAAAGCCATCCTAGTGGGTAATGACACAATATACACCCCATTTAGACTTAGTATTAGTACCCCAAACTAACACATAGTCACATACAAGACAAAGTGCTGTCACCATCACACACACCAATATTAGACACGCATGTCAACTGCTCCTTTTCAATATATCGTCTCTAAAAAGATTTAAATTTTAAGTACGATTTTAAACTTCACATTTTCCTCTAGGTTTACCTAATTTTACATGGTCTCTTGACCAGTTTCAAATCATGTCTGTTCATTATTCATTTGATTTTTAGAAAAGGCAGCTGGGTTGTTTTGGTTCCTTATCATTATTTTTCTTCAGCTTGCTCTAGCAGACCGATAACAGAAAGAAAGAAAGAAAGAAAGAAAGAAAGAAAGAAAGAAAGACACAGTTACCATCCCTTCCTCCAACTCAGGCAGTCTCTCTCACTATTAACAAATAGTATTTTCCACACCCTTCTAAGACTGTAACTTAGACAAAATTTAAATTCATTACAATAACCTTTGTTATGCAGACCTTTCTTAAATCTACGAAAGCTGTCTTCATCTTTAGTCACCACCATGTCTACTGACCTTCAGGAGTTAAGACTATGTTATAGACATATTAGTTAAAAATCAACACTTCTATTCATTTTCTTGCCTATAAGGCAACCAATACATACAAGTTTGCTCCTGTCTCCACATCAAATAATGGCAATCCCCTCCTGGTCTCAGCTGGCTCTCGAAAGCCCGTTCGCTCTTTACCTATAATTTTCTTCTCCTCAGGGTGTTGTCCCCCTGGTATAGTTGCAGACACTTGTCACAATGAAAAACAAGCCATACAACCAATGCGGTTTCTTCCGGCGAGTGGTATAGAGGAAACTCACATTTTCTGGGTCAGACTGCCGTAACTCCTCACAGCGCATCTCACCTCTCAATGCTCTGCTGACCCCAGTGGCCTCCAGTAATCAGCCCTCAACTCTCATACCTTTCTCACGTATAACACCTCCATCCGGAGGTGCCCAGTGTTCGTGACCCCCTGCGTTGGGCTGTCCCCTGGCCAGGAAGATCATCCCGTCATTGAGTAGCCACTCGTACACACTGGTGACCGCTCTTTCCCATCACACAATCAGTTTTCCTCAACAGAACTCAGCTGTTTTCTGGAGCTTAGGAAAGGCACGTTCAAGAGTCACCAGAGCCATTCCGATTGCCTAATAGTGTTCACACAGGGAGACAGGTTAATAACAGCAGTATTTAATCACTTAAATCCATTAACCATCTTAATCATCAACCTAGCTACTTAGATTATACTCAGTGAATTTAGATCACAGCCATACATTCAGTGTACTGTTACTGTACATCTGTAGCCGTAGCCTTCGGCCCTGTTTCATGGTGGAAACTTAAAGAAGTTACTGGTCCTCTATCGTTTAAGATCTGCATCATTATTTTAAAGACTTCTTTAAAGTCATTCAGTTTAACATTTAAAACATTCTCAAATACAACTTGCCCACTTAATGGCAATGATTTATTTTAACATCTCTGAGTCTGATTTTCAACCGAAACACTGTGCTTTTACTATAAGTAGCTTATTACTTATGACACAGGCTCAAATTACAGCTTTTAGCTGACATGATTGAGAGAGACTCTGAGACTTTCAGGACTGGCACACTGTACTCTCATAAACTTCTAACATCAAACTCTATCTACCATCTTTTAACTCTATCCCAGCTTAAGGCATATTTGCCAGAAATTACATGTATTTCCAAATAAACATTTTTATAGTTGTCTTTTGCCCATATCTCATGGAATTTAGACATTAGAAATTTCCACTCCGATTGAGTCTCTGTCGTACTGGCGGTTTTCAGCCACAGCAGACATCAGATTCAGATAAGCGAGCTGTTTCATTACAGCCAATAACAAACTTACCTTTTGAAAGCAAAACATCAGCTTCTAGTTCTTTCATGGTCAAAACACTAACAGAACACATTTTACATTTAACAACTGTTAATCCAGTAGCCTATTACTTCTACTTATTTAATCTTAAATACAAATAATTATTCTAGTTCTCAATTACCATAGCTTAATATCTGACTTCAACGTTTTTTTTCTCTAGGAGTTTATCACTCTCCAATCGGGATTCACACTAACTTTGACAAGGCTACTCTGCATCTTTTGCAGTTATTATAAATCATCCGTGAGATTTGTCTCTCTATATAACCTGAACCCTTCTTAAAATGTTGAATTAAAACACAATCATCCTTTTAGTTACTTTTATATATTTTGCAACTTTCATCAAACTGTTTCACTGTTTCAAAAAATTACTATTATAGATCTTTTCTTCAAAAGGATTCACTTTAAGACTTCAATCTTTTGACCTTGTTTTGATCTCTTATTCTTTCTCAGACGAAAATGTTAATGTCGTCATTTAAACACTGATCTACTTTCAAACCCACATTATTACCAGAAATGTGTCACTATCACATTTTCAAACACCTTCTCGGTGGGCATTTTCAGTTACGTGTTAAATGGTCCCGCTGACCACAATTAAAGCACTCTCTGTCGGCTCCAACTTACTGCACATCACTGAAGCAGTGTGTCCCATTCAGGAATGCAAACAGAGCTGATAAGCAGTTCTCTGTATTCTTTTACAGTCCACCAGTGGCGGATTCAATCCCAATAGCCGAATCATAATCTTTATCATTATTATTGGCCGCACGTCAATTTTCTTAAGCTGCATAAGTTGTTTGCACAAAGTTGTCTTTTAACTTTAGTCATACTTGTCCAGGGAAATGATCCCTGACCCAGAATTTCCATTATAAAACAGACATCTTTTGCGTCAATTACTTAATATCAACAAATATCCGACATTATACATTATTGATTTCCAGAATCTTTGGTCAAAGTTGTCTTTACATTTTACTAATTTGGTATTATCAGCAACAACACTGATTACAAGACAAGTATATATTTAACGTCCGGAAGCCGGGCTGAATAAGCAAACACTATTGCTGTACTCCCAGCATAGCTGGACCCTCAGTCACTCCTCAGATATTAAATACAGACATCGTCTACAATCATAAATACCAGGCTATATGCATTAGTTTTTTATAAAACTATAATTTCCATAAATTCTGTCAGACATTTTATTTTCATCACATATAGGTTTCCACTATATGTCTTCTCAATCTTTCCCTACATGCCAGTTCCTTCTGTATCCTCTCCTTTCTTTTCTCTACATGCCAGTTCCTTCATTATCTAACCAGTACATGATTGCTTAACTACAATCCCCACACACACATATCTCACACACCAACCTTCTTGTTTTCCCTTCACTTCCCTCTTCCATCAAGTTTCTCACTTACAGTTCCACTCTATTTCTATCACTCTATTTCACACAGAAAGCCTTATTGCTGCTGCTTGCTACTTCAATCCTTAACATATACATTTAAGTTCTATAGACATCTAATGTCATGCATCCATTTACTGGATGAAGAAGTAAAAACCTTATTTCTCTCTGCAGTTCGACTTTTTTTCTTCTTTTTTTTTTATCTTCCCCTTTAAGACAACAATCCATTGTTTGTCCACATTGCTTACACACGTTTGAACACAGCCATAACTCTTTGTTTCTCACTGCCCTGTTCAACTGATTCCCTCCCTGAGGAAATCATGGTATTTTCTCAGTTTTTTTTTCAATGTCTAACATACATTTCCCTCATAATATTTCCTCATTTGATAGAAAACCGGTGTGTCAAATTTGGCAAGCTTGCTCTGAGATTTTCCCATACTGGCTGTTTCTGTTACTCTGTGGATTTCTCAGTTTGACGCTGCGTCTATTAATCTGATGGACGTCTCCACCAGATCTGATCCCTTAACCCCAGACCAGACAGGGCGCACCCAGTGCTTTTCCTGACGGATCGATTAACTCCCAGTAAACTGCTACGTGAGTATCCCTCGATTTGCAAAATCGCTACCCCGTGACGTGTTTTGCAAATACGCACCTCACGCAGTTAGCCCCACTGTATTAACCCTTGACCCGCCCGTAAGTCTCAACCGACCCCCAATTGACTGCCGTACGAAGCTCACTCGATTTGCAAAATCGCTACCCCGTGACGTGTTTTGCAAATACGCACTTTCGCACAGTTTAGCAGTGTTGTACCGGTGCTCTTGACTTACACCACAGAAACGAACAGACCCAGCCACTATGGTTTTACCCACAATTGAATAATATTTTACCCCAAATAAAATATTTTAGCCGTCTCTTACCAGAGATGTCTTGGATTGCCACGGGTTCGTTCTCATTTGATTCCAGTGGAGCCCCTCCTGGCCCTGATAGCGGTCGGCCCCTCTCTCTGAAACTTACGAGGTAGAGCTGGAACTGCTCAGTCCAGGTGGCCAAACACCGTCCGCTCTCAGGTCCAGAAGGCACTTCCAAGGAATCCCACTCTTCTGACACCAAATTGTTGTGGCAAAACTTCTGTTAAACATCATCACTGCGTAAGAGACACTCAGAGTCAAATTAATAAAAAGAAAAGTATTTATTCTTGCAAGAATAGGCCCAGTCGCCAACACAGCAGTTACCCTGTGAAGTGAGTGACGCGCACCAGGAAGACATGAGACAGCCTTTATACTCTTTTCAAGGTTCCTCCTCACAGTAGTTACCCTTTCACCCACTCAGATAAGGTCCCCACTGCTGTTCAGTTTCTACTAAAGACACAACCTGGCCCTGAAATAAACTAGCCAAATCTTGACCATTCCTAAGGTCAAGAGGTCCTGTCTCATATATTCCTGAAACGTCACGCACAAGCACGTACACACATATACTTTTACACATTGAATAGGTTCAATCCCTTATGATATCTGTTAGGAATAAATGACTATTAAAATTTCTACAACACTACTCTTATTTACATTGATTATTGATTACATATTACTATTTCAAAGTAATTGGACATATTACACTATTTAAAGGGACACTTCACCCATTTGCATTAAGTTTTGTATCGTTAGAAACCCAGTCATATTTTTGAATGGTCGTGCATTATTCCCTCATTTTCCCCTGAGACGGGAGAAATACTGA
The DNA here is from genome assembly GCA_030578275.1 of Meda fulgida. Lineage (NCBI taxonomy): Eukaryota > Metazoa > Chordata > Actinopteri > Cypriniformes > Leuciscidae > Meda > Meda fulgida. Next base: position 26,921,580 of record CM060619.1, on the reverse strand, counting down.
TTTTAGTGTTGCAGTTCCTGTTTATAATGATGTAAAAATCGTCATTCTAAGCAGGAAGCCCCATATCTTTGTAGAGGGGTTGAGACTACGACTCGTTCCTCATTTTTCCAGGGGGTGGGACCCACTCACGCTACCTATTACAGATCAGTGGGTGGGACTCCACTTGCAGAAACTAAAAGCAATATCCGCCATCTTGTTTGGAAGCTAAGCTAACAGGCGCTGTGGAGCCAGATGTTAAGTTACGACAATGGCGAAAAGTACTAAGGTTGCCACCTATGTCTGATAAAAAAACGGGACATATCGGTGACCCGCCCACCGGGGGGGGGATATCTTACATTCGCCTCTTTACATTTCGATGACCTGCCCAACGGGGGGAGGCGATTACATGCGCTTCTTACATGCGCTATTTGAGGCACACACGCACACTAGCACACACACGCAAGTTCTCTCGCTCTCTCCCTCTCTGTCATGCGCGCGCTACACAGTTTGAACATACATAGTCACGTAGCCTTTCGAGGTGGCAACCCTAGAAGGCACTCATTATGATTTGGAAGAAGAGGATTTCGAAAGTCTGATGCTTTGAATCAGATGTTCGTGGCTACCTTTACAAGCCGCAATATAGCGAAGAGCAGCTGAGGCTGATGGAGGAACAGGAGGCCTGCCTGTCGCGGACGAGGAGCCCGGACTGGCTCGAGCTGGGGTGGACTGGTGGTGCCTGTGCTCTCACTGTGCGCCTACGGATATATAGGTAGAGTCCGTCTGCTGCAAATAATTTCAACAATGCCAATTTCTCCTGGACGAAATCTCTGAATCAGACGAGGACACGGACGTTTGTCTTGTGAACCTAACAGCCTACCGACACTTTCTCGAATGGGTTCTGCAAGGCGAGAGATTGGGTAGAGGCCGTCGTGTCGTTTTACCTGCTTGTGTCGTGCAGGCAATCCGACTGAAATATCCAGCTCCTGGTGGCCAGTACTGCGGGCACCAAGAAGCTGATGATGCTCAGGAGGAACTATATATGTATTTTTGGCTCTCCATTTACACGTTCTTTTAACTGTATCTGATTCATGTGTTTACACTTGCCACATATATCTTAAACATTGCGCATGCTTAAAGGGTTAAATTCTCTTGCACAGATGGACAAATGCGAAATATGCTTGATGCTAGCTCTGCGATATATGCAAAGTTCTCCAAACATCACCATGATTTTGAGGCGGAAGAGGACCAAAAGTTGTGTCAAATTGGATAAGTTGTGTCAAAAGGGAGGCCCACTGTCTTAGACTTTGAAAACCCCTGGTGTAGACAGAAAGGATTTCTTTTATTCACTAATGAAAGAATTGTGTCATGGGTAGATAAAAAAAATTAAATAACAAGGGCATGTGCATACTTATAAAAACTAAACAAGCTAAAAATAAACTATATATACATACAGTAGTGGCAGCAATAATCAATTTCCACCTGTGAAGGACACTACTATTATTCATCAGCTAAGTTCCATTCAACTATCATCATCGTGTTCTACTCACCATTTACATCTGCTGGTTTCTGTGCTTCTGTTCAAAATAAACATCATTTATATTTTACTCACCTGTCTGCTTCATCACGATCCGTGACAGCTACATTAACACTACAACCAATTACTTGGTTCATCCCGTGAACGCTCAATATTAGTTAATTGATTAATAGAAATGTACATTTCCAGGGCATGGGAAATGTCTATCTTACTGTACAGTACTATTCAGAGCCTGTAGCCAAAAATCTATGATTAGGGACTCCAGATATGAGCTTGAGATACGGACAACTTTATGTGTGTCATGAACAAGACTTTATTAACTAAACATTTAAACTACTCTAACATACACATACATACATGCATACAGTTTACCCAGGGAAAGAGCAGAAGCAGAATACAGGAAAGCATGAAGTTATAGTATCGTTTGAAATTCAACAGCCTTGAGCAAACCTACAGTTTAGTTCTACAACGGCCTTCTTAAAAAGGGGTAAGGATACGTAATGTATCAAATCGTGAGACTAAGTTTGATACTTGCATGTCTCGCCCATTTGAATTCAACTGTCCTGGTGCAATTTGTTGAAGCTCCAGTTGATCTTTGCTGATGTGGTCTTCATGAGAGAGAACCAGTAAGAGTCAGAGGATCTTTGGTGAATGGAAAGACAAGGCACAAGCTTGGGGGTCCTTAGAAAATTTCTAGTTCAGCATCATCTTCACATCAGGACTTCTCAGAAAGGGACTAAGAGGCGTAAGAGTGACTAAGAGCCTCAGAGGCTAAGAGACCAAAAGAGAGGACTAATCTTCTGATCAATGATTTTTAATGGATCCTTGCTACATTGATGTATGTTTCTATTAAAAAAGAAATTAAAATTAAAAGTAAATTCATTCTACCATTTGAATTATGTAAATATAAATAATGTAAATATATTAATAGGCCTAATTATAATAAACAGAATAATAATCAACATTAATATTCAGGGAAGACGGTTAGACAATATTTTATTTAGAGGGGGGTGTGAGGGACCTGGATGATGGATAATGATAATGATGATTTACACAGGATATTAGACAGATCTGACAGATTCATAAGATTCCTGATTCTAATGTGTTTCTCTCCATCAGATTCGCATCAACTAACTCTGGATCTGAACACAGTGAATAAACTCCTCCGTCTGTCTGAGGAGAACAGAGTGATTACTGTCACTGGCACAGAGCTTCAGTGGTATCCTGATCACCCAGACAGATTTGATGTGCCTCAGGTGTTGTGTAGAGAGAGTGTGTGTGGACGCTGTTACTGGGAGATTGAGTGGAGTGGGAGTGTGTGTATATCAATGTCATATAAGAGCATCAGCAGGAAGAGATCAGCTAATGAGTGTGTTTTTGGAGGTAATGATCAGTCCTGGAGTTTGATCTGCTCTCCCTCCAGTTTCTCATTCATACGCAATAACATATAGACTGAACTCCCTGTAGAGCCCATCATCAGGAGAACAGGAGTGTGTGTGGATCACAGTAGAATAGGAGTGTATGTGGATCACAGAGTAGGAACTCTGTCCTTCTACAGCGTCAACAGAAACCAAATGAGCTTCATCCACACAGTCCAGACCACATTCACTCAGCCGCACTATCCTGGGTTTGGGGTTTATGTTAGATCATCAGTGAAACTGTGTTGATAAATCAGAATAGACTGTAGAGAAATTCTACCAATAATGCTTTGAGCTGCATGATAAATCAGTAACAGTGAGATGTTATAGAGTTTCTTATTTTCTCTCCATTACATTAATACTTCAGCTGAACTTATGTCACTGAAATAACATGAAGTAAATTAATGCCCATATAGACAGTAAGATCATTGTGTGTTTATGTAAATTACCTTTCAATTGAAAATGTATCATTCAATAAAAAGTTGTTGTAAAATTGATAAATGTCAATTCATTAATAAATGTGAAATATATACATCCAGATCTTCTGATCGTACTGTAAACCCTTGATCAGTGAAAGAATGAGCACAATTATTCTGATCTAATCCAGTTTACTGTAAATAAAACCTCTTCCTGAACAGACCTGATGCCCAAGAAGATTTTACAATGCATTTTACGACGCAATCCCGCATTCCCCGAAGAGCACATTTTCTCGGCCAACCTCACGCTCGTCGACGAACCGGCCGGTTCCGGCGATGAAGATGACGCGGCCCTTCTTGGGCTTTCAGCGGACGAGGAGGCCATCCCGCCCTCTGGCGTTCCCCAGGCTAGCGCCCGCGCGTCAGTCCATCCTTGCCTCAGTCCATCCTCCTGGAAGCAAGCGGCTACTCGCCTCAACATTGAGTGGCCAGCTCCACAGAGCGCCACCGACCAGGAGAGGGATATTTACGACGGGAAAGTGCTAGGACCCCCTCCTGGTCCGAGGAAACAACTCTTCCTCGTTCTTCCAGTGTGCGTGAAGCACGAGGCACAATTGGAGCGACCCGTTTGACTTCAAACACGTTCTCACGGTCCTTGAGGTGAAGGATATGGCAGCGCATGGCATGGGTGATCCCCCCCGCTATCCAGCCTTCCATCTCCAGGCACCTTAACCTCGCCCAGGGCCGAACCGTCCTTCTCTGGCTTTCAGAACCTCACTGTGAGTGTATTGGGCAATCGGGGAGCTGTCCATGTCTCTCCCATAGGTGGATCTCGAACACAAGATGATGAAAGAGAACAATAGGTTACTGTCGTAACCCCCGGTTCTCTGAAACCAACTTTGAGGACAAAATGTTCACTTGCTGCCTAATATATCCCACCCACTAACGGGCTGTAATGAAGAGATAATCAGTGTTATTAACTTCACCTGTCAGTGGTCATAATGTTATGCCTGATCGGTGTATATACTGTAATATGTACACAATTTTATTTTGAAATCACGAACAATTAGGATATTTTAGAAACCTACTAACATATTCTCCTGCGTTGGCGTAGCTTTATAAACGATTTCCCTAAAAAATCTGATGAAATGGCACACATTGCGTTCCCAGATATATAATAATGCATGAAACACAAAAATATTTTTAATTAAGAAAATTAAATAGGCCTATTTTAAAACATTGCTTTAAAAAGGGCAACAACAAAAAAAGATTCTTTAAATCTGATGAATGTATCCAGCTGTTGTGAACTTTTTTCTTCTAAAGTGGTAGAAAAGTCAGAAGCGCAGACCAGGAGATGTTGGGATATCTTTCAAAAGGATTCTGTATTCAGAAGTCACGGTTGCATCGCTGTAGTCTTTTTCATCCAAGTCTAACTAAGGCAGAATACAGTAGAGTTCACATACCGTTAAAGGGGGAGGAGTTACATAGAGGTGGAGACAATCTAAACAAAGCATGTAAATGAAGTACAGGAGTCAACTCTTCCTGGAAATTCCCCAGCCCTGATCTCATCAGCATAACAGTGTGAGATGGTAATCCCATCAGCCTGTTTGTAGCACTCATACCTTCACATTATCATAGAGACAAAGACACAGCTGTTTCTTGAGACAAAAGCTAAGGTCAGACACCTGAATTGCTTGACTTAATCTTCCTAAATATTCAATGACCGGGACAGGGGCCACGACAGCCATTAAAGACAAAGAGTGAGAGTCTCAGTAAACTGACTCCTTTAACTTACAATAGAGAGAAACAGGACTGAGGACTGGCAGGAATCTCAGCTGATATAATAATCATCATTTATAACTCAAATGCTAAATTCAGTCTACTAAACTTTCTCAGTTTAGATACTATTGTATTGGAACCTAAATTAAACATTTAATAAATTTGTAACACTACACAGCCAACACAGACATTTCTTATTTTCTTCTGTTGCACAGCTATATTTTGACATATTTTGTCTTGATAGCGGATTCACTAAATTTAAAGCGTTTGTCGTTCCTTAAAACTTTGCAGGATACGTAAAACTTCTTTAAATATGGTATGTAGTTTAGACTACAGAAAGCAAGCAGTGCACTGGTTATAGAGCCATCGACATAAACTCCCTTTATAATCAATTTACACCGTGCCTACGCTTTGCTTGTTATAATGAGAGAATCTGCGAGCGTGCAGAACTCAGTATTAAGTTCAAAATGCCAAATTTAGCTGAAAGGCAAATGACAAGTTCTGTCATCTCATACATTTTAAAATCAAGGTGTGTTTTTATAGATTTTTTAATTTGAGAGGAGACTGTACATTTTTGTTTTCACACAGCTAAAAATTCACAAATATCACCACTGAGGACATCCTTCAAAAATATCGTTCATTTCTGTAGAGCTGGCGTTTTAATAAGGATCAAATGACTGAGTTCAGCTTTGAGAATGGAACCAAACCAGTTTCTTCATGTTTCCAACTGAATGATTCTTCAATCTTGATGTCTTCACTCTCCTCTTTAATAAAAGCCATCTTTATAATAGTGTCACGTGGATCTCAGTCGCTTCACCGGGAGTTTTTCTGTGTGTTTGGCCTGTTTAAGATGAGAACAGAAAGACATCCAAACTGCTTAATCCAAATCTATCTAAACATTCTGTTGCAATCTTATATCTGATTTGCTGGCTGACCCAAACCATTCAGTTATAGAAGTGCACAGAACGGACTCGATAACAGCTGAATAAAACAGTGGCATGCTAATCACTTTCACATCAAATACACTTTAAAACAAACACCAAAGACCGCTTAGACAAATGTTTCACGTGCTGAGAACGCTAACATACATAAATCAAAATTGTTTAAGCATATTTTTATTTCAGATTTTCTTCATCTTGAAACTTGAAGCTGTATTCTTAAAAACAGAATATTTGCAATCTAACAATTCAGAACAAAAAATCCGCTGTTTGAAAATCCGCGTTTATAAAATTATGCAATAAAAACATGTCAATTGTGTTAAATTTCAAATGTTCAATATGTAAAATGCCACATAGTATTCAATTTCGCTCAATAACACTTGTCTATAATTCAAATAGTATTGTCATATTATAAGCTCCATAGTTAATGGAATTACCTGATTAGACTAAAAACACTCAAAACTAACACTAAAAACTAATTTAAGAACTCAAACTATACAGACACTTCATATTTAGGCATTTATGTTTTACATTTCCAAGAAAACATTTGCTATTGATGTGTTAAAGCTATCATTTCATAATACTCTGTTTCTCAAAGTTCAATGCTTCATTTAACAATAATTAACCAACTTTACATTGTTTGTAAAAACTATAAAATTGCCTGAACTGGTTGCATTGATCTAAACACTTAAAATGCGTTAAAGGGATACTCCACCGGTTTTTCATATTAAACTATGTTATTCCCTTAACTTAAGACGAGTTGATACATACCTCTCTTGTCTCAGTGCGTGCACTATATCGCTCTGTATTGCCGCAAAACTATGTTAGCACTTAGCTTAGCCCAGTGCATTAAATATGGGGCAAAAAGAGAAGCGAACAAACACGTCCTCGTTTTCCCTATTAAACACAGTTACTCGAGTAGTGTAACTCGACCTAGGCTGGTGACACAAAATAAAACGTTGCGCTTTTCTAAGCGTTTAAAATTGATGACTATATTGTATGGCGGAATACCATAGCAAGTGCTTTTGAGTACTTCGACTTGGCGCAATAATATCTTCACTCGTGAAAAGTCATCTTACCGGCTCCCGCTTCGTCTGTCTAGTTTAAAAAAAAAAATCTAGTTTTAAATATACTTCTTTTGAAGTGTTGATGCTTAATGTAAAAATATATAGTGTAAACGATAAATAATTGTTTGAGAATTCTGCTGGCTACGGTATACAGGCCACCAGGGCACCATACAACTTTATCAAAGAATTTGCGGACTTTCTATCAGAAATAGTAATAGCTGCAGATAAAGATTTTAATATACACATAGATAATGAAAAAGATGCATTGGGATTGTCTCCTCCTGGCTGGCTCACCAAAATATGTTACACTTTTTAAAAACGAGGCAGTGCTCGTCCTTGATGCAACACATTTATTTCTGAAAAATAAATAATAAAGACACGTTATGTTGGGAACACTCTGCATTGCGCGTACACCAATGCTCACTCATTCCGTACTGAGCGCTCTTTTACTCTACTCGCGTCAGTGACTCATCCACGGCCTAGCGTAACGCTGAGGGTACCCTCTATTGGCAAAGCCAAGATTAACAAACAACACTTTTTTGAAAATATATTGCAACAGTATTAACAGGAAATTTCACAGTAGTTTTATTATTGTGAGAACTTTGTCATTACTTAGTTTAAAAGATACAGATAAATATTGTATCATGGATGGGATGGGAGTGAGGTTTAGGGGGGTGAGTGAAACAGACGTGGGCTAGTGAGAGCTGTGTGTGTAAATTTCACTAGCCGTGATCTCTAGAGGTAGAGACTGTGGACTTTAGCCTCCTTTTTAGAGCGCCCGCCGCCCATGCGGATGGGCCCGGTTTTGAGTCATTGCAACCACATCAGGGGGTCTCTCCTCAACCTCCACCAGTGTGCAGCAGCCACAGAACAACGGCGCCAGTGCGTTCACCATACACCAGCTGTATGTGGAGAGGAGAGAGAGAGTGATAGCGCCACTGTTGAAACAGTCGCAGATGTGAGGTCATGTTAAAGAGCTTCACCGTGAGTTTATCGGGGCTTTAAAGCACCACTTAGCGGTCAAAGGATGCAAATTCATTTGCCTCAGAATCATCAGCACCTGTGGCAGCAGAAGACCCATTCTGGTTGAGTACCATCCATACATGTCATAGACATATAGCACTATACTCAATATCCTGTGGGAAGCCAATGTGAAATGTCAACTAGTTAACAGATAAATGGCAAATACTAGCAGCATCTATTGGTGGAAATGGATGGTGGATAACCCAGCAGTTCGAACAGACAAATTAGAAGAAATGCTTTCCATTTTAGCCGTTTTCTTCCAGATCATGACAGTCGGGTTACCTCATGAGGTGGCCGCATCAATTTCAAACGTTAGTTTGGTTGCTTGACATTTACTTTTGGCACTTTTTCAAACCCCAACCCTTTTATTTGGCATACCACTCCAAAAGGACACAAGACACTGAAAACATATGTGTTGAAATTAACACGTGTCTTGCTTTAGTAATTGCATCAATGTGATTTTTCTGTGCATTAACAAAACTATGTTACTGCGTAATTGTTTAAAGTTTTAATATAGGATTTTATTAAAAATATTCAAATCACCATCAAATCACACAGAGAACCATTAAATATTATTCATATACCATTTATTTGTGTTCTTATTGAACATTAAATTAAACTGCATGCTTCAAATTATATTTACTACAGTAAAATACAACTATTTAAAAAAAAAGGCCATTAAAACATTAAAAACTTGTTAGAAAAGCACTTTAAAACGTAATAAAATTATAGAAACCTTCATGAAATAATTTAACAACAGCTACAGAGGAGTTGTATAAAATTCAAGGTCATCTTTCCCAGTGTCCACCTTCAAGGCATAAAAACATGCTTTATGTAAAGTTCTCTTCTCTGCAGATTAGTTGAGCATGTGCATTACCAAGGCTGGTATGTCCAGAAACGGGATATTTCTTGGAGACTTCACCAACGGATGATGATTCTGCTGTTATTCTTCTCCATGAATTCTCTGAGGGTCACATCCTCTTTATCAGGGTCAACCACTCCACTTGGCACGGTTTTATCTGGAATTGGCAAAGAAGATTCATGTGTACATCGAAGGCATTTCATACTGTAGATCTATCACTCTGATCCCTTACCTTGAGATGCACCCATAGATTGGATTTATTTTTCTTTCTGTTAATTATTCTCATTTTAAATCATGACAGACTATCCAAACACAGAAAAACTCCTGGCAAAGCAACTGAGATCCACGTGACACTATTATAAAGATGGCGATTATTAAAGAGGAGATTGAAAGCATGAATATTGAAGAAACATTCAGAGTGAAACATGACGATTGAAATATAAAGAGGAGGTGAACTCAGAAAACGAGGAGAGGATCTAAATGGAGATTTACTAATAAACAATAACAAAATGCAAAACAAAAATAACTTAGAATCCAAACTAAACACAAGGAGAACAGAACTGAGACTTCCAAACATACATCCATGGGAGAACAATAACCGACAATGGACACCGGTGTAGATATACACAGAGGGTAACAAGCTAACAAGACACACCTGGGAACAATCACAGAACTATTGACAAGAAAACCACAAACTGACAATGAAATGGAGGCGGAGACGGAAACTTAAAAGTCCACACACGACAGGGAAAATGTGTTATAAGATACTAAAGAACAAACAGGTTGTTTTTATTCTCAAAGCTGAACTCAGTCATTTGAACTTAATAAAATGCCCTGCTCTACAGAAATAAATGATATTTTTAAAGGAATATGTCATATGAGTGTTATAGTAGAAATTCTTCTATGCAACTGACTCAATTTAACCTCTTGTGGACAAACATGTTGAGATCACATGATCAGACAAATACTAGCTCTGAGAAGATCCTCGCTGGACATTCATTACTACATGTCATGCATCGAATTAAGAAAAATACAATACGATTCCTATATGTTGTGTGAATATTAAACCCAATATCTACTTCTGAATTGTAAATTATGAATACCATTAATTTCTATTATTCATGGTGCGTAATTTTAAACACCTTTTAGCTTATTTTAATTATTCTCAGGTTAGGTAAAGTAAGTCAAATCTGTCCTAAATAATAAGCATTTGAATTTCCATACTTACAATATTTAAATCACAGAAGACTTCTCCGTGGTCAGTTCAGCTCAATCTTTTGTAAAACAGAGTCTTATGGCAGGTGAGCTTCTTAATTTGAATTTTATATATAATTATATATAAATATTTTTTTTATTAAATACAGGTTAACTAGTTTACATAAAAGGTATATAATATATATTTATAATATATATATATATATATATATATATATAAAAAAACTAAAAGTAAATCAAAACCAAATAATTTACAAACTTTTAACTTCATGAGGCACAATGATAAGGCATCTAACACCGGAGAGGCCGTCCTTGGTGAATTAGCGTCTGACTCGACATGTCATTCCAGTCTTTTTAAAGTCCATCAACGTTTTGACATCATCAGAAATCCCCTCCTAGCCTGACTACGTCAGACTTCGTACTTCCGCACAATTTCAGTTCGCTTCTGTACTCAGTCTAAGATAGCGACCTATCTCTCAGTTTTCCTCCGGCCTGAAAACAGCCGGCCAATCAACGAACAGAGGGCGTGCTGAGAGCCGTGACGTAGACGCTAATCGCTGAGTTTAAGACTGTATTTTAGGTTAGGGAAATCGAAAATGACCGCGGATATGGAGACACGGGATGCAATTCGCTCTGTTGTGGAGAATATTCCCGGCATTTGCAAACTGAAGCCCGAACAAGAAGAGTGTTTGTTAAACATTTTGAATGGAGGTAATGTTGTGGTCCTACTCCTGACAGGTTTTGGGACCAGTTTTATTTATCAACTATTACCGATCGTCAGCGAGAAACTGGGGAGGCCAAAGGCCGGCAAGGCGATAGTTGTGATTGTCAAGTCAAGTATAGTTATATAGCGCTTTTCACAATATAAATTGTATCAAAGCAGCTTCACAGTATCAATCAAATAACATAACAATGTTTGTTTCTTAGTGGAAAAAACATCCACGTTTGGTACAGCTGATCAATGGTATTAATGCTAATTAATTTGAATATCCCCAACTGAGCAAGCCAAAGGCAACAGTGGCAAGGAACCGAAAAACTCCATCAAGTGACGTACTGGTGTCCGAAAACTCCATCAGGAGACCTAATGGAGAGAAAAAAACCTTGGGAGAACCCAGGCTCAGTCGGGGGCCAGTTCTCCTCTGGCGTTTATGAACTACAGGCCGGATTTACAGTAACTGTAATTTGATACAGAATTTTGTTTTATTTTATCACTTCGGGGTGGGTACGCGAACCGGAATCACAACGTTTTATCTGTAGAGTGGGAAAGGGATCCTCCATAGGGAGAGGCTAGTTAGCACTTCAGCACTGCGTTGTCATCGGGTCCAGGCAAAGCTCCTAGTCAGATCTGGATACGGCCTAGATCCGGGAAAACCTCGGGATAAACAAAGACACTAAAATTAGCGTAGATGCCATTCTTCTTATGATGTAACGAGTACATCAGGATTTAAGGGAAGTGTTCCCAGTTCCGGCTGACCTAATCTATGCAGCCTAACATTGAATTATAGAAGTCTATAATGTATTATGTGTATGCTAGGTCAAAGAGATGTGTTTTTAGTCTAGCTTTGAACTGACAGAGTGTGTCTGCTTCCCGGACAATGGTAGGAAGACTGTTCCAAAGTTTTGCTGCTAAATAGGAAAAGGATCTACCGCCAGCAGTCGATTTTGATATTCTAGGTATTATCAACTGGCCCGAATTTTGAGATCGCAATAGACGTGAAGGACTATAATGTGTTAAGAGCTCACTCAAGTACTGCGGAGCTAAACCATTTAGTTTTTTTGTAAGTAATCAACAATATTTTAAAATTTATACGATGTTTAATAGGCAGCCAATGCAGTGTTGACAGAACCGGGCTAATATGGTCATATTTCCTTGTTCTGGTAAGAACTCGAGCTGGTGCGTTTTGGACCAGCTGTAGTTTATTTATTAAGCGTGCAGGGCAACCACCCAGTAGAGCATTACAATAATCTAGTCTTGATGTCATGAAAGCATGAAGTAATTGTTCCGCATTTGTTAATGAGAGCATATGTCGTAATTTAGATATATTTTTAAGATGGAAAAATGCGGTTTTACAGATACTAGACACGTGACTTTCAAATGAAAGATTGCTATCAAAGAGCACACCGAGGTTCCTAACCGACGGCGAAGACTTAACAGAGCAGCCATCAAGTGTTAGACAGTATTCTAGGTTATTACGTGTGGAAGTTTTTTGTCCAATAATTATAATCTGTTTTTTCAGAGTTCAGTAGTAGGAAATTACTAGTCATCCAATTTTTTATATCAGCTATGCATTTCGTTCATTTTGTGAAGAAATATACAGCTGAGTATCATCGGCATAACAGTGAAAGCTAATTCCATGTTTCCTAATGATATGTTCTAATGGTAGCATGTACAGAGTGAACAGCAGCGGTCCTAGTACTGAGCCTTGTGGTACGCCATACTGAACTTGTGATCGATAAGACATCTCTTCATTTACTGCTAAAAACTGATAACGGTCAGATAAGTCTGATTTAAACCATGCTAGAGCAATTCCACTAATGCCAACATAGTTTTCTAGTCTATTTAAAAGAATGTTGTGCTCAGTTGTGTCAAATTTAGCACTAAGATCAAGTAACACTAATAGCGAGATACAACCACGATCGGATGATAAAAGTAAATCATTTGTAACTCTAATGAGAGCTGCCGCAGTACTATGGTACGGTCTAAATCCTGACTGAAAATCCTCGCAGATATCATTTCTTTCTAAAAAGGAACACAGTTGTGAGGATACTGCTTTTTCTAATATCTTTGACAGAAAAGGCAGATTTGAGATCGGCCTGTAATTGACTTATTCTGAAGGATCAAGTTGTGTTTTTTAATAAGCGTTTTTATCATAGCCAGCTTAAAGGTTTTTGGTACGTATCCTAGAGACAAAGACGAATTAATGATATTAAGAAGAGGATCTATGATCTCTGGAAGCATCTCTTTCAATAGCTTAGTCGGTATAGGGTCTAACATACAAGTCGATTTAGATGAATTAACGAGTTTGCAGAATTCTTCCTCTTCTATAGCAACAAATGAATAAAATTTTTCCTCAGGGAGACTACAATGCACTCCCTGATGCGATACTGTAGTAGACGGTTGCATAGTTATAATTTTGTCCCTGATATTATCAATCTTATAAGTGAAGAAGTTCATAAAGTCATTACTGTGTTGCTCGGAAACTTCTGTGCTTGAAGCTTTCTTTTTCATAAGTTTAGCCACTGTTTCAAATAAGTATCTAGGATTATGTTTATTTTCTTCTAATAGGGTTGAAAAATAAGCAGATCTAGCAGTTTTTAAGGCCTCTCTGTAAGCAATCAAGCTCTCTTTCCATTAAATCCGAAATACCTCTAGTTTTGTTTTCTTCAAGTTGCGCTCCATTTTTCTGGCTGTTCTCTTAAGGGCCCGGGTGTGCTCGTTGTACCACGGCGTTGGACTATTTTCTTTAATCTTCTTTAAGCGCAACGGAGCAACTGTGTCTAAAGTGCTGGAAAAGAGAGTTAAAAGTTTCTGTTGCAATATCAAGTTCTTCTAAGCTATTCGGGATGCTGAGATGATGAAACTGACTAGGAAGATTATTGATAAAGCAATCTTTAGTGGCAGAAGTTATAAGTCTAACATATTTATAACACGGAGTCGGTTTTGCAGCCTTGGCTAAATGTAATTTACATGAGACTAGATAATGATCTGAGATGTCATCGCTCTGCTGCAGAATTTCAACAGCATCAACGTCTATTCCATGTGATAATATTAGATCTAGAGTATGATTACGACAATGAGTGGGTCCTGACACGTGTTGTCTAACTCCAATTGAGTTTGCAATGTCTAATTGTAATAGCCAATACTAATTCTGATAGAAAGTCCGCAAATTCTTTGATAAAATCTTTATGGTGCCCTGGTGGCCTGTATACAGTAGCCAGCAGAATTCTCAAACGTGATTTATCGTTTACACTATATATTTTTACATTAAGCACCAACACTTCAAAAGAAGTATATTTAAAAATAGATTTCTTAGTGGTTTTGAAAATATTACTATAAATTACAGCAACACCTCCCCCTTTGCGTTTTAGACGAGGCTCATGTTTATAACAGTAATCTTGTGGGGTTGACTCATTTAAAGTAATGTAATCGTTTGGTTTTAGCCAGGTTTCTGTCAAACACAGCACATCTAGATTATAATCTGAAATCATATCATTAACTATGAGCGATTTTGAAGTAAGGGATCGAATATTCAGCAACCCAAGCTTTATCATTTGCTCATCTGTGTTATATCTGTTTTTTATTTGTTGAACATCAATTAAATTTTTTACCTGACGTTTTTTGGATTTCCAAATTCGGGGAACCGACACAGTCTCTATGTGATGGGATTTATCTGACCTTGGTGACGTGAGGCCGCTAGCAGACGGTCGTGGGCCGTGCTTCCTGACCTGGGCCCCAGATTGTCATGTTTTAGCTCTAAGACTATGTGCCACATTACTAGAGAGAAGAGCAGCACCATCCCAGGAGGGATGAATATCATCTCTTTTCAACAGGTCAGGCTTGCCCCAAAAACTTTTACAATTGTCTATGAACCCTATATTATTTATACCCTATATCACCACTTAGTTTGAGTGATGACAATCTGCTAACTATCTCATCACTCCTGCGAACAGGAAGGGGGCCAGAGAAAATTACAGTGCCTGACATCGTACTTGCGAGTTTACACACCTCTTTAATATTAATTTTGGTGATCTCCGACTGGCGGAGTCGAACATCATTAGTGCCGACATGAATAATGATCTTAGAGAATTTACGATTAGCATTAGCCAGCACTTTTAAATTTGCTTTGATGTCAGGCGCTCTGGCTCCCGGCAAACGTGACTATGGCTGGTGTCTCTATTTTCACGTTCCGTGTGATCGAATCACCAATTACCAGGGCACAATCAACAGAATTCTCAGTGCGTGTTTCACTGAGTGGGGCAAATCGATTTGTTATGGTAATCGGAACGGAAGAGTGGTTTTTTTAATCCGCGACTAGAGCGATCCCTTCATAGCTATAACGATGTGACAAACATTTGCTGAGTTACAGGTCATTTTTGTCGCGTTTAAGAATGAACTTCACATTGAGAGAGACGGCAGAAAGCGCATCATGTTTATTTTCTTTATTTTACGAAAAACACAACATTTTGTTTTTATTATGAGTGTACACAAATAAAAGAAGACATTTAACAATTTTGAATGATGTACAACACTTATATGTCAGATAAAAATCAACAGAGTATTTAGAGTGTATTTTGCACTGATAAGAAAAAAAGCGAGCTGGTATCGCCGGCGCGACCGCCGACCCCAGGGGGTTAAGTATTAAACGCACTACGTGCACATACACAAAATCAAATTATAACCACGGCTAGGCCTGTCATGATAAAAAATTTTGCTGGACGATAAATTGTCCAAGAAATTGCGATAAACGATAATATTGTCGTTCTGAGACCATTTTCATCTAAAATAATGATAATGGCATAATAATGCAGGCACACCTTTTCAAAGATCAATAAACTTTTATTTCTAAAGACTATTTAACACTGAAAACGAAAAACATTTTAAATATCCACAACAACTGAATAAAACAACCAAAAAAAATAAAAGCAATGGACTCTCAGTCTCTGTTAACAAAAAATGCACTTGAATAAATAAATAATAAATAAAATGGATGTAAACAAAATTGCACTTCAAAAAAATATTAAACATTAGGCTCAGACATAAATAGTGATTGCCGTGCGCTGTCAATCTTCCTCTATAACCTCCTCTATTCGAATTCCATTTTATTTTAATTAATATTCGAATATTAAACACTCAAATTCATCCTATTATTAATATTTACGACATCACACAGGCTTATGGATCGCCAATGTCACTATAGCATGTGCTTGTTACACGTTCTGTCCACTAGAGGGACATCTAACTTACAATACACATTTTATTTGTGCTGAATATGGTTGAAGCGCTTCCGATGGTTTCCGGCTAATATCTCCGTGAAAACACCACCAACGATTCTGAAACTTTTTTCGTTCTTTTCAGTTCGACTAGACACTTCCAACGAGCTCGGTGCTGGCCGAATCCGTTGAGGTTTTTTTGCGCTTTCCGCTTCACGTGCGCTTTGGAGTGAGCTTTTTACGTCGTTAAACATTTACCATTTTTGACAGTATTGTTATGATACAACGTGGATAACGTCGAAGTACTTTAGAATTTAGTTTACGTTTTAGAAATTAGTTTAAAATCTTGTTTGTTTTTAAGGCTCTTAATAATCATGCTCCATTTTATATTACTGATCTTCTTACTCCTCTGCCACGATCCAGATTAAGATCTGCAGACAAGGCTCTATTATCAATTCCCCGCTCCCGTTTAAAAACTAAGGGAGACAGAGCTTTTTCAGTTGCGGTCCCCCGTCTATGGAATCAATTGCCTCTGCACATCTGCCTTGCACCTTCCATTTGTACTTTTAAATCAAAATTGAAAACATATCTCTATTGCCTCGCGTTTGATACTTGATATCCTGTTTCAATGTTTTGTTTTTGTTTGGTTTTATGCTTCTGTGTTTTTATTTATTTAACATTACTTTGTTCAGCTCTTTAGATAGCTTTGCTATGGTTAAATGTGCTTTATAAAAAAAAAAAATTTACTTACTTTTATTCGTTCCTAAGCAGTCCCTCCAGGATTTCACGATTTTTTTGTGATTTTTGTGATGAAAATGACTGATTTTGTGGTGGTAGTTTCCAAAAATTTGTGAAAAAATTTGCGATATATATATAACATTTACCATAATAGTATTATGTCAGATGCACAATACAAAACATGACACAAATCACAAACAAAATGCATAAAGCTTTTTTATTCTGGTCTAATCAAATTGTCATCAAATTAACTTTTAAAACAACCTATGGGCAATTTTTCTACCTGACCTTTATAAATAGTAATAACAGGTGTAGCAATTTATACTACAGAACTGTGTAAATCAAATTCATACATTTGCAAAAAATAGATGACATTAAAATCGATCTGTAATTCACTGACAAAAACCAAAGCTTTATCATAAACTCATACTACAAACAAATAGAATGCAAACATTTGCCATTCTAATATATTAACATATATGCTAATCTACAAACATTTTGTGTTGCCACATTTGGCAGAGGCAATTACATTTAAATTTCAAACAATATCATCCATTTCAAGAAGACAACTTTCCACTTTCTGATTGTAATAGAGAAAGACCAGAGCCCTCAAGTTACTGCTTGTAGAGGAACGCCTTCGGTCGGAGAGGACAAGTTTATATATGCTGTTGCAGCGTTCTGCGTCTGCAGAGTTGGAAACTGCATCTTTGTAGCGCAGGGCCAGTTTGTTCAGTACAGGAAGCCTATCCTGCAGACCTACCCAAAAGGTGTCAAGGTCTACAGTCCCACTCACAGATGCTCGAAGTGCTTCTGGACCCAGCTTAGTCATGTACCTTGTCATCTCATCCTCAGGCACTGAAGAAAATCCAGGAATGGCTTTGTAGCTGTTGGGGCTGTCATCCATGAATGCCAGGCATCGTGGCTCAAAAATTCTGACCTCTTTGAGAAACTCAATGCCAGGTTGTCCATGCTGCATGTACTTAGCTTTTCATCAGCATAACTGAATGCTGCTCGCACCTGATTTAAGACTTTTGTCTTGAGCTCAAGAGGCAAAAGAATTTGTGAGAAGTACTGGCTACACACCTCATCACAGAGCTCTTTGTTTGCCACAAAGTTCATTTGTAGATCCTCAAGATAATCAAATACCTTTGTTGTGACAGGACGTCTGCTCTGAAAGAGGTCCAACATTTGCAGGATAACCTTGCACTTGTCAGAAACAATGTTCAGTTGGACCTGTAGGGTCTCTGCACACTCATGGTCTTCCAGCATTTTGTTCAGATTTTCCACTGAAGCTGGAGCACTGCGCCCACACACCTGAGAGAGAAAAGAGAGAGGGTGACAGAGTTGGGTTCAGGGTTATTTTAATTTTTTTTACCCACAACAATCAATAATTAACTTATAGGTTTTAGGATTTTAAACGTACCTGCATTTCTGCCTGCAGAAATTCCCTGTAAAAAGTGAAATGCTCAGTATGATATTGCGCTGCAGAAAACCAGGAGTTCCAACGAGTTTCACATGGATTTGGGGCCAATGTTGGTTTACTGCCATTCAGTTTGCCAGACAAGTAGGAGAGGTATCTTCTCTTGCGACCACCTGCCATGTAAAACATCTGACTGAAGTACATCATAAAGGAGTTCAACTCTGTGAAGGGTTTGCGGAAGGCACCTCCAATCAAATTCATAATGTGTGCCATGCAGGTAATATGGATGGAATGAGGAAAAAGGAACTTCAGTGCTTCTCTGTATGCTTTCAGCATGTATGCCGCATTGTCTGTATCAAAAACAATGACATCTTTATTGGCAATGTCGTACTCTTGAAGAGTTTTGACAACAGCCATCGAAACAGTGGAGTGATTGCATTTCTCTATGAAGACTGTATTCACTAGATGTGCAAGGATTCTTCCAGATCCATCTTTTTTTAGTGGTGCGATCAATATGTTTAATACACATATTCCCTCCACATCTGGAGTTTCATCAAAGATGACAGCAACTGGCTCCCCTGAAAGTCGTTCCTTCTCCTGTCTGTACACTTCTCCCAGGTATTACTCTTGGAGCTGGTGGGACTTGGGGATGCTTCCACCATTTGTGACCTTTTCATTTAGAAATTTTCTCACTAAGGGATGATCAGATTTCGAAAGGGGGATATTAAGTGCGGTGCACAGCTTTACCCAGTCTTCACAAATCTGAAAGAATAATCAAAGTTTTATTATTTTTGTTGTTATACAACACATGACCAGGAACATCCAAGTAATTATTTAAATAATCAAGTAAATACTCAGTAATGAAATAAGAACAAATAAACAAATAACAAAAAGAAAAAAACAGGACAAATAAATAAAAGGATACAGTTAGAAACAGTGGATAATTTACAGGTTTTTAAAAAATTGTGCTGTATTGCTGTTGCTTGATTAGCATTAACAGCAGGTAAATTAGGTTACTGTCAATTTAAGACCTACTACAGTATGACAAACGTCCCAATCAGTTTTTACTTATTGTTTTACGTAAATTCTCTTCAAGATGAATATTTTAAAGTAATTGTAGCTATGTGTATTTGTTAAAGAGCGAAAAATTCAAAACTCTAACGCTGATAGGCAGTGACACGCAGTCAGTCACACACATTCACACACACACACACAGTCACACACACACACACACACACACACACACACACACACAGTCACACACACACACACACACACACACACTGCAGTCACTCAGTCAGAGACAGACTGTCAGTGTCACTCGACTGGCTGAAATTAGTTCTCATTCGTGGTATACTGCGCTTTTAATAATTATTTTTAGTACCATCAAGCATATCATACTTTTTGTGATGTCATTCAATCATGTTAAACGCGTTAATAAGTTTGCCGTAGCCTACTGCCCAATGAAAACTGTCCAGATATCGTCTGATTCAGCTACATAGCCGTTTATATAACAAATAACAAATCTTTAGCAATTTGACAGTTAAATCGTCATACCACACAGCAATATAAAACAACACAAGAATCATACTTACTTCATTTCGATCATGTCCAGCGGCCGTCATCCTTGAAGCCATCTCCGACATGGTTAGCCACTTGCGTTTTCTCTGATTCCACAGGTCTGTTTGCCTGAGGTGTTTGCTCCCGCTTAGATGATAGTCGATGGTAGACTTTCTTTTGTGGTCTAAAATTTTGTTACACGAGCTACAAAACAATTTATCCCCACTCTCGTGCAATATATAAGGATATTGCTTAGCTCGGTCCTTGGCGCTTATGTGAGAGGGCAGGTGAGACACATTTTCTTTCGCCATATTTCTGACAGACCGCTTACAGACATCACGCGTGCGCAACTTCTGTATCTCCGTATAATGCATTGAAACATTAATTAAACTAGATATTTCAATTGGGTGATTATAATTTTATGTTTTGTGAGGTCTTTTTCATTTTTGTGAGTATTTTGCGGTTAAATTAGGAATTATGCAGGATCGCAAAAAAAAATTGGAGTTAGCGGTCCAGCAAAATTTGCCTAAAACGCCTAAAAAAGGCCTACCCAGTTTAAATTGCATGCTGTTCTTGAACCATTTGGAGTATATGCATGATTTTGGTTTCTTTTGAAAGGTGACACTCAGAGGTTTGTTCCTACATAGTCAGAATCACTGTAAGTCTTACTGGTATTGAGTAATAGAACTTTGAACACAATGTAAAAGGACCAAAAAAAATCCGCCTAAATTTTTTGTTTTTAAACAGATGCCTGCAGATAACTACAGCTGAGAGCTATTAGCTGGAAAACATAATGGGATCACAGCATGAAGCCTTACCAACCCCAGTTTAAAATTTTATAACAATAGCTTAGAAAATGAGTGTTTTACACCTGTTTATCTAAGTGTATGTCTAGGCGCTTCCCAAAAAAGGCCACTTGGAGACTCCAAAGGACCCTTTGTGCCCATAGACACATAAAATGCTGCCATTCTTGAATGCTTTACTCTGCAGTCATAATTTTGGGCTCTAATGAAAGGTTACACTTAGGGCTATTATATTCCTTATATTCCTGAATCCAGATTCACTGGCAATAATTGCTGACACATAGTAACTGAAGCATAAACACATTACAGTGTTTTTTTTCCCCTCAATTCTTGAAACCAAACATTCTACAAAAAAAGAGACAAAACAAGTACTATGGTACTAAAACACTTTAATATTTGAACTCACACTAATATATATATATATATATATATATATATACACACACATACATTGTATGTATATGTATTTCAAACTATTTACAAATGATATTTTTCTGAATCCAAAAAAATATCTCTTCCAGGGGCACATCTACTCAAACAAAACTATGAGAGCTCTAAAACAGATTTCACCAAACATTTTTCAAAGGTTATTTGCAACATGCCAATCATTATAGCAATCCCGATTTGGGACAAAGCACAAAGGCACGTCGCAGGAGGAGCACCTTATTGGCGTCTTTGCCTGGCAGTGTCTGCACCTCAGACGACCTGCAGTGCTGTGTCCACTGATGTGCACAGGCTTGTGATGTGCTGTGTGTGGAGTGTGGGATGGAGCAGGTCTGCCAGCTGCTGCTGCCAGCTCCTCAACAAGCTGATTCATTATCAGATGATGGTCTGTGATATAAAAAAACAACAACAAAGAAATAAGTAATTTACAAAACAATTTACATTGTTTCTGTATTCACAAGCATATAAACAGAACAACATGCACACAAACAATCAGGTTATACAGTTCATGAGCACACACACACACACACACACACACACACACACACACACACGTGCTTGAGCCCAAATAAACAAGTTAGCAATAAAGTTAGCAGGTAGCTTACGCGTAAAGCACACACACACTCGACATAAAACACCAAACACGACATAAGCTGACAAATACACCTCAAAACAAACACATACCTCAGTACATACAGTCAAATATGTTGTATAATATAATAAAACTTACTTGTCGAGAGTGACGTCGCCACCATCCAAAAACAAATCCTCTGCTACTGAGTCAATGGATGACACATTGCTCTCTTCGTCAGAAATGTCATCCTCCGACTCATCACTATCACGGCGAGTACACTCTTCAATCACTTCTTCGAGTAAGAAGTGGGTTTTCATAGTTTTCTTTGCCATCTTGCACTTGTTAGCTACTTTAAATCGTCAACTCGTCCGATGGTCTTTTTACGCACGGACGCATGAATCAATACGGTGCTTTGCGCACGAACTTCGCGCATTATCTGAGGGATCGGCTCACTAAAGCTGCATATAAATCTTTACAGAAATTCATTGGCTATAAGAAAAAAACGTCATTTCCATTCTCTATTGCAACTGGGTCGATTTACTGTCACTAAAAGAGAGGGCGGTACCATTCTTCATCATTGCGCTCTTTGGCTATCGACAACAGGTGACACCTCAATCATGGACCGATTGGCTCAAATGACCTGTCAATCAAAAGTTCAGGGGTCAGTGGCCATTTTGATATCACATTTCCTTCAATGTTTACTTTTCAAATGAAACTAGATCATAGTATGCGTCGAAGTTGTGATCGTGCTGGCGGCTAACGCGAAATGCTAGTACTATATTCCGTGGATGTTTATTGATAAATAAACGTGTTATGGACTAAATCCTTCATTGAATTGGATGAGTTATGGATTGTATGGACCCTTTACAGTGTAACCAAACCATTTTTGTTGGAATGTAATGGATCATGGACTAACAAGAGTCTTCCTTGATGAGTTTCTTCCAGTTTGTGTTTGTTTTTTTGGCTGTTGGTGGTCTGACAAATTGACAGATTGTACCCGCTGTGTTGATTGTATCTTAAAACGGCTTACATCGCTCGAATCACGAGAATCTCAGCTTTCCAAAGATGTATAACATGTTTACATTTTTTAGTAAAAAAAAATTCTTGCAAGAATGAAACCTCTGAAACAGCCCAACGTCCCGCGGGCGGGACATCGGACTACTAACTATTTAAATTAGGAATTATACAGAATTGCAAAAAAATGCGTCATTTTGTTGATTTTGCGTTATATTCAGCGATCGCGGAATCGCGAAAAACTGGAGGAACTGCCTAAGGAACCGAGAGTTGTCATTCAGTGTCTTTGGTAGAGAGAGAGGCGAGGAAAACAAAGCATGCAAATGGGAATTAAAGCTACGGCAGTTCTTATTGTATACAGGCCCCGTCGTTCTCGTAGATGTTCTGGCTGCTCCAGTCTACCACAACTTTATGCTGCTGTCGGTTGCTATTTTTATGCTGGCTAATCCTGAGGTGGATGTAGGGATATGTGATTGTTCAACGACACTACTTGTGTCATTTGTTGAACATTTTGGCAGACTTTATGGTGAGGGATTTGTGGTGTACAATTTGCATGGCCTTGTTCATTTGGGCGATGATGTTAAGAGACATGGATTTATTGATGTGATATCTGGGTTCCCTTTTGAGAATTTTCTTGGTGAGGTAAAGCGCATGGTGAGGGGGCCAAATTTCCCGGCTGCCCAGATTGTCCGTCGCTTGTCTGAGCGTACCAATAACAGAAGGGTCCATGATGGCCATGTGAAAGCTGGAACTGTATTAAGGAAAGAGCATGTTGGTGGCCCCTTACCACAGGGTGTTAGAGGAAGAATACAGGAGTTTAAAGAGTTGCACATGGATCAATTTTGTGTTAAAATTAAAGAGGGGGATAACTGTATTAAAATAGGTAATGACATTGGCTTGCTTCCGAATATCATCTTGCTTGAAGGTAATATGCACTTGGTGTACTTTCAGTTCCATGCTGTTGAGCCATTCTACACATATCCCCTCAGTTCATCTTGCCTGGGTGTGTTTCTTCTCTCACAGTTGTCAAAGACTTTGAAATGCGTTAAAGTTGATTATGGCCTTCGTAAATATGTCCTCCTCCCCTTCAAAGACAAACATGTGGGAATGCCTTTGTTGCACTTACATTAGCCTTAATTGTTGTGTTGAGAGATTAAGTGTAATTTTTAGAAATATTGTTCTAGCTCCTTACTTGTGCCACTGATTACCATTTAGTTAGGAAGGTTAGAAGTCGTCATTTGTGCCTCAGCATTTATTTTTATTTTTTATCTTTATCAACATTCCTCACCTTTTGGATTATTATTTCTCCTTTGTTTAAAACCCTAGACAGTTATTATTTTGTAATGGATCATTTTTCACTCTAATAAATAATCTTGCAAGTCAACCAATCTGTGCAAGTGTGATCCTACTTTGTTACGGTCGAGAACGAGCTGGCCGTGACACAAATTGGGTGTCTCGTCCGTGATCCTTTGGTGTAGGAATGTTGGTGAGTATGTGATTATTTTTGTGAATGTTTACCTTTATGAATGAGAGAACTCCGCTTAGTTAAGTGTATTCAGCTGGGCAGTGTATACAATCCTTCTTACAGAACACTATTTTTTGTTTTGTTTATTATTTTGCCTTTTTTGTTTTTAAGGGTTATCCTGGGTGGAGATTTAACCTTCTATTGCATGATATATGAAATAATAGAGAAAAAAAATATTTCCACACATTTTTTTACCAGTCATAGAGCACATTGAACAATTCAACACATAATTTACACAAATTAAAATAATAGGGGGTAGATCTAGGTATGTTACTTTGGTGCAACAACATGCAATAATGGGAATAAAAACAAAAAGTGCAGTCTTTTTAATATATATATCTTTATTTCATAACAAAACACATTTTATGAAAGATCTTCAACATCAACTACATTTAGAAAAAACATTTGTGCTGAAAAGTAATACAGTTCAATCCAGTTACCATCTTAGTGGGGTTTGTTACCTAGAAGTAACAAATACGCAACAAAGGATTATTATTTTTATGCATTCATTCTCATTCAATTTTCAAAAACTTTATAGAAAACCAATTTGTGTTGTTTAAAACAGACTAAAGAACAAAACAACACTGGTGGATCATTCAGTATTTACACAAATCATGGATGAGCCACTTCTTCATCTTAGGTTACTGTGTGTGAAAGGTGAAGAAACAGTTTTTGTCGGGAGTGTGACACAGAAACACGTCGCATTTCATGCACTTGACCTTGATTATGCCATTGCATCCAGGATATTTGCACCTCCCTCTATTTGCATTATAGAATGCATTATACATTGCATAAATTATACTTAAACCTAACACTCAACACACCATTACCTGACTCATCACTTTCTCCCTCATTGATAGGTCTTTCCTCCTCATTTTCCTCATCACTACCATCTAACTCATCCTCACTTTCATCACGTGGAACAACCAAAACAGTGTCCACTGCCTGACTCCTCTTTCTGCCATAGAATGAAGTTGTGTTCATTGTCACTGAAAAATATTACACAATTATTATATGTATCTGGAAATATTGGAGGAAGATTGAACATTTGGTGTACACACACGCGTGCACACACACACACACACACACATCTGAGCTTACAAAGCTACAAATTCTAGGCTATGCCTATGCATACTTATAGCTAAACTGTCATCATATACTGAATATTGTTATTGTTATTGTTATTAAGTATTTAAAAAACAAAAAAAACAAGGCACATACTGACAAATACTTTAATAAGTCTTGATATCCTTCCATCTGTGTGAAATGTTATATTGCTGATAATATTGTATAACTAGCATGAAAACAGGGAATTCTCATTCCACTGTTGCATATTGTTGCTTTGAGGCAACATAGCTATTTTACCCATTTACAAAAGAAATATTCAATGAAAACATAATCAACAGAGTGAAATTAAATCACAACCTACCCAAAGTTGTGAAAAAAAAATTTTTTTCATGGAAATCCGAAGGAAAATGTCACTTTTTCAAAGTTTTGTGGAGCTGAAAAAACATGGCGGCCGCATGTGAGTGCAGGTGAGGAAAAGACATTGAAAAGGGGGTTGGACAAGTAATTTGATCAAATGCAAGCATTCTATTGGCTTTTCATACTTCCTCCAGATTAAAATAAGCTTCTTTTTTTTGGTGTATGATTTTGTAAGCCCGAGAATATGAGGGAAAATGGGTATGTTACCCTGAAGCAACACTATGCAATAGAGGGTTAACTCTCTGTAGGGGGTACGCTTTCGGACTTTAAACCAGGGTTTCCGCGAAGTCATAAGTCATAAAACGTCTTAAATTTAATAATACGAATTTTAGGCCATAAAAAGTCATTAAAAACTACGTCTTAAATTGATATGCTCATGCATTCATTGGTTCTACCATAGCCTTTTCTTGATAAAACGATATCGAATTTGATAAATGTTCGATAATGTTTATGTGGCAAAAGCAGAACGAAACTCATTTGAACTGCGCGTGCCTCACGGACTGAAATGTTGACCTGTTTGTCATGATATGTTCTGACAATAAAGAAGAGTAGTTTAAAACCACAATTAATGCTCTGGTCTCTACAACTTTCAGTTAGGAGCAAAAATCTGCCTTTATACTTTAAAGAAATAAAGATTTGACATTTATCGTCATAATTATCGATATTGACTGATATATTATCGTGATAATTCAGTGTTGTTCCTGTGTTATTGATACTTAGTAAAAGGGAGCCTTTTGTTTGTTACTCTTAAGAAAATGGAACCTTTAAATAATTAAATTTGTTACTTTTAATGAAAGTCAATAAAAAAGACTTGAAAGGAAGTTATTTTTCGTAATTCGTGTAGGTCATAAATTTAAATCATATTGGTCATAAAAAGCTCTTAAGTCTTAAATCTGACTGACTAAACCCTGCAGAAACCCTGTGTGGCGAGAGGGGCGTGGTTTCGCGAAGTCTGTAGCGGGAGAGGAGTCAGCGGGTCGCGCGGTGAGTAAGTGGGTCAAGTGCAGATGACGAACACCTGTGTCTGATTGCAGTAATTGGCGTGGAGACTGCATATAAGCTGCCGGCTGAGAGAGAGAAGAGAGAGAGACCTGGGACTCGCACGGGACTTCGTGGCTGCGTGAAACTGAGCCTGTGACCGTTTGTTTGACTATCTGTTTGTTCTTTGTTTTGCCGTGGGGAAGCGACACGGCGGCCGCGCACGAGCGCACCCTGTCTGTTGATTTTTATTTTATTGTGAGCAATAAAGTGCGAGTCCCAATTTCGCCGACCTCGTCTTCTTCTTCCTCCAATCACACTGAACGCACTACACTGGTGCCGAAACCCGGGAAGAAGAAGACTGCCGCCGCCATGCAGACCCCGCCGGGAACGCCATTTGCAGAACTCATCCAGACGCTCGCGGGTCTTCACCGGGAGCAACATCACGCCCTGCTGGCCGTAAAAGAGGAGCAAGATCAGCGGTTCCAGATGCTCCTCCAAGGCCAGCAAGAAGACCGCGAGCTGTTCCGGAGCTGGCTCGACCGGGAGGTTCGGGCCGTCCCCGCTCCAGCTACGGCCTCGGCCCCGCCCCTGCCTCTCAACAAAATGGGACCCCAGGACGATCCGGAGGTGTTCCTGGACTTATTTGAGAGGTCTGCCGAGGCCCGGGGATGGCCCCAATCGGACTGGCCCATGCGGCTCATCCCTTTGCTATCGGTTGACTCCCAGATAGCCGCCATCCAACTGCCAGTTCAGAACCTCCTGGTCTACGAAGATCTGAGGCGCGCCATTCTGCAGCGGGTCGGCCGGACCCCCGAACAACATCGTCAGCGGTTCAGGTCCTTGAGCCTGGAGGAGTCTGGCCGACCCTTCGTGCTGGCGCAACAGCTCCGGGACTCCTGCCGCTGATGGCCGACGGAGGCGACGTCGAGGATATCATCAGCAAGGTGGTACTGGAGCAGTTCATCACCAAGCTGCCTAAGAAAACCGCTCAGTGGGTCCATCCTGTGCCCCTTCCCAGGTCTCGCGGGGGGCTGGTGCCCCGGCCGGCGCCAAGGTGGAGGACAGGGACCCCGGCGGAGCCCGTCCCTGCGTCCCGGGCCCCACCCAGGGGGCCCGCCACGTCCGACCACCCCGTCCCGAGTCCGCAAGCCCTGCACTCTCCACGCCAATTCCTTGACCCGCTTCCTGCCACTGGAGCGGCGGGGAGGCCTGGGCCGGCCTGTTGGCGCTGCGGGGACCCGGGACACTTTATAGATCGGTGTCCGGTCATGGAGGTGGGGACGCTGATCCGGGTTCCCGACGCGCCGCAGGCTGCCCCCGATCAAACTGGCCTGTACCAGATACCAGTGAGTATCAAGGGGGGTACTTATCAGGCTTTGGTGGATTCAGGCTGTAACCAAACCTCTATTCATCAAAGTCTGATACAACCGGGGGCATTGGATAACAGCCGCATGGTTAAGGTGCAGTGTGTGCACGGGGTGGTGGTGAGATATCCGATAATGCCGGTGGTAATTCAATTTAGGGGGCAAAAGCATAGTGTGGAGGTGGCAGTTAACCCGCACCTCCGGCATCCGCTCATTTTGGGGACGAATTGGCCTGCCTTTAATTAATTATTGGGGTTGTTATCAGCGGGTGCCTCTTGGAGGGAAAAAAGCAAGGGAAAGACAGCGGTCGTTCAGGTGGGGGATGCTGAGCCGGGACCACTGGGGCCTGCTGCAGGGGAACAGAGGGCTCTGGCGAGAACGGTTCTCTCAGAGCGCGTTGATTTTCCCCTGGAGCAGTCCCAGGACGAGTCTCTCAAACACGCCTTTAATCAGGTCCGCTCTATCGACGGCCAGCTGCTCCACCCAGACCAACCGCTCTCTTATCCCTATTTTGCTGTATTAAAAGATAAGTTGTATCGGGTGACCCAAGACACCCAGACAAAGGAAGATACAACACAGTTGTTGGTTCCTAAAAGCCGCCGGAAAATGCTTTTTCAGGCGGCTCACTGTAACCCAATGGCCGGGCATTTAGGTCAGGCGGCGACACTAAACCGTCTCATGGCCCGGTTCTTCTGGCCGGGCATTCACGAGAACGTGCGCAGGTGGTGCGCGTCTTGTCGTGAATGTCAGTTGGTGAATCCACCGGCCAATCCAAAAGCACCATTGTGCCCCCTTCCGCTAATGCAGGTCCCCTTCGAACGAATTGGTATGGACCTCATCGGGCCATTAGAGCGGTCAGCACGAGGGCACCGCTTTGCGTTGGTTCTGGTGGACTACGCAACGCGATACCCGGAAGCAGTCCCGCTTCGTAACATTTCGGCTAAAAGTGTTGCGAGCGCGCTCTTCTCGTTAATCTCCCGAGTGGGAATTCCCAAAGAGATTCTCACTGATCAGGGCACGGCGTTTATGTCACGAACGATTCGCGAACTCTACGAATTGTTGGGCATTAAATCGATTCGCACTAGCGTCTACCACCCACAGACAGACGGTTTAGTGGAACGATTTAATCGCACTTTGAAATCCATGATTCGTAAGTTCGTTCACGAAGACGCCAAAAATTGGGATAAATGGCTAGAACCCCTCTTGTTTGCTGTACGCGAGGTCCCCCAAGCCTCCACGGGGTTTTCCCCCTTCGAGCTCCTCTATGGACGGCAGCCCCACGGGGTGCTTGACGTTCTTAGAGAGACTTGGGAGGACGGACCGTCC
The DNA here is from genome assembly GCA_030578275.1 of Meda fulgida. Lineage (NCBI taxonomy): Eukaryota > Metazoa > Chordata > Actinopteri > Cypriniformes > Leuciscidae > Meda > Meda fulgida. The sequence goes on along the minus strand of CM060619.1, from coordinate 26,892,184 downwards.
GCTGCTAAGAACGAAATTCAGTATGTCCTGGACCTGAGAACAAAGCTCCACACTTTGGGGCGGCTATCAATGGAGAATTTGTTACAGGCCCAGGGCAGACAGAGTCAGCTATACAACAGGGGGGCTAGACTCCGCCAATTTGCACCGGGAGATAAAGTACTTGTATTACTCCCTACTACCAGCTCTAAATTACTCGCAAAGTGGCAAGGGCCCTTTGAGGTCACACGGCGAGTTAATGATCTCAACTATGAGGTAGCCCGTACAGACAGGGGAGGAGCACATAAAGTTTATCACCTCAACCTCCTCAAAAAGTGGGTTGAGGCAGAGTCAGTGATGTTGGCGACGGTGGTGAGCGGAAAGGAGGATCTCGGGCCTGAGGCGAGTTCAAAATCGCAATCTCTCGCGCTGGCTCTTGGTGGAGATCACCTCTCGCCCTCCCAGCTCACTGACGTTAAAAAGGTACAAGCTGATTTTGCGGATGTGTTTTCTCCCCTGCCTGGCCAGACAAACCTCATTCAGCACCACGTTGAGACCGATCCTGGGGTGGTGGTACGCTGCCGCCCGTATCGTTTGCCTGAACATAAGAAAAAGGTGGTTCAGAGTGAATTAGAGGCTATGCTGGATATGGGGGTAATAGAAGAGTCGAGCAGTGACTTGGCGAGCCCGATAGTTTTAGTTCCTAAAACTGACGGCTCGGTCCGCTTCTGTGTAGACTATAGGAAGGTGAACGCGGTGTCTAAGTTTGATGCTTATCCAATGCCGAGGGTTGACGAATTGCTTGATCGGCTGGGTACTGCTCGTTTTTATTCGACATTGGACTTAACGAAGGGTTATTGACAGATCCCCTTGTCTCCAATGTCCAAGGAAAAAACAGCTTTCACAACGCCGTTTGGATTACACCAATTTGTCACCCTTCCTTTCGGGTTGTTCGGGGCTCCAGCGACCTTTCAGCGTCTGATGGACAAGATTCTCCGGCCGCATGCAGCATATGCCGCTGCCTACTTGGATGATATTATCATCTATAGTACCGATTGGCAGGGTGATATGCAGCATTTGCGGGCTGTCCTGAAGACGCTGAGAAGGGCGGGGCTCACGGCCAACCCGAAGAAGTGTGCAATTGGGTGTGTGGAGGTAAGGTATCTGGGTTTCCACTTGGGACACGGACAGGTGCGTCCCCAAATTGATAAGACGGCAGCAGTTGCGACCTGTCCGAGACCCAAGACCAAAAAGGAGGTTAGACAGTTCCTGGGGCTAGCGGGATATTACAGAAGGTTTGTGCCTAATTATTCGGACCTCGCTAGCCCGCTGACCGATCTAACTAAAAAGGAAGCGCCAGATACGGTTCAGTGGACGGAGCAGTGTCAGCAGGCCCAGATAAAGGCTGCTCTGTGTGGCGGCCCGCTTTTGCATGCTCCTGATTTCTCTCTCCCCTTTATCCTACAGACGGATGCATCGGACAGGGGGCTGGGCGCCGTCCTGTCCCAGGAGGTGGAGGGTGTAGAGCGGCCGGTGCTGTACATCATTCGTAAGCTCTCTAAGAGAGAGACGATGTACAGCACCATTGAGAAAGAGTGTTTGGCCATCAGGTGGGATGTTCTCACCCTCCGCTACTACCTCCTGGGGCGGGAGTTCACCCTCTGTTCGGACCACGCTCCCCTGCAGTGGCTCCACCGCATGAAGGATACCAACACGCGGATCACCCGTTGGTATCTAGCTTTGCAGCCTTTTAAGTTCCAGGTGATCCACAGGCCGGGTGCACAGATGGTTTTGGCTGACTTCCTCTCCAGGATGGGGGGGGGGGGCTGCAGGCCGGACGGCTCCCCGGCCTGAGACGGGCGGTGGGGGTATGTGGCGAGAGGGGCGTGGTTTTGCGAAGTCTGTAGCGGAAGAGGAGTCAGCGAGCCGCGCGGTGAGTAAGTGGGTCAAGTGCAGATGACGAACACCTGTGTCTGATTGCAGTAATTGGCGTGGAGACTGCATATAAGCTGCCGGCTGAGAGAGAGAAGAGAGAGAGACCTGGGACTCGCACGGGACTTCGTGGCTGCGTGAAACTGAGCCTGTGACCGTTTGTTTGACTATCTGTTTGTTCTTTGTTTTGCCGTGGGGAAGCGACACGGCGGCCGCGCACGAGCGCACCCTGTCTGTTGATTTTTATTTTATTGTGAGCAATAAAGTGCGAGTCCCAATTTCGCCGACCTCGTCTTCTTCTTCCTCCAATCACACTACACCCTGTTAAACGCTGAACTCCGTAACGATTAGTTACACTTAATGATGCCCCGAGCCCAGTACACCTTTAAAGACTAGGTAGGAATTAGTAGTTTTTTTGTAGATAGGAGCTGGAGTTTCTCAGATTATAGAGGTGAACCCATTCTACAAATATTAGTAAATAATTTTGCTTTTTGTGTATAGTGCATTTTCTCCTCTTTTCGTGCCTACAATGTGTTTTGACTTGTAAGTCTTTGGAAGTTTTGTGAATAAGTAGGTTACGTAATATGATGTTGTTTCTTTATAGAATGTATCATATCGTGGAGTTTGTCAATTCAAAGGAGGTTGAAGTTGTCCACTCTAATTGGCTGAAAGGAGGTGAAAGTTTCTGGCCCCCTTTTGTATCTCTTGCAAAGCTGCGTCGGGCAACTAAAGATGGGGTGATGCCAGGTGCTGACTGGACTCGATTCAGAGTCCGTGTGATCTATTCACATGGTATAGTAATGCTTCATTCTCAAATTACACAATTCGACACTTATTGAATTGAAACCTTACTGCACAAGTAACATAAGGAGCCCTTCCATTTAGACCTAATCTGCATTTGTGTTGACAGATGTGTATGTGATTACCTGTGCAAAGCTGCTAGAGGCAACAATTACCTCTGATCTAAATTCTGAAGATGAGGATAACAGGCCAGAGTACATGAAGAGAAAGAATAGGTAGGAGTGGCCCATAATTTCCTTTTATGGCCGTGTCAAAAGTTACAATGCACTCCTGACAAAACCAACTTTATAATTTATAAATATTATTTATTATTCACTCCAATGACAAACTAACATCCCAATGTAATCAATGTTAGAGGCTGTAAAAGAATAGTAAGCAGCAGTGAAGAGGAGGAAGAGGAGCAGGGGAGGACTGCTGCACCTCGTGCTCCAACCAAAAATAAATCTTACACTCCACTTGCACCATCCCCCTGCATCCCATCTCTTGGTGGTAGGCCTGTTGCAGTTGTTACAGTGGTTTCCATTAATCTTTTATAAAGCATCTGGGTGAAACTAACATATTGGCCAATTGTACCTTTGTGACCACTCTAGGTGAAGGGAGTCAGCCAGCTGGTCAAGGTTTTTGGTCTCCAGGCCATATTTCTCCCCTTTCAGCGAACATCACAGCGGCTTGTCCACCACCGTGGTCTCCACTACCAACAGTCTGAGGGCTACACCACCTACTGACACCCCGACCCATGCAGCAGCAGTCAGTCATCAGGCCAAACTGGATATCAAGTAAGAAGGGCAAGACAGCTTTTCTATAGCTCATGGAGGGAAAAAAATCACTTTGGTATTAGGGCTGGGTATCGTTTCAGATGTCCCGAATCGATTTCGATTCAATGATTACATTTCCACTGGCCCCACCACAAAAAAGTAATGAATGAAGTAGTTATTGTGTTTGTTTTTGACCCATGTATCCTTGTAATAAATAAGGATATGACACCCAATATTATAAATTCTTTTAGATTCTATTTTCAATACTACAGCTAAACCTACCAATATCAATTTCAAAGATTAAAGACAAGTTAACAGTTGTTAAAAAAAGGAATTTAACTACAAGCAATAGCATTAATAAATACAATAGAACAAAGATACAAATGTAATCTGTGCTTTTCAGGTAGGTCTAAGAGTATTTTTCAGGTACAGAAATTGAATAAAGTAATCAAATGTAAAATAACACTTTATATCTTCACTGTGCAGTGGGCTTCTCCCCTTTCAGCGAACATCACAGCGGCTTGTCCACCACCGTGGTCTCCAGTCTCCACTACCAACAGTCTGAGGGCTACACCACCTACTGACACCCCGACCCATGCAGCAGCTGGCAGCAGTCAGTCATCAGGCCAAACTGGATATCAAGTAAGAAGGGCAAGACAGCTTTTCTATAGCTCATGGAGGAAAAAAATCACTTTGGTATATGTGTGATGAGATTAAAATACTTTTTTTCTTTTTCTTTTAGAACACCCCACAAGTACATGACACACACAACAGGTCTTCTCAGGGGGCTGTGCCTACAGGTAGGAATTCTACAAAGTGATCTCTCTCGGTTTACTCTGACATATCTAAGTATAATGTTTTGCTACTAATCTGCTATGCCTGCTTTTTGTCTTACAGCAATTGCCAAGGAGATCCTCATCCAGCTCGATTCTATCAGAGAGCAGCAGTTGCTCATCCTGGTGCAGCTCCAAAAAATCTCCAGCAGTCAAGCAGTCCCAGACTTCACGGCAGACCCAACACATTTTGGGCTCCCACTTTCAACTATTGAGGAGCTACAATGTTTGGAGGCGACATTAAAGAATCCAGAGGAGAAGAAAAATCTGGTGAGTTAATTTATACATTAATCAGATGATTCCTAAAAGTCCGTCCCCACTCTCACTACTGCTATATTCCTTAAATAACTAATGAGGTACATGTCTTTTGTTTCAGACTGTTCTCCTTGGAATGGTCGGAGGCATGGTTCTTAAAGACACCGTGGGGAGGGTCCTGAAAAGAGCAATAAACACTTCGCTAGCGAGACTCATTAATTGGAGTGGGGCCAATCGAAAGCCTGCATTCCAAGGGCTCATTTTGAAAAGTGTGGTTCTGGGTGAGTGTCAGTGCTGGATTAACTGCACTGTGGTGACAACTTTTTTCTTTTTTTTAAACCGCGTGCGACAGTGAAAGAATTTAGGAGCACCAGTGCGACTGACCCGATCAGTTTATGTGGATGCACCCTCAATTGAAACTAATAACAGCTAGAGATGCACCGATTGATCGGCTGGTGACCGTAATTGGCCGATTTTCACATGACCGGCCGGTCAGTCTGACATGCCGATTTTATGCCGGTCAAATGCACTCGAGCGCCGCATCATTAACCTTTGGAGCGGCACGGTCCCTTATGGGATTTTTATTTCTGTGCCCCTGAGAGTAGGCTACGGTCCCACATATGGGATTTAGAATGTTCAGTGACGTCGCATCACTGCCAGATGCTTTCGTGCGTGGGCTGGCGCTGAGCCAGAGTCGGACGCGTTCAGCGCTGTCATATCACAACTATCTATGCAGTGTTTTCAACCACATAATGTTTATTTTAGGTTTCAGACATTTAAATGCACAAGCACGAGTAAAACAATACATTTGGAGTTTGTAAAATACACTCTGATGTCTGTGGAAGCAGCAATAACAATCTATTCAAATATAATTTGCCTACATGTGTTATTATATCAGACAAACATAGTGGAAGTAACTAAAGTTTAATCTATTTTTCTCACAGTTAACCGGCCACTTTCTTACATTTATTTCGGGAATCTATTGAGTCAATGATTCAATGACCCATTCATAAAGACAGTCGCTTGCTTTGTCACTGAATCATTCAATCATTTGTTTAAACTGCTGATTCATTCGGGAACAAAGACAGTGACGTGCAGCCCCCTACTGGTGATTCTAGTTTAATTTTTAAAGTCTTATTTCAGTTTTAATATTTCTATATTTAAACTCCATTTAAAACATTAACATTATAACATCATGAATTTAAATACACTCATGCCACTTCTGAGCCTCATTAAACAGTCTGTAAATATAACTAAATGCCACCTTTTCGTTATATGTGTCACGATTAGCCACTCACTCCCTGGGTTATCACGGACTACATTTCCCATCATGCACCTCCCTGGACTGATTACACCAAACACCATACACCTGCACGGCGCTGATTACACACACCTGCATCTCATTCACACACACATATAAACCACTTCCACGCACCACACCAGTGCGAAGTCTTGACTTTCCTGGCTGTCATTTCTGAGCGTTATTTCCCTGAGTTTGTTTCCTGTGTTTGTTCTTGGATTGTTTATGGTTGCTGACCCTTCTCTGCCTGCCTTGACCCCGGACTGTTTACTGGACTCTGATTTGACCTAGTGATGGGCAGATCGAGGCTTCGTGAAGCAATGAAACAGTCGAAGCAAATGTGCCATTTTGTTTCGAGGCTTCGAATCAATCCGAAACCTGTCTCCATGGTGACACCTAGTGGTCACTTGCAGGTGTTGATTTGAAACAACCTTTACAAAGAGCTAATAAAAAAAGTGTTGGTTTTTTTTTTTTATTATTGTATTTTTGTAATATATGAAGCTTGTAACCTGTAGTCTCTTCACATTGCATAATGTGATTTTGGTCATGAAAAATGAATATTAATAAAAAATAAATCAAGCCACAATGTCTCCCTTTCTTATAGATTTTTATTCAAAAATATTAATTTCTCTGCTGTTGAAGGACTCAGCCTACTTCTTTTTTTACAGATAATTTCTCCAGCCTTTGAAAAAATTCTCTCACAAGGGACACTTGTTGCTGGCATACAAAGATATTTTTTAGCTAGGACATACAAATGAGGAAAGATTACTGCTCTCTCTTTCCAGTAAGTTAGAGGATCATGAGTTCTGGGCAAAAACGCATCGCTGAGGTATTTTTTCACTTCCACTGTGGCATCAGCTGTAGGATTGTGTATCATCTGGGTCTCACGGATACGATTGTCAAAATGTTCCCATAAACTGTCTTGTGTTTCAACTGGTGTTGATGATGATGGGCCTGATGTTGACATTTGTGGTTCTGAATTAAAAGAAAACGGCAATTAGTAACAAATCATAAACTGACAACACATATGAAGTATAAATTTCATGAATCACATTACATAAGATAACATAGACTGAAACTCACCAGGAGTTGTGTTTGAACGCATCAGTGAAGCACACTCCAGTGTGATGTGCTTTTCAGCATCCAGGGCTTTGTCAGGATTTCCAAAAGCCACATTTTTAAACCTTGGGTCCAGCAGTGTAGCCAGTGCCAAGGCTCTAAAAGTCTCGTACCCTCCACATCTGGAGTGCAGACCTTCTTGTAGATGTGAGCCTATGAGCCAACACAAGAGAAAACCATATTAATTAAAATAATGACAACAATATGAGAGTTATGGCCAATTACACGTATGGTCATAGTGTCCTACCTAATTGTACAGTTGATTCCTGCGTTGCATTTCCTTTTTTCTGTGCAAGCTTGTGCTGCAACATCCTGTACAATGGTATGAGCTTTGAAGCAGACACTCTCTGTTCCTCTGACATCTCTGTTGTTGCTAGTTTGAATGGTTGAAGAAGTGTCAATGACTGTTGAATAATGTCATACTCAAGACTTGTCAGGGGAGCAGTATCACTGTTTAAATTGGCAAGTGCAGCACTCACTGGCTCACGTTGCTCATACAAGCGTTGTAGCATGTCGAATGTGCTGTTCCATCTCGTTTCAACCTCCTGTATCATTTTCAGACTTGGTCTGCCCATCAAGCTCTGCATCTCCACAAGCTTGTCCTTTGCTTTGCAGCTGGATCTGAACAACCCCACTATCTTTCTGGCGAATTTCATTGATGACTGGGGTTTGATCCAGGGCCTTTTTCACTATCAAATTCAAATTATGAGCAAAACATGGGACATGGCGAAGGTTGAGTAGCTGGGCACTTAGGATCATGTTGGATGCATTGTCAGTCACCATGCAGTGAACTTTGGAGGTTATTCCCCACTCAGCCATTAGCAAGGCTTTAGCCTCCATGAGATGCTGGGCTGTGTGGGTTTTGTAAAACCTCCTTACACCCAGTAAAGCAGTTGCCATTGTTGCCTCTGGTGTTATGTAATGGCATGTTACACTAAGATATCCATCCATATTAATGGAAGACCACATGTCAGCCGTAAGGCTAACAAATTCCGCCTTTTGTAGGTCCTCCATTGTCTTCTCCTTGGTTGTGTTGTACCTTTCGCTGACCATTGTTTTAAGCACCTTCCGGGATGGGAGGACATAGCTTGGATCAAGCTTGTTCACAAAGGCCCTGAAACCCTCATCCTCCACGATGGTGAAGGGCTGCAGATCCTTCACCACCATGTTCAGAAGAGCCTCATCCAATTCCCTCTGTCTGCCTTTTAAAAGAGAAGATAAAACATACTTTCAGACAAATATATTGGAAAAATAGTTGCCTACCGTGAAAGTAGTCTACTGGTTCATTTGGAAACCTTCCTAAACAAAGTTGTGTTATGAATATTTATGCTCAGTGTGCAGAGAAAGATAAAGTGCATTATAGAAATACAACAATTACAAAAAAACAAAATGATGTCTTGGCTGTAGATTGGGTACTCATATGTAGACATAAAATGTATATTCACAAAGTATAATATTATATTGACAACATTTGTTTTTAAAGTGATTGGCAGTTGTGATTGGGATGTTAGGCATGTCTTAGTCCATGGCCTTTCTAAACAATGGCCCAACACTTAGTTATTATATTTCACTTATAATTAGCCTATATTTCAAACAATGCATACCTTGCTTAGATGGCCCAGCAGTGTCAGTAGCAGGCCTTGGTACAGGGGGAACACTACCATCCTCTGCACCCTGCAGAATGGCAGGATGAATGCTCCTCAAATGGCGCATCATGGATGATGTATTGTTGCAGTAGGCTAGCTGCCGATCACAATACACACATCTCACTTTATTTGGGGTTTCCAAATGGAAATGCTCCCACACCAAAGATGTACGGCATCTCTTCTGTGGAGCCTCCATTTCTATCTATCTATTGCCTCCATTTCTATCTATCTATCTATCTATCTATTTTATATGTAGCCTATCTATCTAATAATCTATATTTATCTGTAATATATGTATCTATCTATCTATCTATCTATATATATATATATATATATATATATATATATATATATATATATTTCTATCAATGCATCTATTAATGTGTCACTATATGTACTCTGTGTGTCTCTAAGTCAATGTGTAAATGTAAATTAAATCCTAAATATAACTAAACAAATCGCACTATAAATGTCACATTATCACCAAACATCCGCTATCTCAAAACCAAACTCCTCTCACAAAAAACCCACGATATGAAAATGCGTTGACAAAACTTTTATACTGTGTGATTGTGTGATTTGTTCCCGAACCGACCAATCAATGAAACCCTGATTTCGGCGGAGCACTCCACCTGATGAAACACTTAGACGCTTCATTTAGCCGTTGTCACGTAACGTGGGTGTTTTGAATCACGCTTCGGATCAGTGTTTCGAATCATCTTTGCTTCGGGATCTCGCAAAGCTTCGGAACGTCTGTTTCGCGCTAGCCATCCTTAATTTGACCTTGCCTGTTTGGACCATTCTAATAAATGCTGCAAATGGATTCTCCTGACTCCGCCGCTTCACTACAGAAGACTTCGCCATCAATGGATTCAGCAGTTGTTAGCAACCAGGCCTTAGGGAATTTCCTATCATCTCTGGCTCAAGATGGCCAGCCCTTGGAGAGGTATGTGAGGGACTTTTTGGCGTGTTGTCATCTGGGAGCGATAAATGACGCCCAGCTCGTGGACCTGTTTTGTAACGGGCTGGATTGGCACATCGCTCAAGTGATGCCGGAGGATCATACTGGCTGGACACTGCAAGGGTTTGTTGATCTGGCCCTTTCCTTGGGCGGTTCGGCACTTGCAGAGCCTGAGTTTCCCCACGTCGCGGCAACCGTCAACCCATGCCATCAGATCGGTCTATGGCCATCCAGGACTTGTTTCCAGCGTGGCTGACCCCCCGCTGATGTCAGTTCGTGCTACCAAGAGAACCTTCGCTGCCGGTCCCGTCCAGCCCAGAGTTTCCTTCGCCGCTGTTCCCAAGCCAGTGTCTACGGACAAGATGGCCGCCTCCGAGCCAGTGTCTACGGACAAGATGGCCGCCTCCGAGCCGGGGTCTGTTCCTGTTCCCGGGCCGGGGTCTGTTCCTGTTCCCGGGCCGGGGTGTGTGTTGTCTGTTCCTGAGCCCGAGCCAGGGTGTGTGTTGTCTGTTCCTGAGCCCGAGCCAGGGTGTGTGTTATCTGTTCCCGAACCAGTGATTGTGTTGTCTGTTCCCGAGCCAGTGCCAGTGTCTGTGCCTGTATTTGTGTCTGTCTTTGTGGCTGTTGCTGTTCTGGTGTCTGTTCCCGAGCCGGTGTGTGTGTTGTCTGTTCCTGAGCCCGGACCCGTGTATGTGTTGTCTGTTCCCGAGCCAGTGTGTGTGTTGTCTGTTCCTGAGCCCGAACCAGTGTGTGTGTTGTCTGTTCCCGAGCCAGTGTGTGTGTTGTCTGTTCCCGAGCCAGTGTGTGTGATGTCTGTTCCCGAGCCAGTGTGTGTGATGGCTGTTCCCGAGCCGGTGTCTGCTGTTCCCGAGCCGGTGTCTGCTGTTCCCGAGCCAGTGTGTGTGATGGCTGTTCCCGAGCCAGTGTGTGTGATGGCTGTTCCCGAGCCAGTGTGTGTGATGGCTGTTCCCGAGCCAGTGTGTGTGATGGCTGTTCCCGAGCCGATGTCTGCTGTACCCGAGCCGGTGTCTGCTGTACCCGAGCCGGTGTCTGCTGTTCCCGAGCCGGTGTCTGCTGTTTCCGAGCCGGTGTCGCCACCACCACGTCCTGCTCCGCCCCGGCCGCCCGAGGGGTCTTCTCCGCCCTGGCCGCCCGGGGGGTCTTCTCCGCCGTGGCCGCCCGGGGGTCTTCTCCGCCGTGGCCGCCCGGGGGGTCTTCTCCGCCGTGGCCGCCCGGGGGGTCTTCTCCGCCGTGGCCGCCCGGGGGTCTTCTTCGCCGTGGCCACGCCCTCAGCCTGCTCCATCCTGGACACGCCCACAGCCTGCGCCGCCCTGGCAGCCTGTTCGTCCTGCTCCGCCCTGGCCGCCTGCACGTCCAGCTCCGCACACGTTCCATGGCCCATGCCCGCCTTTGCATGCCCTGGTCCTGTTCCCCTGCACGGACCTGGCCCTCCATCCCTCCCCCAAGACCACCTCCCCTTCACCACCCTCCTGAACTTTTGTGTTTTTTTTGTTGTTTTTTTTTGCGTCTGAAAGCCGCTCTTAAAGGGGGGGGGCTCTGACACGATTAGCCACTCACTCCCTGGGTTATCACGGACTACATTTCCCATCATGCACCTCCCTGGACTGATTATACCAAACACCATACACCTGCACGGCGCTGATTACACACACACCTGCATCTCATTCACACACACACATAAAATCCACTTCCACGCACCACACCAGTGCGAAGTCTTGACTTTCCTGACTGTCATTTCTGAGCGTTATTTCCCTGAGTTTTTTTTTCCTGTGTTTGTTTGTTGGATTGTTTATCGTTGCTGACCCTTCTCTGCCTGCCCTGACCCCGGACTGTTTACTGGACTCTGATTCCCTCTGCCTGCCTCGACCCTTTGCCTGGTTACCTGGTTTGTCTCTGCCTTGCCTTCTCTGTTCTGTTTGCCACTGTTTGACCTTGCCTGTTTGGACCATTCTAATAAATGCTGCAAATGGATTCTCCTGACTCCGCCGCTTCACTACAATATGCCACCTCTGCAGTTCAAAGATGAATTTTATTGCTACTGATTTCATTTGATTGGTAACTTATTTATCCTGATTGTGTCTTATTATAACTAAATTTATGAATTTGACATAAAATATGACATTTAATAAGGTAAAAAAAAGCCCCGACAAGTAATTTTATAGTCAAATATAAATCGCCTTATAATGGGAAGGTTAATTTTGTCATTGATCAGAAGGTGCTCCTAAATGTTTGACACTGCTCCTAAACTTTTTAAATTAAAAAGAAATGAAGAGTTCTTTTCCAAAACGCGATAAACGCCATTTTAAAAAAAATTAGTTTGTCACGTCATTCTGTTGTATACCGAGCCTACTCACTGCTCCATAAATGTTTCTAACCAAATCACTACATATCCCTGTTTAAATTGTACTGAAAGGTGTCGTTTTACTCCAAACCGCGACAGCCGCTACACTCGTTTCGAGTCACAGTGCGACATATTCTCTCGGCCAATCGGAGTCTTCGAATAGCTGTCATGCGTGAGGTGTACGTGAGGCGTGAGGTAAACATCGTCAGTGTGAATTAAATACGTCGGAAAAATGAATGTGTTGACTGTGATAAACACTTTTGATGGGTCCGAAGAAGCTGTTAAGCCCGCGCCAGGTGGAAGACGACGGCGTTTAAACGAAGACAACCACGAACGTCAACAAACTAAGAAGATACGCTACTCTGGTGGAGGACGAATCCCCACCATTGGATTTAAACACACCTCAGCTAAATGCTTTTGCCAAGCAGATAGATTGACAACCGATTACCTTGTCATGAATTTTCAGAAGTTTCATGACAAACCTAATAAGGTGGATCAGGACGCGGCACTTCTTCACCTGATGAGCGTATCTGAGGTAAAACGGCAGCGTCAGAACGACGAAAACCGACAGAAGGGGAGGAATGTCACCGTGAAATACAGCCTGCTGTGGGATGAGCACCCCAACAAATTGCCAGTTTGCAAGGCCACATTCCTGTCAGTTTTGGGTGAGTAAAGTTTTCATGTTTGAAATAATTGAAATCCGTTTTGTATGTGATTTTCCTTTGTAGTTACACTGATGGGCGTCATGTTTTATACTATTAGAAGGATTGTTTTTTGGCTACTTATCAGAGAAAAGTAATGATGATACACAACCCTTTATTTGTGTAGTGGATGGCTAAAGCCATTTCTAGACAAAGCGGTGCTAACTGTTTGTAAACTCCAGGGGTGAAAGTGTTCATGTCTTACTGGTGCTACTGGTCAGACGCTTTATGAAATGTAGTAGGAAGGTGTGTGTGTGTGTGTGTGTGTGTTTGTTTATTTGGTGACAGTCCAGGAGGCTTTAAAGTGGTGTTAAGGGAAGCAAGGGGAAGAGGTGTGGTAAAGGGAACGTGTGTGTGTGTGTGTGTGTGTGTGTGTGTGTGTGTGTGTGTGTGTGTGTGTGTGTGTGCGCGTGCATGCATGCATGCGTGTGTGTGAGAGGCTTTAAAGTGGTGTTGGTGGCAGAGGGGGCGGTATGGGTTAGGGCAGGGGTGGGGAACCTATGTTTCGAGGGCCGGTCCCCGGTATAATTTTAATGTTGTGCAGCTTCACATGAAATTACATATTTTGTAAAGAAATTACATTTGCAATACAATTAAGTTATATTTAGGGATCCTAGAGAATGAAAAAGGTTCCCCACCCCTGGTTTAGGGAGTATGGGGAAGGGGAAGTTTGGTATCTGCCAGCTGACCTCAGTGTGCGCAGGATGCATGGGCTCTTTGAGGCTCTAAACCACGCACACACAAGCTACTCCCTCTACTACTCTGTTTTTGCCAAAAATTTCAATCTTGGCTTCGGCCACCCAGCAACTGATGCATGTTCTGATTGTGCCAAATACAAATTCAGAATCACAGATCCAAATATGACAGAAGCAGAGAGGCAGATAGAATCTGCATCATTCATTTTGCATCGTCGTAGAGCTCGTGTTTTCTATGACCTACTAGGCAGAGTTGCGAAGGATTCTGTGTCTTTCTGCTTTGACATGATGCAGAATCTGATCCTTCCCAAAACTCCAATAGGGCAGGCCTACTACTCTCGTCAGCTGTATCTCTACCTGTTTGGTGTTGTAAGACACCATGGAGAGAATGGTCGGCAGCCAAAAGAGGATGTCCATCTATGTGTGGCAGGAAAATCAGGGTCCCAAGAACAGCAACATGATTGCATCTGCTTTGAATGACTGCTTCACAGTTCGCCTTGCCAGTCAAATTCGCTCTTCGGCTCTTCAGTGACTCGTGCTATGGACAAAACAAAAATATGACCATGGTCTCCATGCTCATGGAGCTAAGGCAAACCTTCCCCAATCTTTGCATCGAGCACACATTTCTAGTCAGGGGCACAGCTATCTCCCCGCAGATAAAGTTTTTGGCAGGATTGAGCAGAAAATCAGAAGGATCGACACAATTCTCCTGCCACAAGAATACCATGCCCTCCTGCAGCAGTTTGGTAATGTGTACATTTACGGCACAGACTGGAAGGCTTTTGATTACAAGTCAGCTACAAAAGAGTGCGTGAAGGTGCAGAGAAGCTTCAAGATCAGTGAAGCACGCATGCTGGATTTGAGTACCAACAAGGTTGGTATAAAGGTGGCATACAATGGGGAGTACTGCTTCCACAGTGTGCTGAAACGGGGCAAACGGTGGGCTGACCTGAAACCTGCCATTCTTGAAAGCCAAACCACAGTGAAGAAAGCAAAGAAGCAAGATGTGGTTGCACTCCTGAAAGCAATAGGTGTGTCTGAGGCAGTGAGCGCATTTTATAGTGATGCACTATCTGATGTGAATGAAAACGCTCACCAGAGTGACGAAGACCCAGAATAAATTCCTACAGTGTAGTGAATGAATGTAATGCAGTATGTAATGCAGTATTACATTTTATCTTTGTTTTATTGTTATAAAGGTTATGCACTTCAAGCAACAACATTTTAATTGGTTTCGCACTTAATATTGCACTAATTGGCCATTTGTTTTGTATGTGTCTTATGTTTTACTGTGTCTTTACTGTGAATAACGAGCGCTCTATAGTCTCATATAGAGCTCATGATATTGTATGTTAACTTATTTTAAAAACAGACTGAAAAAAATGAATGGTTTTATAACATTTTTGAGCAAAGAGCACATGGTGGATATGTAGTGGAGAGGGGATATATAGCGTTTTGAAAAGAAATATAATAAACTTTGGATTTATGATCATTAACATTCTTGTTTGATTTCTCAATTATTGTTGATGGTGTTCAGACTGACCCAAAAATGATTTTTAACTATATAAATTAAATACTTACAAAATATGTAGGTCTGGGTAAATAATTGTCCTTTATCTCAAAACAATCAAAATGGATATATAGCGTTTTGGAAAAGAGCTCTTCAAATGCAAGTGTAGAGGAGAGCCCTGCATCCTAATTAAGTTTTGGTGGTTGCTGAGTAACATCACATGGTCATGCTGCCCTCTTCTATCTTGTGTTTTTCTCAGATGCAGTCCGCGGGAATGCCTTGACTAAAGACTACTGAAAAGGAAATCGAGCTCCTCATCAGCAGGTGGCTGCAGCTGGCCTCTGATAGGGATGGTGGCCGAAGCCAGAGGGCGAACAGGCAGACAACATAGATCAAGCGCAGTGGGATTACATTTTTTAAAGTAAAAAATGTTGATTTTTGGAAAATAGTATTTTGAACTCCTTGATTTTACATTAATGCTGTGATATTTCAATCTGTTATTAAAAAGTGAGTGAGAGTGTGTGAGTGTGAGTGTGTGTGTGTCGACTTTGTGATTGAAGGACACCAGTACTTAAATTACCAGATGGGAGAGAAGTGTGGTCCAATAAAAAAATGCATTAAACATGAAACCTGTCTTCCTTGTGCTGTTTCATTTTTAGTTTATCTTGCATAAATAACGGCTGCTCAATTATTTTAGTATTAACCTGACATGAATGAAAAATCAAAGTTTAAATGAGCCCAAACAAGGAATGCGATTGGAGGGGAGCTTTACGTCCTCTCACTCGGGTTTCCGCATTAAAACCGAGCGCTCGGCCGAGTGTATTAGCCTGAATCGGGCCGCATTAAAACCGAGCGCTCGCAGAGCAATCGGACCTAGATTCATGCCGAGTGTTTTAGCCTTAATCGGGCCGCACAATTTTTGCTAGTTGGGACAGCACTGTACTATCGTCACTCGCCTTATGAGAATGTAGCCGCATACGAGACAGCACACTGAAAACATGTGAGCAATTCCGTCTCCTGTTAACAAAGAACACTTAACATATGAAAACTTACCTGCCAGCTATTGCAAGACCCAGTGCACACCAGAGAGAAAAGCAGAGGATGCATCAAACTCTCCTGCCAGCCACAAATATACCAGTGTAAACATCTCAATCAAGTTCAAAGTTTGAGATTCAAACCCAACACTACTACACCTACCATTACTCACAACGTGAAGTTTACGATGGGCAGGACCCATAGTGACGCATCCCTGGCCAACAAACCACTCACATTTTTATACTCCCAAAACTGGGCACTGATAGGCTCACAGAGTTGGGGTGACACCCACCAATCACAGCAAGGGCTATACATCACCCTGCTACATTCGGCACTGATAGGCTCACAGGGTTAGCATGACACCAACCAATAACAGCAAGGGTTATACATACCCTGCTACATTAAGTTGCAGCATTTCCGACAGACTCGAGATGAACAAAGAGCTGTGTTTAACAGAACGAATCCTAACTTTGACAGTTGGCTGTGTGGAAGAAATTTAATATGATCTTTAAGTTGGCATTTGATTATATTTAGAATGAATTAAATAAGATTAATGTAGTGTCGATATATGTTTATGACCAAGACAGAAGGTCTCCACTCAAGGGTAGTATGATAAAACAATCTAAACAATATGTTAGTTATGGCTAAGACATATCTTCATTTAGCCTTGAGAAACAACCTTGGGGAAGGAACAACTATAAAGAAGGAAAGATACCCCAAATCGTAGTCACACTCTGCAGGCACTTTGTATGACTGTATGACTGTTGACCTTTTCTTACAAGAAAATAAATAACCTTTAAAGACAATTGGTACATGTTTGTCTCTTATTCAGTGATGTAAAATTGTTTGCCACCACAGCTGCAAATATTTTCTTGTTTCTCTCTACTGTCAAATATTAGTTTAGAGGCCCTGATTGTACAGTGGATGCGTAGATTTACTTCACATAATCTGCAAAAGTCGTTCACAGCCACGTTCACTCCGGTATTTCGCTCGATGGTTTCGTTTTCGCATAAAACATGTTTACAGTGGAAGTTCGATGCGGCTGAGCTGGCACATTACACACGTCATAACCAAACGTTATGTGGTTGGCTTATGGGTAACCAATGATTTTATACTTCAGACAAGCCCCCCCCCCCCCCCCCACCCCCCCCCCCCCCGCACGCCCCAGAAAGAAAACACTTTTCAATTATGCCATTCCAGACTCTGTCTACGAGGCAAAGCGAAGTAGCAGAGTTTGGTATTACCAGGCTAATCCGCTCCTGGAAACTCCCTGAAACGTGTTCATTGGTAATCCCCTCCTGGAAACCCCCTAGGACTTGGTCATTAAAGCCTTTGCCTCTTCATCCTGTATCTCGTACGCAACACATAGACGGTAATGCTTGCATTTTTCTTCTTTCTTTGGCAAAGCTCTTTCTAATACATTTTCAATTTCTCTCTACTCTGGCATATGCTTAATAAATGCTTACAACATTCAGTGTGGTATGCTTTTAGTTATAAACCATTTTCTCAATAAATGATTTTACAAAAATTTCTGGTGTCTTGCTTTACAAAAACACTTCCATTATATAAGGTCACCATTATGGTTGACTCCAATACATAATTGCTTCATACGCAAAAAGTCATATTTATAATATAAAAATGTGCATATTCCATAAGACTCAATTAATTATGAATTAGCAATTAAAAAAAAACATTTACTTTGCATTAAATGTGAGTGATTCACTTTACATTTGTGGTCTATGAGCTCTATACGTGTAAACGTCCTCCTATTATTACTGAAAAGCTGGAAGAAATATTAAAATAACTTGACAGACTTGCTGCCATGTGATGAATTGATTTTGTAAATGACTCATGTTATACAGCATGTACAATCTGTATTAGGCCACGTTTACACATAGCCGGGTATTTAGAGAAACGAATACAACCCCCCCCCCCCCCGTTTTCAATAATAACATCGTCCTCACAACCCGCATAAATACGCCGTCGAGCGCCATCATAACTATGCCAAACCTATGGCCGGCAGTGTAGGGAGAAGGATAAAGCCATGCAAGCCAATCAGAATCCTCAGAATCGACAAGAGAGAACCTAAAACCCCGTTTCTCCCAGTTGGCACGGCAACACATAACCAGCGTTTTCAGAAATCTCCACTTTGGCCGGAGTTTTTATTTTTGTGATAAAAACGGGGTTTTCGTGTAAATGAGAGGCCAAACCGCAGGGAAATATCTGCGTTTTCCCTTCGTGTAAACGAGGCCTTAGTGTAAGATTCAACTGTTCCCCAGGGTCTAGTATTAAAAATAATAATAGAACAATCGCAATATATTGCAAAATCAAATCGCAGTACTTGTAGAATCGCAATTCTTAAAAATCGTAATACATATTGTATCGGCACCCAAGTATCGTGATAGTATCGAATTGGGAGAGTGTATCGTCCGAGCCCTATGAGGAACTGGACAGTTTTCAGCCCTGCGGTACCAGTGAAGTATTTATGAAACAGAATTACTGAACTATTAAGGGTGTTGTCTTGCTTTTCTGTAACTTCTGTTCATTGAGTGTGTGTCTGAGACTGATTAAACACAATGTGTGTGGGACCAGGAATGAGGAAGCTGCTTTACAGACACGCCTGTTTTGCACACGTCACTTAAACACAAAACCAGGAAACAAGAAACAGTTTCAGTTCAAGGAAAGAGAAACTGAAGTGCAATTGAGCTGTTGTGTGTTTGTGTCTCTGTATTCATGCAGTAAAATGGCAGAAGCCAGAATTACTCAGGATGAGTTCATGTGTCCAGTGTGTCTGGATCTTCTGAAGGATCCAGTGACCATTCCCTGTGGACACAGTTACTGTAAGATCTGTATTACAGACTTCTGGGATCAGGAGGATCAGAAGAGAGTCTACAGCTGCCCTCAGTGCAGAAAGACCTTCAGAAGAAGACCCGCTTTAGCTAAAAACACCATTCTGGCTGAAGTGGTGGAGAAACTGAAGAAGCGTAAACGTCCTGCTGACTGTTACCCTGGAGCTGGAGATGTGCAGTGTGACGTCTGTACTGAAAGAAAACACAAAGCCGTCAAGTCCTGTCTGGGGTGTCTGAACTCTTACTGCCAGAGTCACCTTGAACAACATGAGATTTTCTTTAAAAGAAAAAGACACAATCTGACTGATGCCACTGGACGACTGCAGGAGATGATCTGCCAGAAACACGACAAGCTCCTCGAGGTTTTCTGCCGCACTGAACAGAAGTGTATATGTGTGCTGTGTATGATGGATGAACATAAAAATCACAACACTGTATCAGCTGCAGCGCAGAGGACAGAGAAACAGGTATGAACTTAAGGGAGTCTCTTAATACTCATTTACAGGCTCGTCATTTTGTTTATGGGTCTACTAGAATACATTTACATATTTAATGTCTGTTTTCACCCTCTCTGTCTGAACGCTGTTTTAGTCCTACAAAAAGAGACCGAGGCTAAATTAATCGTACTCAACCAGATCTGATATTATCTAATTTTGTCTGTTACATTGATCTGACTTCGCTAGCTTTAATTTAAATCACTATCGCTCGCAAAACGCGCTAGCCTTCCGCTTAACTGTTACTCTGCCATCTGTGTTTGGCTCTTTTTTTCACGCCTTTTAAAGTCCATCAAACAACTGTGGTGAGTAGGATCAGTCAACAAACACGGTGAGTAATGTCTTCTCCTGTTATTGTCACTTGCACTTCATGTCACATGTATAGTATAGCCTTCTCTGTCAGCGCCGAGGACTTTATTTGTGATAAATGCAGAGAGACAGTCAGGCTGATGGAGAAGATTTCAGAACTAGAGACACGCATCCAAACTGTAATCGAGGATAGTAAGAGTGCAAGGGCTTTAGATACTGCTTTGGATGCGACTAGCATAAACTCTGTACATTGTTCGGTTCTGGCTGTAGTAGAGCCCGTGCAGCAGGACAACTGGGTGACGGTGAGGCACTGTAGTCACGGGACAAAACACCGCTCTTCTGTTCCGATTATAACATTAAACAGGTTCTCCCCTCTCAGTGAAACACCCTCTGAGAATCCTGTTGAATGTGCCCTATTTATTGGTGATTCGATCACACGGAACGTGAAAATAGAGACACCAGCCACCAGTGACATGTTTGCCAGGAGCCAGAGCGCCTGACATCAAAGCAAATTTAAAAGTGCTGGCTAATGCTAATCGTAAATTCTCTAAGATTATTATTCACGTCGGCACTAATGATGTTCGACTTCGGATATCACCAAAGTTGATGTTAAGAGGTGTGTGAACTCGCAAGTACGACGTCAAGCACTGTAATTTGCTCTGGCCCCTTTCCTGTTCGCCGGAGTGATGAGATAGTTGGCAGATTGTCATCACTCAATGGCTGGTTGTCTAAGTGGTGCCCGCTAAATAATATAGGGTTCATAGACAATTGGACAAGTTTTTGGGGCAGACCTGATCTGTTGAAAAGAGATGGTATTCTTCCCTCCTGGGAAGGTGCTGCTCTTCTCTCTAGTAATGTGATATATATATATAGTAATGAAGAGAAGGGTTCTCTGTGCTTCTGTAATCCAAAACAATCTGGTGCAACCAGGGCAGGACAAAATACAGCAGAAAAAAAAGGGATCGCCGGTGCAGCACAGAAGTCTTCTTAATGATAAATTTATTTGAGGTGCATAACAATGACTGATATATATAGTCTTAGAGCTCAAACATGACAATCTGGGGATCAGGTCAGGAAGCAGACAGAATGGCTACACCGACCGTCTGCTAGCTGTCTCACATAGCGGTCAGATAAATATCATCACATAAAGACTGTGTCTGTTCCCCGAACTAGGAAATACAAAAAACTCCCAAACCCATTTAAGGGTAAAAATTTGATTGATGTTCAACAAATAAAAAACAAATATAATGCAGATGATAAAATGATAATGATAACAAATGATAAAGCTTGGGTCGCTGAATATTCGATCCCTTTCTTCAAAAGCACGTTTTGTTGATATATGATATTGAATATTGAATGATATGATTACAGACCAAAACTTAGATGTGCTGTGTCTGACAAACCTGGCTAAAACCAGACAATTAAATTACTTTAAATGAGTCCACCCCGCAAGATTACTGCTATAAACACGATCGTTTGAAAGGAAAAGGGGGAGGTGTAATTTACAGCAATATCTTCAGTATTGCTCTGGGGCCTCATTTATAACCATTGCGTATGCCACTTCCGACAAATAAGTTGTGATTTATAAAAACAAACCTTACGGGAAAATTTGTGCACCTGCACCTAAACTCTGACCCATGCGTAAGAAACGTTTTGGAGATGGAGCAGTTTGGTGACACGGACACCGTTGGTGAGCTGGAGTTAAATGTCTTTTTGGTCACTTTTAGACAGAAAACCTAAAGAAAATAATAAGTATACAGAAAGATAATACAAATATAATTTCACTCACCAAGCCTATCACTTGAAGCAAATATCCATCCCTTTCTTAAATGTCCTCGCCAGCTAGCGCGTTGGGCCGTTTAGTGAAACTCACACACACACACACAGTATATATGTATATGTATATGTATATATATATATATATATATATATATATATATATATATATATCTTCATTATGAGTCCTAATCATAAATACAGTGCATGTTTACAATGACAGTGTAAATAAAAATAAATTGATGAAAATAACCTTACCATGCAAAATCTTTAACCCCTTAATGTCACCACTTCACTGATACTGGATTCATATCTGTTTACCTGATGATTTGTGTGATGTTTCTCCTGTCACTGGTTTGTCCTTTAGCACCAGCTGAAGGAGACGCAGAGGTCGTTCCAGCAGAGGATCCAGCAGAGAGAGAAAGATCTTCAGCAGTTGAGAGAGGCTGTGGCGTCTCGTAAGGTGAGTGGAGAAGAAGAGGAGTTTGAGAAGTCTCAGTCAGGACTCACTGACGCCACTGTGTGATTGTGATGTGTGTCCTAACAGCGCTCTGCACAGACAGCAGTGGAGGACAGTGAGAGGATCTTCACTGAGCTCATCCGCTCTATGGAGAGAAGCCGCTCTGAGGCGACACAGCGGATCAGAGATCAGGAAAAGACTGCAGTGAGTCGAGCTGAAGGACGACTGGAGCGACTGAAGCAGGAGATCAATGATCTGAGGAGGAGAGACGCTGAGCTGGAGCAGCTTTCACACACACAGGATCACATCCATTTCCTGCAGGTAACAGAGATCTAGAAGAACAGGGTCATAGTGGACTTGAGCAAGAGACTCAGAGAAACATTTCATGAGAGCAGAATGAGCCAAAGAATTCAGAATGAATCAAACCTACTTAACCCTGCCATGTGACGCCATTGATAAACTTGATCTGTTAGATTAATGTTATTGCCAGATGTTTGATCATCCAAGTGTTTTCCTAGAAAGTTCACATATAGTGTAAGTGTCAAACGCTAGAACTTGTAGCTCTAACATGTTGTAATGAATATGAGAAGAATGAAGCTGATCTGTGAAAGTGCTGGATTTAGGAGAGTTACTAAAGATCAACAAGAGCCACACAAATCTGACAGTAGTGCAGGTTAATGAGGTTATTGATGATGTGTGGAGGTGATGAGCTTTGATTTCTGTTTTCTGTAGAGTTTCCAGTTTCTCTCAGCTCCTCCTGAATCTACAGATGTAAATGACAGTCCCTTCAGTTCTCTCTCCTCTTTTGATGGCGTGAGAGAATCTGTCCGTCAGCTGAAAGACAAACTGGAGGATTTCTGCAAGAGGAGCTGAAGAAGTACTCTTACAGAGGTAAAGTCCTGGAGATCCTGCTCTCAGAAATGATCCTCCATCATCTCATATCATGTAGAAGATCATATTAATGTCTCAGGAACGGATGCAGGGATCATTTTCTCTTGACATGATAATCACACTCTTCATGTCTGTTGATTTCCACAGTCACTTTCACCAACATTGTTCCCAGAACCAGGAACGACTTCCTACAATGTAAGTCACTAAGAAAACAAGCAGAGAAACTCACTGAGTGTGTTCATGTTCTTCCTGTAGAAGGTGAAAGAAAACATGACAGAAGAGATTTATAGATGATCATGTAAATTAGGTTTTTCAACGGGGTGTCCGGAGAACATTGGGGGCGCTGGAAGCAATATCTTTTTTAAAGGCGAGTAAATACCAAAGATTTACGAGATGAAACTTGTAGGCCTGGTTTCACAGACAGGTTTTAGATTAAGCCAGGATTTAGCCTTAGTTCAATTAGGGCATTTAAGTAGCTTTTATAAACGTCTTTTTATAAAACGTGTTTTTGAAAGAAGACTTCATTTATTCGATCAAAAATACAGTAAAAACAGTAATAGTGTGGAATGTTATTATTAATTAAAAAAAACTTGTGGTAACACTTTATTTTGATGGTCCCTTTTGAACATTCTGGTGACTATAAGTAACTTTGCAACTACATGTCAACTAACTCTCATTAGAGTATTGGTGTACTGTCTACTTAATATCTGATAACTCTTTATTGTGATGGTCCTCCAACAGACAGTCTACTGACTATAAGTAACTATGCAACTACATGTCAACTTATTCTAACCCTAACCCTACCAATCTACTAATACTCTACTAACAGTCTAATGAGAGTTAGTAGACATGTAGGCAGGCCAGCTGACAGTCTTGCCTGGGCCCGGGACAAGATAATCTTAGATGGGAACCCCCCCACGCCCAGATCTCTCCTTTTCCCTTGCTCTTCCTTTTTTTATAAAACACCATATACTTTTACCCAAACTGAATAACAAAAACATGCTTAAATGGGTACATTTTCTATAAATCTCTTCATTTTCTTTTCTGACATAGCCTACTGCAGTTCTTGTTAAAACACACTAGACATGCAAAATCTGTGCATTTTGGGCACTTTGAGTGAAATCATATTTATTTTTTGTCCATCAAAAGTGTGCTTTCACTTTTAAATTAAGCATGAGCAGAGCAGCAAAAATAGACTCGGATCTGGCCCATTATCTGTTCACCGATGCCGACAGTGATGCATTTCAGCCGGCTTTTTATTTCTCATCTCCATAAATATATCTAGTAGTAAAGCTAATGCAAGGGCTAGAAATCAATTAATTCTGTGCTGATACTTCCTCGTCATCATGGAGAGTGCAGTTCGCACCGCTTTCTCTTTTCCACGAGCGCTTACTCTCCCGTGGCGTCTGTCCTGTCGTTGCTATGCAACAATGAACTTAGGGCGCTTGGGAAAAAAAAAATTGTACCGACTTGGTACCGAAGTACCGGGTCTTTGACAACACTCATAAACGTTGGCTGCGCTGTTTCTTACCTTGCTCTACGTTGAAAAATACTAACGTTAGTTCCAGCTTCACCGTCACCACCTTTTTAAAAATATTTGTTTAGGACATCTCTAAGGCCTCTATTTGCTTCTTCTCTTTCCTTTTCTTTTCTGAGCACCGGACTTGTGCTGAACGGACATTTTTTGAGCGTAACGTTAGCCTACTGAACTTCAAATCAAATGACAAAATCAAATTTTGATCAGTGGCCAAACCATTTTTGTTTTGGGGTGAGGGTGGGGTGGGGGGGGGTTCTTTGCCACTATTTCAAGGAAAATTAGGAAGAAAACAAATAAAAAGCTTTTATGTAACTCAAATATTATATATTTTTTCCACAAATATGCCTATTTTATTTATTTTTTAACAATTATTCCATAATTTAATGAGGGCATAATTATTCCAGTTCTGTTTTAAAGATTTAAAGTATACATGTTTATTAACATTATACATGTCTTTACTGTCATTTTAAATTTTTTACTGCACATTTACAAAGTGGGAAAGAGAGCACAACTATATCATACTTACTGACATCCAAAAAAGCAAGATTTGTGATTTTAACAAAGATGTAAATCAGGACAGACCTAAACTGGGGTTTCAAAAACATGAATTAGATATTCTTCAAAAACATGATAACTAAAACTAAGAGATACATATAGGTAACACTTTATTTTAAGGTGATGTGGTTACACGTTACTACATGTACTTACTATAGTAATAACAGTAAACTGTGCACAATTACAAGTAACTAACCATAAATCAAACATTAACTGTAACTCTATAGTAAGGACATGTAGTTAATTGATATTACTCAATACTAGCTAAAGTAAGTACAATGTCACCTTAAAAGTAAGTGTAACCTAAATATGATTATTTTTCACTGAAAGCCAATTAAAAACATAGATCCAAGATTAAGAGAGAACATCACAGTATCAATTTTTTTTTTTATTACATATTATTACACTTATTATTGGTGAATCAATTTTAAGGGACATTGTGTAGGAATTACTCCCATCTAGGGGTGAAATTGTATTTTGCATTCAAACGAATTGTGCTCTCCAGCGCCTCGCTTTTTCAAATGCGTGTTACATCTATGGTAGCCGTTATGTACCAAAAAGCTATGACAGGATGTCTTCTAATAGCACTTCGTAGAGTTTCCCATCAGGTGAACAGGTTTGTTATTTCAAACAAACTGCAACTTGACAAGGAACAAACTAATGTTACAGTATGAATTACTGACTGTGAAAAACATTAACTATTGTAATTACTATTTATGCCTTTTTTATTCGTTATATTTTCTGAAGTATGTGCATTGTTAGATTAGATATCATCATCATCAGATGATTCAACAGTAGGTAGAGGAAGAGGGAGAGGACAGAGAGGCAGTGGATCAGTAGACGTGTTTCCACTGTCGGGCCAGTGCGAGCCAGGGCTTTAATCGGCCATGCCGGGCTAATAGCACCAGTATTTTCCACTGTCTGGCCAGAAGCTCCGCAGTGCTTCACTAAAACACGCCTCTCTGGAACAACATACAATAATGACTCCTTGACATGAACTAACACAGACACTAAGAACATAAACGGGAACAGGTGATGGGAACAAACAAGGATCATGGGAAATGTGGGACCTCTAGTGGACACCCAGTGGAAACAACAGACACTGTGACTTAACCCGCGCAGAAACAGAAACAGACACAGGAACAGACACTGGCTCCGGCACGGGAACAGACACGGGAACAGACACCGGCTCGGGCACGGGAAAAGACACCGGCTCGGGCACGGGAAAAGAAACCGGCTCGGGCACAGGAAAAGACACCGGCTCGGGCACGGGAAAAGACACCGGCTCAGCGGTGGTCATCTCCTCCGGAGACACTGGAACAGACACGGGCTCAGGAACAGGAACAGTCTCTGGATCGGCAGACGTGACGTGAACAGTCTCTGGATCGGCAGACGTGACGTGAACAGTCTCTGGATCGGCAGACGTGACGTGAACAGTCTCTGGGATGACCACGGACTGCACGTGAACAACCCTCGGTACCACAGCGGTCTGTACTGAGATGACCTCCGGAACGTTAGAGAGAAGGGAAGTCCTCCTCCTCCTTCGTCGTCCCTTCTGGCAAGGTGCAGGTTCAGGACGGGACAGGACCCTCGGCGAAGGGTGTTCTGGGTTGCGCATCACCGAACTATGGTCGAAAGAAGACCGAAGTAGAGACTGGGTCTGGGGCTCACCTCTATTACTTACTCCTCTGCGAGCTCCACGGGTCCCCGGAAATCTGTCCAGACGCTCTCCTCTAAAAGACTCTCTGTCGTCGAACGAAAGGTCTTTAGGAAACCTGAGCGTTATGGCCTCCTCCCTTTGATGGACCACAAACGCAAAAGCCTGCAAAATGTTAATGCTGCTGGATCCATTTGTTGACGGAGTCATTCTGACACGATCGCCAGCGGAGAAATGGGTGGATCCAACCACAGCATATGGTAATCAGGGCAATCCAAATAATTGTCATCCATGCAAGAGTCAAAGTCCAAATAATCAGAATCGTAGTCATCCATGCCAGTGTCGAAAACCATTTAATCAGTCAGATAACAAATAAACAAAACAGGCAAGAACAAAAACGAGAACAGACTTGAAAACAGACCTTAGAGTTGATGAGTGACATACAATAATGACTCCGTGACATGAACTAACACAGACAGGGTATTTTATGCACAGACACTAACAACATAAATGGGAACAGCTGGGTGCAATCACAAGTGATGGGAACAAACAAGGATTATGGGAAATGTGGTTCCAGGATGAATGGAGACAGGAAGGAAGGGACCTCTAGTGGACACCCAGTGGAAACACAACAGACACTTTGACAAACATCACACTAACCCATCATTTCACCAACAAATGGAAGTTTTATCAGAAAACTAATCAGAAAGAAATCACTGGAAACAGCGTGCATTGCAAAACAATCATGATAAAAGTGACCGTTTGCTGGCATTTTTGTTGTTTACTTGAATATTTAAAACCCAAGCATCGATGTTTTACCACAGGTCTACAATAAAAAGTGATACATTGATCTTGAATTAATGTATGTCAAAATTGCACATTAGTCACACAGAAATAAATGACCGTTAGGTTTCACAAAAGAAAGAGGACACACTTACTTCTTCAGTTGGCTATTTCTGTTTACTTGGTAGTTACAGGACATATATCACAGAATGATAATTTCTACATATATATGCCACCAATAATACGACCTGAGGAGCTTTAACTTAGCACTCTCTCGACTCCTAGTAGGCTACAGATATTTTCAGTCAGAGAAAAAGAGGAAGCTCCCGAAAAAAAAAAGTTGCGTTATTTTATGGTAGTCCGGTATAAAGAGACGAGACGTAGGCTATCTGACAGATCAAATAAAAACATGATTGATAGCCTTTATGATTGGTCTGATTTCTTCAAACGTTCACCATGTTTTTTTACTATGCGTATCTTCAAGCGTTTACTATGTTTACTATGGTTAATGGTTAGCGCGCAGTCTTCTGCATCGCGTATAAATATTTCTACCTTTACGGTGATCAGAATCCACATCGGATCACAAACAGAAGGCATTCAAACATGAGAGTGAGTTAAATTATTTTAAAAGTCTTTAATGCTGACAGAATCATCCGGCGCTGTCGTCTAGGCGAGGAGGTGGACGACGAGGAAGAGGAGGAGAGTCAATACCACGACGACAAAGATGCCCGGCAGGTACAAGAAACGATCTTGATAGAATTGAAAGTTTCCAAAGGCAGAGAAGAGAAGCAATGCAGACTTTTAAACTTGCCGGGGCAGTGACAAGCGCCTCTCACTAATCTGCACCTCACTTCTGCTGCTTTCAGTTACGTGACGCTGGCTCTGAACGAAAACGCATTGTGGAAGCGCGTTGGCCTAGTACTTTTTGACCCTCTCTGCTATTATAGTTTTTCAAGATGGCGGAACTACATGGCATCCTCCGTGGACTTACCCGTCCCATGTATATAAAGATAATAATTTCTTCGTTTACGAGGATAAGTCAGATAATTGGCAGAGGTATTTGTACACCATTGAGGACATATTTATGAATAAAAATATTGATTTTAGATAAAAAAAAATCAATGTAGTCCCTTTAATGGATCCTTGCTACATTAATGTATCAGCTTCTATAAAAAAAGAAGATAAAAATAAAGGTAAATTCGTTCTACCATTTGAATAATGTAAATATAAATAATGTAAATATAATAATAGGCCTAATTATAATAAACATAATAATAATCAACATTAATATTCAGGGAAGACGGTTAGACAATATTTTATTTAGAGGGGGGTGTGAGGGACCTGGATGATGGATAATGATAATGATGATTTACACAGGATATTAGACAGATCAGACAGATTCATAATTCCTGATTCTAATTTGTTTCTCTCCATCAGATTCGCAGCAACTAACTCTGGATCTGAACACAGTGAATAAACTCCTCCGTCTGTCTGAGAGGAACAGAGTGATTACTGTCACTGGCACAGAGCTTCAGTGGTATCCTGATCATCCAGACAGATTTGATGTGCCTCAGGTGTTGTGTAGAGAGAGTGTGTGTGGACGCTGTTACTGGGAGATTGAGTGGAGTGGGAGTGTGTTTATATCAGTGTCATATAAGAGCATCAGCAGGAAGAAATCAGCTAATGAGTGTGTGTTTGGAGGTAATGATCAGTCCTGGAGTTTGATCTGCTCTCCCTCCAGTTTCTCATTCATACACAATAACATAAAGACTGAACTCCCTGTAATGCCCATCATCAGGAGAACAGGAGTGTGTGTGGATCACAGAAGAATAGGAGTGTATGTGGATCACAGAGCAGGAACTCTGTCCTTCTACAGCGTCAACAGAAACCAAATGAGCTTCATCCACACAGTCCAGACCACATTCATCCACACAGTCCAGACCACATTCACTCAGCCGCTCTATCCTGGATTTGGGGTTTATGTTAGATCATCAGTGAAACTGTGTTGATGAATCAGAATAGACTGTAGAGAGATTCTACCCATAATGCTTTTAGCTGCATGATAAATCAGTAACAGTGAGATGTTATAGAGTTTCTTATTTTCTCTCCATTACATTAATACTTCAGCTGAACTTAAATTAATGCTCATATAGACAGTAAGATCATTGTGTGTTTATGTAAATTACCTTTCAATTGAAAATGTATCGTTCAATAAAAAGTTGTTGTAAAATTGATAAATGTCAATTTATTAATAAATGTGAAATATATAAACCCAGATCTTCTGATCATACTGTAAACCCTTGATCAGTGAAAGTATGAGCACAATTATTCTGATCTAATCCAGTTTACTGTAAATAAAATCTCTTCCTGAACAGACCTGATGCCCAAGAAGTTTTTACGACGTATTTTACAATGCAATCCCGCATTCCCCGAAGAGCACATTTTCTCGGCCAACCTCACGCTCGTCAACGAACCGGCCGGTTCCGGCGATGAAGATGACGTGGCCCTTGTTGGGGTTTCAGGGGACAAGCATCCCGCCCTCTGGCGTTCCCCAGGCTAGCGCCCACGCGGCCTTGCCTCAGTCCATCCTCCTGGAAGTTTGTGAGCAAGCGGCCACTCGCCTCAACATTGAGTGGCCAGCTCCACAGAGCGCCACTGACCAGGAGAGGGATATTTATGACGGGAAAGTGCTAGGACCCCCTCCTGGTCCGAGGAAAAAACTCTTCCTCGTTCTTCCAGTGTGCGTGAAGCACATGAGGCACAACTGGAGCGATC
Organism: Meda fulgida; assembly: GCA_030578275.1. NCBI lineage: Eukaryota > Metazoa > Chordata > Actinopteri > Cypriniformes > Leuciscidae > Meda > Meda fulgida. The sequence continues at coordinate 26,862,217 of CM060619.1, read as the reverse complement.
CGCTCGACTTCAAACACGTTCTCACGGGCCTCATGGTGAATGACCTCGTCCTCCGTAACGCTCGGCAGGCCGTCCAAGCCTGCGGGCGCTCTATGGCGCTTTTTGTGGTGGGAGAGCGCGCGCTCTGGCTTAACCTGTCAGGCCTTCCTAACAGTTAGAAGAGGCGCATCGCGGGCACGTCGGTGGAGCCCAGCCGGGCTCTCTTTGGCCCCACCGTCGCATTGATGCAACAATGGTGTGACGACAAAAAGAAGGAGGATGAGGCCTTCAAGTTATGCCTTCCTAGGAAGTCGGCCCCACCCCAGGCACCCCCTGCGCGTTTGCCTAACCCACCTGCCATGGGACGAAATTTCCATCAGGGCATGGGCCGGCAGGACATGCACATTCCTGTTACCAAGCATGCATTTCCATTACTTTTCTGGGTGTATATATGCACATTGGTGTTGCTGGGGTTATTATCATGTGTGCGCCCCATACATGTTTCATGTCCTGCATGTGCGTAGCAGTCATGTGTGTGCGTGAGGATTGCAGGGTTCATGATTATGGGACGTGTCAGGCACCGCCTCCCTGGGGAAACCATCCTTCTCTGGCTTTCAGAACCTCACTGTGAGTGTATTGGGCAATTGGGGAGCTGTCCATGTCTCTCCCATAGGTGGATCTCAAACACGAGATGATGAAAGAGAACAATAGGTTACTGTCGTAACCCCGGTTCTCTGAAACATCGAGTGGAGAGATCCACCAGCTTTGCCCCGCTTGCCGCACGAGAAGCGAATATACTTACTGGAGAATAGCAGCACTTGCAGGCATTATATGCCTTTAGGTAAGGGGGCGGGGCCTTACCTGGCATTGGCAGCGCTCTTCAGTCTGTCTAGCCAGACTTGGTGCAATTGGATGCTTCTGCAGAGGTCAGGTACGGATGCCCTTCCCATAGGTGAATCTCTTCACTTGATGTTTCAGTGGTTCATTCTGGTTGTCCTGATCTAGAAAAGTAGCCTGACATGATAAAACCAACAAAATCATAAGTGAAATTAAATTAACTTTAATAAAAAAGTAAACAAAAAAATAATAAATATAAATAATTGATATTTATTATAAAACACAAATTTGAGAATATATTATTGATTTGTTGATTCACATCTTTATATTATAATTTATAATATAATATTTATGATAATGTATTTGTAATTAAGTTTTTTAAAATATATATATTTCTTGGTTTAGTCAATAAATATATTTTCTTTGTAATATTTGAACTTTCTCTCTTCTGTTTGTCCTGTGCCGCATGACCAGGTTATCGTCATGTGACTAATTGATGCTATTTAAAAGAACTCAGTGAGTTTGTCACACACACTCTGATGATGCTCATTAGCCGCAATGCGTTGGTGTGCCGTTGCTTGTCACCTGTTTTTTAAATACCTAAGCAATGAAAGAATACAGGCTTTTTTATTTCCTAAAAAAGTTTACTCGAGTGCCTTGGACTGTTATTTTTATGAGGAAGTGTTTTGTTTCATTAGAGGATGTCAAACACTCTCATTAGCTTCCTTTGCATCTAGCAGCAGAGCGACCCATGTGATCTATACGATGATGACCTTTGACCTTCCTGAAAGATGACCCAATCCCACAGGATTATGACCTGTATTATCAGTATTTTTGTTAAAGAAACATGCTATACCTTTAATTTCTGTCTTTGATCTGTTGTATTTGTTTCACAAAACTGAAATAACCGAAATATCTATAAAAATCTATATTGTGATGTATTGTTTTTGTTATCCAGAGGGCTGTTCCATAAAACAAGATTAAAATACAAACTAGGCTTATTTTGGTAATTTGGATTCTGTTTCATAAATCAAACTTAAAATAGTTCTAACTCAGTTACTTATGCTGGGAAACTAACCTGGTCCAGGGCAGGCTAGATGTCAGGCTAAGCCTGAGCTTTTACACTGTTCCTCTAACACTGACCAACAGTAACACAATGATATTACCAATGACTCTCTTCCATATCATTATTTGACTTTATTAACCACTAGTAGTCCAAAAATAAATATACACTATACAGAAAATCAACTTAAATAAGGCGACAATGATAAATGAGCCAATATAGACCTACAAACATCTTCAATTATATTGTATATGAAATGTTTATGTTAATGTTGTTATATATACTGTATATTAAGAAACAGTTGATATTATCTAATATAATTGAAAACATTTGTAGCCTACATATAGTATATATATCCTACAGGTATTTTTTTCTTACTGACTGAATGAATGTTTTGGGCCCAAGATTTAATAGAGGGTTTGCACCTACGTCACGATTTGGTCAGTTACCCGGATGCGCGGCCATATTGGAGGTACTCGAATGTAAACGACGGCATGGATTGCACTGTTTATGTACTACTGACAAAATTGTTACACTAATTTATGATCTCTAAACCTCGGAAAAAACACATGAAAGCTGCAAATCATATAGAGAAGGACTTGGTAAGCAGGAAAGAGAGCGAAACTGACAAACTTAAGTTAATATGTGGTAAAGACCCGAACGAGCTAGCTTTTCTAGCTTACTTCAATTCTTCCTTCTATTTTTTTTATCCCGACATTGGCTATGTTCGCGTGGTTTATGTGACTTTCTCACGCCACGTAAAATGTAAACATCAGACGTTGTTATAGGGAAACATGCTGAAAGTCACTGTCGAAACAAGGCTGTGTTGTTGCAAAGTGCAAGACGAGCAGAACATTTTTATTTTTGAAACGTATTTTGAAAATGGCGCGGAAAAAGACTTGTGCATACCAGCCTCCTACAGTTCTGCTGCAGGCTCAAGACGCAGTATAGTCCAGCGCATCGGCTACACATTTCCATGTAGTAAAATTTAAATAAGACATTTCTATTGCAAATGAAAACCGTTCCATCAAGTAATATTTATTTTGTTGTAACAACATTTGCTTTAATAAAAAAGTTTAAACATAAGAAATGAAAAGCTACACACTCCATCAGTAAGGGTTAAAAGAACTGTTGCCAAACATATAACATGCTAGAAACATAAAAATCACTGAAGTAATGTTCCAATCTTAGACTCTTAAGTATTTGCCTATTTAAATCCATACAGTGACTGGCACTAAACAGGCACTGTATATATTTTGTCTTGGTAGTTAAGGTGATCTAAGTAACTTTTTTACCTAACCTGAACAGCTTCGGAGTCAGTGGAATGGTTATATTACTTATTTCGGGTTTAATGGTGGTGGTTTCGCACCCCCCTGGTGCTCAAGAGCGGAAAAACTCACTTGTAACTTTGGGCTGGCAGGTCACCGGCCTCGCCATCAGGAAGTATTGCTTGATATCAGGTCTCGCGATGTAATGAATTGCTTGATGGCCCTGCACAAGTACACGCCCCCATTCAAGCACCGGCTAGCTATAAGGAAAAAGGGCAACGATAGATCGAGTTATGGCTGAGCCTGTAAAAAAGAAGCAGAAAGCTAGGAAATCTTTGTTGGAGGACCAACGAAAGAGAAAACGGGAGACTGACCGAGCAAGAAGTCAGACTCGAGTAAATATCGGACCGGCTTTTTCAGAATGGCGAGAACTGAGAGAAACAGAAGCCTGCAAAACGGATGCTGACCTGGCCTTCTTGCTGTTGCAGTTGTAAGTATCTTTGGAATAAACTGTTTAATATTTAAATTTCAAGTAATTGTGACCTCAGGATGTTTGCTATTGTCTGTAAAGGTTTTTATTATGATCGCTGTCTGTTACGGGCTTACTAGTACGCTAGATACTATAACTTTGATGTTAGCATTGTCATTAGCAAACACGTTTGATTTCTGTAGTTGTTTGGCCGTTCCTCTGTCGGTTTTATTTGTGTAACTTGGTTCGCAAATAAATAAATATAAAATTCTTCAAATCAAGACACCGGTGTATCCTACCGCGTCTAAATGTCTAACGGAGATTTTGGCTTGATCTAGCTAGATGGATGCTATTATTTGGCGCCGGTGTAGCTTTTTTGCAGTGCGCTACATAGTGTAGATGCCGATGGCTCACCGATCGCATTCTATATTGTAGTGATCTATAATATGACAGCTGATCAGCTGGGTTGCTCCTTGCGAGGGGGGAGGAACAACAGTTCGTTTTTACGACAATGTGTTTGAAAGCAGTTATTACCAGACACCAGGGGGAGCTAGGGGGAGCTTCGTAGAGAAAAACACTCAGGCTTGCCTGGTGTCCCTTTAAGTGAACTATGTACACTTACATTAATTTGCAAATCATATTCTGGCAACAGTAAGATTATGTAAAACCATTATTTTTACAAATATACTGCAAATCCATAACACTGCATACTATATATGACATGACAGTGTGCCATGGCAGCTACATAGGTCAAGAATCTATTGCAATAAAATGCCTAACTATGTTTAAAAAACAATGTTTACATGGCAAAAGACATTAACATTTAAACTGAGGAAGATGTGAACTTAAAGCTGCAGTCGGCAAGTCTGGTAGATTGAGGGGACAGAGAGTTTGTGCTCGTCAGTGTGTGTGCACCAGATTTTCTGTGAACGGGCCCGTCTCTTCAGCATTAAAGCATCATTTTCTTCTCCTTGGTTGTTTTGGTTGTTAACCGAGGAATTGGAAGCTTGTTAGTAGATTTTTTCTCCCCCATCATGCTTCGTACAGTCCAATACACCTGTGAACTTCAGGCGTGTGCATGTGATATTGTAACGTGCGCGAGGGTGAACTGTGATTGACAGTCCCACACAGCCCTGCGCTGATTGGACCAGAAGAACCGGGAGTGGTGGATTTTTGCAAAACATATAACAGGCTCTAGGTGGAGGTAGAAACGCAGGTTCTTTTCTAAAACCGGCTGATTTATGTTGTTCTGTCGGAGCATAGTGTCGGTTTCAGTGAATATGATCAAAAAAATCGTAAACAAAAATCAGTAACTTAGTGTTTTGTGTCTTTTTCTCATTTAATTTTAGTGAAGTTGTCAATTCTAGGAAACATTGATCGGTTACAGTGTTCACGTGCTGTAGTCGCATTGCTGAAGTCGCATTTGTTCGCGTGGCCAGTGAGGCGTGGCCAGCTAAACTCAATGACAATTTCAGGCGAGTATAAAATCGATTAGCATACCCCGGCAGCCCTCGTGTGAAGACCAAAGAGTGTAAAGACCAGCGACTCCACCGAGCAAGGACACAGTTCTCTTTGCACAAAGGTCTCTGGAATTGCCAGTCTGTTGTAAACAAAGCAGACTTCATTACATCAATTTCTAGTCATTCAGGTCTCAACCTCATGGCCCTGACTGAGACTTGGATCAGACCAGAGGACACTACCACACCTACAGCCCTTCTCCACAAACTTCACTTTTTCACACACCCCTTGCCTGCCTGGGAGGAGTGGAGGTACTGGTCTGCTCATCTCCAATGATTGGAAACTTATTCCTTTACAATCTCTTTGTGGCAATAGCTCATTTGAATCACCAGCCCTATTAAAATCCATTTTGTAGTTGTTCATCGTCTCCCAGGTCAGCTTGGCAATTTCTTGGAGGAGTTGGATGTTACTTTCATCCTTCCCTGAAGATGGTAATCCTCCAGTAGTTCTTGGAGACTTCAACATCCACCTAGAAAAACCTCAGGCTGCTGATTTCCATAACCTGCTTGGCTCAGGAAACAACTTGCACTCCTCCACAGGTCACCTTTTCAGGATAACCTATGCTCACTCTCACCCTCCTGCCTATCCTCTTTGGTCTCAACCACACTTAGCTCTCATCACTAGATACTAACAGTGCACTTTGCCACATTCGTCATAAATAAAACAACAACCATCAGCGGGTTTTTTCCACAACACAATTTCAAACACACATTTTAACAGCTAACACACACATTCTATCCTCCTTCTCTCCGCTCTCAGAGGCAGAAGTCTCCAAACTCATCCTTTCCAATCACCCTACTACTGTCATCTTGATCCTATCCCCAGATGATCCTCATCTCCTTCAAGCCATTTTTTCTTCAGTTGAATCACACTCACACGTATCAACTACACCTCTCTTCACATTGGTACCTTTCTCACAGCATTACTTACAACATACAGGCTCGGTTAACCCCACTGCTTAAGAAACCCACTCTAAATCCAGCAGTTACAGCCCGGTATCGCTTCTTCCAATCATTGCTAAAACACTTGAACAAGTCGTTTTCAGCCAAGTCTCTACCTTTCTTGCACAGAACAACATCCTGGACAACAACCATTCTGGTTTCGAAACCAGACACTCAACCGAGACTGCCCTGCTCTCGGTTATCTCGGTTATTTTACCAGTCTCGGAGACTGGTAAAATAAGCTTTCCAAATACTCATCTCCTTTTGACACAGTTGACCACCAGACCAACACGCAATCCAACGGTTCAAGTCTAACCTCTCAGGTAGGTCCTTTAGGATGTCGTGGAGGGGTGAGGCGTCTAAGTTGTAACATCTAGCTACTGGGGTGCCTCAGGGCTCAGTTCTTTGACCACTTCTCATTTCCCATCTACATGTCATCACTAGGATCTGTCATTCAGGAACATGTTTTTTCCTATCTCTGCTTTGCTGATGACACACAACTCTACCTCTCATTCCAACTAGAGGATCCAACTCTCAGCCTGCCTGACAGACATTTTTTGATGGATGAAGGACCACCACCTTCAACTAAACCTTCCGAAGACAGAGCTGCTTGTGATCTCGACCAGCCTCTTCATTCAGCTGGGTTCGTCAACTATAACTCCATCCAGGACAGCCTGGGACTTGTGATTGATGATCAATTGAACTTCACAGACCACATTGTTAGAACTGGTCCTGCAGATTTGCCTTATACAACATTAGGAGGATCAGGCCTTTCCTTTCAGAGCAGGTACACAACTTCTTGTCCAAGCTCTTGTTCGATCCAGACTATCCGGACTAATTTAATGGTCTCTTGGCAGGCCTTCCAGGATGCATTGCCAAATCTCTTCAACAGACATTTACCTGGACTGTTTCCTGCTGCTCTAATGACCTGCCTAACTCAACCCGAGCAGCGGAGTCTTTAGCCATTTTCAAGACACTTCCCTTAAATCCTGATGTACTCATTACATCATCCCCACTGTTGAAGACGCATCTTTTTCAGAAACACTTGACCCATTAATACTAACACTTACTATTCTATATATTTTTTTAATTATTAATATTTTTAATTTTGCTACCTGTACGATGTTCCTTATTTGCAGATTTGTCGACTTACCTTTTGGTTTTCTTATCAACTGCAGGTGTGCGATGGTGTTTGTTAATTGATCACTTATCTCAAAAAATAAATATATCTTTGGGTCTCTTTAATGTGTGGTGACAGATCGCTATAGCACCACAGTTCCATCAGCATGTGAACCAATCATATCTTCCTCTCTACTACTGGCTAAAACACCATGATGTTGTTGACATTGAAAGATGTCATGTTTCTAGCCTGGTTTATTTAATATCTGTTTACTGTAAATATAAAAAAAAATCATTCATCAGTTAGGTTAATAGGTTGGTCTTTTCTTGGGCTTCTTTATTATAGAAAATGAAGTTGTTATTCTAATGGAAGGTGACAATGTTTCATATTTATTTATTCATCTAAATGACACTTGGTGTGTTTGCCAAGTCCACTGCTAGGTATCTTGATCTTGAAAGGCTTCTCTCTGGTGTGAATTATTACATGATTCCTAAGGTGATTCTTGTCTGTAAAACAGTAAAAATGTTCTCTCATACATGAATCCTCATGTGGTACACAAGTGTTTCTTAATACCTGGTACTCTTCTCTCCAGTGCGAATGTTCATGAGCCTGTTAAGGCTTACTTTTAGAGTGAAACTTTTGCCACACTATTGGCAATGTGAATTTTCATGTGAAAATTAAGGTTTCTTTTTCGGGTGAAACCTTTTCCACACTGCTGGCAGGTGTAAGGCTTCTCTCCAGTGTGAAGTCTCATGTGGACTTTAAGGTGTACATGTTGATCAAAACTCTTTCCACACTGATGGCAGGTGTAAGGCTTCTCTCCAGTGTGAATTCTCATGTGCCTATGAAGGTTTCCTTTTTGATTGAAACTTTTTCCACATTGTTTGCAGGTGTAAGGCTTCTCTCCAGTATGAATTTTCATATGGTAATTAAGGTTTCCTTTTTGGTTGAAACTTTTCCCACACTGTTGACAGGTGAAAGGGGTCTCTCGGGTGTAAACTCTCTTGTGGACTTTGAGGTTACAGTCTTGAACAATAGTCTTTCCACACTGAGTGTATGTATAAGGCTTCTCTCCAGTGTGTGTATAAGGCTTCTCTCCAGTGTGTGTTCTCATGTGCTTGTTAAGGATTCCTTTTCGGGTGAAACTTTTTCCGCATTGTTTGCAGGTGAAAGGCTTCTCTCCAGTGTGAATTCTTATGTGGTCTTCAAGGTGTCCTCTCTGTTTGAAACTATTTCCACACTGAGGGCACATGTAAGGTTTATCAGTGTGAATTTCCATGTGCCTGTTAAAGCTTCCTGTTTGATTGTAGCTGAAATTACTTCTAGTCCCATTTTTTTTAGCCATTTCTTGTGAGGACTTTTCAGTTTGTGACCAAGTACAAGATTTTTCTCCATTAATGAAAACATGCTGATTGCTATTTTGATCTTTCTCTTCCATTTCATTCAGTACTTCAGTCTCCTCTTTCAGTGCCATCAGGTCTAAGGACAAAAAAGATAAACAAATTGTCAACCCCAGTTTAATGGCACAAAGCAACAGACATCAAAACATTTATACATGTAAAGCATGTTAACCAATTTAACCATCTTGTACCCAGTTGGCAGTTAAACCCTTAATAACGTTAAAAAACAAAAAAAAACTATGACCCAGGAGATCTGGTTAATTAAAGACTGGTCTCAATCTCATACTTTACTTTTGTCAGGAAGTAAGCAGAATATGTTTCTTATAACTTTGGAATTAGGGGTGTGACGGTTATTACATAACCGTGAGACCGACGGTTATAGTTAAACACCGTCATTAGAACTCTATAACCGCCAAAACCGTGTTATTAAAATATCTTGCAGATAAGGTTATATAGGCTACTAATATCAGTGTTGGGGAGTAACGGAATACATGTACCGGCGTCACGTATTCAGAATACAAATTATGAGTAACTGTAGTCTCCAAAGAACATAAAATATTCATTTTATTTTATTTTTCGTGTTCGCATTTATGAGGAAAAAACAATGTTTTACAGACGTGACCGCTCTGAAAGCGGCACTAAAAGATGCTTTATAACTTTCACAGAGACATCAAACAGAAAGCACAAAACCTTTCTTTAAAGTGAATTTCGTTTTGTATTAATTAAAAGTGCTTTAGTTTACCAGTGTTCATCCATGCTTCAGCTCAAGCGACAATGACTGACATTATTGAGCCTCTTTCACCTAGATATCATCATATAGAAACTGTGTCTGCTCCCCGAATTAGGAAATACAAAAAAACTTCCAAACCCATCTAAGGTTTAAAATGTAATTGATGTTCAACAAATAAAAAACAGATATAATACAGATGAGCAAATGATAAAGCTTGGGTTGCTGAATATTCGATCCCTTACTTCAAAATCGCTCATAGTTAATGATATGATTTCAGATTATAATCTAGATGTGCTGTGTTTGACAGAAACCTGGCTAAAACCAAACGATTACATTACTTTAAATGAGTCAACCCCACAAGATTACTGTTATAAACATGAACCTCGTCTGAAAGGCAAAGGGGGAGGAGTTGCTGTAATTTATAGTAATATTTTCATACAGGCCACCAGGGCACCATTGAGATTTTATCAGAGAATTTGCTGGGTTTCTATCAGAGTTAGTACTGGCTGCAGATAAAGTACTAATTGTTGGTGATTTTAATATACATGTAGATAATGAAAAAGATGCATTGGGATTGGCATTTAAAGATATTTTTAAGTCAATTGGAGTTAGACAACATGTGTCAGGACCGACTAATTGTCGTAATCATACTCTAGATCTAATATTATCACATGGAATAGATGTTGATGCCGTTGAAATTCTGCAGCAGAGCGATGACATCTCAGACCATTATCTAGTCTCATGTAAATTACATTTAGCCAAGGCTGCAAAGCCGACTCCGTGTTATAAATATGTTAGACCTATACCTTCTGCCACTAAAGATTGCTTTATCAATAATCTTCCTAATCAGTTTCATCCTCTCAGCATCCCGGATAGCTTAGAAGAACTTGATACTGCGACAGAAATTTTTAACACTCTCTTTTCCAGCACTTTAGACACAGTTGCTCCGTTGCGCTTAAAGAAGAATAAAGAAAATAGTCCAACGCCGTGGTACAACGAGCACACTCAGGCCCTTAAGAGAACAGCCAGAAAAATGGAGCGCAACTTGAAGAAAACAAAACTAGAGGTATTTCGGATTTCATGGAAGGAGAGCATGATTGCTTACAGAGAGGCTTTAAAAGCTGCTAGATCTGCTTATTTTTGGTAACCCTTTACTTGAAGGGGTGTGCATAAGACCGACATGACACCGTCATAATCATGACATGACATGTCATGAATATGAAGGAGGTTTTATGCATGTTTATGACAACTGTCATTAAGTGTCATTCGCTCAATTATGACATTTTTAATGCAAATATGACATTGTTTTAGATGTCTTTGTTATGACAACTTGACATTACTAAGACAACCCAAACTGTCATAAAAATGCCATAAACATGACATAGCAGATTAATTATCAAACTTAAGAAACCACTTAGCTTTATGGGTTTACATTTCATTAAACGGTCATGTGGTTGGTTTTGACATTGGCTGTCATGAAGCCATTATAACATTTTAGTGACAAATTAAATTTGTACCACTGTAGTTGAGGTCAAGAAGAACATTCATGACACAGTTATAATGGCCTCATGACAGCCAACGTCAAAACCAACCACCTGACAATTTAATGAAATGCTAACCCATAAAGCTAAGTGGTTTCTTAAGTTTCATAATTAATCTGCTATGTCATGTTTATGATATATTTATGACAATTTATGTTGTTTTGGCAATGTTAAGCTGTCATGACAAAGACACTGACAGGTTATGATGTATGGATTTATGTCAAGGTGTCATAAAGACATCTCAAACAATGTCATATTTGCATTAAAAATGTCATAATTGAGCGAATGACACTTACATGCATAAAACCTCCTTCATTTTTATGACATCTGCCATGTCATGATTATGAAGGTGTCATGTCAGTCTTATACACACCCCTTCAAGTAAAGTGTTACCGCATTCATTGCTTTAGGAGAGGAAGAATTTTCTTAACTCGTTAAATCATCTAAATCGACAACTTGTATGTTAGACCCGATTCCGACTAAGCTATTGAAAGAGATGCTTCCAGAATTCACAGATCCTCTTCCTAAAGGGTTAATTCACCCCAAAATGTAAATTCTGTCAGTAATTACTCACCCTTACTCACCCGTATGCTCACTATTGGCCGACGCTGGTCATGTGTGTGATAAGTGTGACGTACAACACAGAAGCGCTGCGCTGTTACACTACGTGAACATATATCGAGGCCCACAGAGAAGAAAATTAATAGTTGAATAAAGTCGTTATTTTTGTTTGTTTTTGCACACAAAAAGTATTCTCGTCACTTGATAAATTTAAAATTGAGCCACTGTAGTCACTCGGACTATTTTAACGATGTCTTTAATAACTTTTGGGCCGGCAAGTTTCAAACCCTTAGAAGCCTATGGAGGAGTGATCCAGCTCTCAGATTTAATCAAAAATATCTTCATTTGTGTTCCGAAGATGAACGAAAGTCTTACAGGGTTTGAACAACATGAGGGTGAGTAATTACTGACAGAATTTACATTTTGGGGTGAACTAACCCTTTCAACAACAAAGCAAAATGCTCTAGGTCCTGTGATGAAATGTCATACAGTAATCCCTTTAATATCATTAATTCGTCTTTGTCATTAGGATACGTACCAAAAACCTTTAAGCTGGCTATTATTAAACCACCTGTTAAGAAAACGCAACTTGAGCCTGCAGAATTAATCAATTACAGCCCGATCTCGAATCTGCCTTTTCTGTCAAAGATACTAGAAAAAGCAGTATCCTCACAACTGTGTTCCTTTCTTGAAAGAAATGATATCTGCGAGGATTTTCAGTCAGGATTTAGACCGTACCATAGTACTGAGACAGCTCTCATTAGAGTTACAAATGATTTGCTCTTATCAACCTGGGTGTGTGTGTGCTCTTTGATACCAATCTTTCATTTGAAAGTCACGTGAATAGTAGCTGTAAAACCTAATTTTTACTACACTGCTTAGTTTACAGCCTCAGGACAAGCAGAGCTGACGTCGTTATGGCAATGGCCGTTTTTGTTCTCAGCGCGCTGTACACGGTGGGCCAATCACAACAGACTGAGCTGTCTGGCCAATCAGAACAGAGTAGCTCGCGGAAAGGAGGGATTTAGAGAGATTTGATTCATTTGACGATTCGTTTGAGAATCATTGAAAATGTGATGATGTGCAAATGTATATTATGAGGAAATTAAACCGTTTTTTTTTTTACCTTTGATGCGTGTAAACATATTGTCGGAGACTCCACAACAACATTAAGAAACTTTAAAATAGCATAATAGGTGCCCTTTAACAGAGAGAAGTAGCTCCGGCTACAATGTTCTTCCGCAGGACACGTGCAGTTCTGTTTAGAGAGCGAACGTACACGTTCATTGTACATGTGCACAGTGATGATGAAACGCGCCAATGGACTATATGCATGGAGCATTCTTTAAAACTTCCGCAATAATATGATCCAGCTGGAAAACCTCTGGTGAAATGTCACTTGCTGGTGTGTCGGTATCTTCAGTGTCCTGAGGTAGCTTTAACAGCATAAATATTGTAACACTTAGCTTATAATCAGAATATAGTCACTTAAATAGTCAGACCTAGCATTAATTTAGGCCTAGTTATTCAAATGTAAGATAACATTATTAAAAAAAAAAAAAAATACGTGTTCCTCGGCTAAATTCGATCATCTTTCACACTTTCGTTTGAAAACAACGCATCAACACACTAAAGAACACACTGAATCTTTAGTATTTCTACGGTTAGATTTATTGAAGTGTGCCGAAATCAGTGAGCTTGCGCTGGCAGCGCTGCACTGACCGACAGTTATTGTTTTTCATGAGACTTTTGTAAATACTTGATACTTTACCTTGACAAAGTTTATTTTTAAACCTAGTGATTTTATAATATTTATTCAAAAGCGAAACTGAGTGAAAAAAAATATTACAACAGGATATGGCTAATATTAGACAATAAATGCCCATCTGCCACCATCTTCTGGATATAGTGGTAAATAAAAGTGTTTTTGATAAAATGTTGGATTTCCTACACCTTGAACAGTTCGGTTTTACAAATGTGATCAATCTCAGAAGGATGAACAAATAATGTTTCATTTAATCACATTAAAAATAACATTAGAAGCGTGTCCAATTAAAGACATTGCATTTCTTATTCCAACGTTCACATTAGCTTCAAGTCTTTATTGTAATCAATAAAACTGCTTTATTGGCAAATTAGGTTAGTGTGATAACGACATTAAAATATAAATACAACATTAAAAAGTCAACCATTGATGGTTTTGTGTGGATGTGCAGTGAGCACAGAATGTTCACTGGAAATGCCCGAGCTGGCTTATCGAAACCCCATTAGGAATTCTGGAAATTTAGGAATTAGGAATAATAAAAAATATTTTTATCATATAAAAATTAAAAGATTGAGACAACTATTCATCAGCATGCATTGATTAATCCTATGTTGTACCAACAAAACAAAAAAATAATAATAATCATGTGCTGACCTAGTTAATAGACTTAATCATCTGATGACACTAAAAATACTCAAAACTAGCACTGCAAATTTATAAAAGAACATAAAATATACAGACACTTCATATTTCGGCAATTATGTTTTACATTTTCACGAAAACAATTGCAATTAGTTTGTAAAATCTGCTTACACGTTTGTGCTTGTTGCATTGGCGCTTCGATTTACTGAATTATTGTGTAAAAAAAATTGTGACCGAGTTAATTTAGAGCGCTTTGAATCACTAAATCAGTTGTTGCCAATAAATTGATACAGTTGATACAACTCTGAGTTTCTAAAGGCTTTTTCTCCATCACTACTGGCCAGTGACTGAATTCGTGTTTATGATGACCTGATTCCCAATATAGGGAGCGGAA